>CAWUFW010003897.1:0-1200000 GCA_963921515.1 Calotriton arnoldi | reverse complement strand
TGTTGCCTCTGCAGGACAGACATGGACGTCTGTGACACACACATGCACAACATCAAAGTCGATGCACAAACAACGTGGATGTGGAGACTGTCTCCCATTGTGCACATGGAATCAGAGACATCTGAAACACAACATGCACACAGACTGTGGAGGGCCATCACTATTGTGGCAATGGGTCACCCTGTGACGTACATACCTTCCCACATGGGACTCAGGATGTATGTGACATGACATACACATACACAACCTGGAAATGTGACCATGCCACATGCCCTGAACTGAACAGTTGCACATCACAGTGGTCATGTGCACAACACACAAAGGATTCTGTCCCCATGAACACGTGCACAGCCTGGGAGTGGCTGCCCCCAAGTGCCACCGAAAAACCACATGTTGACCCCCATACACACACAGGTAATGCAGCCTTACATGCCTTAGGATACAGTGTGGACAGGCTGTGGTGTTGTAGGTGTGCCCCTGAGTCCCTGGCAAGTAATTGTGGCCGGCATACGTTCACCAGTGACAACCATGGTGACATATGCGAGTGACTTGTACAGGGACGCGTCGTACAGCAATGGACCGATCGGTGCGCACGCATTGGCCATTGCATATGATGTGGACGGATGCGTGTTGTCATCCGAAATACGCGTTGTACATCAATGGACCGATCGGTGCGCACGCATTGGCCATTGCATTTGATGTGGACGGATGCGTGTTGTCATCCGAAATACGCGTTGTACAGCAATGGACCGATCGGTGCGCACGCATTGGCCATTGCATATGATGTGGACGGATGTGTGTTGTCATCCGAAATACGCGTTGTACAGCAATGGACCGATCGGTGCGCACGCATTGGCCATTGCATTTGATGTGGACGGATGCGTGTTGTCATCCAAAATACGCGTTGTACAGCAATGGACCGATCGGTGCGCACGCATTGGCCATTGCATTTGATGTGGACGGATGCGTGTTGTCATCTGAAATATGCGTTGTACAGCAATGGACCGATCGGTGCGCACGCATTGGCCATTGCATTTGATGTGGACGGATGCGTGTTGTTTTTCGAAATACGGGTTGTACAGCAATGGTCCGATCGGTGCGCACACATTGGCTATGGCCTGACATGGTAACGGACGCGTTTCGAAGCTTTAACGAGTCTGATGCAGTGAATTCAGTTGGCCACCCACAACAATGTTGCAAATTCATGGGTGTCATGAAGTTGAACTTTTGAAGGATGCTGTGGGCGTGTATAAGTGGTGCAATTCCATGGATTGGCCCGATTCAGAAGATGCAAACGACTTGGACCTATCACTTTGGACACATGGGACAGTATCTGCCTCTGCAGCACACATATAATGCTGGCTGTTCCCCTGAGAGCTAACTTGCCTGCACTACATGCTCCAGGACGACATCTGCCACCACCACTGCTGCTGTCTCTGCATCCTCTGGCTACTGCAATGGCACGTACTGTGGAGAGAGCCCCAGCCTTCAGCACTGAGGAGAACCAGGCCCTGCTGGACAGCCTCCTTCCACAGTACAGCAAGCTGTATGGGAAACCAGGGAGCAGGTGAGTGTGCTGTCCACTGCCTTACTAAATGTGCATGTTGTCTGACTAGCAAGACTTACAGTGTGCACACCACTGGCTAGCATGCTCACTGGGTACTTCGCACCCCCCAAAGTGTGTAGTTACAGGCACTGAACAGGTATAGTGCAGTAACAGTGCATTCCAACAAGGTTTTACTTCCCAGGCAATGATACCATTTGGTAACTGCTGGCAAACTGTTCATAGCCTTAGTTGCACTGCCTGTGTACATCATATGCCCCTGTGATTGAGACATGTATATCCAACTGTGTGATGCACGGAAATGTTGCATGTGTAGTAATGGCCTTTTCACTTTGTCATCCTCACAGGTTGATGCCCACCAGAAGCAGGAGATCTGGCTGACCATCGTACGGGCAGTACGATCGGTGGGGGTCTACAGGCGCAGGATCCGCAACTGCCAGAAGAGGTGGCAGGACCTTCGGGGCTGGACCCGGAGGATCGCAAGGGTCCAGCTGAAGCTGTCGCCTCCTCGCAGGAGGGGCGGACACCGGACCCTGACCCCCCACATTCTCCGGATCCTGGCGGTGGTCTTCCCTGACCTGGATGGGCAGCTGAAGGCCAGACAGCAGCAAGGAGGGGGTAAGTGCTAGCCTCAACTGTGTACTATGACTGATATGCTCTATGCACTCCTTTAGCCTGGTTCCACTTCCACAGTACAACTGTCATGTCGTCCTGGACTCATGTCCCTCACTTGTGTCATGCCCCTCCTCATCTGATACACAGGTGTGGCCCTTACAGTCTGTGACTTAGGTCACTTGGGTACTGTGTACTTGCAGTTACCTGTGGTTCAGGTTGGGGACAGCATCAGTTACAGGAACTTTGTGGTGGGCTGCATGGGTGGTACAATTGCTCACAATGCCTGTGATCTGACATGTACTCTGGGTATGGCTTTAACATGTGTTCCAATTGCTGCTCTGACTCACCACATGTCTGGGGTATGTGCCACACACCCATGCTGCTGCAGAGACCAAGGTAGGAGCCTTAGTAGTATGTACATCATGTGTGTGACACATGCATAGCCACCTGCCTAGTGTTCAGGGTAAGACCATGTTGCACATGGACCAGGACTGTAATGCCTACTCCGGACATCGAAGGCACTCTGTTCTCCCACTCCCGTGTGTCAGCATACATATTGGGCATTGTGAAGAGGGCACTCAGGTGTATGCCTCTGTGTCACCGTGGTGTGGCATTGCTATTTGGACTCCTGGAGTGTTTAACATTTTGGGGTGGCCAGCCATCTGAGTTATGACTATGGGATCTGCACATAGGTCAATGCATAGGTCTCTGATCCCTTGACTGTGCACAATTTTGTATGAAACATTGGGGTGCAGGCAGCTTTGGTTCATTCTCATCAAACGTTGAAGTGCTCATGTGTATGGATTTGTGTTTGCAGTCACTCAAATGTCTCATTTGATTGACGTGGGATCATCTCAGTCCTCATGATGTGGCTGGCCAGGGGTGCACATGTGCACCTGTCAGCTACTGGGCTTACTTTTCAGAAACTTCCATGATTGTGACACAGTGCAGACTGGTGTTGTGTGTATGCACTGCCCCTGTGACAGGAGACAGTTATGACTGACTTGCCAGACAGGCCTGTGCCATGACATTCCAATCGCAAAGGGTGATCCAGCAATGGTGTGACATGTCCTGCATGCACACCATTGTTGCATTGTCTATCAGGACATGAGGACATCATTGTGTCTGGTGATGGAACCAAAACCCGCATATCAACAGAGACTTTGCCCATCACTTCTCCTGACACATGTACTGAGTCAGTGGCAGGAGATGGCATGTGTTTGGATGACACATTTCCATATGTTCTCTTGGATGTCCAACAACTGTGTATGTGGTGCATGTGTGCATATATGATTAGTCGCATACAACAGGCAGCAGACAGATGGGTGCATGGACAGGTAGGATATGTGTGGCATGACTGACTGTCAGGCAGACAATGGGCTTCTTCAAATCAGTGTCAGCACTTATTGCAATGTCTAGCAAATGATGGCAGGGCTTGCTCTGTGATGTGCTGTACTTACTGTGGTGTGTGTGGTCAGTACAGGTGACTAATGTTGCTCTGTTTATCCTGATTGTTTGCAGATACATCCACGGCCACAGGAGGAGACAGCTCCACGGACCAAGAGGAGCGGCAGAGCCAGACTGGGTCCACTGCAGGGGAGACCGAGGGACCCAGTGGCACGGAGGGTGAGGGGAGCCACACTGAGGAGACCTCAGCTACGACCACCTCGGCTGGGGAAAACAGCACTTCCAGTGAGGACTCCCTTGAGGAGGCGGGTGTCAGCAGACCAGAGGCAACGTCAAGCAAGTCTGTCCCCGCCACCACCACCATCTCCACCCTCCCATCTGCTCCCATCCCACATGTCCGTGGAGGCTCCGGTGTAGGGGAGCATGTCTCCTTCATGCCAGGCACCGCACCCCCTGCCTCTGTCCCCCTGCTGCCCTGAGTGTGGAGTCTGTGGACTTGCTGAAACAGATCCATGTAGGGCAGACATCAAAGCTGAGTGTCCTCCATGCACACACGGGTCTTTTGACACAACTGGTGTCATTCATGGAGGGCATGTCATCTGGCATGTCTGCCCTACATCGGACCAATCAGTCCATGGCCTCCTCACTGACGGCAGCAGTGTCCCTCCTGCAACAGTACCTCACCCCTCCTACCTCTGCCCCATCCACAATCCCCAGCACCCTACCTGTCCCAAGCACACACACACCAGCACGCACCAGCACAGACACAAGCAGCACACAGACACACAAGCCAAACTCCAGACGCAGACGCACGCACAGTCAGGGGACTGATATCTCACTCACAGGGGATGGGGCCCAGACACACACACACGCATCCACGAGCACTCCGCAGTCCTCAGATGCCTCTCCCTCCAAAACCCCTTCCCTTGCCTCACCTGCAACCCCCCCTCCCAGAAGCTCTTCCTCTGTGAGCTTGGCCTCTTCCCCACAGATACATCTGACACGAAGTCCAGGAGGAAGAGGCGACCACCACACACAGAGGGGAGTGCCCCTCACACCCGGACACCCTCCCCCAGGCACAGGCAGGCTGAGGACCCCATTCGAAAGTCCCCCCAGACGAGGAAGGGCAAGACCCCACCACCACCACCACGCAGCTCTACCACACAGTCTCTCTCCTCTATCCCCCAGCCCACCACTCCACAGGTTCCACCGCCACACCCTGCCCCAGGTTCCCCTACACACCGATACCGCATCCCCAAACTGCTTAGGCCCTCCCCCTACCACTTGCTCTTCCACCCCCAAACCAGACGCTCTGCCTGTTTGTGCCACTGGTGTGGAGACCGGGTCCCCCCCCCTCTGTCCTGCCCACCTCATCTGCCCCCCTTTCCACTCCCTTGGAGTCATGCACTGCAGTGGAGTCCACAAACACCCCGTCTGACTCGGGCACTGCAGTGGGGACCCAGTCAACTCCATCTGACCGGCCCACTGCAGTGGTTGCAGCACCCACACCATCTGACTTGTGCCCTACAGTGGTGCCGGCCCCCACTGAGTCAGACACCTCCACTGCAGTTGCCGGTGACACTCCTGCACCCACCACCCTTTCACTGCCTCCTTCTGGCATCCCCTGATCCTGTCCCTGCGGTGCCTGGCCTGCCCCTTGTATGCCCCTCCGAGGGGGATGTCCCCTGCCCGTACCAGTGCAGGCAAGCAATGGGTGACAAGTTGTCACATATCACCCTGTTGGGACTGTGTATTTGGACTGGCCATTGGCCTTAGTTTCTTTTGGACTTGAATTTTTAGTTTAACATTTGCTGAATAAAGCCTCTTTTTGTTTACTTGTTGTTTTTCTTTGGATGTACATGATGTAGATGAGTATCATCATGCATTTGCAGTTGTAATAGTGTTCAGATCATGAAAATGAAGTGTTGCTGTGATGGACTGCATGTGGTCCATGGGATATGTGTCCTAATGTAGTCTGGATCTATAGCATCCTTTGCTGCAGTCTGAGGGTGTAATGTTCTGCATTTGACACAGGGATGTACGTTTTGCATTTGTAAATTAACATTTTTGGCTTACACTGATGCACATCTGGTGGGCTTACCACTGTTCAATGTTTCTATTTCCCTGACTGTGTGCTCATCTCCACTGGACATGCAGTTTAGCACATCAATGTTGAAGGACTCATCTGTGTATACAGTGCAACTTGCTTGACACGTGTTTTGGGTGTATGCAGATGACTGACGTGACACTCCCATACCCAGGCTGATGTGAGCAGAGCCTTCAGTGTGTTGTAGTTGTTGACTCACTGACCGAGTGTTCTGCTGACATGTTTGAGTCGTGCACAGACAAGGTTTGGCACAGCGGACCTTCCACAGGAGTGGAGTGCCCTCATGGCAGTGTGTAATCCTGTGACATTGGCTGGGCCCGTGTTGTGTGTTGTGTGAGCATGTCTGTGTGTGTTCTCTTCCCTTTTCCTACACAGGCTGTGTCCCTAGGGATGTTCCTGTTTGTGATGCTTGCTGAGTTGTCCTGTGTTCATCCAGCATCTTGGACCTGGTTTCTCCGGGATGTGGGTGCATGGCAAACTAATGTTCATCAGGTTGTCATCCCTAGTTGTCTTTGTTGTCAGGGCTGGGGCTTCGGGCAAACGCAGATGGGACACAGTCAGGATTCCCCTTGGCACTTGTTGGTTACACAAGTCATGTAATTTACAGTTTGTGGTAGCTTTCAGTGATTGTGACACGTTGTGTGTGTGACTGCTGCCACTCCTCAGGGTCAGAGCTGCAATGTTGGAAGTTGTCTATGTGTGTTCTTTGTGGGTCACCTCGGCTTCTTCATTGGTGTGTGACTGTGGCCGGTATCCCATTGATTGGGGTGGATTTCATGTCATGCCCATGTACGGCGTACTGTGCAGTGTGTCAGACATTCACGAGTCTTGTTGACTGGCCATGTGTGATGGGTTTCTGCACCTTAGTTCCCACCACCACCCCTGGGATTGTCATGGGTGCATGTGCAATGTCACCAGTCCATGTGAGCTTCAATGCTGCACATTGGTGGAGATCAAGGTGTGTGGTGTTGAGTGTGTGCAAATGAGAGTTGTTGCACGGCTAGACCCCTACCTCCATATTGGCCTTGGCTGACAGGCCGTGCTGATTGATTTGTGCTTGTGTAGGTGTGATGGTAGTTTGTTGCTCAGGACACATGACTGTGGTTCACAGTGTGAATGACATCTAGCTTTGTCATCACAGTGGGATTATCATGCAGGCCAGTGTCACCACAATGTGGGGTCCCTGGGTGTAGTGCTGTGGTAGGTCTGTCTCTTGCTCTGTTAGTTGCTGTTCCTACAAGCTTGTGTGACATGTGTAATTTGGGCTCCCTCTCATCTAACAATGCCTGATTGCCCACATAGGGGAATCAGATCCATGAGTTACTTTTGTGTGGCACTGTATACACATCTGTGTAATTGGGATTCAGGCCTTCTCATGTGTTGTGTGGTTGCCTGGGGACACTGGCACACCCCCCCATCACCTGTTGTGTTTGATATGCAGTGTGAGGCTGCCTGTTTGTGTTTGTGCATCTGCACCACTGCATTGGCATATCTTTAGTGTGCCATTGGCTGTATGTTGTTTGGTGGATTTCCCCTGCTGTCCCTGGGACTCCTAGGTCATCAGTCAGCACAATGATCATGGTTTGTATGTCCCATTGCTGCCAAGGTATGGTATTTGTTCACCTCACGTCTACAGTCTCCACAGGATATCTACATTTGTGTGTCCATTGGTGCAGATATGTGGGTCTGCATTATGATGGTCACTTCTGTTATTGTGTAATTGATGAATGTTGACAATGTCAGCCCCCATGGGTGATGTTTGTCTGCACATGGCCAAAGGTATGTCTTATTTGCACTGCACTGTTTGCCTCACCCAATCTATGTTGCTATGGGACACAAGCACTACTTTGCCACTGATGTGTTTGTTGTTCTGTGACCAGGAATCATCCATGCTGTTTGGCATTTGCAGCTTTTTCCATGACAACACTTACATTTTGGTCACTGTGGTGATGGGGGTTTAGACACCATTGCCACATTGTTCAAAATGTGCTTCAGCTATGGACCCCACACTTACCTTTTGGTCACTGTGATGATGGGGGTTTAGACCCCATTGCCACAATGTTCAATTGGGCTTCAGCTATGGACCCCACACTTATATTTTGGTCACTGTGATGATGGGGGTTTAGACCCCATTGCCACAATGTTCAAAATGTGCTTCAGCTATGGACCCCACACTTACCTTTTGGTCACTGTGATGATGGGGGTTTAGACCCCATTGCCACAATGTTCAAAATGTGCTTCAGCTATGGACCCCACACTTACATTTTGGTCACTGTGATGATGGGGGTTTAGACCCCATTGCCACAATGTTCAAAATGTGCTTCAGCTATGGACCCCACACTTACCTATTGGTCACTGTGATGATGGGGGTTTAGACCCCATTGCCACAATGTTCAATTGGGCTTCAGCTATGGACCCCACACTTACATTTTGGTCACTGTGATGATGGGGGTTTAGACCCCATTGCCACAGTGGTCATGGTCTGCTTGCATTGTGGATGCCACACACATTTATGTGTGACACATGTGATAGGGGGTCACATTGTATGTTCAATGTCATGTTCAGTGTTGTAGGCATTTGACACAGACTACACACGCTTGTCATGGTGTTGGAGGGATGTCTTTTTCTGACATTCCTTATGTTGGAGTATGCTGGTTGTGTCATGCATTACCCATCCTATGAGTAGGGGTGGTGGTAGTGGTAGGCATCCAGGCCCCCATGAGTAGGGGTGGTGGTAGTGGTAGGCATCCAGCCCCCCATGAGTAGGGGTGGTGGTAGTGGTAGGCATCCAGCCCCCCATGAGTAGGGGTGGTGGTAGTGGTAGGCATCCAGCCCCCCCTGAGTGGGGATGGTGGTAGTGACAGACATCCAGCCCCCCTGACTAGGGGTGGTGGTGGTGGTAGGCATCCATCCCCCCTGAGTAGGGGTGGTGGTGGTGGTAGGCATCCAGGCCCCCATGAGTAGGGGTGGTGGTTGTGGTAGGCATCCAGGCCCCCATGAGTAGGGGTGGTGGTAGTGGTAGGCATCCAGCCCCCCATGAGTGGGGATGGTGGTAGTGACAGGCATCCAGCCCCCCCTGAGTAGGGGTGGTGGTAGTGGTAGGTATCAATTCCCCTATGAGTGGGGATGGTAGTAGTGGTAGGCATCCAGGCCCCCATGAGTAGGGGTGGTGTTGGTGGTAGGCATCCAGGCCCACATGAGTAGGGGTGGTGTTAGTGGTAGGCATCCACCCCCCTATGAGTGGGGATGGTAGTAGTGACAGGCATCCAGGCCCACATGAGTAGGGGTGGTGGTAGTGGTAGGCATCCAGGCCCACATGAGTAGGGGTGGTGGTAGTGACAGGCATCCAGCCCCCCCTGAGTAGGGGTGGTGGTTGTGGTAGGCATCCAGCCCCCCATGAGTGGGGATGGTGGTAGTAACAGGCATCCAGGCCCCCCTGAGTAGGGGTGGTGTTGGTGGTAGGCATCCATCCCCCTATGAGTGGGGATGGTAGTAGTGACAGGCATCCAGGCCCCCCTGAGTAGGGGTGGTGTTAGTGGTAGGCATCCATCCCCCTATGAGTAGGGGTGGTGGTGGTGGTAGGCATCCAGGCCCCCATGAGTAGGGGTGGTGGTTGTGGTAGGCATCCAGGCCCCCATGAGTAGGGGTGGTGGTTGTGGTAGGCATCCAGCCCCGCATGAGTAGGGGTGGTGGTAGTGGTAGGCATCCGGCCCCCCATGAGTGGGGATGGTGGTAGTGACAGGCATCCAGCCCCCCTGAGTAGGGGTGGTGGTGGTGGTAGGCATCCATCCCCCCCTGAGTAGGGGTGGTGGTGGTGGTAGGCATCCAGGCCCCCATGAGTAGGGGTGGTGGTTGTGGTAGGCATCCAGGCCCCCATGAGTAGGGGTGGTGGTAGTGGTAGGCATCCAGCCCCCCATGAGTGGGGATGGTGGTAGTGACAGGCATCCAGCCCCCCATGAGTAGGGGTGGTGTTAGTGGTAGGCATCCATCCCCACCTGAGTAGGGGTGGTGGTGGTGGTAGGCATCCAGGCCCCCATGAGTAGGGCTGGTGGTTGTGGTAGGCATCCAGGCCCCCATGAGTAGGGGTGGTGGTAGTGGTAGGCATCCAGCCCCCCATGAGTGGGGATGGTGGTAGTGACAGGCATCCAGCCCCCCATGAGTAGGGGTGGTGGTAGTGGTAGGCATCAATTCCCCTATGAGTGGGGATGGTAGTAGTGGTAGGCATCCAGGCCCCCATGAGTAGGGGTGGTGTTGGTGGTAGGCATCCAGGCCCACATGAGTAGGGGTGGTGTTAGTGGTAGGCATCCATCCCCCTATGAGTGGGGATGGTAGTAGTGACAGGCATCCAGGCCCACATGAGTAGGGGTGGTGGTAGTGGTAGGCATCCAGGCCCACATGAGTAGGGGTGGTGGTAGTGGTAGGCATCCAGCCCCCCATAAGTGGGGGTGGTGGTAGTGGTAGGCATCAATTCCCCTATGAGTGGGGATGGTAGTAGTGGTAGGCATCCAGGCCCCCATGAGTAGGGGTGGTGGTTGTGGTAGGCATCCAGGCCCCCATGAGTAGGGGTGGTGGTAGTGGTATGCATCCAGGCCCCCATGAGTAGGGTTGGTGGTAGTGGTAGGCATCCAGCCCCCCATGAGTGGGGATGGTGGTAATGACAGGCATCCAGCCCCCCCTGAGTAGGGGTGGTGGTAGTGGTAGGCATCAATTCTCCTATGAGTGGGGATGGTAGTAGTGGTAGGCATCCAGGCCCCCATGAGTAGGGGTGGTGTTGGTGGTAGGCATCCAGGCCCACATGAGTAGGGGTGGTGGTAGTGGTAGGCATCCAGGCCCACATGAGTAGGGGTGGTGGTAGTGACAGGCATCCAGCCCCCCTGAGTAGGGGTGGTGGTTGTGGTAGGCATCCATCCCCCCATGAGTGGGGATGGTGGTAGTGACAGGCATCCAGGCCCCCCTGAGTAGGGGTGGTGTTGGTGGTAGGCATCCATCCCCCTATGAGTGGGGATGGTAGTAGTGACAGGCATCCAGGCCCCCCTGAGTAGGGGTGGTGTTAGTGGTAGGCATCCATCCCCCTATGAGTGGGGATGGTAGTAGTGACAGGCATCCAGGCCCACATGAGTAGGGGTGGTGGTAGTGGTAGGCATCCAGGCCCACATGAGTAGGGGTGGTGGTAGTGGTAGGCATCAGGCCCCTATGGGTGTGTATGGCATTGGTGATAGCCATCCCGCCCCTATGGTTCTGCTGTTGCTAGTGTACGTCATTTCTGCATCCCTATGTGTGTGTGTCATATGTCAGGTACGTGTCGTTTGTTTGTGTTGTGGGTGTTTGACTGCGCCGTACGCGTCCGTACCAGTTCCGGTAATAGATGTAGAGTATTGGTAGGACCTGCGCGATGGGATTCATGGTTGGGTCGTCTCGTTCGTGTTTCTCATGGCTTCGACTCGTACTCGTCGCTGGCTTGTTCGTCTCGTAGCCGTGGATCGTCTTGTGGCGCGAATCGGAGCTTATGTGCAGCTCTCCCGGATGCTCTGACGTGCCGGACGTAGCGACGGGTTCGGCGTGTACGGAAGGCGCATCGTACTAGTCCGGCCGGAAGGTGCTGTATATTTGCTTCCGTGCGACTCGATTCGGTGTTTACGGATCCGGCTCGGGAGGGGAACAGGAGCTGGAATGGGTACGTACGGCTGGGTCGGGATCTGGGCAGTTATGCGCATCGTACTTGCTCGTTCGGACGAATGTTCGAATCGGTCGGGAAACACGCGTTCGACTTGGTTTTTTTCCGGACGAATAGTGTTTGGTGCGCTTCCTGCCGAGATCGGAATCGACCCCTTAGTGTCACACTTGGCTCATGTCCATCAAACTGCGTCAAAAAATCTGGAACAAGCCAAAAAGAAATATAAAATCTATGCAGACAGGAAAAGGAGAGAAGGTCCCACTTTAGACGTAGGAGATAGCGTTTGGTTAAGTACAAAAAACCTTAGACTAAAGGGAAATCGAAAGTTCCAACCCAGATTTATTGAACCTTATCAGATAGAGAAAAGAATAAATCCAGTGACTTACCGATTGAAATTACCCAACAAGCTTAAAATTCACCCAACATTTCATGTTTCCTTGTTGAAGAAGGCATCTCCTGAGTTAAGAAAAATTCCCCCCCCAAACCCATCCAACTGGAATCAGGACTAGAATTCGAAGTGAAAGGAATATTGGATTCAAAAAGAGTAAAAAGAAAACTATACTACCTAGTGGATTGGAAGGGCTATGTGCCAGAAGAGCGTTCATGGGAGTTGGAATCAGATGTTCATGCCCCAAGGTTGGTAAGGTCTTTTCACCAGAGATTTCCAACAAAACCACGGCCGGAAGAACCTCCCTTAGTGGGGGGTACTGTCAGACCTCCAGAACATTCAATAAAGACAATCTGCATCTTGCTGGTTAAAAGGTTTAACAAGACGAAAGATGGGCGAGATGAAAACCTCTCCTGGAACAAGCTATGGCAAAGAAAGAACTCTAAGATGGCCGCCGACTTCTTAACCCGGTTTGTGGTCTAGTTTACTAGCCGCGAGCCATTTGGAGTCTTGATGATGTGTGCACCAACTGGGAAATGCGCACTTCACTGAAGAAATTTCCGAATGCGCATCTAAGTAATTTCGCTCCATGAATTTAGGATTCAATTCCCTTGCGTCACGTAGTTGCGCCCGGTTTCCCCTTACTTACCAATTGCCCGTCGGGTATAGGTATTTCACTTAGTGTTTAAGTCTGGAGCGTGCGTCGGAGCTAGCAGCCTCAAGCGTTCCAACATTGAGTCTGCGCACTCTGACTGAAATACGAGTCAGTGGGCATATTCGGTTTATGCGCTCGTTCCTGTCAGCTTACAAGGAAAGAAGAAAAGAAGAAACGTAGTCTTCACCCGGCAGCCCGAAGTTATAGAAAGGAAGAGTCATACCAGAGCTAAGTGGCATATAATAACAGTTAGACTACAAGGCAGTTTAAGTTACGAGTATTTGTCAAAAGGAATGAGAGAACTGAAGACTAAAAATCTGTAAATATTGTTATGGAACTTACCTGAATGAACTCTCTTGTTTTCTTGCTCTAGAAGAAAAGAGAAGATATATGTTAACTCTTGAACTGTTATTTTCCATGTATACACATACGTATATAAATGTAGTTTAAGCAGAAGCTTATGTAAATAATAAGAAAAGGAAAAGGCTTCATATTAAAAAATTAAAGAAAGAAAGACAGGTAGGTTATAACTAAAAGAAGAAATATTAATAGTAGTATAGAATAGAGATAGAATAGAAAGTGAAGTAATGGCTTGTGCTTAGTTTTCTCAGGTACTTCAAATTGATATTCTTAAATAACGAATACTTGAGAGAGAGAGCGTCATTCAATCAATCAATCAATCAATCATGTCACTTATAAAGCGCACTACATACCCGCGAGGGTCTCAAGGCGCTGGGGGAAGAGGGGGGTGGTGCTGCTACTGATCGAAGAGCCAGGTCTTGAGGAGTCTTCTGAAGGCCAGTAGGTCTTGGGTCTGCCGAAGGTTGGTGGGGAGGGTGTTCCAGGTCTTGGCGGCGAGGTGGGAGAAGGATCTGCCGCCGGCGGTCGTTTTCCGGATGCGGGGGACTGTGGCGAGGGCGAGGCTGGTCGAGCGGAGCTGGCGGGTGGGGGTGTAGAAGCTGAGTCGTCTGTTGAGGTAGGCTGGTCCGGAGTTGTGGAGTGCTTTGTGTGCGTGGGTGAGGAGCTTGAAGGTTATCCTCTTGTTGACAGGGAGCCAGTGCAGGTCTCTCAGGTGGGGTGTGATGTGGCTGCGTCGGGGGATGTCGAGGATAAGACTTGCAGAGGCGTTCTGGATGCGTTGCAGCCGCATCAGGAGCTTAGCCGTCGTTCCTGCGTAGAGGGCGTTTCCGTAGTCCAGCCTGCTGGTGACGAGGGCCTGGGTGAATGTTTTTCTTGTTTCGGTGGGGATCCACTTGAAGATCCTGCGGAGCATTCGGAGGGTGTTGAAGCAGGATGAGGAAACGGCATTGACCTGCTTAGTCATGGAGAGGGTGGGGTCGAGGATGACCCCTAGGTTGCGTGCGTGGTCGGTGGGTGTCGGGGCTGTTCCCAGTGATGTCGGCCACCAGGAGTCATCCCATGCTGAAGGGTTGGAACCAAGGATGAGGACCTCCGTCTTGTCCGAGTTCAGCTTCAGGCGGCTGGTACTCATCCATTCGGCGATGGCCTTCATTCCTTCGTGGAGGTGGGCTTTGGCGGTGTGAGGGTCTTTGGTGAGGGAGAGGATCAGCTGGGTGTTGTCGGCGTAGGAGATGATGTTGAGGTTGTGCTGTCGGGCGACGTGGGCGAGGGGTGCCATGTAGATGTTGAACAGCATTGGGCTGAGGGAGGAGCCTTGGGGTACGCCGCAGGTGATCTTGGTGGCTTTGGATCGGAAGGGGGCGAGGCGGACGCTTTGTGTTCTGCCGGAGAGGAAGGATGTGGTCCAGTCCAGGGCCTTCTCTTGGATCCCGGCGTCGTGAAGGCGTGTTCGTAGTGTGTGGTGGCAGACCGTGTCGAAGGCGGCTGATAGGTCCAGGAGGATGAGGGCTGCTGTTTCTCCGTTGTCTAGCAGGGTCCTGATGTCATCGGTGGCGGCGATGAGGGCGGTTTCGGTGCTGTGGTTGCTGCGGAAGCCGGACTGGGAAGGGTCCAGGATGTTGTTCTCCTCGAGGTAGCGGGTCAGTTGTTTGTTGACGATTTTCTCGGTGACCTTCGTGGGGAACGGGAGCAGAGAGATGGGTCGGAAGTTCTTGAGGTCCTTGGGGTCTGCCTTGGGTTTCTTGAGTAAGGCGGTGATCTCGGCGTGCTTCCAGCTTTCTGGGAAGGTTGCTGTCTCGAAGGAGATGTTGATTATTTTCCGGAGATGGGGCGCGATGGCTGTACTGGCTTTGTTGAAGACGTGGTGAGGGCACGGGTCTAGCGGTGAGCCGGAATGGATGGTGTTCATGATCTCGCTGGTGTCCTCGTCGTTGATGTTGGTCCAGGAGAGCAGGCGGTTGGTGGTTGTGGGGGCAGTGGTCTCGGTGGTTGCCGGGGCGGTCGTGGTGTTGAAGCTGTCGTGGATGTCGGCGATTTTGCGGTGGAAGAAGGTGGCCAGTGAGTCGCACAGGTCTCGCGACGGCGGGATGTCGTTGGTGTTGGAGCTGGGGTTGGAGAGTTCCTTCACGATGTTGAAGAGCTCTTTGCTGTTGTGTGCGTTGTTGTCTAGGCGGTCTTTGAGTGAGGCCCTTTTGGCGGATCTGATGAGGTGATGGTGACTGCGGGTGGCGCTCTTGTGGGCGGCGTAGCTGTCCGCTGTCCGTTTGTGGAGCCAGATCTTCTCCAGTTTTCGGCATGTTTGTTTGGAGGCCTGGAGGTCTTCGGTGAACCAGGTGGCTTTCTTGCTGGAGTGGCTGTTGGGCGGATTCTTGAGCGGGGCGAGGGTGTTGGCGCAGTCGTCGATCCACTGTCTCAGGTTGCGGGCGGCGGTGTCGGGGTCGGAGGGTTCGGCGGGTGGGCTCAGGGCGAGGGTTGTGGTTAGCTGGTCTTCGGTGACTCTGCTCCAGCAGCGGCGAGGCATTTGTTCGGTGCGGTGGTGCATGGTGGGGCTTCCTGTAGGTGAAGTGGATGCAGTGGTGGTCAGTCCAGTGGGGTTCGGAGGTGTGGTTGAAGGAGACGTGTGGGCTTGCGGAAAAGATGGAGTCTAGCGTGTGGCCGGCGGCGTGGGTGGGTGTAGTCACGAGCTGTCTGAGTCCGAGGGTGGTGAGGTTGTCGATCAGGGTGGTGGAGTTGGTGTCCTTGTTGTTCTCGAGGTGGAAGTTCAGGTCCCCGAGGAGGATGTAGTCCGTGGAGGCGATGGCGTGTGTGCTGACGAAGTCAGCGATAGAATCGCTGAACTGTGGTCGGGGTCCGGGGGTCTGTAGATGAGGGTTCCTCTGAGGGTGGTGTTGGGATCGGTGTGGATCTGGAAGTGCATGTGTTCGGCGGTGCTGAGGGTGTCGTCGGTGTTGGTTGAGACTCTGAGGGTGTTCCTGTGGACGATGGCGATGCCTCCTCCGACTCCGTTGGTGCGGTCCCTGCGGGTGATCTTGTAGCCGTCCGGGATGGCAATGGCGATGTCGGGGGCTGAAGCGGGATTCAGCCAGGTCTCCGTCAGGAATGCGACGTCTGGGGAGGTTGAGTCGAAAAGGTCCCAGAGTTCGATGGCGTGTTTGCGGGCGGAGCGGGTGTTGAGGAGGATGCATCTGAGGTAGTTGGGTTCTTTCCTGGGCGGTGGTTTGGCGGGGCGGGTGCTGGCGAAGCTGCAGTTCCGGCAGGTGAAGGGCCCTTGGGTGCGCTTCGGGGTGGCCAGGTAGCAGGCGTGATCTTTTCCGGGGTTGAGTGCGTGGAGGGTGCTGGCGTCGTATCGGCGTCTGTTGATGTGGCGGGCGCGGGGGATGCCCGGACCAGGGGTTCTGGCGCTGGGCGCGGTCCCGGCGCGGACGGGCGCAGACGGGCTTGCCTTAGGCGCGCCTTCGGCGCGCCAGCGGCGCGGCGCGCGCAGCGGCCGCCATAAATGGGGAGGTGGGAGGGAGGAGCAGGGAATGGGGCAGCGAATGGGCAGTGAGGGGCGGGGCCGCAGGGCGCAGCGGCGGGAAACAGGCACAGAAAGGAAAAAAACGAGCACAATCAGGGCAGCAAGGGGGCACAGAAAGGAAAAAACTAGCACAATCAGGGCAGCAAGGGGGCACAGAAAGGAAAAAACGAGCACAATCAGGGCAGCAAGGGGGCGCAGAAAGGAAAAACTAGCACAATCAGGGCAGCAAGGGGGCACAGAAAGGAAAAAAACGAGCACAATCAGGGCAGCAAGGGGGCACAGAAAGGAAAAAACTAGCACAATCAGGGCAGCAAGGGGGCACAGAAAGGAAAAAAACGAGCACAATCAGGGCAGCAAGGGGGCACAGAAAGGAAAAAACTAGCACAATCAGGGCAGCAAGGGGGCACAGAAAGGAAAAAAACGAGCACAATCAGGGCAGCAAGGGGGCACAGAAAGGAAAAAAACAAGCACAATCAGGGCAGCAAGGGGGCACAGAAAGGAAAAAAACGAGCACAATCAGGGGCAGCAGCAGGGCACACAGACGGAGCTGTGTGGTGGGGGAGCGACCTACCAGTCAAGGTCAGGGGTCGCTCTCTTCACCACGCAGCGGCCGCCATAAATGGGGAGGTGGGAGGGAGGAGCAGGGAATGGGGCAGCGAATGGGCAGTGAGGGGCGGGGCCGCAGGCGCAGCGGCGGGAAACAGGCACAGAAAGGAAAAAAACGAGCACAATCAGGGCAGCAAGGGGGCACAGAAAGGAAAAAACTAGCACAATCAGGGCAGCAAGGGGGCACAGAAAGGAAAAAAGCAGAGCACAATCAGGGCAGCAAGGGGGCACAGAAAGGAAAAAAACGAGCACAATCAGGGCAGCAAGGGGGCACAGAAAGGAAAAAAACGAGCACAATCAGGGCAGCAAGGGGGCACAGAAAGGAAAAAACTAGCACAATCAGGGCAGCAAGGGGGCACAGAAAGGAAAAAAACGAGCACAATCAGGGCAGCAAGGGGGCACAGAAAGGAAAAAAACTAGCACAATCAGGGCAGCAAGGGGGCACAGAAAGGAAAAAAGCAGAGCACAATCAGGGGCAGCAGCAGGGCACACAGACGGAGCTGTGTGGTGGGGGAGCGACCTACCAGTCAAGGTCAGGGGTCGCTCTCTTCACCACGCAGCGGCCGCCATAAATGGGGAGGTGGGAGGGAGGAGCAGGGAATGGTGCATCGAATGGGCAGTGAGGGGGCGGGGCCGCAGGGGCACAGCGGCGGGAAACAGGCACAGAAAGGAAAAAGCGAGCACAATCAGGGCAGCAAGGGGGCACAGAAAGGAAAAAACTAGCACAATCAGGGCAGCAAGGGGGCACAGAAAGGAAAAAACCGAGGCACAATCAGGGCAGCAAGGGGGCACAGAAAGGAAAAACGAGCACAATCAGGGCAGCAAGGGGGCACAGAAAGGGAAAAAAACTAGCACAATCAGGGCAGCAAGGGGGCACAGAAAGGAAAAAACTAGCACAATCAGGGCAGCAAGGGGGCACAGAAAGGAAAAAAAAAAACGAGCACAATCAGGGCAGCAAGGGGGCACAGAAAGGAAAAAACGAACACAATCAGGGCAGCAAGGGGGCACAGAAAGGAAAAAAACGAGCACAATCAGGGCAGCAAGGGGGCACAGAAAGGAAAAACTAGCACAATCAGGGCAGCAAGGGGGCACAGAAAGGAAAAAAAAAAAAAACGAGCACAATCAGGGCAGCAAGGGGGCACAGAAAGGAAAAAACGAGCACAATCAGGGCAGCAAGGGGGCACAGAAAGGAAAAAAACGAGCACAATCAGGGGCAGCAGCAGGGCACACAGACGGAGCTGTGTGGTGGGGGAGCGACCTACCAGTCAAGGTCAGGGGTCACTCTCTTCACCACGCAGCGGCCGCCATAAATGGGGAGGTGGGAGGGAGGAGCAGGGAATGGGGCAGCGAATGGGCAGTGAGGGGGCGGGGCCGCAGGGCGCAGCGGCGGGAAACAGGCACAGAAAGGAAAAAAACGAGGCACAATCAGGGCAGCAAGGGGCACAGAAAGGAAAAAACTAGCACAATCAGGGCAGCAAAGGGGCACAGAAAGGAAAAAAACGAGCACAATCAGGGCAGCAAGGGGGCACAGAAAGGAAAAAACTAGCACAATCAGGGCAGCAAGGGGGCACAGAAAGGAAAAAAACGAGCACAATCAGGGCAGCAAGGCGGCACAGAAAGGAAAAAAAACCAGCACAATCAGGGCAGCAAGGGGGCACAGAAAGGAAAAAAAAACGAGCACAATCAGGGCAGCAAGGGGGCACAGAAAGGAAAAAAAAAACGAGCACAATCAGGGCAGCAAGGGGGCACAGAAAGGAAAAAACGAGCACAATCAGGGCAGCAAGGGGGCACAGAAAGGAAAAACGAACACAATCAGGGCAGCAAGGGGGCACAGAAAGGAAAAAAACGAGCACAATCAGGGCAGCAAGGGGGCACAGAAAGGAAAAAACTAGCACAATCAGGGCAGCAAGGGGGCACAGAAAGGAAAAAAAAACGAGCACAATCAGGGCAGCAAGGGGGCACAGAAAGGAAAAAGCAGAGCACAATCAGGGCAGCAAGGGGGCACAGAAAGGAAAAAAACGAGCACAATCAGGGGCAGCAGCAGGGCACACAGACGGAGCTGTGTGGTGGGGGAGCGACCTACCAGTCAAGGTCAGGGGTCGCTCCCATTCAACATATAAAAAAGAATTAATCTAAGAAAAGATCAGAAGAGAAGTCTAGTATCCAGGAAGAATTGGGTAAGTTGTATAAATAGCTAAGAGAGATAGTTATAGAATTGAGGTAGAATAGGGGTTGTAATAATTGTCATGTTTTTAGCCTCCTAGGTTATCTCCAACAGAAAACTATTGAACAGACCAGAAATAAGAAGGGAGAATCTGGAAGCCAGAAGTCCTGACAACCTCTTCTGTTGTTTGTTATTTTATCCAATTCCCCTTCCCCCTTGGGTTTCATTTGGAGACTGGATTAGTTATCGGTCTCCGGAGAATCTCTGGGAGGGATTCAGGAAATTTCGTCTTCTGTTCCTGTGCAAGTCCCAGGTAAGATTGTCTGGCACCTTGACAGTTACTAAGAGTCTTCTCTTGTGAAATTTCTTCCCACATTTCTTTCAACTCCGTCTTTTCAGATTTGGTTATATATGATGTAACATAGCGAGCAACAGCAAGCAAATTATCTGCAACATATTGGATATCCATATTTGCATTCCACATTGTCAAAAAATCACTGGATTGTAGTCATTAATGTACTTTGAATCTTCACTTCTTTTTATATTGTAAGTATTCTTCGGAGATTTTCGAGTTATAGCATGCCTTACTGCTGACATGAAACTGTTGACTCTTCCTTTCGAAATTACTGGACGTGGGAATCCAAAACGACATTTTGTATAAAATTTTCCCTTAGACTTGTATTTCCGGAAAACAATATTTCCCACATCAATGACTTTGAAACCGTAAAACTTGTTGTCTTAAGCTATCTTCTCCTCCTGTTTTTGGAATAGCACAGGTAACATAGTCTTCGATGAAAGACAAAACAGTTTCATCTGAATCGGTTCCAAATTTAGGTGCGTCCTTGATCCATAATAGCATGTGTATATGAGGAGCACCTCCGGCTTGGTACTCCTTTCTCCAAAAGAAATCAATAACTTCTCAAAGAGGTGGATTATATTTATTGCAGATAAAAGACAACATAGCTTGAAACCTATGATTAAAATATCTGCACACATTTACAGGATCCAAGGAACAAAGGGCATCATTACGATGGCGGGCGGACAAAGTCCGCCCGCCACCGTACCGGTAAACGGGACCGACCACCAGAGGTGCGGCGGTCCCGCTGGGCCCATTAGGATGCGACCGCCACCCTGGCGGTCGCATTCCGCATATTCAACATTGTGGCGGGCGGTGCTGTAAGCAGCACCCGCCACAATGTTGAAAATGCATGTTGTGCATTGGCATGCACAACGTGACAGGCACCGTGCAGTGCCTGCTACCTTGTCCATGCCAATGTAGGGGGGTACCATGGGTACCCCCCAAGTGCAACCCCCCATGCCCCCACCCCCCCGGGGGCCCGCAACGGGCCCCCAAAGTGAACTCTGCATGCCTTTCCATGGCGGAGTCTCCGCCATGGAAAGGCATTGAAAATGCCACATGCTAATATGGATGCACCGCCACCATATTATGGGCCTTTTCCGCCCGGTAGGCAATCGGGACGATTGTCTACTGGCAGAAAAGTGGCAGACGGTCTTTCCGTCCACCGCGGTACCCCCGCCTTGCTAATGTGGCGGGGGTAAAAGGCCGTCCGGCGGGGTGTTTTGACAGGCGGATCGCCACCTCCGGTCGGGCGATGGTGATCCGCCCGCCATGCTAATAGGCCCCACAGTTCTCCAGCTGTCTTCAATTCAATGTTTTTAATATTTGAATTTGCTTCTCGTAGAAATTCAAGTAAATCGTCCCATGCGTATTCAGCACAGCTAAGCGTAACAAACCATGTAGGGGTTCCTAAGTTCCTAAACATACATTTAAGTTCTCCATGACGACGATACCAATACTCATTGGTGCCACGTTGACATGCCATCAAATTAATTAACTGAGATTCTAAATGATCATCTCTTTGTTGAACTTTGTCCAAAAATTCCTTTGCAGAAAGATGTGTAAGATGAACTCCTGTTTCTAATATGTGGTTCACTGCATATGAAAGTCCAGACAAGTCACTTTCAAACAGAAGATGAAATAAATATGGAACACACTGTCGAAATCTTGGATCTTCTGAATACAATCTTGTTGAACGGTATTCTGAAGCTAGAATCTGTACAGGTCGTTCATCATATCGTCCACCTTTTCCAGTGGGAAAGAGCTGTGGAAAACAACGAGCTTCTAAACCTCTGTCCCAAACAGTCATGGGAGTTCCCTTCGCTTTCTTCATTTGGAATAATTCAATAGTATTTCCAATCACTTCTTTTGAATGTAAATGATGTATGCTATAATGTTCATAAATTTCTTCACTCCTGGACTTATCCTCTTTTTCGATTTGGCCAGTTGAAATTTCTCTATCATCTCCTAAAGATATTTCTTGTTCTTCCAGATATACATTTTTATAATAAATATTGTTTTGTATAAGATATAAGGTAGCCTTTTGAACTTTGGTGACATCTACTAACTCTTGCCATATTTTCCGACTCTTTGTTGGTACACCATTAACTAGAATAACTACAGGTTCAGTTTCCTCTCTCTCTACACCAACAGTTTCAATATTTTTCTTAAAATCTAAAGGTAAATACACCACTCTTCCTTTTAAACCTCTTTGTAAATCTGTGGGAGGTAGCTTACCCGTTTTAGGCTCCATACGAACTATAGCCTGAAACGGGTGCACAGATTGAATTAGAATGGACTCATAAGTATTTAAATCCACCAGTTCCGGAGGAATAGCTACCAACTCTAGGTTATTATGTACAGCTCTAGCTGGCATTTTGTTCTCTTCTAGTTTGCTGTAACAATATTTACAAATACGGTGATCACTACCCAACTCAAAACGACCTTCCACCAACAAATAGGCACCAAATTGCTCCCACTTATCATGGTTTTCCTTTTCACTTTTTAAATATACATCAACATTCCTAGTTTGACTTCTATAGTGAGTACGTCGACAACAAATACAAACATAGGGGGCTGATTACAATGGCGGGGGTAGCACATCCGCGGTGCTGGTGGTGGCGGAAAATGCCCTTTTCCACACTCCATCGGTGGTCCTTGCGTCCGCCGTATTACGATGGGCAAAGATAGCCCATTTCCCGTCCGCTGTGGTGTTTCGGGAACCGTCAGGAATCCCCTTTCGCAGCGGTGGCGGACGGAGCCAAAAGGGAGGGACCGCCGTGCGGAATGCGGTTACGACCGCCGGTTGTATTTCGATGCCACAAAGAACCCACCACTCCGCTGTGGAGAATCCGGCCAATCAAGGATGGCGGTGGCAATACTACGGATAGCTCCATGTGTTTCTGTCCGCTGGGGAAACGGCGGTCTTTGGCCTTTCCGCAGCAAATCCGACCGCCGTGGACTGATTTTCAGCTTTTCCGCCGCTGAACCTGGAATCCGACCGCCGCGGTAGGGTGTTTCTGGTGGTGCATCCTAATCTGGCCGGCGGTTATGCCGCCGTACCTGCGGGCGGAACTTTACCGCTAGCACAGCGGTCGGAATGCTTTTCCGTCCGCCATTGTAATGAGCTCCATAGTTTGGTTTCTCACAAGAAAATACCTTAAACTTTGTAATTTCTTCTACAAACTTCTCAGTAGTACTATCTTCCACCTCTTCTTCAACACCTTCACTTATCAAACTCTCACTTTCTTTACACTCTTCTTCAGTACCAAAGAAATGAAACTGTATATCATCACAAACTTTTTTTACATCCAACACTGAACCATGCAAAAGAGCAGTGTTTATTTCACTTAAAGATAATGCAGGACTTTTTACATAGTACAATCTTCTTATTAACTTACGCATTTCTGAGTGATGTACTGCTAACATTCTCAAATGATGAAAAGTACTTTGACACACTTTTCTAGAAAGACAAGCCAGAGAATGACCCTGCAAGCCAGTATTTTTTCTCACTTTACAAGGATCTAGTCCTTGCAACATCTTCAATTCAATTCAATTCAATTCATCTTTATTCGGATAAGAAAATATCCATAAAAGAACAAAATAAAAATACCAGCAAAATTTTAAAAACAAACAGACAATACATACATGAATAAAAATGTAAGACAGCCAACACGAGGCTAAAAAACAGTAAATACACAAAACATATACGTACGCAATGCTCAGGGGGTTTGTCTTACACTTATAATTTGTTAGGGGCAGTAGTATAGTTGTTCCTGGAATCATCTGATACAGGCAACCAATATCCACTGATTTGATAAATAACATCAGACTAAGATAATAGCACATATTGAGATGAAGATAAAAAGTTCATTAAATATAGCAGCATAATAATGTAAAATGCGAACAGTTTATCACATGAAACCAACGTTAAAATCGAACAAATTCATTAAATCTAGCAGCATAATATTATAAAGTGCGGGCAGTTTATCAAAAATTATGTAACAATGAAATACACACAATTAAATTATGCAACCTGCATATAAGTGAAAGATTAAAAATGGGCAATCCAAGCCAATTATACCAAACTCATGGAAGCACGTGAGCGGACAGCCAGACGCAAGAAAGTGCTAACTGGGAAAATTAAATTTTCGTCCTTAAGCTCAACAATTTCTCTATATGCCACCTTATAGTTGCTGATAGCTGCTACCTTAAAAAACGGAATCAGCAACTGTTTACTATATAACTGATAAAAGTTACAGAAGAATAGAAAATGTAACATAGATTGATTACCACGATTACCACAGGGTCAAGAGATTTGCTCAAGGTTACTGTTATGCCCAAGGGGAAAACATAATAAATATTTTAAAGTACCAGCCCTAAGGCGAAAAAGCAAACTTCTTTCCCAACGGTTGGTCGCCATTAAAAGATAACGGGCTGGCAATATTGTCGGTGGACCCTCAGCGTCCGACATCGTTATATAACGGGCGACTGAGCTTTTCGAAGTTTCATGCCTAAGTCTCAAACTAGCATTATACCCATACAGGGTCTCCTGTATAATCTTTTTATTAATACCTGATATATCACTTGGATTTGAGAAAATGTGTGGCAAATTTACAGCGGACAAGCTGTCCTTAACAGCTGCCAGCCAAGGTATACTACTGCCCTTATCACATTTAAGACAATCAGCTATGATTTCTCTAGTGAGAGTGGTTGCCGGGTTTTGCCATACTTTTATCCAAAAAATAGTTGGACGAGCCCTGATATAATCTTCAATATAGGACAGTTTTAGCTCCCGATGACACCAAAGGAAGAGGAGCTAATCGGAACCCCAGGACTCTCCAACAAAATCTATTTTCCTCTATTTGAATATTATTACAATTCGCGTAGCCCCACACTTCAGCTCCATAAGTTGCAGTTGGTCTGCATTGAGTTCTATATATCTTCAGTAAGGATAGCACTACCTCAGTTCTTCTGGGTTGAGGGAGGCATAAAATTAAGTTGGAGGCCTTTAAGAGTTTGTTCCGGCTGTGTGTCAAATGGGCAGTCCAGGAACCATTGTCAGCAAAAACCAGCCCCAGATATGGGAAAGTGCGCGTGCAAAACAGTTTTTCGGAACCGGAGCTAATTACATTAACCCGATGTTTATTTGGACCACAACTCATTAAAAAGATTTTTTAAATTTGTACACAAGTCCAATTTAGACATAAAATCAACAAAGCCCCCAACTAAAGTGTGTAGTGCATTGGGTGTGCGGCCCATTAGGACCGCATCATCCGCGTATAATAAAGCAGGTATTTTGCTGCCATTAATCACCGGGACATCCGTAGTCAAATTTGACAGCTCATCATGCAACTCATTAATATATAAAATAAAAAGCAGGGGGGCCAGCACACACCCCTGCCTGACCCCTCGGCCGATGACAATATTCTCTGATACGGCCCCATCCCTACTAATCCTCACCCTTGCCCCCAAATCCTTGTGTAAAAAGGCCAGAAAGTGTACTAAGGCCTCGTATAGCCCATAATTTAGGAGACATGACCGTAGGCGCGATCTATTCACATAATCGAAGGCTGAGGTGAGGTCCATGAAAGCTAGGTAAATAGGAGACTGCCGAGCTATTGTATATTTGTCAACAATCAAATTTAAATTGAGACATTGCTCTACGGTTCCTAATTTGCTTCTAAAACCTAACTGACATTTATTTAAAATATGCGTATCCTCAGCCCAACTCCTAATTTTATTAAATAGCACCCTCCCAAGTATCTTTAAAGTGTTGTCGATCAAAGAAATTGGTCTATAACAACTGGGGTTAAAAATCGGTACTATGGTGCTGGACGACCATGTGCTAGGAATTTGGGAGTTTGTTAAATTGTTAAAAACATTAAGTAAAATCGGGGCCCAGAAATCTGGTTTGTATTTAATGAGGTCGATGGGAAACCCATCGGGGCCGGGGGCCTTGTTACCTAAGCTCTGGTCAATTGCGTCTACCCTTCTGAGAGCGATATCTGGACTCGTGACGCAACGTAAAGATCTATGTGAACCTCGTCCAGCGATATTGCAGAATATATTTTAGAGAAATGAGAGACCCAGGCATCACTGGTTATATTACAGCTTATGGGACTTAAATGCTGACCAGTGTTTCTCATATTCTTAACCACCGCCCAAAAGCCATTTGTATTATTGAATCTTGCAGCGCAAGCCAAGTTATCCCATTGATCTCTCAAAATCTCCTCTTTCCTTTGCTTAACCACTTTATTATATTGGTTCCTTAGTGATCTGATTAAAATTGCATTTCTAGGTGTTGCCGACAAACGCAGCACGAAGATCTCTATTAGCCCGGGAGCATATACTATTGAACCACTTAGGATGATGGTTATTGTTAAACGCAGGTTTAGAGATCATCTGTTTAATACCTGCACATAACTGAGTAAAGGCTGCAACCACCTCAAAATTAGGGTCAATGGATGACAGACATACGTCGACAATTGATCGATAAGATATTATCATGTTCTTAAACAGCGTGCTATTATCAATTCCTTTCCAGATAATTCTTAAATTATCGGTTGAGGAAGATATGTTACAGGCCCCGGGTTCTCCCTTAAAAATATGTCTGGGGGCAACCCTAAACAATACAGAGATTGGGTTGTGTTAGACTTGGCATCTTTTGGCGTGTTTCCCCTGATTTTTTGCTTTCTGACCTCCCGGTTTTGACTCTGTTTTTGCTGGTGTAATGATTTTGCGCACTTTCCTCACTGCTGTCCAGTGGGAAAGTGCAAGTGCTCCTGTATAAAATGTGTTATGGATTGGCGTTTCCATGATTGGCCTATTGGGTTTATGTGTCAGTCCCTTGTAAAGTGCACTGTGAGTGCCAGGGCCTATAGATCAAATGCTGTTGGTGGGCTGCAGCACTGGATTGTGCCACCCACGCAAACAGCCCGTAAAGTGTAACTCGGGCCTGCCATTGCAGAGCCCGTGCGCAGCCTGGGGCTGCCATATCGACTTGGCAAGTGCACACAGTTGCAAGTCCCTAAACCTTCCCTTTTCTACATGTTAGTCACCCCTAAGGTAGGCCCAAGGTACCCCTGTGGGCATGGTGCGTTGTATGCGAAAGGTAGGACATGCCCTGGTGTGTGTGGCATGTCCTGATAGTGAATTACAGCCTAGTTCGTTTTTCACTATTGCAAGGCTACCTGTTCCCCCTAGGCCAGAACGGGCAGTTTTGATTATTACAGCTTATAATCCTAACTGACCCCGGGAACATGGTAGAAATTCGAGTTTAGTATGCCTGGACTCAGAATGATAAAATGCATCTTTTAGTGAAGTTGGTTTTAACATTCTGTGTTTGAAAATACCACTTTTAGAAAGTGGGTATTTTCTTGTCTAACCATCCAAGCCTGCCTCTGCGAGGTTGTGTATTCCTTGTCTGGAGTGTGAGTGACAGGGGCTGGGGGATGCCAGGAGACAGGGTGAGTCAGCACAGGGCTGAATAGCAAGATCTACATGTAGGTGGGTGGGAGGAGTCGCACCTGGGCCCTGAATAGGACAGTGCCTTCCCTCCACAATGCTGGCTCCACCTCCTGTGGTGCGTCTGATGTCCCTGGCCTACTCACTGAAAGAAGGGACGGAGACTTGTCAACAAAGTGCTCCAGAACTGGTTTGGACTAGGCAAAGGCCTCTCTGCCTTCAGAGAACAAAGGAATTAGGGATATAAATATTGGGGCCCTGACCCCATGAATTTAGATCTCGCTGGAACCAAGGAACCTGTCAAGAAGAAGAGCTGGAGAGCTGCTAGGAGGAGTACTGCCCCTTTGCTAGGTGACTGCTTTGTTGGGTTGGCCTGCAGTTGCTGCTTCTGTCTTGGGCAGTGAAAGGACTGAACTTTCTACAAACTTGTGCTGAGTATCTCCAAGGGCCTGGAACCGAGCTGGCCTCCTGTTAAGAAGTCTCAGGGACTGCAAAGACTTCACAAGCCTCTGGGTACCGCTTCTGGAACGCTGTTTCAGTTGCCACAGAGGAAGGGAACTGCAACCGACTCCGTCAACCGAATCCCTCCCTGACCGGTGACCTGTTTGCCCCGCAGACCGCATCGCCCCGCTTCGCATCGCAACCCTGGTCTCACCGTAGGCGACGTCCGACGCCGTCAACACCGAGCCGCTGCTTGCACCGTGACCTGTGGGCACCGCAGTTCACATCGCATCGCTTCACTGTGCCAGCCGGACCAGACCGACGCTGTCGCTGCAACTGGCTCAAGAGTCGTGACCGCATCGCATTTGGGGCACCGCTCGCACGTTTGCGACGCACCGCTCCGACTCGCACCGCTGTCCGACGCCAGCTCCCGCACTCCGGCTTGGTCGCCTGCATCGCAACCTGTCAGCACCGCATCGAGCATCGTCTCACCCTGCATCGCACGCCTTGGACTCACCGACTCCGTCTGCACGACGCTCATCGAGCCGCTGCCTGCACCGCATCGAGGGACACCGTACCTTGCATCGCTCCGTCTTGCACCGCAACCGCGACGAACGCCGACCGGCTCGTACACTCCGTACCAGCCACAACGAGAAAGGTACTGTGACCGAGTCTGTTCACGACTCTGCTGGCCCGTATTGACGCGGTCGGCTGGAACTGTTAGACTCTGTGGTTTTCAGCATCGCGGTAGGCTCGGACGGAGCTACTGACTCGTACGAACTTTGTTTTTGGACTATTCCTGCAAAGAAGAAGTTACCTTATCAAGAATTCATTTTTAAAGTATAGTATTGTGGATTTTTGTCGTAATTGGTCTTGTCTTGAGTATATAAAAATTGGTTATTTTTCTAAACGGGTGTGGTGTCCGTTTGTAGTGCTTACACTGTATTACTGTGGGTTATGTGCAAATGCTTTACACACTGCCTCTGAATTAAGCCTGACTGCTCGTGCCAAGCTACCACGAGGGTGAGCAGGGGTTACTTCACGAGTGTAACACCCTTACCCTGACTAGGAAGAAGGGTCCCTACTTGGACAAAGGTGCAAGCCCTTGCCAACTAGAGATCCCATTTCTAACATTGGTTGTCAGGGGTGAGGATAGGACTTGTGTTTGCACTTGACTTACAGTGATTGGTGTGCACTACTACCATATCGCAGACCATTACGTACCACATACTGGTTCTTTTTCTTTTGGCCTATTTTTGATCTTGCCAGTTTTCAACTCACTACTTTTGTCATGCCTGACACAGCTGCATCATCCGTTGCATCTCTGGAAATTATCTTTGAGGAGGATAGGTTGGAAACCTACGCCGTAAAGGAACTACGAGCAATTTGTAAAAACCTGAAAGTCCAAATTAAAGGCCTCACAAGGAAGGAGGAGCTACAGAAGGCGCTGAGGGCCTGGGTAGCAGCCAGACATGCCAGTGGGCAGCCTGGTAATCTCAGTGAGGAGGTGGAGGAGCCTATTTCCAGGGTGGATATGCTTTTGGGTAGGGGGAACCCGCCAGGTCAGGCAGCAGCAGTCTGTCCCCAGAGGAGCTGGAGGACAGGCGGGAGGCAAGGCAGTTTGAGCTGCAGAAGCTCAGGCTGGAGAGTGAGCGGGAGGAGAAGAGATTGGCCATAGAGGAGAGGAAGATGCTCTTAGAGCATGAGAGAGAACTGAAGGAGCTAGAACTTAGGAGTAAGTCAGGCTCAGATGGTGGCAGCAATTCGTCCAGAAAGGCAGACAGGATTGTGCACATTCCCAAGAATGTAGGCAAGGAGTTCAAGAAGGGGGATGACATACAAAGGTGGTTTCAGGGTTATGAGGCAGCCATACACATGAATGGGGTCCCTGAGGAGAATTGGGGAGCAGGATTGTGGCCACTTTTCCCTGAAGAAGCAAGGGATGCTCTGATAGCTTTGGGTAAGGGGTATCACCTCACCTATGCTGACATGAAGGATGCCCTTCTCACTAAGTATGGTCTTACTCCTGAAAAGTACAGGGATCAGTTCAGGTCGAGTAAGAAGTCTGATGCCAACACTTGGTTGGAATGTGTGGATGTGTTCTGCAGGTCGCTGGATGGTTGGGTAAAGGGCAGTAGTGTAACAGATTTTCAGGGGCTCTACAACTTGATTGCATGGGAGCACTTGTCTAGTCTATGTTTTGCAGATCTGCGCCAGCACCTAGTTGATAGTAAGCTAACTGACCCCAGGAAGCTTGCTATGGAAGCGGACCGCTGGGTGAGTACCAGGGTCCACAAGAAAGCGTTTGGGGAGACTCAGCCAAAGGTGGGCAGGGTCCCCAGCAGAAAGGTGGGGGGACAAGGGTAAAGCACAGGAGTTCTCTAAAGGGCCCCAAACTAGTACCCAGGGTAAAGGTTCCCAGCCCCCGGTGATAAGAAGAAAGGGGTCTCTACAGGAAGCCTGTTGAGACCGGCCCCATGCAAGTGTTATGCATGTGACCAGGTAGGTCACTTTAAGGGGGACCCCAAGTGCCCAAAGGGGACACAGCCACCCACCGGTGGACAGTCCAAAGTGTTGGCTAGTTTAGCGCTTGGGGAGGAGGGGTGCCCACAGGAGGGTGGGGATCCCGCAGAAATGACCCTTGTCTCACTAGGGGACAGTGAGATGGTCCCAGGAAACCAGGTGCCCCCTAACACAAAGAAATATAGCACCTGGGTGACCATTAATGGGAACAGGGTAGAGGCTCTCAGAGACACTGGTGCCAGTGTGACCTCAGTCCGGTGTCACCTGGTGTCTGAGAAGCAAGTAGTCCCCGGAGCATTCCACCAAGTAGTTGCTGTAGACAACTCAGAGCGCCAATGTATGGTGGCGCAGGTTCCCTTTGAATGGGGGGGGAGTCTCAGGTCCCTTGAGGGTGGTTGTGAGCCCTACCATGCCTGTAGATTGTCTGCTAGGTAACGACCTGGAGCAGTCCTTATGGAAGGATGTTGAGCTCAGGTCTCACTTGGAGATGCTTGGGATGCCAGAGTGGGCATGCGTGTCTACTCGGTCAATGACAGCCAGAAAGGGTGATCAAGAGGACTTGGAGCCTGGAACAGTGGCCCAAGTCCCTACCAAGAGAAAGGGCAGGGGGCGTGGGAAACCGGCCCCCGAAGTTCCCACGGACCGGGAGGAGGCGGACCTCGAGGGGGACGCCCCGGTGCCTACAGGGGAGCAGGTAGCCGAACTAGGAGACATCTCTGAGCTGACCCATTGGCAGCAAGAAGGGGGTCCCACCAGGGAGGAGTTCTGCAAGGAGCAGAACGAGCGCCCTACTCTGGAGGGTCTGCGGCGGCAGGCTGCAGACCAGGCAGCTGGTAATCAGTCCGGGTCACATCTGATCTACTGGGAGAGTGGTCTCCTATACAGTGAGCCTAAGGTTGCTGAGCCTGGGTCAGCCCGTGTGCTGGTGGTACCCCAGCGCTTCAGGACCTTCCTACTGGGTCTGGCTCATGACGTGCCTTTGGCAGGACATTTGGGGCAGGACAAGACCTTTGACAGGCTTGTCACCCACTTCTTTTGGCCCCAAATGCGAAGGCAGTCAGATGCACACTGTAGGTCTTGCCAAACTTGCCAGGCAAGTGGTAAGAGTGGGAGGAAGGTCAAAGCTCCTCTCCAACCTTTTCCTGTTGTTGGAACACCCTTTGAAAGGGTAGGGATGGATATTGTGGGGCCACTGGATCCCAAGACAGCCATGGGCAACAGGTACATCCTGGTCTTGGTGGACCATGCCACCCCGTACCCGGAGGCAATCCCTCTCAGGACAACGACGTCGCCAGTGGTGGGCCGGGCGTTAATGGGGATCTTTTCCCGTGTGGGATTCCCCAGAGAGGTGGTTTCTGATAGGGGGACCAATTTCATATCCAAGTATATGACATCCCTGTGGAAGGAGTGTGGTGTAACCTACAAGTTCACCACTCCTTACCACCCACAAGGAAACGGTCTGGTGGAGAGATTCAACCAGACCTTGAAAGGCATGATCAAGGTCTAACAGAACCCATGAGGCGTAAGTGGGACGTCCTCTTGCCATGCCTACTCTTTGCATACAGGGAGGTGCCTCAGAAGTCTCTTGGGTACAGCCCCTTTGAGCTCCTGTATGGCCACCCTGTCAGAGGACCTCTGAGTTTGGTAAAGGAAGGCTGGGAGGCAGCTCCCAGGAAAACTCCCCAGGATGTATTTAGCTACATGCTGGCCTTTAGAAACCAAACTGCCCGCTTCAGGAAACTCGCTCAGGCGAACCTAGAAGCAAGCCAGGAAGAAATGAAGAGATGGTATGACCAGAATGCCACTCTGGTCGAATTTCAACCTGGGCAAAAAGTGTGGGTCATGGCCCCAGTGGCACCTTGTGCCTTGCAGGACAAGTGGACTGGGCCATATGAGGTAAAGGAGCGCAAAAGTAATGTCACCTACCTGGTGGATTTGCAGGCTCCAAGGAACCCTTTGAGGGTCCTTCACGTGAACCGCCTCAAGCCCCACTTCGAGAGGTCCGAAGTGAGTATGCTCTTGGCGACAGATGATGGGGTGGAAGAGGATAGTGAGCCTCTCCCTGACCTCCTGTCTACCAAGGAGCATGATGGGTCAGTAGAGGGTGTGATCCTCTCCCCTACTCTGACTCAGGACAGCAGGGGGACTGTCGCCAATTGTTGGGACAGTTCGCCCCACTGTTCTCTCTGACTCCCGGTGTTACTCACTGGTGTACCCATGACGTGGACACTGGTGACAGCCCTCCTGTGAAGCACAAGATTTACAGGTTGACTGACCGGGTCAGAGCCAGCATCAAGGAGGAGGTCTCTAAGATGTTGGCGTTAGGGGTGATTGAGCCCTCCCACAGCCCTTGGGCCAGCCCAGTGGTCTTGGTCCCAAAGGCTGCGGCGCCCGGTGCCACTCCAGAACTCCGGTTTTGTGTGGACTACCGTGGGCTCAATGCCGTCACCAGGACTGACGCGCACCCCATCCCCAGAGCTGATGAGCTCATTGATCGGTTGGGAGCTGCCCGGTTCCTCAGCACGTTTGATTTGACGTCTGGGTACTGGCAGATTGCCTTAACCGATGGGGCCAAGGAGAGATCAGCGTTCTCAACCCCAGAAGGTCATTACCAATTCCGGGTGATGCCCTTTGGGTTGAAGAATGCCCCTGCCACCTTTCAGAGGTTGGTCAATCAGGTGTTGGCTGGGCTGGAGGATTTCAGTGCCACCTACCTGGATGACATTGCTGTGTTCAGTTCCAGCTGGGAAGAACATTTACAGCACCTTGAGAAAGTGTTGAGGGCTCTGCAAGGTGCAGGCCTCACGATCAAGGCCAGTAAGTGCCAGATCGGGCAGGGTTCTGTGGTGTACTTGGGACACCAGGTAGGAAGCGGCCAGGTGGCGCCCCTACAACCCAAGATTGACACCATTCTGGCTTGGGAACCCCCAAGACCCAGACAGAGGTGAGAGCCTTCTTAGGTCTCACCGGTTACTATAGGAGATTTGTTAAGGGCTATGGCACCATCGTTGCCCCCTTAACAGAGCTGACCTCTAAGAGGCAGCCCAGGAAAGTGATCTGGACTGAGTCCTGCCAGAAAGCTTTTGATGCCCTGAAGGCAGCCATGTGCACGGCGCCCGTGCTCAAGGCACCTGACTTCTCCAAGGAATTCGTCGTGCAGACTGACGCTTCAGAGCATGGTGTGGGAGCGGTGCTCTCACAACTGAACGAAGAGGGCCTGGATCAGCCTGTAGTCTTCCTTAGCAGGAGACTACTTCCCAGGGAACAGAGGTGGAGTGCCATAGAAAGGGAAGCTTTTGCTGTGGTCTGGGCACTGAAGAAGTTGAGACCATACCTGTTTGGGACTCACTTCCGGGTTCAGACAGACCACAGGCCCCTCAGATGGTTGATGCAAATGAGGGGTGAGAATCCAAAACTGCTGAGGTGGTCCATCTCCCTACAGGGAATGGACTTTACGGTGGAACACCGTCCTGGTACAGAACACGCCAACGCAGATGGTCTGTCCAGGTTCTTCCGCCTTAGTGGAGAGAACTCCAATGGGGTTGGGTAGTTCTCCCTACTTTCAGCTGGAGGGGACATGTGTTAGACTTGGCATCTTTTGGCGTGTTTCCCCTGACTTTTTGCTTTCTGACCTCCCGGTTTTGACTCTGTTTTTGCTGGTGTAATGATTCTGCGCACTTTCCTCACTGCTGTCCAGTGGGAAAGTGCAAGTGCTCCTGTATAAAATGTGTTATGGATTGGCGTTTCCATGATTGGCCTATTGGGTTTATGTGTCAGTCCCTTGTAAAGTGCACTGTGAGTGCCAGGGCCTATAGATCAAATGCTGTTGGTGGGCTGCAGCACTGGATTGTGCCACCCACGCAAACAGCCCGTAAAGTGTAACTCGGGCCTGCCATTGCAGAGCCCGTGCGCAGCCTGGGGCTGCCATATCGACTTGGCAAGTGCACACAGTTGCAAGTCCCTAAACCTTCCCTTTTCTACATGTTAGTCACCCCTAAGGTAGGCCCAAGGTACCCCTGTGGGCATGGTGCGTTGTATGCGAAAGGTAGGACATGCCCTGGTGTGTGTGGCATGTCCTGATAGTGAATTACAGCCTAGTTCGTTTTCACTATTGCAAGGCTACCTGTTCCCCTAGGCCAGAACGGGCAGTTTTGATTATTACAGCTTATAATCCTAACTGACCCCGGGAACATGGTAGAAATTCGAGTTTAGTATGCCTGGACTCAGAATGATAAAATGCATCTTTTAGTGAAGTTGGTTTTAACATTCTGTGTTTGAAAATACCACTTTTAGAAAGTGGGTATTTTCTTGTCTAACCATCCAAGCCTGCCTCTGCGAGGTTGTGTATTCCTTGTCTGGAGTGTGAGTGACAGGGGCTGGGGGATGCCAGGAGACAGGGTGAGTCACCACAGGGCTGAATAGCAAGATCTACATGTAGGTGGGTGGGAGGAGTCGCACCTGGGCCCTGAATAGGACAGTGCCTTCCCTCCACAATGCTGGCTCCACCTCCTGTGGTGCGTCTGATGTCCCTGGCCTACTCACTGAAAGAAGGGACGGAGACTTGTCAACAAAGTGCTCCAGAACTGGTTTGGACTAGGCAAAGGCCTCTCTGCCTTCAGAGAACAAAGGAATTAGGGATATAAATATTGGGGCCCTGACCCCATGAATTTAGATCTCGCTGGAACCAAGGAACCTGTCAAGAAGAAGAGCTGGAGAGCTGCAAGGAGGAGTACTGCCCCTTTGCTAGGTGACTGCTTTGTTGGGTTGGCCTGCAGTTGCTGCTTCTGTCTTGGGCAGTGAAAGGACTGAACTTTCTACAAACTTGTGCTGAGTATCTCCAAGGGCCTGGAACCGAGCTGGCCTCCTGTTAAGAAGTCTCAGGGACTGCAAAGACTTCACAAGCCTCTGGGTACCGCTTCTGGAACGCTGTTTCAGTTGCCACAGAGGAAGGGAACTGCAACCGACTCCGTCAACCGAATCCCTCCCTGACCGGTGACCTGTTTGCCCCGCAGACCGCATCGCCCCGCTTCGCATCGCAACCCTGGTCTCACCGTAGGCAACGTCCGAAGCCGTCAACACCGAGCCGCTGCTTGCACCGTGACCTGTGGGCACCGCAGTTCGCATCGCATCGCTTCACTGTGCCAGCCGGACCAGACCGACGCTGTCGCTGCAACTGGCTCAAGAGTCGTGACCGCATCGCATTTGGGGCACCGCTCGCACGTTTGCGACGCACCGCTCCGACTCGCACCGCTGTCCGACGCCAGCTCCCGCACTCCGGCTTGGTCGCCTGCATCGCAACCTGTCAGCACCGCATCGAGCATCGTCTCACCCTGCATCGCACGCCTTGGACTCACCGACTCCGTCTGCACGATGCTCATCGAGCCGCTGCCTGCACCGCATCGAGGGACACCGCACCTTGCATCGCTCCGTCTTGCATCGCTCCGCAACCGCGACGAACGTACACTCCTTACCAGCCACAACGAGAAAGGTACTGTGACCGAGTCTGTATTGACGCGGTCGGCTGGAACTGTTAGACTCTGTGGTTTTCAGCATCGCGGTAGGCTCGGACGGAGCTACCGACTCGTACGAACTTTGTTTTTGGACTATTCCTGCAAAGAAGAAGTTACCTTATCAAGCATTCGTTTTTAAAGTATAGTATTGTGGATTTTTGTCATAATTGGTCTTGTCTTGAGTATATAAAAATTGGTTATTTTTCTAAACTGGTGTGGTGTCCGTTTGTAGTGCTTACACTGTATTACTGTTGGTTATGTGCAAATGCTTTACACACTGCCTCTGAATTAAGCCTGACTGCTCATGCCAAGCTACCACGAGGGTGAGCAGGGGTTACTTCACGAGTGTAACACCCTTACCCTGACTAGGAAGAAGGGTCCCTACTTGGACAAAGGTGCAAGCCCTTGCCAACTAGAGATCCCATTTTTAACAGGTTGTGATCCCCAAACATAGTAGGTATAACCTTTGCACCAACTAAAATGTCTTCAAGTGGGGCAGCTATAAAGACATAATCAATTATTGAGGCACACCCTCGGCCTCTATATGTTTGCACTGTCTGATTATCGCTATAGTTTATGGGTGCAATGTCCATCGCATTTGATAAATCATGCATTGACAAATAATCCATTAATTCAGTTCCCCTTTTGCTCAAATTTTCACGTTGTATATAGCCAGTACCCAAATTATATGCCCTGGAGATCTTAACATTAAAATCGCCCCCCAGGCAAATTCCAGCTAAATTTTGATTTCCCGCTACAATGTGTATATTAGAAACAAATTTAAAAAGTTTTTCAACAATCTTATTGGGTACACTTAAAAGTCATTATTATAAAAATTAATAAAACAAATTGAGGCCCCACGTGTATATATCAAAGCTTGGTAATTAGGGCTGTTTGTCGAGATAGTCTTAATAGAGCCACCTGACGATATTTTGACCCAAATAGAAAGGCCACCAGATGGACGCCCATATTTAGAAGCCAGTGCACACACATTAAAACATTGGAAGCCCTCACAATGTATGTCACTTGTAGCCCAGGTCTCCTGAAGCAATAAAATATCAAATTTGTTTACCAGCCTGGCCCAGTCTTCATTATTTACTTTAGAGGCTAGGCCAGCAATGTTCCAACTTAGGGGCCGATTCCGATTCCGGCCGGAAATCTCTCCGACCGAGCCGGACCCGGAGAGAATTCCGACCGAATCGGACCCTAGCAGTCTGACCGGACGAGTACGATGCATTCGCATGCTATCGGACTCGAGTCGGTCGGACTCCCATTGAAGTCAATGGGAGCCTGTCGTACAATGCGTACGCGGGCTCCCATTGACTCAATGGGTGCGAGGCGAACAAGGGCGCCCCCTATAGCGGGTACGCGTCCATGCGCATCGCGGCGTACATGCACAGGTAGGGGGGACCCATGGGTCCCCCCTGTGTGCGACTCGCGCGCCTACGCATACAGGGGGGTCCGACACGGACCCCCAAAGTCCGGCTCTGACAGCTTTTTCGAGCCGGACGGCGCGAGTCGGTCAGACTGCTCGCGGCACGCATCGTACTTACCCGGCCGGGAAACGTCTCCATAGCGCGGTGCGAGTCGTGTCCATGCGTGTCGGTCGGAGCGTGTTGAAGCCGCGTTCGAGTCGGTCGGCGATTTCGCGGGTGCTTGCATCGTACTCGCTCGGCCGGACCCGCATACGATTCGGTCGGGAAACAGGGCTCCGAATCGGATCCGGTGAATCCGAATCCGATTCGGAGCACTACCGGCCGAGATCGGAATCGGCCCCTTAGTATCTGCAAGAGTTGGTCGGACTGCCTAGAGGCATCTCTTAACAATGGTGCAGGTGCTACTATGGAGGGGGCCAATTCAATAGGCACTGATAACGGGGCCAGTCAGTCTAAAGTATCTAAATCCGAGAGGGAGGAAAATCTATTTTGTAACATGAGCGGGAAAATGGCTTGCGTGTTATGAATGACATTGGGTTTATAAAAATAGCCAAGGGGCAGTGACCAGACATCAGTAGAACTGTCATGCTCTCTCTGCGATAGTATCGATTTTACAAGGGCGGGTTGTCGGAAATTAACAACAATACAGTCTCCCTTTATTAAGTTCTCTGATGGTCCAACCCAGCCAACCCTGCGTACCATCAAAATCTCGTTGATGTTAGACACCCTAAAACCTTTATGTTTCATGAGCCAGTTAGTGCACTTATTACGCAATTGGTCCCAGGACTATTGTTGGTTTTCCATTAAAGGTGGCACCCCAGCTAAGACCAATACATAAGGACACGCCTCAGGAGGTAAACTTAAAACATCATTTCTTGCATTAAGAGGCCTGCAGACATTAATCCTAGGTAAGGAAGCTGTGCTCTGTAAATTATGTGTTTGATTTGCATCTTTTACTGGGGCTTTAATAGATGCATGCACATCTTGTTGGCGAGGTAGATGTAAGGCATTATTGCCCAAATTTAAATCGCCATCCTGAGAAGTAGGGACCTTGGGAAGGGTGCATTTATTGACTTTACAGCAAACATCACAAGCATCACGAGAACCAGTTAACGGGGATTGTAAGGCATTTGAGGGTTGCTGTGATGTATTGGGGTCTAAGCCATTTAAGGCTTGCGGAATGTGTGGCACCCCTTGTGTTAGCAGCGTATTAAATGCCTTACTATGTGAGTTAGGTTTACTAATTAATGATTCTAATCAATCTAAACGTTTCCACAGGGTTGTAAAATGTTTGTCAACAAGCTCCTTAACGCGGTCAAACATGGTGCCCATAATAATATCTATTGCAGTGTCCCCCAATTTAAAAGTATTAAAAGGTGCTGGTATAGATTCAGTTTGAGTATGAATTGATTGACTAGACAGACTAATAGACATTAAAACATCAGAGGCATTGGCAGAGGCATTGACAGTCACTGTTTCAGTTGGGGCTGCTGACCCTTGCATCCATGCGCTCAAAGCAGTACGCTGTGACTTTGAACGCAATGGTTGTTTCCTCTTTGGGCAAGCGGGCTTCGTTATTTTCTTTTTCCTCTTTGCCCCCGTGATTGCTGGGTCTGGAGAAACATTCACAGCTGCAGCAATAACCTTACCGCGAGTTGGTGACATTAGGTCCGTTAGATCCATAGTCCCCACATGAGCTCCAATATCTTTGTTACCCCAGGTTTACTCATTAACCAGTTCACCATCCGCAGCTGGCAAGAGAACTAACGGATTTAGCATTGAAAGAGGACTGTTTGGCAGGCCGGAGTGAGTCATGTTTTGGGGGGTGGGGTGGGAAGTAGTTGAGCCCAGGGACATACGCCTCTCAGTCAGCTCTATTTCAGTGCTGACAATGTTAACAACTCTCTCCAGCATACTATCAATGGAGGCAGAGCCGCGTAAACTGGATACAACAGGCCTTTTAGCCATGATTAATACAAAATATACACCAGAGGAACTGGGCTTACTTCACTCACTGCACTGATGACTAGGAGGGTGAGCAATGTCAGAGGGGTGGCCCGGCCTCCGTCGGTCACGGACCGGCTCAGACGGGCCCGCCCTTGGCCTGGGCTTCGCCCGCGCGCGTCCCGCGCTGCGGGAGGGCAGCCGCGCTTTTGTCCTGGCGGGAGGCGCCTGTGCTGACGCTGTGTCCCAGCGCCGATGCTGGGGCAACTGGGAAATGTAGGCAGTTCCCCTCACGGCGTGGAGTAGATAGAAGCCGTTCCCCTCACGGCGGCGAGAACAGAAACTGCAGAGCCGTTCCCCTCACGGCAGGTATGAGCAACTTGGTAAGCGCGTCCCGCGCTGCGGGAGGGCAGCCGCGCTTTGTCCTGGCGGGAGGCGCCTGTGCTGACGCTGTGTCCCAGCGCCGATGCTGGGGCAACTGGGAAATGTAGGCCGTTCCCCTCACGGCGTGGAGTAGATAGAAGCCGTTCCCCTCACGGCGGCGAGAACAGAAACTGCAGAGCCGTTCCCCTCACGGCAGGTATGAGCAACTTGGTACTATCTTCCACCTCTTCTTCAACACCTACACTTATCAAACTCTCACTTTCTCTACACTCTTCTTCAGTACCAAAGAAATGAAACTGTATATCATCACAAACTTTTTTTACATCCAACACTGAACAATGCAAAAGAGCAGTGTTTATTTCACTTAAAGATAATGCAGGACTTTTTACATAGTACAATCTTCTTACTAACTTACGCATTTCTGAGTGATGTACTGCTAACATTCTCAAATGATGAAAAGTACTTTGACACACTTTTCTAGAAAGACAAGCCAGAGAATGACCCTGCAAGCCAGTATTTTTTCTCACTTTACAAGGATCTAGTCCTTGCAACATCTTAATTTTCTGTTTAACACTTTTTTTACTATACTCTCGTAATAAATTTCATAAAATATTAATAGATTCCTGTCGTATACTACAAATACTACTACAATACCACCTATACACAGGAGCTTGTGAACGTCTGCCTTGAAATTCTTCAGCTATTACTTCTTCCACATTTCTAACAACCATCTTTTCTTTTTCAATTGGACAACCATTTTTAATTTCATAAGAACGACCACTGGTATCAACTGCGTGAACTAATGTATTTTGTTGAAAATAGCTTTCTTCATTAAAAAAAGGTTCTGAACTAGAAGTGTGCTTCCATTCACCCAAAAAATGTTTTGCAAAAGTTAGTTCTATTAACAAGTCTTTTTCTTTTACTTTTCTCCTTCATAAAATGCATTGGTTTATTCAATGTTTTCATTCTCTTCAATACTAATATAAACAATCTTCTTTTCAATTCAAAAGCGTTTTCAAATACACGTTCAATGTGTTGCTTTTTCTTGTAAAATGCGGATCTTTTTTATATTTTTTGCAATCTTTCAATAAATTTTGTAGTACTCTCCTTTTATACATTCTCTTTCTAATGTCTTTAAATTCTTTCATCCTTCTTTCAACATAGATTTTTTTCCCATAACCTGATTTTCTATTAATATGTCCTTTTTTCGTTTCCTTCTGAATGGTTGTACTACTTTTCTTTTTCTTTTCTCCATTTTGAAAATTCGTTATCTTCTTTAAAACTCTTTTAACAAATTCTTTAGTTCTCTTACCAGAAGCCTTTTTCTTCAATGTCACATGTTGTACTTTATCTAATTTCTCCTTTTCTCTTTCCTTTAAATAGTACTGTTTTTTTCTTTTATTTTATTTTGATCTTTTCTTGCCATATTCAATCTTTATTACTAATAATGGTGAGTATCTGAAAAGAAAGAAAAGTTTAAATACTTTTGTTAAATCATTTAATATTAATAAAATAATTATAGACAAATATTCTCATATATAAATAAAAAATATTTTTAATTGCATTCCAAAGGGATGTCAGACACTGCAGAATACCTACAATTAGAAGACATCACAACCTATACAACAGAACCACAGAGCACAACTAAAAGATTTCTCTTCTGCTATCCAAATCAAATTTGAAGTGCACTCTGTAGTCCCTGGGTGATTCCATGAGAACAAAGGTACTGCCTGGATAATTGGAGGAGTACTAGGGTACTGCCTGGGTGATTGCATAAGTGCATAGGTAGTGCTTCAGTGATTTTATAACTGCATGAGTACTGGCAAAGTGATTGGAGGAGTGCATAGATCCCAACACAGTCATTGCAGGAGTGCAAGGGTAGTGCTTGGGTGATTGAAATAGTGTATAGCTAATGCATTGGTGATTGCATGAGTGCAGAGGTAATGTCTGGGTGATTAGAGGACTGCATAGGTTATGTCCGGGTGATTGCATGAGTTGAGGGGTAATATCTGGGGGATTACAGGAGTACATAGGAACTGCCTGGGTGATTTTATTTGTGCATGGGTACTGCCTAAGTGATTGGGGAGTGTATAGATCCTGACAGAGTGATTGGAGGAGTGCAAGGGTAGTGCCTGGGTGATCCGATTAGTGTATAGCTAATGCATTAGGCCCAACACTCTCAGCATTACTAGAATGGTAAAGCAGCAGGACAAAAGTGACGTTTAAGGCATGTAAGGAAATGGACTGCAACAGAGGTGCAGAAAGAAGCAAGAACAGTGCAGTAAGAAACAACAGAGATACAAAAGAAGGAAAGAGATGTGCACAAAGAGGGAAGAACAGTGCAGAAAGAACCAATACACGTGCAGGAAAACGGAAAAAGGGTGCAGAAAGAGGCACGAGGGGTGAGGAAATAAAAAGAAGTGCAGAAAGAAGCAACAGAGGTACTGAAAGAGGCAAGGGAGGTGCAGAAAGAGGGAAGAGAGTTACAGAAAGAGGCAAGTGAACTGCATAAGGAGGCAAGAGAACTACAGAAAGAGGCAACAGAAGTGCATAAAGAGGCAAGTGAGGTGCAGAAAGAAGCAAGATAAGTGCAGAAAGAAGTAACAGAAATGCAGAAAAAGGGAAGAGGGGTGGACATAGAGGGAAGAGGGGTGCAAAAAGAAGCAAGAGAGGTGCAGAAAGAAGCAAGAGAAGTGCATAAAGAAACAACAGAGATGCAAAAAGGGGGAAGTGGGGTGCAGAAAGACACAAAAAGGATACAAAAACAAACAAGAGAGGTGCAGAAAGAAACAAAGAGAAGAGCAGAAAAAAGGAACAAAGGTGCAGAAAGAGGCAAGAGGGGTGCAGAAAGAGTGAAGAGGGGTGTGAAACACAAATGAGGGGTGCAGAAAGAAGCAACGGAGGTGTACAAAGAAGCAAGAGGAGTGCAGAAAGAAGCAACAGAGGTGCAGAAAGAGGCAAGAGGGGTGCAAAAACAGAGAAGAGGGGTGCAGAAAGAGGCATGAAGGATGCTGAAAGAAGCAAGAGATGTACAGAAAAAAACAAAAGAAGTGCAGAAAGAATGAACAGAGGTATAGAAAGAGGCAAGGGAGGTGCAGAAAGAGGGAAGAGAGTTACAGAAAGAGGCAAGTGAACTGCATAAGGAGGCAAGAGAACTACAGAAAGAGGCAACAGAAGTGCAGAAAGAGGCAAGTGAGGTGCAGAAAGAAGCAAGATAAGTGCAGAAAGAAGTAACAGAAATGCAGAAAAAGGGAAGAGGGGTGGACATAGAGGGAAGAGGGGTGCAAAAAGAAGCAAGAGAGGTGCAGAAAGAAGCAAGAGAAGTGCATAAAGAAACAACAGAGATGCAAAAAGGGGGAAGTGGGGTGCAGAAAGACACAAAAAGGATACAAAAACAAACAAGAGAGGTGCAGAAAGAAACAAAAGAAGAGCAGAAAAAAGGAACAAAGGTGCAGAAAGAGGCAAGAGGGGTGCAGAAAGAGTGAAGAGGGGTGTGAAACACAAATGAGGGGTGCAGAAAGAAGCAACGGAGGTGTACAAAGAAGCAAGAGGAGTGCAGAAAGAAGCAACAGAGGTGCAGAAAGAGGCAAGAGGGGTGCAAAAACAGAGAAGAGGGGTGCAGAAAGAGGCATGAAGGATGCTGAAAGAAGCAAGAGATGTACAGAAAAAAACAAAAGAAGTGCAGAAAGAATGAACAGAGGTATAGAAAGAGGTAACAGGGATGCAGAAAGAGGAAACACAGGTGCAGAAAGACCTAAAAGGGGTGCAGAAAGAAGCGACAGCTGCAGAAAGACACAAATGAAGTGCAGAAAGAAGGAACAGAGGTACAGAGTCCATGGGTATTGTTCTAAGTAATTGAAAGAGTGCATGGATAATGTCTGGGTGATTGCATAAGCGCAGGGGTAATGTCTAGGAGATTGGTGGGGTGCATAAGTAAAGTGTGGGTGATTGCAAGAGTGCAAGAGTAATGTGTGGGAGGATGTATGAGTGTAGTGGTAGTGCCTGGGTGATTGGAGGAGTGCATAGATAGTGCCTGGGAGATTTTATAAGTGCATAGATACTGGTTGGGTGATTCAAAGAATACAGGCCTAGTGCCTGGGTGATTTGAAGAATGCAACGGTAATCCCTGAGTCATTACATTAGTGTATATGTACTAGCTGGATGATTTAAGAAGTGCTTTGGTAATACCTGTCTGATTGTATACTGCAGCGATAATGCCTATGTGATTCCATGACTACAGGGATAATGCCTGGGTAATTGCATGTGTGGAGGGGTAGTGCCTGGGTGATTATATAAGTGCATGAGTAGTGGATACATGATTCAAAGAGTGCATGGGTAATACCTTGGTGATTGCATGAGTGCAGCAGTAATGCCTGAGTGATTAGAGCAGTGCATATGTAGTGCCTACATCATTGGAAGACTGCATGGGTAGTACTTGGGCGTTTTTAAGTGCATGAGTGTTCGGCCTAGCGAAATATAAAGCAGCAGACTATTACATGACACAACTACAAGTCTCTCCATATTGTCAGAAGCATGCATACATATGTCTCTATGTTTTCAAATCATCATCATATCTAAAAGAAATATGTATACGATATTTCTGGAATATAGTGACACCTAGAAACTGAAACATGTAATAGATCTGCCTCAGTGATTGCATAACTCCATGGGTAGTGCTTGGGTGATTGTATGAGTGCAAGGGTAGTCACTGGGTAATTGCAGGAGAAAATGGATAGTGACTGGCTAATTGTTGAGTGCACACATAAACATTGAGCGCATGGATAAGTGTAAAAATAGCACCTGAAGGCATAGATGAGTCATGGAGTAGTACCTACGTGAATAGATGACTGCAACAGTAGGGCCTGGGTGATTGTATGACTGCAAGGGTAGTGTGTGGGTTATTACTTGACTGCATAGGTACAGGCTGCATGATTGCATGACTGCAGGGGTAGTACATAACAAGTGCCTGGCTGATTACATGACTGCAGGGGTAATATCTGGGGGTTACTGGAATACATAAGAAGTGAGTGGGTGATTTTATAAGTCCATGAGTAGTGCCTGAGTGATTACAGAAGTACTAAGGTACTACCTGAGTGATTACAGGAGTGCAAAGGTAGTGCCTGGGTGATTTTATAAGTGCATGAGTACTGGCTGAGTGATTACATAAGTACAAGAGTAGTGCCTGCGTGATTGGAAGAGTTGAAAGATAGTGGCTGGCTGAATGAAGCACTGTATACCTAAAGCATTGGTGATTGCATGAGTACAGGGGTAATGTCTGGGGGATTAAAGGAGTACATAGGTAACGCCTGGGTGATTGCATGACTACAGGGGTAATATCTGGGGATTTACATGACTACATAGGAAGTGACTGGGTGATTTTATAAGTGTATGGATACTTCTTGGGTGATTGCAGGACTACTGAGGTAGTGCCTGAGTGAATAAAGGAGTGCAAAGGTAGTGCCTGGGTGATTTCTTAACAGCATGACTACTGGCTGAGCGATTACATAAGTACAAGGGTAGTGCCTCCGTGATTGAAGTAGTGCAACAGTAGTGCCTGGGTGATTATATAAGAGCAGGAGTAGTGACTACATGATTAAAAGAGTGCATGGGTAATACCTTGGTGATTGTATGAGTGGATAGGTAGTGCCTGGGTGATTGCATGAGTGTAGCAGTAACACCTAAGTGATTACAGCAGTGCATATGTAGTGCCTGCATCATTGGAAGACTGCATGGGCAGTACTTGGGCGTTTTTATAAGTGCATGAGTGTTCGGCCTAGTGAAATAAAGAGCAGCAGACTATTACATGACACAACTACAATTCTCTTCATATTGTCAAAAGCATGCATACCTATGTCTCTACGTTTTTGAATCATCATCATATCTAAAAGAAATATGTATACAGTATTTCTGGAATAAAGTGAAAACTAGAAACTGAGACATGTAATGCATCTGGGTGATTGCATGACTACAGGGGTAATGTCTGGGGATTTACATGACTACATAGGAAGTAACTGGGTGATTATATAAGTGCATTGGCACTTCTTGGGTGATTGCAGGACTACTGAGGTAGTGCCTGAGTGAATAAAGGAGTGCAAAGGTAGTGCCTGGGTGATTTCTTAACAGCATTGGTACAGCCTGCATGATTGCATGACTACAGGGGTAGTACATAACTAGTGCCTGGTTGATTACATGACTGCAGGGGTAATATCTGGGGGATTACTGGAATACATAAGAAGTGAGTGGGTGATTTTATAAGTCCATGAGTAGTGCCTGGGTGATTACAGAAGTACTAAGGTACTACGTGAGTGATTACAGGAGTGCAAAGGTAGTCCCTGGGTGATTTTGTAAGTGCGTAAGTACTGGCTGAGTGATTACATAAGTACATGAGTAGTACCTGCGTGATTGAAAGAGTGGAAAGATAGTGGCTGGCTGAATGAAGCACTGTATACCTAATGCATTGGTGATTGCATGAGTACAGGGGTAATGTCTGGGGGATTAAAGGAGTACATAGGTAACGCCTGGGTGATTGCATGACTACAGGGGTAATATCTGGGGATTTACATGACTACATAGGAAGTGACTGTGTGATTTTATAAGTGTATGGATACTTCTTGGGTGATTGCACGACTACTGAGGTAGTGCCTGAGTGAATAAAGGAGTGCAAAGGTAGTGCCTGGGTGATGTCTTAACAGCATAGATACAGCCTGCATAATTGCATGACTGCAGGGGTAGTGTAGTGCAGCTCCTATTTCCCTAATAGGCTCTGCGCATTGGAATAATATCTCCTATAGGTTTGACATAGGACTAAGGTCAGTATGTCCCTATCGAGTATATTAAACTTAATTACTTGTGCCAGCTAGCTCAGAGGCCACTAGAAACTCCTTGACAAACAAGAAGGAGTAGTTTCTGGCAGCCGCAAAACATGACAACTTTGTTTCCCTTTAGAATCAGAACGTGTCCCAGAGTCGTGGAAACAATAGATAACTATTTCACTCAGCTCAATTGTGCATGCTTAGTTTTCCTCAAAGTTACACAGAAAGAAATAGACGGGCGTTTCAATAAAATATTTATTGAACAGTCTTGTTTCTCGTGTAAGTAATATGTGCAGTTACGATCACAAGACAGTATGCAAGATAAATAATGTACAGCGTAAGCAGTAGAAATAAATAATACTGCGATAGCATTATCTCTTAGCAGATATTCATTCACATAAATAACACAGACTAAAAATGCGAGTACTCATACGATGCGTTTCTAAGCTAGTTCTACCCCAATGTACCTAACCTAACCTAGGTGTAGGGAGAGGTATGAAGTAGGTGAAGTATTCCTTACTATGGTATACTAAGAGTATGTTAAGCCTAGTATGCCTAGTATGCCTAGTATGCCAAGAGTCCCTCTAGGTTCTACTCAGCTCCATACCTTTAGAATGAGAGAGGTAGGAATCTCTTTGCCAGATTCAAACTCCAACACCCCGCGAGGGAAGTTAGATCACTGGAAGCTGGACTCTCTGCGTGCAGGATGACAGCGTCTTCTCAGTGCGTCGGGCCGAGAGACGGGCTCCTCAGAAGTCGAGGTCTCCTCTAGTTTACAAGGGCTAGGGAAGGTATATTTATACCTGAGAGGTACCTCAGAATGTTAGCATTGACGTGAATCGGACAGCGGAAGACGTCATGAATGAACCCCTAAGGTATAATGGTTCATGCATAATAGATGAGTCCTTGAAGAAATCAATAGTCCTGTGCTAGGGAAACTCCCGAAGCCTAAGGGTCTGTTCTTCAAGAACTCGTTGTGACGTTAGGGTGGACGGATGTCGGAGACCATGCCTGTATTTGGAGTGCACGGTTTAATGCCTAAATAAGGACTGGGATGTTATGCCTATATAAGGGCAGGGCGAATTGTGCCTATATAAGGACATGATACAGGAAAGCCCGTGTATGGACACCCTAAGAGGAATACAACACCCACTCCACTTTCGTGTGTACGATAATACTAAAATGCTAAACATTTAAAATGCTAAACATTAAATGGAGTACCGCATATTGCTAAAATATTTCATAAAACCATTTAAAAGGCATTTAAAAAACCTATTATAATGCAAAAGGTACTGTACATTTGAAGCATTGCTTTTCATATCAGGCATATATTTAAAAATAAAATACAATAGGAATGAATGTAGCAATAATATTTACATTTGACAGAAAATGATCGATAAGTTGTTCAAAAATCAAAGTCATTTCATGTCATGAAAATGAATGAACTGTTTAGACAAACAAGATGACTAAGGGTCTGTGGAAGTACCGCGAAGTCTGTACTATAAGGCTAGTTCTACTTTAAGCAGATTGAAGTGCCATTTTAGTTTGAAAAAAATGCGAAAAAGTTCAATTTTGGGAAGAGTTCCAAGTTTTTGAAGTATGAAGGCCAAATTGTTACTGCTTCTCTGGAACACTGTGGGCTGAATCAGAGTCAGTTTACGGGTCTGGTGTAAACATGAGATCATCTATGTCTGTAGACAAAACATCGTCCACTGAAGTTGGTGTCAGTTGGAACACCTCGTGTAGTAGATTAATTGCACAGAGATGTGAAGCACCGCTTTCAGCATAGGTTGCCGCAGCAATGTTCGCGTCCGTTGTTACCTGTGTGCCTGTAGATCTTTCTCGTACCTCAGCAGCAGCCGGAAGCGTCTGTGAGATCTCAATGAATGCTGACATCAGGATTGGCAGCCTCTGGGGACAACACAGAGCATGGGCCGTTATCGGGACCAGCAGAGTATCGACATCCGTTAGCGTTGCTGATGGAAATGTTAGACAGGTGTCCAACACGCATTCTTCACCGCATAGCAGGCAGCGTAGAACAGGTAAGATGCAATCTTGCCAGATTGGTCTGAATGACAGGAATCACGTGGTATTAAGGTCCCGTAGACGAGTCATGCCCAAAAGCTGTACTATTCGCTCACGGCACTTTCGTTCAAGGAGTGCTTTCTCCATTTCGCTCGGAGTGATGTCTGCGAATAGGCTGGCCATAGCGTAATAGCAGGAAGAGAAATAGAATTCCGGCAACAAGTGCTAGAATTAATGGTATGCCACCAAACACCGAATGTGCAAAGTTCGGGATTATTCCGAGTATTGCCTGGAAAGGTGCTAACAGACCGGTACAGATGCTCTTAAATACATGTATAATTCCACTTGTATCAGACATGTTGAAGATACGTGTTTTCATTTCTATGAAATGTATAGGGCAGTTTGTACGTATTAAAGTCTGTATCTCAGCCGAAGTCCTTGCTACTTGTAGATCATAGGTTTCTTTGGCCGAGGTCAAAGGCACTGTTTGCTGTAAAAGCATGGCTTTCATTCTGCTCAAAGTATCAAATCTTATAAAAGAGACGTTCAGCGAAGGCCACAAAGGCGACTCCCTGACTGTGTCTATTGGGGGAAACAATACTTGCATACAGCAAGTGACCCTGGAGTTGACTGTTACTAGATATGGGATGCCTGGCAACATGCCACAGCAACTCTGATCATTCAACATGAGGTAACTCCCATTAGAAAGTTGTCCTAACATTGGATTAATCACAGCAGCTGGTGTACCTGCTGATGGCAAGACAAATTTGCCACAGAACCATTGCAAGCCCCGTGTAAAGAAATGTCCTGACATATAAGTGAACCGCTCAGTGCACTTTTACAGTGTGTACCGCTCAAAAACACTTCACGATCCCCACTCCAACATCTATATGTATACGGTAAATCCCAAGATGTCCTAATGTATTCCTTACCCAACCTTTCATATTTGCCTGCTTGCATTTGTCTGAGGCAATACTGAAACTGAAAAGTAGTCACAGGTAATGTGATTTTGCTATGAATGAGCCATTCTGTAGCTGGTTTTTCTGCCACTGTGAATGGTAACTTTTCCAGTTTTTCAATGCTTAGCACTGTATACTTTGCTCCTCTTTGTGCCAGTTCGATCTGTTTATCAGTTAGATTGTATTCTGCAAACAGAGCCGATGTGTTGATGAAACGCCAAGGCACATAGCCCGCTTGCAAAGATTGCAGCGTCCAGCTTAATAACACAATAGAACGTAATTGAGATTGGCCTTGCTGTAATCGTGCCAAATCTTGTTCTAGTATGTCGATAGCAGAGGATACAATGCCATCCAATGAATATATTCTGGAGGACAAAGTTGTTAACCCATTGTCGACCACAGTGAGTGTTTTCTCTAAATTAATACGATCAAGTTCATGTATTCGTTCTGCGGCCTCCATCTGTGACACTTTCCATGCTTCATTATAGGCAGCGTAAATGCCGGCATATATGAAACGTTTTTGACGCGGTTTTCTTGGTCCAAGCAAGAATTCCCTAATGTCTGCGTCTTCTTTAAGTAAGGATAAGTGTTGTTTCACATCCTGTAGTGTAGATTTCTGAAGCCAATCGAGGCATAATTTTCCTACACTGTATGTTGTTACTACCCCCGGATGCTGTCTTTGGACGTATCTTGGGTCTGGCCTATAAATAGTAAAGCCCTGAGTTTTATTCAGGAATCTTTCCTGACAGTTGTTCGTGTCTGTGGGCCAGATCAACCATTTTTTCCAATTAGGATTAGATCTGTTGAGTTGTAGTATATTGTCAACTGTCACCACTGCTTGTGTATTATTATCACCTGCAGGTGTTGGTACAGAAGGTGTTTTCATCTCTTTGATCTTGGCTAGTCCAAGACAAGATGTTTGTTGGACAGTTTCATTAAAAAACATTGGGGCATATTAGCAAGACCCACGTTAAAATTATCGCCGTTTTAGCGGCAGGAAACTGCCGCTAAAACGGCGATAATGGGCTTGCTAATATGCGTTATGGAATTCAATAGAAGCCCAGGTTAGATGTCCTGCACATCTAACCTGGGCTTCTATTGAATTCTATAACGCATATTAGCAAGCCCATTATCGCCGTTTTAGCGGCAGTTTCCTGCCGCTAAAGCGGCGATAATTTAACGTGGGTCTTGCTAATATGCCCCTTATTTGTTCAGGGATGATGCAGGCTCTAAATAAAGCTTCTATCCCCTGCACTTTGCAATCTTTAGTACCCCAGACAGTTTTTGTGTCTAATGTGTCTTTCCATAAGTCGAAACCTTGTCTAGACAGTTGGGCAATAAATAATGCAGAATAAATCTGTTTTGTATTTGTTAACATAATTTTCAGTCCTGTTTTGTTTACATTTTTGTAGTAAAACGTTTCTGGATCAGATGTATTGTAACCTGAAAAATATGGAAACTTGTTGGCAAATGTTTTTGAACTACCTTGTGGTGGCGTAGGACAATGCTCCCATTGGTTAAACATAAACACATTTCTAGGATAAGCAGATTTATGCAAATAATGATGACCATATTGGTTATAGCAATACAGCTGTTCATTGTCTGATGAACCCTCTAAATATTCATTTTTAGAAAATGCAGCAGATTTTTCTAAGTCAAACATTATGTCATTAACAGTCTCAAAGTCCCAATCATCAGAATAGGTACTGGACGAAATTAGATCACTTAGTGAAATTTTAAACAAATGTGGAATGTTCAATTGTTCCGTCGGGCCGAAGATATCAAAATCTGTTTTGTCCCACACTATACCATCCTGTATAGGAATAGCTGTGATGTTCACTGATGACAAGTCTCTTGCTTCATGATGGGAAGATTTATGAGGTTTCAAAAGTACGTTCACGTCTTTTCCTTCAGTATTCACATGGATGTATCTGCCACTTATAAGCACGCTCACAGTTGTAACCAAAGCTAGCCAGAGCAGGAAAACAAAAAGTCCAGATGTAATCCAGAGTTCAATCCATGGAGAAACCAAATAAGTCTTTTTCAGAAAGTGAAGAAAGTCTTGTACTTGCTGCTTGAATTTCAATGATGCTGGCGTCGTTTAAGGTTCACTCGGATCTTCTGAGAACGTATCAAAGTTAATGAAATAGCCAGAAGCAGTTCTGTCAATTGTTGGAATTGCATCAGGATTTGTTGAAATCGCTGGAACCAGTTGATCACTTGCTACATTGGTGTAGACAGGTGTATTTGGACGAACTGTTACTTGATTTTCAAGAAGGATGAGTTCCATAGCGTTGTTGCTTAGTCCTCCATCTGTTACAGCTGAATTCTCGATTGTTATCAGTCTTTCAGTCTGAACCTCTTGGATAGTAGCGAGAGGAGTGCGTCTGCTACTAGGTCGGAGTCCACGAGGCCTACTATTTAGTGTTGGCCACATACTGTGGTTTGATGAGGTCGATGGACACAAATCTTTTCTCCTTCCTTCCAGCAAGGGGCGGCAGAAGTACTGTTCTTGTTCCTTGAACTGCTAGGACAGGTACTGGTTGTCTGTAAGAAGGTCCAAATTCCTTCTTGTCCGCAATTTTTTCTCTGACTAGATCCCCAACTTTTGGAATCCAGACAGGCCTTGCTGGGACCGCCGGTTTTTCCCCAGTGGTGGTTGGCTGTAGGAATACGTTGCTTTGTTTCGTTCTTAACTCATTCAGTTCCTGTAAAACAGCCAAACGATCTTTGATATCAAACGTTTTGTTTTCCACCACTGTGCCTACATCATCGAGATCTGGTACCCACATTCTTGTCCCAAATAGGACCTCATATGGAGTGACCCCCCCTAGAGAACTTCTTGGCAGGTTATTCAATGAGCGTTGGACCCCATAAAGGTGTTTGACCCACCCATCACCGGAACCTAATACCCTAGCTGTTATAGACTGCTTTATGTCCTGGTTTTTCCTTTCCACAACCGAATTTCCCTCAGGATGGAATGGAGAGGAGTACCGCAATGCAACGCCCAGACTGGCCATGGCTTCTTTGTAAGCCCGAGAGCTAAACGCAGGGCCCTGGTCAGAATGTAGCGTGCCTATTGCGTATGTGCCGATAGGGACTCGCAAATCTTTTATAACAGTTCGAGCGTCAGCCGAGCGCTGAGGCCATATCCATAAGAACCTAGATTCAGTATTTGTGGGATTGCATTTGTCCAGAAGGACGCATGCGCTTAGATAGTCTAATGCTGTCTAACAGTGGTGTCTGTACTGGGCAGCTGCATTCGCAGCATGGTATCTGGTGGCATTCTCGCTGTACTTTACAGTCTACAGTTATTGATGAATATGTGAATTTCTTTATTCATTCCAGGCCACCAGTACATCTCCTTTAATGTCAAAATTGTTTTAGAGATCCCTTGATGTGACAGACCCTCCCCCAAATGTGTTTCATAAATCAAGGCTGCTCTACGTTCCGCGTTTGGAATTACCCTATCCCCCACTCCAGGGATTCGAGCAAAAGGAACGTTGTTCGCATCAATTACATAAGAGTACTTGAGTGGAAACTGTTTTGGTAACGCTGCACCACTGCCTTTGCTTGTAGCATTGACAGCCAACATTATCTCACTGTCTATTTTTGTTTTTGAACGAGTGATCGCAGCTACGGAAGCCGTCTGAACAGCCCCCTTTGCGGCTTCGTCAGCCAATGAATTCCCTGCAACGTGAACGCCATCACGTTGATGACTCAGTGTGTGGATCACGTGAGCCTTTGGTAGTTCGTTTTTAAACTGAACTACTTGTTCCCAAAGCATTTTGTGCTTTATTGTGCCACCTTTCCATTCTTTGAAACCATTTTCAAGCCAGTTTTGTATATATTCATTATACGACTGAACACAGTAAAAGGAATCGCACACTATCAGTGTGGGGAATTCTCGATCTGTACTTTCCAGTGCCAGTTTGAATGCTTGTAGTTCAGCTCGCTGAGCTGTACAATCTCCTAGAGACTGGGTTTTTGTGACCATAGGTCTGAAGATGCCATTTCGCATGCGACCTTTAACGATTGCACACGCTGCACTGTAAGCTTGCTTACTCCCTGTTGCGGGTTGTGCGGATCCGTCAGTGTAAATTATGAATTTGTACTGTTCGAGAGGCAGAATTTCAGTAGGCAGAGGACATTCTTGTTCATATTGCAGGAATGCTTGTGTTTTTAAATCAGGATCAAAAACATATTCAACATCTGTTGCAGCAAGAGAATTAACCCATTGTATCCATCTTGGATGTAATGCTTTAGCATTTGGAATGCTTGCTTTTGTGACCGCTTCTAAAGCTGGTACTGGGGTTACGACAATAATGCGTTTCCCTTGCGCTAAGGCTCTTTCTTTTGCTACAGCGGTTTGAACTGCTGTTAGAATTTTTTCAGTTGAACTGAAGCGCATTTCCGCTTGTGTGTTCAAATGAGATTTGTATGCAATTGGTATTTTCTCTCCCTCATTGAAGGTTAAGTAAGTGAATCCACATTGACCCGAAATTATTCGGATCACCAAATTGCGTTGACTTACGCGTGTTTGTAAGTGATTTGTTGCTAACATGTTAGCCTGGAGTGAACGCAAGATTTCTGTGTGTTCGTTTGTCCAATGTTTGATTGAAAAATCAGGTTTGATTAATGCGTAGAGTGGTCTAACCCTTTCTGCGTAATTTAAAATGTATGTTCTTCCAAAATTTAGGAAACGCAGGATGGATTGTAAGTTTTTTATCGTTTTTGGAGGTTGGAGCAGCGCACACTTTTCTAAAAAGTTAGCTGCCAAGCTCTTGCCTTCACTTGAAAGCTCATATCCTAGAAATAGGACATTGAGATGGGCAATTCGAGACTTTTTAAAGTTGAACCTGTAGCCCTCAGAGGCGAAGCCCAGTATAATGGTGCTCACCCTGTTCAAGTGTTTGTCCAGGTCATCGTCTGTCAGATAGATGTCATCGACATAGGACAATGCCTCATTGTCATAAATTTGTAGTAACTCCGTTACCCTCGCTGAGAATAAACCTGGGCTGTTCTTGAACCCTTGTGGGAGTCGACAAAAGTGACGCTGGGTCCCCATTATGGAGAATGCTGTTAAGTACCTGCTTTCAGGTGCTATGTTTTGACAAAAGAAACCATTTGAGATGTCTAATGTGGTTTTGTATTTTTTACGCACAATGTTATTCATTAATGCTGTGCTATGTGCATTTTGCACTGCAAAGGTTTTTGAAAAAGTGTTTAGGTGTCTGTAATCCAAAACTAGACGATATGTATTGTCTGGTTTGGAGACAGGAAACAAAGGATTGTTCATGGAGGAGGTGCATGTTTCAATCACCCCTTGGTATTCAAGTTGATCTAAGATCTCCCTGACCTGTTTTTTAGCTTCTTGCTTTATTGGGTACTGCCTTTGTGCAGTTGGTTCATGTTTCAGATGTATTTTATGGTGAGGGGAGTCCTCATCCCATCCTACATGATTTTTATATAATGCTGGGGCCTGGGCTACTGCCCATTTCCTGGCATAAGTATATTTTAGATTAATTGGAATATGGTTGGAGAAGGCAGGCATAATAATGTCCTCGCCGTGTGGGCACTCCCTGACAAATTGTGGTGGCCAGTCTTTTTCTGCTAGAAGTATGTCATAGCCCCTTGATAGTCTTTCCCAAAAAAGTGCTTTCACCTGTCTTGGCTTGTCTCCCTCCATCCGGAGTGTTATTTCATATAACTTTTGTGGAGTACTAACCCTGGTGTCTACAGTCTCAACTGTGATGTACTCATTCAAGTCCACTATCTCCAGAAGTTCCTTCAGGTTCTGGCGAGCTATTGTGACTTCTGCTGCACTGTCCAGCATTGTCTGAGCCCATTCTCCGTTCTTGAGTTGTGTTCTCAGTATTCTCGGCATGTCTGATCTTCAGACCTGCTACTTTCTTTGGAGAATTGAGGTTTTGTTTTATTTTTTGGAGCGTGTTTTTCTTCTTTGGATTTCACGCGTTCTTCTCTATGTTCTGATCGTCCTCTTCTTTCCGAAGTCTGTGATGAGATCTGAAAGGGACGAGAGGAACGTGTATCAGTATCTTGATACCTGTCAGGTTTTCTCAAATTATCCCTATTCCTGAGGTTATACCTCCTTTCAGAGGGCTCCTTTTGAGGAGACCTACCTCGGGATTGAGAACGTTTCTCGTTTGAATTTTGTTTATTAGTCTCCCACTTCTTTTTAGAGGATGTAGGAGTTTGTTTAATTGAGTCCTTCTCAGGACTTTCAGATAGTTTCGGCTTCACTGGTCTTCCACCCAAACTATCTCTGCCTAATTCTGCATATGATTGTTCTATTATTCTGGGTAGCTCTGTTTGATGTTCTGTAACATCGAATTCCCTTAATCGTTGGCGGTTCGCCACTGCTGCTGCCTCTCCTTTAATATTAGATAATATTATTGTTGATACCTGGTCGAAATTTTTCAGTAATTTCATACCTAAAATTTAGAGCAGGCTCTGCCCCGTATTCATTTTGAATTTGTTTCAGGACATCAGGTATTACCGCAATTGACGGAATGCCATGTGTTTTAGTATAGATGGCAGCAAAGACTGAGCCCCAAGTGGTGCAGTCTTCCAGTTGTGGTGTGATCCCCATCGGTAAACTGATTGTTAGTATTCTGTGTTTCTCATACGAGCTAGTATTTGGAAATACTGCTTCGATTTGAGTAATTTTTTGAGCTATCCAGAATGGAATTTGCTCACGTTTTGTGGGCATTTTACCCATGACTGCGTATAGAGTCTGTGGTGTAATTTTTAGTGTATTCCCCTGTTGGGGAGTTTGATTTGGAAGTGTCAATGGTTGTTGGACTGTGAAAGTCCGCATGACATATTGAACCAATTGTCTGTAGATTTTTATTAATTCTTGTAGTTGAACAAGTAGTTCCTCGTCTGACATTTCTTCAATGTCGGGATGAGGTGTGTAGCCGGCTAGAATCGGCCATGTTGCTCCTGGTCTACCTAGTGGACCGAGCCTGGTAATGTTTTTGTGATGTTTTAGGGCGCCTTTAAACCAGAGCTGCTGCTCTTGGTATGTTAATGGAATTTCAATATCCTCGAAAGGAATGTATTCCTCTGGTGGATCATCTTCTTTGTAGAAGTGAAACATGTGTGTTACTGGATTGGATTCAGGAAATATTACCCATGAATAGAATACCTCTGTCTGAAAGGATTCGTGTGCCTCTATCACGAAAACTGCTCTACCACCTCTTGGTGGCAGACCGTGTTTTATACGTTTTAGAGTGATGGCTCTTCTTAAGTTTGGATTGATGTCTATGACACCCTCCTCGGTTTCAATTAAACCTGTAATGTTAAAAACTGCTGCTTGGGCTGGATCAGCCACAGCTCTACCATTTCCAGTCTCAGTTTCGGAGTCAGGCATTTTGTTGTTCTGAAAAATGTAGAACAAGTTTCAAGGAAACAAAGATAAGGTGCAGAATATTTTGGAACACTGTATCCTTCAACGTTGAGCAAACCAAACAGCTAATATATAGGGTGTTTCCCTATGTAGCCGTGGTGGATACTTAACCCTGCCCACTCCAGACGTCTTTTTGGAGTATATGGGTAGGGGTCTCTGAGAGAAAAAGCACGGCTGAGTTACTCAGTATCTAGCATTAAATTACCGCCTTACCAAACGTTGGGCGCCATGTAGTGTAGCTCCTATTTCCCTAATAGGCTCTGCGCATTGGAATAATATCCCCTATAGGTTTGACATAGGACTAAGGTCAGTATGTCCCTATCGAGTATATTAAACTTAATTACTTGTGCCAGCTAGCTCAGATGCCACTAGAAACTCCTTGACAAACAAGAAGGAGTAGTTTCTGGCAGCCGCAAAACATGACAACTTTGTTTCCCTTTAGAATCAGAACGTGTCCCAGAGTCGTGGAAACAATAGATAACTATTTCACTCAGCTCAATCGTGCATGCTTAGTTTTCCTCAAAGTTACACAGAAAGAAATAGACGGGCGTTTCAATAAAAGATTTACTGAACAGTCTTGTTTCTCGTGTAAGTAATATGTGCAGTTACGATCACAAGACAGTATGCAAGATAAATAATGTACAGCGTAAGCAGTAGAAATAAATAATACTGCGATAGCATTATCTCTTAGCAGATATTCATTCACATAAATAACACAGACTAAAAATGTGAGTACTCATACGATGCGTTTCTAAGCTAGTTCTACCCGAATGTACCTATCCTAACCTAGGTGTAGGGAGAGGTATGAAGTAGGTGAAGTATTCCTTACTATGGTATACTAAGAGTATGTTAAGCCTAGTATGCCTAGTATGCCTAGTATTCCAAGAGTCCCTCTAGGTTCTAGTCAGCTCCATACCTTTAGAATGAGAGAGGTAGGAATCTCTTTGCCAGACTCGAACTCCAACACCCTGCGAGGGAAGTTAGATCACTGGAAGCTGGACTCTCTGCGTGCAGGATGACAGCGTCTTCTCAGTGCGTCGGGCCGGGAAACGGGCTCCTCTGAAGTCGAGGTCTCCTCTAGTTTACAAGGGCTAGGGAAGGTATATTTATACCTGAGAGGTACCTCAGAATGTTAGCATTGACGTGAATCGGACAGCGGAAGACGTCATGAATGAACCCCTAAGGTATAATGGTTCATGCATAATAGATGAGTCCTTGAAGAAATCAATAGTCCTGTGCTAGGGAAACTCCCGAAGCCTAAGGGTCTGTTCTTCAAGAACTCGTTGTGACGTTAGGGTGGACGGATGTCGGAGACCATGCCTGTATTTGGAGTGCACGGTTTAATGCCTAATTAAGGACTGGGATTTTATGCCTATATAAGGGCAGGGCGAATTGTGCCTATATAAGGACATGATACAGGAAAGCCCGTGTATGGACACCCTAAGAGGAATACAACAGTAGTACATAACTAGTGCCTGGGTGATTACATGACTGCAGGGGTAATAACTTGGGGATTACTGGAATATATAGGAAGTGAGTGGGTGATTTTATAAGTCCTTGAGTACTGCCTGGGTGATTACAGAAGAACTAAGGTACTACCTGAGTGATTACAGGAGTGCAAAGGTAGTGCCTGGGTGAATTTATAAGTGCATGAGTACTGGCTGAGTGATTACATAAGTACAAAAGTAGTGCCTGCGTGATTGAAAGAGTGGAAAGATAGTGCCTGGGTGATTGAAGCACTGTATACCTAATGCATTGGTGATTGCATGAGTACAGGGGTAACGTCTGGAGAATTAAAGGAGTACATAGGTAACACCTGGGTGATTTCATAACAGCATGACTACTGGCTGAGTGATTACATAAGTAGACTCTTATAAAGTACCATAACAAATAATTCCTCTCCCAACATATCATAAACATCATTTTTCCAATACTACTTCTTCACTATTCTAGCAAAAAACAGGTATAGAGCATAGATAACAGCAAAGCAACACTTCACTTATCTTTCATAAAAGCCTCCCCGTATTTCTAAATCCATGTATGCATATGTCTATACCTTTTCCTACCAACATCATATATAAAAGAAAAAAACAGATAAATGTATATGTGTGTTTTATACATCTATCATCTTCAAACACATAACACATGCCATAATATATGAGCAAGTAGACACATATCTCAGTCACAACACCATGCACAGCTCAAAACTTCACAGAGTTCACTTCAATTTTCAATCAGACTTTGAAAATTATGCAGTATATATGAATATAACTTTCCTCACATCATACAAATTACTCTAGTAAATAACATCTCTACAAACATCTCAACCCTCACTTTCAGTCTGCTGCTTAACCATTTTACAACTACTTATAATAATACACCTACCCAAATTCAAAGTAGGAACCCTTCACATATCTTTAGTAAAAGTCTCACCAAATTACTAAAAGCATACATGAATATGTTTGTACCATAACACTATCCAAACCTTAAAAATTCACAGAACAAACTTTCAATTTCAAGCAAACATCAAAAATTATGCGGCATATTTCAACTGTACCTCTCTAGAATCTTTAAAAAAGACGCATAATCTATAACACCTTATGTCAGCATCTTTTAAACCACACTTTTGTGCTGCATCTTCACCATTCTACTAGTACTCACAGTCTTGAGCCTACCACATAAAAAGCAACAACATCTCTATGTTATACATCATGCACCTTCAAATGTATGACATATGAAAATACATATACAAGTAGAAACATACTTGAGACAGAAGTCCATGCACACCTTAAAACTTGACAGACTCCACCTCCAAATTTAAAGCAACAGCTAAACTTATGCGGTATACTACAAATGTACATATCCACACACTAAAACAAACTACCCTAATCACTAACCCATCTTCCAATATACACATATTACTATACAGAATCTATTTCAAACAACATTTAACTACAATAAAACAAACTACAATACACATCTGTACATTTAATAATATATTTCTAACATCACAGTTTTTGAATTATTTTTAAACTTTAAAATAAACCTAATACATAACACACCTCACAAATTTATAACTCACCTTCCAAATAGATTTGTAGAATTTAAAATATCACAAACTCATAAATGATTTTCTTATGCACACAATCAATGAAATGCACCACTCTCAGCAAGGTAAAACCAGTAATGGCAAAGTTTCCCTCTCTTTCTCCACACAAATACATGTAAGTAACAAATCACATACCTTCCTACATATTTCAAATTATAAAACACATTCCTATTGGTTAGACATATTAACCCTTACCAACTGACTTCTAAAAGTGCCCAAACTGATTCAGGAATTTTTGGGAGTCGCGACACCACCATGCACCAATGCGATGGAGCCGCGAATCCATACCGGAGTTCAAAAATATATTACAAATACAAATACCACTATTTTTTAAGAACACACCACTTCTAAATATACTACTGACTTGGGAAATCTTACATTAATAAGATTTCACTTATATATAAATTACAATTTAACATTTTAAGTCCACAGTTAAGTTTCAACCCTTCCCCCATTCTGCTTAATGCCAGTTTCCATAGTAACAGTTCATGGAACATTCAACTGAACTGAAAGGTCACAAGTTCACCATATTTTCAAGTTCACCACACAATGTTACAAATGCAAACAGCAGGTGTGGTTGACATTTCCAAAATATGAGCTTATCCTATCTACTGTACCTTTCAAACATTTTTACTAACCAGTAAGAAACATACTTTTTAAAGAAAGTAAAATGCACCCTATTTTTGAATGTAAAATGTTCTTAAACAGCCAATCAATTTTCTACTTTTTAAAAAACAGCATCTTGTCCACCATTTTACATTCCTCTCATTCTACCAACTGACTACCTCAGCTACAAACATCTTTTCAATACTTCCAGACATCCCTTCAAGATGCTTACAGTGTGGATTGTTGGACACAGCTATGTTTTCTGGTGCAAAAGGTATGCTGAACGCAGAGGTATTGACACAGACCTAGGTGTGCAAAATGTGGATATTAAATGGATTGCACAGAGAGGATTAAAGTGGCACCAATTGTTGCCTTGGGTTAAAACCTTTTTGCATCTCCAACCCCCTGACCTCATGATTGTGTACTGTGGTGGCAATGACCTAGGCACATTGACTGGGGTAGGTCTGGAAATGCTAATGAAGGACACCTTTGCACAATTGATGTTGCTTTTACCTCAAACTGTCTTTGTATACTCTAATATATGCCAAAGACAGAAATGGAAGTGGTACAATCAATTCTGTCCACAGATTGAGAAAGCTAGAAAAAATGTCAATAAAGCTGTTTCTGCTTACCTCAGAGACCATAGGATGGGCTCCATCTATAACAACAATTTACGTTTTGATATGGATGACATCTACAGAAGTGATGGAGTACACTTCACAGATCAAAGAAACAGTCTTTCTCAACAACCTAAAGCTGTGCATCGGCACTTACTTGTAGCTACAACAAACTCACAATGAAAACAAGGGCTCTTTTTAGATCCACCCTATAACATAATACTGATTATAATTTTTTTTTACACATACAAATTTCTTTTTAATTTTTGGGGATTCGCGAACCCGTTGCGAATTCACAAAACAAAAGCACAAATTCAATGTACTACAACACAACACACTTTTCAAATTTAACTATTAATTTTAAATTTTATATATTTTTAACAACTCTATCAATTGTAATCTTCTCATTAACTTCAATCACAGTACTTCTTCAAAACAACTTCACAAATACAACACTACCTTCTACATTATATACTACTTAATTATTTATTTAAGGTAGATTCGCGAATTCAATCGCAACGTTACAAGGGGGGCCGCGCGGAGAGCCACGTTGAAGTCGCGACTCCAAACTCGAAAAAAAGAAAACACCGATCCACTGCCATTCCCCGGGGCCTGCAACCATTTAAAAAAAAAAAAATTAAGGAGGGGGACCGCGTGGCCCCCCCTCTTCAGGTCAAGAATGGCCCCAGGGACCCCATCCCCCAAGGCATGGCCAGCCTGGATTTTTTTTTAAAAAGGGAGGGCTGCGTGGTCCCCCTCACGGGCCACTCCTGGCCCCGGGGACCCCATCCCCCGGGGCCTGGACTCTTTGATGGGGACCGTGGGGGGAGCCCCAATGCCCCCACTGTCCCTGCTGGTTCCCTGCCTCCTGCGGGATCCGGCATTGCTTTTGGACAAGGGGAGCTCCTAACATGCAGCTCCCCTTGCCCAAAAGCAATACTGCTTTGATTCTTGGAAGCGAGAGCACCTGCTCTAGCTTCCAAGAAGCAAAGCAGTGTTTGCAATTACAGGGCAGGAGCCACACGGCTCCCGCCCTATCGTTGCAAACAGCAATGTCCCGGGGGTGGGCACCTCAGGACATTGCAGGAGCAGGCCCTGGGGGGTGGCGGTCCCCAGGGCCAGCGAGGGCTCCAGGAGGGGGGCCGCATGGCTCCCCTCCCAACATTTAACATAGCCCTGGGGAGGTGGTGGTACCCGAGCTTGGAGGGGCCCGCGAGCCCACCCTCATTAATAACGGAAGCGCCGGGGAGGTGGTGGTCCCCAGGGCTTAGGGGGCCCGCGAGGCCCCCCTTCATTAATCAAGGAAGCCTGGGTAGATGGCGGTCCCCGGGGCTTGGGGAGGCCCTTGAGGCCCCCCGGCTCCATAATCATAAAGGCCCAGGGAGGTGGCGGTCCCCGGGGCACCGTGGGGGGTGGGACCCCCCCACGCATTTATGGCCACCCACGCATTTATTTTTCAAGCCCCGGGGAGGTGTCGGTCCCCGGGGCTGTGGGGGGGCAGCGTGCCCCCGCATACAAATAACTAAGCCCCGGGGACGTGCCAGTCCCCGGGGCTGCGGGGGCCCCCGTGGTCCCCCACAAATTAATCAGTGATTGTCCCCGGGACCAGGCCCACCCGGGGGCTTAAGTACAAGGAAGCGCTTCCTTTTTTAAATTTTCTCGGCCGGATTCGCGCACCCAATGCAAATGCAGCCGTTTTTAAAAAACAAATGCTTTTTTTGGGCCTGGGGGACCTTGTGGGACCCCCTGAGCAGGCCTAGGGAGTCAGGGTGTTTCTACCCTGCCCCCTTTTCTTGTTTTTTACCTTTGTTTTACCTTTTTCTTGTGACTCGGTTACCAAGTCACAAGATGGCTGCCAACACATTCTGGTTCAGAGTGTTGGCAGCCAATCAGAGTGAAGCTCGTGCCCGGGAGGGTTTGCGAACCCTCCTTGGTGCTCAGATATCGATATTTTTATTTTTTGAATTTCTCAGCAACTACTGAACGGATTTGCACCATTTAAGAAAAAGCACGCTTTCTAGACCAATTCCTACCTTTTTGCCAAATTTGGTGTAATCCCGTTCAGCAGTTCGGGCTGTAGCTTTGTCTAAATTTTCCTATGGAAATTAACATAGAGAAAACGCATTTTGGGATCCCCTTTTTTTCAGCCCCCGCTTGATGAATCACCCCAAAACTTTCAAGACAAGAGCTGACCGAAGCGCCCCATAGGTTTTGCAAATTTTGCGAAGATTCGTCAAATGGCACCAAAGATATTGGCAAATCAAAACGCTTTTCCTATGGATAATAGGTCCTAACTATAACTACCTACTAGGAACCGCCAGTAGGTAATATATATATATATATATACATTCACTGAAAAAACCATAGGTTTCAGGGACGTTATAGTTAGAGATTAGCATTTAAAAAACCTTTGAAATTCACTGAAAAAACCATAGGTTTCAGGGACGTTATAGTTAGAGATTAGCATTTAAAAAACCTTTGAAATTCACTGAAAAAACCATAGGTTTCAGGGACGTTATAGTTAGATATTAGCATTTAAAAAACCATAGAAATTCACTGAAAAAACCACAGGTTTCAGGGACGTTATAGTTAGTTGGACATTTCACTTGTACAAAACCAGAGAAATTCGGCTGTTATAGTCAGTGATGTCATTTGAGATGTCATCAGTGATGTCATCGACCATGTCATGAATGATGTAATATGTGACGTCATCAGCAGTGCATTGCGGGGGCGCGATTTATAGTTAGCTCATCTAACTATAACGGCCGAATTTCTCTTGTTTTGTATGAGTGAAATGTCCAACTAACTATAACGTCCCTGAAACCTGTGTTTTTTCCAGTGAATTTCTATGGTTTTTTAAATGCTAATTTCTATAACGTCCCTGAAACCTATGTTTTTCTTAGTAAATTTCAAAGGTTTTTTAAATGCTAATTTATAACTATAACGTAGTAGTCGCGTTTGCAGAGTGGTGTAGAAAGGGGGCTGGGCCTCCGACCGGTGCTCAGGAATTTCGCTGCGTTGAACTTACAGGAGATACAAGGAAGGCTTCTTGGCCCCCTAAGTCCCTCAGGAGTAAAGTGGACTTCATCCCCCAACCAGTACTGTGCCAGGAGGCGCGTTTGCAGAGGGGTGCAGAAAGAGGGAAGAGGGGTGGAGAAAGAGGCAAGGGGCTGCAGAAAGAAGCAAAAGAGCTGCAGAAAGAAACAAAAGAAGTGCAGAAAGAAGCAACAGAGGTGCAGAAAGAGGCAACAGGGGTGCAGAAAGAGGCAACAGGGGTGAAGAAAGAGGGAAGAGGGGTGGAGAAAGAGGGAAGGGGCTGCAGAAAGAAGCAAGAGAGCTGCAGAAAGAAACAAAAGAAGTGCAGAAAGAAGCAACAGAGGTACAGGAAGAGGCAAGAGTGGTGCAGAAAGAGGGAAGAGAGGTGTAGAAAAAGGCAAGAGAGTTGCACAAAGAGGGAAGACGGGTGCAGAAAGAGGCAGGAGGGGTGCAGAAAGAAGCAACAGAGGTGCCGAAAGAGGCAAGAGAGGTGCAGAAAGAAGCAAGTGAAGTGCAGAAAGAGGCAACAGAGGTGCAGAAAGACGCAAGAGAGGTGCAGAAACAAGCAAGAGAAGTGCAGAAAGAGGCAAGAGAATTGCTGAAAGAAGCAACAGAGGTTTAAAAAGAACCAAGAGAAGTGCAAAAAGAGGCAAGTGAGGTACAGAAAGAGGTAGGAGAGGTGCAGAAAGAGGCAAGAGAGGTACAGAAAGAGGCAGGAGGGGTGCAGAAAGAAGCAAGTGAGGTGCAAAAAGAGGCAAGAGAGGTGCAGAAAGAGGCAAGAGAGATGCAGAAACAGGCAAGAGAAGTGCAGAAAGAGGCAAGAGAATTGCTGAAAGAAGCAACTGAGGTGTAGAAAGAAGCAAGAAAAGTGCAGAAAGAGGCACGTGAGATGCCTAATCAGGCAAGAAAGGTACAGAAAGAGGGAAGACGAGTGCAGAAAGAGACAATAGGGGTGCAGAAAGAAGCAAGACAGGTGCAGAAAGAAGCATGGAAAGTGCAGAATGAAGCAACAGGGGTGCAGAAAGAGGCAAGAGAAGTGTAGAAAGAAGCAACAGAGGTGAAGAAGGAGGCAAGAGAAATGCAGAAAGAGGCAAGAGAGTTGCAGAAACAGGCAAAAGAGGTACAGAAAGAGGGAACAGAGGTGCGGACAGAGGCAAGAGAGATGCAGAAACAGGTAAAAGGGGTGCAGAAAGAGGCAAGAGGGGTACATAAATTTGCAAGAGTAGTGCAGAAAGAAGCAAGAGCAGTGCAAAAGAACCAACAGAGGTGCAAAAAGAGGCAAGTGAGGTGCAGAAGGAGGCAAGAGAACTGCAGAAAGAGGCAAGGGAGTTGCAGAAACAGGGAAAAGGGGTGCAGAAAGAGGGAACAGGTGGGCAGACTGAGGCAAGAGAGGTGCAGAAAGAAGGAAGAGGGGTGCAGAAAAAGGCAAGAGGAATGCAGAAATTTGGAACAGAGGTGCAGGAAGAAGCCAGAGCAGTGCAGAAAGAACCAACAGAGGTGCAGAAAGAGGCAAGAGGGGTACAGAAAGAGGCAAGTGAAGTGCAGAACGGAGCAAAAGAGGTGCAGAAAGAACCAACAGAGGTGGAAAAAGAGGCAAGAGGGGTGCATAAAGGGGTAGGAGAGGTGCACAAAGAGGCAAGAGGGGTACAGAAAGAGGCAGGAGGGGTGCAGAAAGAGGAAGAGAACTGCAGAAAGAAGCAACAGAGGTGCTGAAAGAGGCACGAAGGGTGCAGAAAGAGACAAGACAGGTGAAGAAAGAAGGAACAGAGGTACAGCGAGAGGCAAGAGTGGTGCAGAAAGAGGAAAGAGAGGTGTACAAAGAGACAAGAGAGTTACACAAAGAGGGAAGAGGGGTGCAGAAATAGGCAAAAGGAATGCAGAAAGAAGCAAGTGAGGTGCAGAAAGAGGCAAGAGAGGTGCAGAAAGAAGCAAGAGAGTTACAGAAAGAGGCAAATGAAGTGCAGAAGGAGGCAAGAGAACTGCAGAAAGAGGAAATAGAGGTGGAGAAAGAGGCAAGTGAGGTGCAGAAAGAAGCAAGATAAGTGCAGAAAGAAGCAACAGAAGTGCAGAAAGAGGGAAGAGGGGTGGAGAGAGAGGCAAGAGGAGTGCAGAAAGAAGCAAGACAGGTGCAGAAAGAAACAAAAGAAGTGCAGAAAGAAGGAACAGAGGTGCAGAAAGAGGCAAAAGGGGTGCAGAAAGACGTAAGAGGAGTACAGAAAGAGGCAAGAGAGGTGCAGAAAGAGAGAAGAAGGTGTGCAGAAAGAGGCAAGAGGGGTACAGAAAGAAGCAAATGAGGTGCAGAAAGAGGCAACAGATGTGCAGAAAGAGGGAAGAGAGGTGCAGAAAGTAGAAGATATTTGCAGAAAGAGGCAAGAGATATGCAGAAAAAGAAAGAAATGTGCAGAAAGAAGCAACAGAAATACAGAAAGAGGAAAGAGAGGCGCAGGCGGAAGCAAGAGTGGCTTGAACACCATTAGTACCAATTTAACACCCACATTTAGCAATAAGTAACAGGTAACCATTCTAGGTTTTCAAAGGGCCTTCCACCACGCTGTAACACTTGTCGCTGCATTTTTGGTAACGTTTGAGCCGTTTGAGCTAGAACAAGGCTTTTTTTGTTCAAATCTGCAGATTAGGGAGCAGATGATGAATTATGTGGCTAATGCAGAAAATGTATAATTGTGCGGAAGTCGGTGCAGCCAAACAGTCGCATAATTCCAGTGGCCCTGCTCATACCTCGGACTAAGTCCAGAAGTGCTCCTCAGTGATTCCTTCTTTTTTATGTCTCATTGAGTTCATAGTTTCGCTTCTATGGAAATGAGGAAGACTAAACCTGAGGTTACCACTCCACAACACAGTCTACCATACCACATAATTACTCTCCATAACACATAATCCCACTCTACATAATTCCTATACACTAAATACCACATACTTTCTATCCACATAATTTCACTGCACAACATACCACATAATTCCACTACACACAACGTACATCCACTCCACTCCAAAACACATTATTAAAAAACTTTTTCATTTACAACGCCAATAGCTCTAACTCTTGCAAATGCGAGACCTATTACATTAGAAATGCTTCTTTAACTGGTAGTCGCATTTGCAGAGTGGTGGAGAAATGGGGCTGGGCCTCCAACCAGCACTCAGGAATTCCACTGTGTAGGACTTACAGTAGGTACCAGGAGGGTTTCTTGGCCTCCAAAGTCCCTCAGGAGCAAAGTGGACTTCATCCCCCAACACGTAGTGTGCCAGGTGGTGCGCTTGCAGAGTGGTGGAGAAAGGGGGTGTGTGACCTCCGAAGACCTCTTAGCAATCCCACTATGTGGGACTTACTGGAGGTAACAGGAGGGGTAGTTGGCCCCCAAGGACAACCCTGGGTAGCCGGGTCTGGTGGCTCAGTGGACTAATGCATCCATTGCAGGGGCCTGTGTTCGACCTCATGGTCACAGGTTCAAATTCCGGCGGGTCCACTCAGCCTTTCATCCATCTGAGGTCGATAAAATGAGTACCATTGAGTTGGGTAACAATGAACATCTGTTATTCAGCGCCAAGAGACCTCTGGGTGAACGTGCGCTTTACAAATACACATGTTATGTTATGTTATGTTATTACCTCTAGTAAGTCCCACACAGCAGCATTGGTAAGTACTCATAGCAGGCCACGCCCCCTTTGACCACCAGTCTGCAAACACACTCCCCGGTGCGCTCTTGGATGGGGATTAAAGTCCCCTTCACTGCTGAGGATCCTTAGGGGCCAACTAGCCTACCTGATACCTCCAGTATGCCCCAGATAGTGGGATTGCTGACAGGTGGACACAGGCCATGCCCCCTTTCTCCACCACTCTGCAAACGCGCCTCCTGGTGCATTCTTGATTGGCAGATTAAGTCCCCTTGAATCCTGAAAGTCCCTGGGGGCCAACTAACCCACCAGGTACCTCCAGTAAGCTCCACACAGCTGGATTGCTGGGAGTGGTCCGAGGCCACGCCCCCTTTTGACACCACTCTGCAAACGCACCTCCTGGCGCTCTGCTGCTCGGGGGATGAAGTCCACTTTAGTCCTGAGGTCCTCAGTATACATGTGGACCTCATCACCCCACCAGCAGTGTGCCAAGAGGCACGTTTGCAAAGTGGTGTGAAAAGGGGCATGTCCTCGGACACCTCTCAGCAATCCCACTGTATGGCGCTTACTGTATTCACATGGTGTGCTTGTTGGACCCCAGGGACCCTCAGGATTCAAGGGGAGTTAATCCCCCAATTAGAGCATGCCAGGAGGCACGTTTGCAGAGTGGTGCAGGGAGGGGACAGAGCCTCCGGCGAGATGCCGGCTTTTCTTTTTTTTTTTTATAGAAGGGGGGCTGTGTGGCCCCCCTTCTCTTAATATTTTGTGGGCCCTGGGGACCCTATCCCCCAGGGCCCGACCCATTTAATAAAAAAAAAAGCAGGAAGAGGGCCGCACAGCCCCCCTCCCGAGGCCAAATTCGGCCCCGGGGACCCCATCCCCCGGGGCATGGCCTCATTTTTTTTTTATTATTATTAATACGGGAGGGGGCTGCGTGGCCCCCCTCCCTGGGCCACTATTGGCCACGGGGACCCCATCCCCGTGGGCCTGGCCTCGTTTTTTGTTTTTTTATTATGGGAGGGGGGCTGCGTGGCCTCCCTTCCCTGGGCCACTTCTGGCCCCGGGGACCCCATCCCCCGGGGCCTGGCCAGCCTTTATTTTTAATTACTAATTTTGGAGGGGGGCCACGTGGCCTCCTCCTCAGGCCAATTATGGTCACGGGGACCCCATCCCCCGGGGCCGGCCTTCTGTTAAAAAAAAAAAACATTTAAAAGGGTGGGGGCCGAGTGGCCCCCCTCCTGGGCCACTTCTGGCCCCGAGGACCCCATCCCCCAGGGCCGGCCCTCACATTGGGGACCCCCAATACCCCTGCGGTCCCAGCCGGCTCCCCGCCTCCTGCGGGAGCCGGCATTGCTTTTGGACAAGGTGAGCTGCTGACATGCAGCTCCCCTTGTCCAAAATCAATCTGCTTCGCTTCATGGAAGCAAGAGCAGGTTTTCTGCTCTCGCTTCCATGAAGCTAAGCATAGTTTGCAACGACAGGGCGGGAGCAGTGCTCCCGCACTGCCATTGCAAACTGCAATTTCCCGGAGGTGGGCACCTCGGGACATTGCTGGAGCCGGCCCTGGGGGGTGGCGGTCCCCAGGGCCAGGGAGGGCTCTAGGAGGGGGGCCGCACAGCCCCATCCCTTCGTGAAAATAGTCCCAGGGAGGTGGTGGTCCCCGGGGGTCCGCAACGGACCCCAGCATTATCTTAATTAGTGCCCCGGGGAGGTGGAGGTCCCCGGGGCAGTGTGGGGATGCAGGAGCCCCCCCACACTTATTTCTTTAGATTTAGGGGAGGTGTCGGTCCCTGGGGTTTGGAGGGCCTGCAAGGCCCCCCAGCCCCATAATACAAAATGCCCTGGGGAGGTGGCGGTCCCCGGGCCTGCGGGGGGACTGCGTGCCCCCCTGCACATTATCAGCAAGTCCCCGGGGAGGTGGCGGTCCTCGGGGCTGCTGGGGCCCCCACGGGCCCCAGCTACATACATTTTGATTGCCCCCGGTATTGTATTCCGCTTTAGGTGTCCGTATATAGGTTTTCCTGTTACATGTCATTATATAGGCACAATTCGCATTGCCCTTATATAGGCATAAGATCCCAGTCCTTATTTAGGCATTAGCCATGCTATCCAAATACAGGCATGGTCACCTACATCCGTCCACCCCAACGTCACGATGAGTTCTTAGAAACCAGACCCTTAAGCTCTTGGGAGTTCCCCTAGCACAGGATTATTGATTTCTCCAAGAACTCTTTTATTATGCATGAACCGCTATTCCTTAAGGGTTCATTCCTGATGTCTTCCTCTGCCCGACTTTACGTCAAAGCTAACATTCCAAGGCACCTACCGGGTATAAATATACCTTCCCTTGCCCATGCAAGTAATGTAATGTAATGTAAGTTGCATTTATATAGCGTAGCTGTCACCCAATGGGCATCCTGGCGCTGGGATTACCTAAGACACTGTGCAAGCTATAACATTTTGAAATCACAATGAACAGGTCTCTCAAGGCTATTCTCTTGGGAAGAGCCTGGTTTTTAGCTTTTTTCTAAACTGCAATAAGTCGTCAGTCTGTCTGAGTTCACTTGGTAGTTCATTCCATAGCTTTGCGGCTGCATAACCAAATGATCTACCTCCTAGTCGGGTTTTCTTAACTCGTGGGGTACAAACTAGGTAAGCTGCTGAAGAACGAAGATTTCTAGCTGGGGAGTACCAAGTAAACATTCTCTGTAAGGAGGAGCCTGTGTCCCGGCCTGACGCACTGACAAGAGACGCTGTCATCCCTGCTCGCAGAGAATCCAGCTTCCAGTGTTCTGACTCCCTTCGCGGGGTGTTAGAATTCGAGACTCGGAAAGAGATTCCCACCTCTCTCATTCTCAAGGTATGGAGCTGACTAGACTTTGATCACAAGAAGAAGAGGGAGAACAATATAATAATAATAGGTGTCAGTAAGTGAATTAAAGGAAAAAGCACCATGCTTTAAAACTGCCCTCACACACAGCAAGCTGTGTCATGCTTCATCATAGGGCTGCTAACACACCTCCGTGTAAGCCCTACACTGGAGGTGGAGCAATAGGGAGGGGAAGACAATACAACATACAATATAGAACCAAGGGTGAGAAAATGTGCAGAAAAAGTGATCTAAAAACTGGTCATAGGGAATCCTTCTTAACAATTTTAATATTAGGTCCCCTGTCCAGTATTAAAAGATTTAGAAAAAATGGTGGATGCCTAGGTAGAGGAGCTTATTATGAGACTCCACCCGCTCCACTTTGCATAGATGTCGACATGTTGTTGCCGGAAATGAACACTTCGCGGCGTGCGGGAGAGACGACAGTGTGCGGTAACAGCTTACCTTGCAAGCAAGAGTGCTATTAGGAAGCTGTTCTCCTTCCCCGCCAGTTCGAGTTATAGATATATATAAACTCGGTTCCTCTTCACATGTGAGGGGCTCCATGAAAGGTGATATCCCCTCTTACTTTTGAATTTATAGAAGAGAGTGATAGCACCCAGGACCACAGAGGTGAGAGTCCTGAGGAAAGCCGGGGTATTGTTCATTTCCGGCAGAAACATGTCGACATCTATGCAGAGTGGAGCGGGTGGAGTCTCATAATAAGCTCCTCTACCTAGGCATCCACCATTTTTTCTAAATCTTTTAATACTGGACAGGGGACCTAATATTAAAATTGTTAAGAAGGATTCCCTATGACCAGTTTTTAGATCACTTTTTCTGCACATTTTCTCACCCTTGGTTCTATATTGTATGTTGTATTGTCTTCCCCTCCCTATTGCTCCACCTCCAGTGTAGGGCTTACATGGAGGTGTGTTAGCAGCCCTATGATGAAGCATGACACAGCTTGCTGTGTGTGAGGGCAGTTTTTAAAGCATGGTGCTTTTTCCTTTAATTCACTTACTGACACCTATTATTATTATATTGTTCTCCCTCTTCTTCTTGTGATCAAAGTCTGAGTGGGAGGTCGAAGAGGGACTTTGCCCTCTCACCCCTCTGTTCTAGTGTGTTCCTAGTATATGGAGCTGACTAGAACCTAGAGGGACTCTTGGCATACCAGACTTGGCATACCAGACATAGCATACCATACTATAGAATACATCACCTACTTCTTACCTTGCACTACACTTAGGTTAGGTACACTGGGATAGAACTAGTTAGAGAAGCATCTTATGAGTACTCGCATTTTTAGCTTATGTTATTTATGTATATGAATATATGTGTCATAGCTAAAAGATAATGCTAGCGCAGTATTATTTCTTTCTACTGCTTACGCTGTACATAATATATCTTGCATACTGTCTTATGATTGTAACAGCTCATATCTCTTACACGAGAAACAAGACTGTTCAATAAATCCTTTTATTGAAACGCCCGTCTATTCTTTCTGTGTAACTCTAAAGAAAATAAGCATGCACGATTAGCTGAGTGAAACTGTTAGCTGTTGTTTCCACGATTCTGAGAGTGTTCCGATTCTAAAGGGAAACAAAGTTGTCATGTTTATGCGGTTGCCAGAAACTACTCCCTTCTTGTTTACAAGGAGTTTCTAGTGGCCTCTGAGTTAGCTGGCACAAAGTAATTAAGTTTAATACACTCGATAGGGGCATACTGACCTCAGTCCTATGCCAAACCTATAGGGTATATTATTCCAATGCGCAGAGCCTATTAGGGAAATAGGAACTACACTACACCGGGACCTGGTCCACCCGGGGGCTTAAGGAATACGAAGCGCGGGAGATAATTTTTTTTTTTTTTTTTTTTGGGGCCTGGGGGACCCCCCTGAGCAGGCCTAGGGGGTTTTGGGGTTTCTACCCTGCCCCCTTTTCTTGTTTTTTATCTTTTTTTTACTGTTTTCTTGTGACTCGGTTTTACCGAGTCACAAGATGGCTGCCAACACTTCTTGGTTTGGAGTGTTGGCAGCCAATCAGAGTCAAACTCGTGCTTGGGAGGGTTCGCTGATCCACCGCGGTCACCAGATATCGATATTTTTTATTTTTAAATCTCTCAGGAACTACTGAACAGGTGTACAGCATTTAAAGCAAAGAGTGCACTCTGGACCAAGAGCTACCCCTCTGCCAAATTTGGTGTAATTCCGTTCAGCAGTTCGGGCTGTAGCCACAACAAAATGTTCCTATGGAAATTGACATAGAGAAAACGCATTTTGGGATCCCCCTTTTTTTCAGCCCCAGCTTGACGAATCACCCCAAAACTTTCAAGACAGGAGCTGACCGAAGCGCCCCATTAGTTTTGCAAATTTCGCGAAGATTCGTCAAATGGCACCAAAGATATTGGCAAATCAAAAAACGCTTTTCCTATGGAAACTAGGTCCTAACTATAACTACCTACTGGGAACTGCCAGTAGGTAATATACATTCACTGAAAAAACCATAGGTTTCAGGGACGTAATAGTTATAAATTAGCATTTAAAATATCTTTGAAATTCCCTGAAAAACCATAGGTTTCAGGGACGTTATAGTTAGAGATTAGCATTTAAAAAACCTTTCAAATTCACTGAAAAAACCATAGGTTTCAGGGACGTTATAGTTAGATATTAGCATTTAAAAAACCATAGAAATTCACTGAAAAACCACAGGTTTCAGGGACGTTATAGTTAGTTGGACATTTCACTCATACAAAACCAGAGAAATTCGAGCTTTTATAGTCAGTGATGTCATTTGAGATGTCATCAGTGATGTCATCGACCATGTCATGAGTGATGTAATATGTGACGTCATCAGCAGTGCATTGCGGGGGCGCGAGTTATAGTTAGCTCAACTAACTATAACGGCCGAATTTCTCTGGTTTTGTATGAGTGAAATGTCCAACTAACTATAACGTCCCTGAAACCTGTGTTTTTTTCAGTGAATTTCTATGGTTTTTTAAATGCTAATTTCTAACTATAACATCCCTGAAACCTATGGTTCTTTCAGTGAATTTCAAAGGTTTTTTAAATGCTAATTTCTAACTATAACGTCCCTGAAACCTATGTTTTTTTTAGTGAATTTCAAAGGTTTTTTAAATGCTAATTTATAACTATAACGTAGTAGTCGCGTTTGCAGAGTGGTGTAGAAAGGGGCTGGGCCTCCGACCGGCGCTCAGGAATTTCGCTGCGTTGAACTTACAGGAGATACCAGGAAGGCTTCTTGGCCCCCTAAGTCCCTCAGGAGTAAAGTGGACTTCATCCCCCAACCAGTACTGTGCCAGGAGGCGCGTTTGCAGAGTGGTGGAGAAAAGGGGGCGTGGCCTCCGAAGACCTCTTAGCAATCCCACTGTATGGGACTTAGTGGAGGTAATAGGAGAGGTAGTTGGCCCACAAGGACCTTGGGGGCCAACTACCCCTCCTATTACCTCCAGTAAGTCTCACACAGCAGGATCGCAAAGTTGTCATAGCAGGCCATGCCCCCTTTCCCCTCCACTCTCCAAACGCACTCCCTGGCATGCTCTTGGATGGGGATTAAAGTCCCCTTCACTGCTGGGGGCCCTTAGGGGCCAACTAGCCTACCTGATACCTCCAGTATGCCCCAGATAATGGGATTGCTGATAGGTGGACACAGGCCACGCCCCCTTTGTCCACCACTCTGCAAACGTGCCTCCTGGCGCATTCTAAGTAGGGGTATTAAGTCTCCTTCATTCCTGAGGGTCCCTGGGGGCCAGCTAGCCCACCAGGTACCTCCAGTAAGCACCACATAGCTAGATTGCTGAGAGTGGACCGAGGCCATGCCCCTTTTTACACCAATCTGCAAACGCGCCTCCTGGTGCACTGCTGCTCGGGGGATGATGTCCAATTGTGTCCTGAGGACCTCAGGACACAAGAATAACTCATCGCCCCACCAGCAGTGCGCCAAGAGGCGTGTTTGAAGAGTGGTGTAAAAAGGGGCGTGGCCTCGGACCACTTCTCTGCAATTCAGCTGTGTGGCGCTTACTGGAGGTACCTGGTGGGCTAGTTGGCCCCCAGGGACCATCAGTATTCAAGGGGACTTAATTCCCTAACTTAGAACGCATCAGGGGGCACGTTTGCAGAGTGGTGCAGGGAGGGGGCGGGGCCTCCGGTGAGATGCTGGCTTTTAAAAAAAAATTATTTTGTTAGAAGTGGGGCGGTGTGGCTCCCCTTCTTTCAATCTCTCAGGGCCTGCCACATTTAAAAAAAAGACAAATGGGAAGGGGGCCCCGCGGCCCCCTCTCCCAAGGCCAATTTTGGCCCCGGGGCATGGGCATATATACAAATGTTTTAATTTTTAATGGAGGGGGGCCGCATGGCCCTCCTCCTGAGGCCTTTATCTGCCCTGGGGACCCCATCCCCCGGGACATTGCTTCTTTTTTTTAATTTAAAGTTTTTTTATTCGGGAGGGGGCCAAGTGGCCACCCTTCCCTGTGCCACTTTTGGCCCCGGGGACCCCATTCCCCGGGGCCTGGCCTCCTTGATGGGGACTGTGGGGGGAGCCCCAATGCCCCCATGGTCCCAGATGGCTCCCCACCTCCTGCGGGAGCCGGCTTTGCTTTTGGGCAAGGGGAGCTGCTAACATGCAGCTCCCCTTGTCCAAAAGCAATTCTGCTTTGCTTCATGGAAGCGAGAGCAGATTTCCTGCTCTCGCTTCCATGAATCAAAGCAGTGTTTGCTATGCAGGGCGGGAGCCGTGCTCCCGCCCTGCCATAGCAAACGGCAATGTCCCGGGGGTGGGCACCCTGGGACATTGCAGGAGCCGGCCCTGGGGGGTGGTGGTCCCCAGGGCCAAGGAGGGCTCCAGGAGGGGGGCCGTGCAGCCCCCTTCCCAACTGTTTAAAGCCCCGGGGAGGTGGTGGTCCCCAGCCCGGGGGTCCGCAACGGACCCCCATATTTAATTAATTAGTGCTCTGGGGAGGTGGTGGTCCCCGGGGCAGTGTGGGGGCAGGAGCCCCCCCACACTTTTTTATTAAAATTTAAGCCTCGGGGAGGTGGCGGTCCCTGGGGCTTGGGGGGGCCTCTGAGGCCCCCCACCCATAATGACGAATGCCCCAGGGAGGTGGCGGTCCCTGGGGCAGCGTGGGGGGGCAGGAACACCCCACACATTTTTTTACAAGCCCCGGGGAGGTGGTGGTACCCGGTGCTGCCGGGGGTTTGCGTGCCCCAGCACATAATGGATAAAGCCCCAGGGAGGTGGCGGTCACCGGGCTGTAGAGGTCCCCATGGGTCCCCGCTGATTTATTGCACATTGCCCCTGGGACCTGGCCCACCCGGGGCTTATAGAAAACGAAGCATGTGAGCCCGTGCTTTGTTTTTTTAACATTTTCTTGGCCAGATTCGCACACCCAGCGCAAATTCGCCCGATTTTTTTTTTTAAATGCTTTTTTTGGCCCCGGGGGTCCTTGTGGGATCCCCTGAGTAGACCTAGGGGGTCAGGGTGTTTGTACCCTGCCCCCTTTTCTTGTTTTTTATCATTTTTTAAACTGTTTTCTTCACAAGATGGCTGCCAACACTTCCTGGTTTGGAGTGTTGGCAGCCAACCAAAATAAAGCTCGTGCTCGGGAGGGTTCGTGAATCCTCCTCGTTCACAGATATCGATATTTTTTATTTTTAAATTTCTCAGGAACTACTGAACGGATTTACACCATTTAAAGCAAAGAGTGCACTCTGGAACAAGAGCTACCTCTCTGCCAAATTTGGTGTAATTCCGTTCAGCAGTTCGGGCTGTAGCCGAGCCAAAATTTCCTATGGAAATTAACATGGAGAAACACGTTTTGGGACCTCCCTTTTTTCTCAGCCCCCGCTTGACGAATCACCCCGAAAATTTCAAGACAGGAGCTTACCAGAGCGCCCCAATTGTTTTGAAAATTTCACGAACATTCCTCAAACGGCGCCAAAGATATTGGCAAATCATAAAACGCTTTTCCTATGGAAGCTAGGTCCTAACTATAACTACCTACTGGCGACCGCCAGTAGGATATATATATATATATATATATATATATATATATATATATATATATATATATATATATATATATATGAACGCTACACGCCTCGTACCTTTTCGTACAAAACCAGGCACTGACGGGGGATGAGTCAATTTTCAGTTTATTTTCTGACTCTAAACACCAGACGTGTTTCGGCAGTCGCGTTTCTCGAACAGGAAAATTCAGGAACTCCCAAACAATATCCAGCGGCACACCAAAGGACTGGCACAATAATACGTTTTATTGTGTCACAAAAAAAAAAAAACAGAACAACGCATTTCGGCGAAGCCTTTGTCAAGTCGATGACGTGGGCAGCACCAAGTTGCAGTTGAAAACTCGCATTTTACAACATATGAGGGCAGTGACCAACGCAGATTTTAACTACCCAGACATTACCAAGAAAAACATCAGAGCAATGCTAACCTTATTAAATTCTTTGGAATTGACAGAATTCTGCCACATCCTAGGGGAGGAGACCGCGAAAGACTCCTACGAGTCACTGAATCAAAGTATATCATTGAGCTCAACACAAAAATTCCGAATGGAATGAATTATGGAGAAGAGCTCACCACACATATAGGCTATAAATAAAAGGCTGGGGCACTTAAACTTCCGAGAGTCTTCATAATTGTTGTGGATTAGCACAGTTGTTTTAATCATTCACTTTTTTAGACGGTGGGATGAGGAGGTTGACTTTTCCCGTAGTGGGATTGAATCTGTTAGTGGGATTTTTTTCATGCACAGATCATTTGTATTCACATTCTGTGGAGTTTCCCTCCACGCGGCTAGGCTTAGCGCGGTGGATCAGATTTTCCTGAATATGGGTCCAAGTATCATCCTTTCTATCCTCTATTACCCCGCCTCTCTTCTCTCTTTATTATTCTTATTCTCTTTAACACAAACAGCTATGGACCTATGCCCATGAAGGGATTAAGCAAGATAGAACGTTGCAAAATTTTGAGAAATTGTACGTATATTAATACATGCATTAGCTTGTGAACTTGCAGAATTATCTGCATAACACCCTACCTAAACATGATTTGGCCTTCTGATATAATAATGAACTTTGTAATATTTACATTAATAATTGAAATGTCATAGATAACTGTATATGATATTGGGCATTTGCCAATGAATATGCATGAAGGTATTTCAAAATATTGATTCCAGCATTTTGCTAAAATATCGATTTGTAAAGAATAACATGTTTTGGTTTAATTACTCTTAGAGTGAGATAATACCTGTGCAAAATGTTATGAAGGGTGACTGATTATTAAACGATTATCACATAATTAATTATTATTTGGTATCGGGCATTTGTCGATAATTTTATATGAGTATGTGTTGCCATATCATGGTACAGTACCTGGAATCGTTTTCATATTTGGAAATTATGATGATGAATTGCGAAACACATCCGGCACGATTCCGATAGCACTGTGAGTTGTGAATCACGTGTTCTCAATTGTAATTCTTTCCGAGCTCACGAATATTTTTTGAAAGCACAGCGTAATACAAATATGGTATGAATTATAAATATAATGCAAAATATCGGCGCTATCACATGTACAAAGTGTATGAAATTTCTCACTTGTATTCTTAATTGCAATGTTTCTTCACTTTCCATGAACACTGACCTGTATTTCTAGGGAAAATTGGGCACAGGTCATCGACTTGACAAAGGCTTCGCCGAAACGCGTTGTTCTGTTTTTTTTGTTGGTTTTTTTGTGACACAATAAAACGTATTATTGTGCCAGTCCTTTGGTGTGCTGCTGGATATTGTTTGGGAGTTCCTGAATTTTCCTGTTCGAAAACATAATTAGTGGAGTTGCGACCGCTGCTGGCACCGGCGTCGATAGGAGGGAGAGCAGCATTTTTGCAACGATCTTCTTGGACATATATATATATATATATATATATATATATATATATATATATATATATATATATATATATATATATATATATATATATATATATATATATATATATGTATATCTATACATATATACATATTTATATATACATATATATTTATTTTGACCTTTGTTGGAATAAATCGCCATCTGTGCCAAACTTCTCACGGAGTCGGTGCCTGTTTGATTGACGCTGTCAGGATGGAATAACATATATATTTATACGTATATAGTTATAGTTAGGACCTATTTTCCATAGGAAATCCGCAACATTCTATTTGAAATAACGTTGGCGCCGGTTGACGAATCTTCGCGAAATTTTCCAACTTGTTGGGGCGCTCCGGTTTGCTCCTATCCTGAAAGTCTCTGGGTGATTCGTCAAGCGGGGGCCGAGAAAAAAGGGGGGTCCCAAAACGTGTTTTCCCCATTCATTTTTCCATAGGAACCTTTAGTCGCAGCTACAGCCCGAACTGCTGAACGGAATTACACCAAATTTGGCAAAAAGGTAGCCCTTGGTTCAGAGTCGTGCCTTTTGCTTAAATGGTGTAAATCCGTTCAGTAGTTCCTGAGAAAATCAAATATAAAATCACATATATATCTATGGCCGCGTAGGGTTCGTGTACCCTCCCGATCACGAGCTGTATGGTAATTGCCTGTCAACACTCCAAACCAGGAAGTGTTGGCAGCCATCTTGTTCCTCGGTAGAACCGAGGCACAAGAAAAGACAAAAGCAAGGGCGCAAAACGCAAAAAGGGGGCAGGGTAGAAACACCCTGACCCCCTAAGCCTGCTCAGGGGGTCCTACAAGGACCCCCAGGGCCCAAATTTTTTAATTTTTTTTTAAAAAATCGGCAAAAAACACGCTGGGTGCGCGGATCCTGCCGATAAAAAAAAAAACGAAGCGCGGGCTCCCGCGCTTCGTGGTTAATTGGCCCCTGGGTGGGCCAAGTCCCGGGGGCATGCAGGGTTTATCGAATAATAACATGGGGGGGCTCCAAACCCCGGGGACCGCCACCCCCGGGGCTTTAAACAAAATGGTGCGGGAGGGCTCTCTGCCCTCCCGCAGCCCCGGGGACCGCCACCCCCCGGGGCTTCTTTTTTTAAAAATAAATTACCTGTGTGGGGGGGCTCGACCGCCACCTCCCCGGGGCACTAAATAATAAAATGTGGGGGTCCGTTTCGGACCCCCGAGCCCCTTGGACCACCACCTCCCCCGGGCTGTGCAAAGGTTGGGAGGGGGGCCGCGCGGCCCCCCTCCTGGAGCCCTCCATTGCCCTGGGGACCGCCACCCCCCAGGGCCGGCTCCTGCAGTGTCCCGGGGTGCCTACCCCCGGGACACTGTAGTTTGCTATGACAGGACGGGAGCCTCGCGGCTCCCGCCCTGTCATTGCAAACTGCTTTGGATATTGGAGCGAGAGCAGGGAAACCTGCTCTCGCTCAATATCCAAAGCACATTGCTTTCCACACGGGGAGCTGCATGTTAGCAGCTCCCCATGTCGGAAAAGCAATGCCGGCTCCCGCAGGACGCAGGGAGCCGGCATGGTCCGTGGGGAGTTGGGGTCCCCCATGGACCCCAAAGGATAGGGCCAGCCCCGGGGGATGGGGTCCCCGGGGCAAGTAGTGGCCCAGGAGGGGGGCCACGTGGCCCCCCTCCCCCAAATTATTAAATAATTTTTTTTTAAAAAGGCCGGCCCCGCGGGATGGGGTCCCCAGGGCCTAAGGAGGCCTGAGGAGGGGGGCAACGCAGGCCCCCTCCATAAAAATAATTTTTAAAAAGGTGGCAATGATCCGGCAGATGGGGTCCCCGGGCCGAAATTGGCCACGGGAGGGGGGCCCACGCGGTCCCCTTCCCGTTCCCATTTAAAAAAAAAAAAAAAGGGGGTCAGGCCCTGGGGGATGGGGTCCCCAGGGCCCAAAATAATTTAAAAGAAGGGGAGCCACACAGCCCCCTTTTAAAAAAAAAAAAAAATCCGGAATCGCGCCGGAGGCCACGCCCCCTCCTTGTCAGCACTCTGCAAACGCACCCCCTGGCGCGTTTGCAGAGGGGGAACGAATTCCCCTTGAATACTGGGGGTCCCTGGGGGCCAACTAGCCCACCAGGAACCTCCAGTATGCGCCAGGGGGCTGCGTTGCAGAGAGGTGTTCTGAGGCCACGCCCCTTTTTACACCTCTCTGCAACGCAGCTCTGTGGCGCTTAATGGAGGTAGCTGGTGGGCTAGTTGCACCCCAGGGACCCTCAGGATTCAAGGGGAGTTAATCCCCCGACTTAAACGCGCCACGGGCGCATTTGCACAGTGGTGAAGGGAGGGGGCGGGGCCTGAGGTGACAGGTGTGCAAACAGGCCCGTGGCGTGTTTTAAGATAGGGAATTAAATCCCCTTAAATCCTGAGGGTCCCTGGGGGCCAACTAGCCCACCAGGTACCTCCAGTAAGCGCCACGGAGCTGCGTTGCAGAGTGTTGTAAAAAGGGGCATGGCCTCTGAACACCTCTCTGCAACGCAGCTCTCTGGCGCATACTGGATGTATCTGGTGGGCTAGTTGGCCCCTAGGGACCCTCGGGATTGAGGAGGAATTAATTCTCCAACTTAAAACGCGCCACAGGGCGTGTTTGCAGACATGTCACCTCAGGACCCACCCCCTTCCTTCACCATTGTGCAAATATTCCTCTAAAATCAGCCGAAATACGAATTCCGATTTACTCACCTGTAATCAGGAGAGACCACAGTGCTGCATCTTTGAGCCCAGTACTAATCCTGAAAAGTAATTTTAACCATACTTACCAGTAACTTGAATTTCCTTCCATAGGATATCATTGCCTGCTTTTTGCTGAAAAAGTTTCTGTGTCGATTTTTGAAACTTACAAATATTCCTCTAAAGTCAGCAGAACTACGAATTCCGATTTACTCACCTGTTATCAGGAGAGACCTCAGTGCTGCATCTTTGAGCCCAGTACTGATCCTGAAAAGTAATTCTAACCGTACTTACCAGTAACTTGAATTTCCTTCCATAGGCTAACATTGACCGGTTTCACTTGGAAATTCTTCCAAGTGTGGAGTTTTGGAACTTTATAATATTCCTCTAAAATCAGCCGAACTACGAATTCCGATTTACTCACCTGTTATCAGGAGAGAACCCAGTGCTGCATCTTTTAGCCCAGCACTGACCCTGAAAAGTAATTCTAACCGTACTTACCAGTAACTTGTATTTCCTTCCATAGGAATCCATTGTCTGGTTTTCAGCAGAAATGTTTCTCAGTGTCGATTTTCACAAACTACAAATATTCCTTAAAAATCGCCTGTATGACTTAAACGCATTCTTTCAACTGTTTACAGGAGATGCACCAGTGCTGGATCCAGGATCCACCACTGAGTAAGAAAAAGTAACGATAACACTACTTACCTGCTAAGTGAATTTCCTCCCATAGGATAACATTGGTGATTCTATGTGAAAAAGTTTCTAAGTGTCAACTTTTAAAATACAATAATATTCCTTGAAAATCACTACAGTAACCAAAACGCTTTTACTCAACTGTTTACAGGAGATGTCCCAGGACTGAATCTAGGATCCAGTCCTGTGGTTAGAAAAAGTAATCCATAAAGTAACTAATTGCATTTAACTAGAAATTCACATTGAGCTCAATGTTGCATTGTGTTTGAAATTGTGTTGCCCATTGCAACAACTGTAACTACTGTACTTAAAAGTCTATTGCCTATTTGCAAAGTATTTAAACTAAAGTAAATCATTCTGAGAAAGTATATTTTGTAATGTAATGTATAATGTAATTACAATGTAATTTAAAAAATAAAATATCTAAAAATAAATAGTTTAAAAAAATGTAGTAAATCAGTATCAAAAAAATAAATATAACAATTAATACATTTAAAAATTGTCATTTACAAAACCTTTGAAATTCACTGAAAAAAACCATAGGTTTCAGACATGTTATAGTTAGGAATTAGCATTTAAAAAACCTTTGAAATTCACTGAAAAAACCATAGGTTTCAGGCACGTTATAGTTAGAAATTAGCATTTAAAAAACCTTACAAATTCACTGAAAAAACCATAGGTTTTAGGGACAGTTATAGTTAGTTGGACATTTCACTCGTACAAAACCCGTGAAATTCCCCCGTTATAGTTAGTTCAACTAACTATAACTCGCGCCCCCGCAATGCACTGCTGATGACGTCACATATTACATCACTCATGACATGGTCAGTGACATCACTGATGACATCACTGATGACATCTCAAATGACATCACTAATGACATCACTGATGACATCATCCACGTGATAATCTGATGCACCTCCTCACACCCTAATATAACCTTTGATACACCCACTCTAAATTACAGACTGCCATTCGCAAAACCATAGACACTCCAACACCAATAACTACATACCCACTCACTGATTCTTAGGTCTACTCACTAACCCGTACAGTCACTCATACTTACGGTCACTCAGTACAGGACTATCATATGCACTCATACTCCTATATAGACACTCAAACACCGCCACTCATCCATAGAGGTACTCACACACCTAGTCAGTCATGCAAATAATTAAACACACTGCCATTTACTCACCTATTCAGTTATACACACACCAGCTCACTTACTCATACAAATACTAGCACATTCTTACGCTCTTATACAATCACTGATACAAGCACACACTCATCCATACAGTCACTAACACAATCACACACTCTCGCTTATAGCCATTTATTTACTCCAGCACACATATATACTGCCTTTCACATATGTAGTTACTCACACTTGTACCACTGAGATATACATTCACTCACTAACACACCCATACACACACTCACCCACCCATTCAGTCCATCACAGATGCACTCTTGAAACCATCCACCCAGGGAATCACCCACTCACACATCTATGCACAGAGTCGCACACACCCCACCCACACAAACACTCAGGCACCCATACAGATACTCAGACAACCAATCAATAACTCATATAGACACTCATGTAGCTATTCACAAACCCATGCAGCCACTTACACAGCAACAGACAGACGGATACAGACATTCACCCAGTTTAGTCACTAACCCATGCATTCAGTAAGATACGTTTAATCACTCACTTACAGAGTTAGTCACGCACCTACTAAATCATCCATACAGACACTTATACACCCACTCATTCTTCAATACGCCTTTCCCTATATATATTAAAAATATTTAAACTTTACAGAAACACACAGTCACTGGATGATGTCATCAGTGATGTCATTTGAGATATCATCAGTGATGTCATCAGTGATGTCACTGACCATGTCATGAGTGATGTAATATGTGACGTCATCAGCAGTGCATTGCGGGGGCACGAGTTATAGTTAGCTGAACTAACTATAACGGGGGAATTTCACGGGTTTTGTACGAGTGAAATGTCCAACTAACTATAACTGTCCCTAAAACCTATGGTTTTTTCAGTGAATATATATATATACAGACATATATATATAAATATATATATATGTTTATATATATATATATATACACTGGCCTCCTCCGACCCTGTGTTTGTTCACATCTCAACGATATACTTTGTGCTGCTTTTCACAGTGAGACATTGTGACAAATTCCCCATATGAGGCTTGACTTGTGATGTGCTATTTTATCTTACATGACTTGTATCGGGTGCCGACATATGGAACTCAGGATTCAATTATGTTCTTTTTGATATTGGGGTGCTCATTTTTTGCTCCTTTTTGGGACATTGCATACGATAACTTTGATGTTTACATGAGTCTTGTGTTGAAATATTTGATGTCATGCATTTTAGTAGCCTACGGACTTCGGTATTTGAACGACGCAACCAGGGGCATTATGGGGCCAGTAGACCCTTCTGGGTTATTAACAATAACATGGAGGCTGACATTTTTGTCTGCACTGTACACATCATGTGTTTTTAGCCTCTGAGTTCATATATCAGCCCAATACTATATTTCCCCTATCCATTCAGCGTGTTTAGTGATGCGATACATATCGGGCTATCAATAATATCGCTCCCCGCAGTGCTGCAATAATAAGGGTCAGAGAGCAAGTCCGGCGGATACGTCATAGTCAGTTAGTTTCTTCTATACTTGAGGTGAATTTGTTCTATACTTGAGGTGAATGTTCGCTCTTATAAATGTTCCTAATCATGCATGCAGCACGTTTTTATTTCAGGGTTATTCAATTTTACTTCAAGTTGGGTAGTATTTCCTGAAGGGGTTAGCACCATAGTTTGGAATGTATACAAACACACTATTGTGTTTTTTTAGTATAAGCCCAACACATAGGCAGGCAACATGTTTTTTTCCGTGCGCTCTTTAAGAGGCTTGGGCGTACCATCATTGGCAATGTGGGCTAATTATGCACTACGCATTTAAAATGTATTACACTATGTTGCACTGCGCTAATGTATGTTTTTAACAATATTATGTTTTACTAGCCAAAGCTTTGAATGTTATGCTAGTTTCCAAGCAGTATGATGTGTTTAAGTTGTAACATTGCATAACGGAACAACTTTCTTTTATGTCTATTACTTGTTTCTATGCCTATGAGGGGGATGGGCTATAAAAGTTTGCATGCATATGGCGCTAGCCAGATTGAGAAAGGGTGCTGTGACAGCCGAAACGCGTCTCTTCAGTCGCAGGGTCGAGGGAGACCCGAGGAAATAAAAGAAGCCTTATACCAACAGCCTCGAGTGCGTGCCTTCTTCCGGTGTGGAGCAGGATTGTTTTTGGATATATATATATATATACATTCAATCAAAAAGCGGCACAATTTAGTCAGTCCACAATGCAGAGGCACAGACAGAGAAAGGTGATCCAAGACTCTCCAGGAAGTTTGACCAATACGATCTCTTTTATTTTTCTTATAAATCTTGTAAATGAACGTGCTAAATGTGTGTAGTCTACAACAATTGCAACAAATGACCACGACCCATATACATATTCAGATATTCAGCCACTCCTCCACTGCAGTGAAGACAAGCACATAAGTACAAAGTGATGGACAAGCATACGTAAATGTAAAGTGGTTTATTGTTCCAATTGCAAGCACCTAACAAACAGCCCAACGCGTTTCGTCGTCTTGCATGCCCTGGTCACGGGCAAGACACCGAAATGTGTTGGGCTGTTGAGGAATACCCCAGATAGATTTGTGGATTGCTGCATTCTTGTGAGCTGGGAGGGACACACTGGAGAGAAAAGAAAGAGACTCAATTTGCATTTCAAAAGATTGCTCTTTGATTCAGTAATAGATCACAAGGAAGGGGCCTGGGGCTGATAAGGGAATCATAAAGAGTAGGGTTGAGGGTCTGGGAATAACCTTTTGATGAACATATATCACTGTGGCTGATATTCAGGTCTGAACCCTGCTCTTTTGCATTAATTGTGTTGTTGGTCAACCAGCTTTGGAGACCTGACTGCTGTGACAGACATCCTTCATAAAGGAAGATGAAAAAGAGAAGTGCTAAATACAAAAGAAGCAGAACCCCAACCTAAAAATACAAAGACTCAAACCATAAATCACATTTGATGTTTGTAAAAAGACTATAAGAAGGGAAGATTGAGTCCCTGAAGGTTTGTCATCTGCCAAGCAGCCAGGCGGACTGTGTGAGAAGGGAAATATCTGCAAAACCTCCTCCTGTGACCAGGCCTAGGGGCGAAGGGCTGATAGTCTCCCTGCTGGGTGGGGGCATCACCCAAGAAATCAAGACCACCTGTCACAGAGCCTGAAGCACCAATGCCTGTCTCCTTGCAAAAACTAGTGTGCACTGTGAGGGAGAGCGTTGGAGGGCGTGAGGTCCAGCGGGGAGCCCTGTACAAGAAATCCTTGAGTGAGGTGTGAGGTTGTGCACCGAATGGACCGTTGCCCATGTACAGTATCAGCTCTGTGACCCTCAGATGCCAGGAGAGGACCGTGTTGTTCTGAGCTGTATCGGGAGTGCTAGGCAGGAAGGACCAAAAAGTGCCATGGTGACCCTGTATGTTAGAAGGGGTCACCGGTGAACTGAGTTTGGGCCTGGTGTGCAGGTGTGACTGTCAAAATTGTCAACACTGTATGCCAGGATGAGCTGCTGTAGTGAGGACGATTGCATAAGGAGTGATTACTGTGGCAACCCTGTATGCCAGAGGGGGCAACCGGTACCACTTTGGCCTCAGTTCGGGTCTTCACTTAGACCGAACGAGAACTGCTGTGACCAGCGGGTCAACCTCGTACGTTGTTATCTGCACTTGACAAAGTCCCTGAGGTTCACTGAGATGCCGCTGAGGATGCCACACTCTTGTTTGATCTCCGGTCTGGTGACGGAGTATCACACCCTCCCCTCTGCTAGGGGGGAGAGCGATTTACCTTTTGTGTTCACCTAGCAGGAGCAGCTCTGGTCACTGGAAACCAGCTGGTAGCTCTCCTCAACTGGAAGAGCCTGCGTCGGCGGGTGCTGCTGCATCCATTGTAGGTGGCCCGACTTCGCCATACAGGATTCAGACTTGTGAGCGCCCAAGGAGATGGCACCTGCTGCACCACTAAACACTGCCATACTGCAAGAGCATATAAGACTGAAACCAGGCCTTTCGGGCCTCGGGGGACTGGCTGCAAACGATGCTGTTGCCACTTTTGACTAATTCCTGAAAGATGCAAAGGGAGAGCTCTTGAGAAGGCACTAACAGTTTGCATTCCCTGGATGTGGCCACCAGTGAATGGAGTATAACCCCAAGCACGTTATAATGAGGCACAGTGTTACACTGAAATCATCAAAGTTGTTTTGGTATCAAGGAGGGAAACCTGGTTTGGAGCATATCACATGACCTTATTTGCCACTCAGTTTGCCCTAGGAGACCAAGACTGGAGTTGTGTTTTTTGCATATTGCTGTCTGTTCAGGCAATATGTGAGAGCCTGCTTGTGGTCCCATGACAGGCTCATTAGGCATTTTTGAGAAAATAGGGTGTCCTAGATTTACTACCCGTTGGGGACACCTGAACAATTTGAGGTATGTCTAGGATCTGGGTTAGGTGGAAATTGTTTGGGACTGAATGTGCTGTAATGGGAGTTAAAGGTTAATAGGCCACAGAGATTTCATTGGCGAATGTTTCTAGTTAAGGCAAGGAGAGTTTCAGATGGACATGTAATAAAAATGGGAAGGTGACATAGGTCACCAAGGGATAATATCAAGGAGCATTTGTTTGGGGTAGGAAATTGGGGGTTCCAATATCTCCTTTTTCAGGTTAGGGGTGGCTAGAGAGAGATGCCATGACATCAGAATTTTGCACCAAGTGGTCTCTCAAATAGTGAAAGTCCATAGAGAAAGAAGGGACTGTGGAACCTCTTGACCAATAACATGTCAGAGGCAGGGTGAAACCGGTAAAAAGGTGAGGCAGTAGTTCCTCACTAGGGTCCAGTCCTTTAGGCTTTCACTGTCCTTACTGAAAAAACAGGAGACAAAAGACCTCCAACGTGAGACAACTATAAACTGTAAAGGGGGTTACTGAAACGGTGAAGTCATGGGCACCAGTCCGAAGGCTCCAATCAAAGCCATTCACTGCCTGATGGCTCAGGCACACAGGAAGCATTGGTAGAGGCGCATCGTTACTTGTGGAATAGATGGTACGGAAATGACAGCACTGGATTTTATATTATCTCAAGTTTCCATTTTCATTACAGGTTCATCAGATTGATGGAAATTAAGAATTCTTGCAGCATCAGCTTTGGAAATTGCAGAGAGCGTAAGCATTACCATTGATCAGGGTAATGCAGCTATGCTGGTGCTGCTCGATCTATCCGCCGCCTTCGATACTGTGGCACATCCGATTCTCCTGGAAAGACTCAAGCATTTTGGAGTACGGGGTACGGTCTTGTCCTGGCTCCGTTCTTTCCTCGAGAACCGCACACAAAAGGTTTATTTGCACCCCTTTGCCTCCACTCAGAAGCCTCTTGTTTGCGGAGTCCCCCAAGGCTCGGCTGTGAGCCCTCTGCTCTTCAACGTATACCTCACCCCTCTCGCACGCCTGGTGGAGACTTTCGGAGTGAAATTGATGTCCTACGCTGACGACACCCAATTGATCTTCTCTTTTAAGGAACACCAGGAGGCTGCTTTTGCTAGCTTTAGGCAGTGTTTGAGTAACATCACGGATTGGATGACTCAAAACTGCCTAAGGCTGAACACTGAGAAGACCGAGGTGCTCTTCTTTAATCAACCGGTCCCACCCCCCTCCATGCTTTGGTGGCCTTCTGAACTTAATCCTCCTCCTGTTCCTGTGGAGGCAGCAAGGATTTTGGGCTTTAAATTCGACAATGCTCTCTCCTGCAAAGCCCAGATCAGTCAGGTCTCCTCCATGTGTTTCTGGAAGCTGCACTCCGTGAGGAAATTCCTACACTTCCTCCCGCTAGACTGCAGGCAGACTTTGGTCCATGCCCTGGTCACGTCCAGCCTGGACTACTCCAACAGCCTGTACTTAGGCCTTCCAGCTTATTTGATCCGCAGATTACAAATGGTTCAGAATGCTGCAGCGAGATTGATCTGCAAGGTTCCTTTTCATCATTCTATCTCTCCCCACTTACGAAACCTTCACTGGCTACCTGTCAGTAGAAGAATTGAATTCAAGGCTCTCACTTTGGCTTATAGAGCCACCATGGGTCGTGGCCCGCAATACCTGAGCTGCAGACTGCAAAGCTACCAACACAACCAAGCTCTCAGATCCAACCACTTGAATCTCCTTTCTATTCCCCGCTTTCGTAAGGCTAGGCTGGGTGGCAGAGCCTTCGTGGTTAGTACCGCAAAGCTCTGGAATGCTATGCCCTTGCATATCCGCAATACCACACTAGAATCAGCCTTTAGGAAAGCGTTGAAGACCTGGCTATTCAACAGCACCTAGCCCGCCTCCTCTGCCAATGCGCTCTCTCTGCAGCCTTAGCGCCGGGACACCTCCGTTGGAGGTAGCTGTGCATTCAATAAATGCTCCAAATAAATAAATCAGGCGTACATAATTGCAAAATTACTATGTGTGGTGGATGCAAGGGGCCAAGAAGACAGCTATTTTAGGGATGTAGGCATAGGATGCAAAGAGGGAATTAATGATGCAAAGATGGAAGATGACAAACAAGAAGGATAATGCAAGGAGTTTCCTTTACGATAAAAACTAACTACGTATAATCTTCTTTTGATGTCAGTTTGGTGTTTACTTTTGCGGTAGCACCAATAAAAGTACACAGGCGGATGATTCCTTGAGGCTATTGCATGGTGTGATACCTGTTCCGTGGTTGTTCTCGATCTTTTGTGACTTCTGATAAGGATGGCATTTTGATACTTTTGTCTATAGTGTCTTACTTATACAATACTATAGTTGTAATATGCTGACAACACAGAGGTTCACCCACTCCTTGACCTTCTAGAAGACAGATATGCATTCCCTGCTTGCAATGTAGCTGCCATCAAGGATTGTGTGTTCTATATCTTCATTAACTTTAATCTTGTGCGAAACACACTCCTGTACATCACATTCTCATTGTTTTCACCAGATATCTACCCCACTAAGGTCACATGGTGATGGCAAATTCCTTTCGGATCACCATTGACCGCCATCTACATTTTAAATATCACAATACTACATTATCAAATCCTCTATTTGCTAACTAGAAATTTCAAAAATCTGGTTCTATCAAGAACTGATTGGGCTATGAATTATTTTTTTATTATTTTAAACCTTCATAAATGTAATCTACATACAATTCCTTGATTAATCACTCTTCTCGTGAATTGGATGACGTCACCTTATTTTAAATAATCTACAGTTGTTATTCCTTAACCATCTTATTTTATGTATTTATCTATGAACGACTCAATTGCTGAAAACCTAAATAAAGAAAGGCCTAGCTGCAAAATCATCTGTAGTAACACAGGGACAATAAACATCACATATGGAAACAGGACAGGCACTGTTTATTGCCCAGTGATCGCCAACACAAATGGGAAGCTAAACCCTGTAAAGATAAACATATTTTCCTGAAAAAATGCCACCTACTAAAAGAGAACACTTCAATCGAACGACTAAAGGAAAGCCAAAAAACACAAACATATGTTTTGCATAATGTCACTTGTATCCTCACACCTCGGAAATCTAATTGAATGAAAATAGACTTTCATAAACTCACCCAACAAAATGCAAAGGCCCATAACACAAAATTCCCAACAAAAATGGGCAAATCCAGTAAGAAATACAAATGACAGTGTTTATTATAAATGAAACACTTTAAAAACAACTAAACGAACCCCTTAACATTGCAAACAACGGAGCACTGAGAGCATGGAAATAGTACATCTCTAATTGGAAACACATCCTACATAACGACCGTTGCTACGGAAGTCAGGGCCTCCCAGCCATCTGCACAAATAAACAAGCAAACCCCATGTATGCACAGTTGCCAGGATCACTAACACTCACGGACATTCACTTGAAAATAGTGTCTCATAAACTCCCCCAGGTTAGTGCTGAGGATCATGCACATGATGACAACGAGTTCTTCCTCATTGGCAAACAACTCCAACTGGCACAGGCACACACTGCATACACAAGGGGAAAGAAGAAAGTCACCCGGATCTGAAAGGTCCTGTAAAGGACAGCACTCTAAACCTATATCAAGCTTAACATTTCTACAAAGATTCAGACAGACAGGGCCGGACAGGCCGTAGCGGGCATCAGGCGTTTCCCCGGTGGGCCGGATGGGTGGGGGCTGGTTCTGGACCCGTGGGGGCCGTTTTTGTTACTGGGTGCCGGTTTTGCATCAGCAAATTGGCTCCCAGTAACAAGCGCGCACGCAGCAGCAGTGTTCCCGTCAGTACATGCCCCCCCACTGGGGCTGGTTGGACCCAAGTGCCCGGGCTGGTTTGCAATCCCAGTCCGGCCCTGCAGACAGACCATAGAACATTTCCAATTTGTTGTGGCTTTTCGGGTCCTTTACTATACGCTGTCAGTAGTGACTGTGTCAGGTTGATGGTGGAATTGACACCCCGGTCCCTTCTTCTCCTTTGCTTTCTTGCCTCGACATCCCAAGCAGTTAAAAGAGGAAGGGCCTCATTCATGAGATTTTGCCGTAGGGCAGCACAACAGGCCTTCCTGCTGCGCTGCCCTACGGCAAAAGAAAAGGGCAGGAATGCACTGTATCTATCAGATACGGTGCATTCCTGTCCTCTTCCCCTGCACCAGTGCACAATGGGCTGCTGTGCGCCAACGCAGGCACCTTTGCACCATGGTGCAAGGGTGCCTGTGTTGCGGGGATGATTATTTTTGTACAGGAAGGGAAACCTTCCTGTACAAAAATAATCACAAGAGGCTTTTTCCTCTTTCTATGTGTGCTGCAAAATGCAGCACATATAGAAAAAGAAAAAACGGGGAGAAATAAAGATATTTTTCCTCGTTGTGCCTCCCTTACTCCTCCCCAGGGGTGGCGTAAGATTTTGGTGCTGCCTCAGATTTACGAATCGGTCTCGCCTTTGGGACCTTATATGTATTTAGCTATGCAGCAGATTAGCCTGGGTGCTGAAACATCTACTGTTCTTTAACATGGAGGGAAAGTAAGCACCAAACTGCGTGACACGCCAGGTATGGGAACACATGGAGAGAAATAGTGCCTTTCAGCGGGAAGTGGTATAGGCCAAAGCTCTGTTTTTGATATAAAATCAGGGCCTTCGGTGGTCATATCACTGAAAATACAATATTTGAAAAAAATATTATTGGCTACGGGTGCTCGTGGAAGACAATTTCTATGGACTGGAATCTAGAGAATGCTAAAGTGATTCTGGTATTTTACTGACCTCTGCTGGTCGTTTTCTATCAAGAAAGTTAAATAGAGGCAGTTGCCAGAAAAATAAAAAAAAGAAAGTCCCTGAGCAGAAAGCAATTCTGGTATTTTACTGACCTCTACTGGTCATTTTCTATCAAGACAGTTAAATAGAGGCAGTTGAACAAGCAGAAAGCAATTCTGGTATTTTACTGACCTCTACTGGTCTTTTTCTATCAAGACAGTTAAATAGAGGCAGTTGAACAGAAAAACAAAGTCCCTAAGCGGAAGCAGACAAGTCCTAGGGCTGATCTCCAGAGCCCACAAAGTACATACACATATAAGTATATACTAAAGTATATACAGGAGGTTTCGAATGCTTGACCTAAAAAAGTGTAACATGCAACAATGTCTCTAAGGTTGTTAATTAAAGGTCAATTTTAGGCAGCACAATTAATTGCTGGGAGCGGAAGGAGAAAAACTCATCACCCGCGGGTATCCGAAGAAACTGGTAACCAGAGAGCGGAAACGAGTTTGGTATAACCACCGGGATACCTTGCTCACGCCAAAGGAAAAGAGGACGAATACACGCATCCCCTTTGTCTCTACTTTCTCCCCTACTAGCAATACATATTCTAATGTCATAAAAAGAAACTGGAACACGGCAAGATGGCGGCCGGTCGCACGGCTGTGTGAGCTGGTGCTGTATCCTCTCCTGGACAATTCCCCTGATTAAGGTTTTCCAAGCCGCTGGGGTGATGGAAGCTTAAAAACATATTGAGCGACATGCTGCGGGGAGTCCCGCAACTGCAAAATAACCTTACCGGCAGGATATTCTGGTTGTGGTTTGGGTCATCCCCGCACTGCTTTGGGCTTTGTCATCTCCTTCGCCTGTCTGGCTGCTCGTCAGGGATTATGGCCCCGAAGGTGTCGGCGAGGAATTCCACTGCAAAAACTCAAGCCCCCACAGTGCGTGCAGTCAGCCCTGGGAGAACCGCCAGCTCGGGGAAGGAGACGTCCGCGGTCCACGGGGGGCTCGAGACGGCTATTGGAGGTACGGGCAGCAATCAGGCGGCATCTGTCTCTGCTGGAAAGGGAGAACAAACTCTTCCTGCGTTGTTCAAACTGCAAACTGGGAAGGTGAAGACCCCCGTGAGTGCAGGAAGCAATAAGCGGGGGCAGCTGGCGGCATCTAAAACGATTAATACTACGGTCTTGGAGGTGACAGGTGCTGCCTCTACCCCTACTGACCCTGTGTTGATGGCCTCACTCACTGCTGCATTGGAGGATGGCAATCTGCCTCAGAGTGAGCTGAGGTCTCGGGGCTGTACCGGGGCCGATATTACAAATGCTAGGTTGCTGTCCGATGGTAGTGGGGAGCTCCTTGTAGATCGAGGCGGAGTGAATGGGGAACTCCAGTCAACGCCGTCGCTCCTGGGGAATGGAATTATGGGAGTTGTAGTCCCTCAGGTTGAAAGCACTGCTATTTCTATTCCTTCTCAATATACTCCCGGAGTTTCTCCTCACAGTGGTTTGGCGGCAAGCCCAGTGTTGCAAGAGGTGGGTTCGAATGGCGTAACTGTGGTAAAAAATAAAAATGTAAAGGAACCTGAAGGGGGAGATACATTTTATTCATTATCTGATCACACTGGCTCGTCAGAGGGCGAAGACCTAGACAGAGACTGGTCAGTTGATGACAGTGATTCTGATGATTGGCGATCTAATGAAGTACTAAGGGGCGAAGCCTCGCGAGGTCCTCATACAGTCCGAAAAGCAATAAAATTGAAAGATCAAGGGGCTTCTCTGCTAAGCAAGGACCCAGGGTCGTCAGCCTCAATGGTTTGGGACTACTCTTTTTCTACACAACCTGGCTCTGTGGGGAGTGCTATAGTTTTGGCTGGAGGCATTGTGACTGACCCCCCTCAGGCTCCTCCTGGAGAGATGACACTCTCAATTATCTATCAGACTATTATGGCGCATCGTGAAGAGACGCACCAGGAGAGTGTTCGTACGCAGGGCGCATGCCGTAGGATGCAAAACTCTATCCGAAGAGTCGCTAAAACTTGCTCTGACATTGCTGCTAGAATTGTCGAAGCCGAGGAAAGGATTTCTACGTTGGAGGACGATTTGGCAACTCAGAAGGGTCTTACGGATTTGATTAAAATACAAAGGGACGACATGCTCTGGAAATTGACTGATCTTGAAAATAGGGCCAGGATGAACAATCTGAGGATTTTGGGGGTTCCAGAAGGCAGAGAAGGGTCGGACATTAGACAGTTCATTGTGGAACTCTTTTCTGAAGCTTTTCCAGATGTTAAGCAATGGGACTGGCAATTGGAAGTGCAACGTGCGCATCGTTTCCCCTTTAAGCAGAGACAGAGGTCTGGGCAGGCTGGTGATAAGCCTCGGGCAAAATTAATTTTCTTCAATAACTTTCTGGCTAGGGAGAAGATCTATGACCTAGCTAGGCCAGACAGGAAGAGGGCGGGGAAGGATTGTGAGTTCTTCGTTAGGCCAGATTTTTGTCCGGCAACAGTTGAGCGGAGGTGGCAGCTCCGCCAGCTAATAGCCCCGTTTCAAGAGCCTTTCTACTCTATCCCTCAAAATTGAAAATAATTCACCAGGGCCAGACTAGATTTTTTTTCCCGGAAGTTCAGGCAAAGGAGTTTTTGGATGGTATCTAGTTAAACTTTGCTTAGTAAAAAAGATTATATATTTTTTTTTTTGGGTGGGATCCCAATCGGTTTAAATTCTCGGGTTTTGGTAAAATGGGGGGAAGGGTCTAGGGGAGAGTGGGGGAAGCTAGCTCCTTCCATCACAAGGACCTCGGTCCTGTTGCCGTACAAGAGGGGTGTAGGGGTGGGGGGTTGGGGTAGGGTGGTTTCAGGGGTTAAGGGTGGAGGTGGGGTGAAGGGGGGTCACTAAGGTGTTGGTCTCATGCTATAGTCATGGTAATGTTATTAGTAGGGGTTATGGTATGTCAGCATTTGCGATTAAAAAGGGCAATGGTTCGCAGTGGAGACTAGGTTTTTTTTTATTGTGTTCAAATGGGCCAGGGTAAATTGCGGTTAAGTTCCTGGAATATTTGTGGCCTAAATGATCCCAAAAAACAGGCTTTGTTTTTCAAAATTGTCCAAACTATGCAATTGGATGTTCTGTGTCTGCAAGAGACGCACATACCTTGGGGTAAGCGGGAGTGCCTGAAAGTCCCTGGTTATGATTTAATTGCCTGCTCTCGACAGTCATCTATGATTAGAGGTGTTGCTATCTTGCTGAGGCGAGGGATTGGGTTTTGTAGAAAGGCCCGAGAGGATAGTTCAGGCAGATGGGCTATAGCTGAAATACTGGTCGAAGGCAGGTTATTATCCTTCTGTACCATATATGGCTCAAATGCAGATGATCCAGAAGTGATAAAATGTTTAAATGTAGAATTAGCAGCTTGGTCACATCCAATGCTGGTCTGTGGGGACTTAAATATTAATTTGGCTGGGAATTTTAATCTGGCAAGCGCTCAAAAATATTTTGGTAGGAAACCCAGGGTCTTTAAAGCTCTTCAGACTTTAGTTCAAGAGCATGCATTAATTGATGTCTGGTATAGGCATAATAAAGAAAAAGATGGGTATACATATTACTCTGCCCCCCATAATAAAATGGTTCGGCTGGATTATTTTCTTATGTCAGATCAGGTGGTAGAGTTGGTTTCTATTACAGTATCCCCAAGGATTTTATCTGATCATAACCCACTGGTAGTGGAGTGTCCCTGGGTCCGCCAGGTTAGTGCTCCCAGGACATGGACATTCGAAAGAAAACTGTTGTTTGATCAGGCCTACAGGGATCATATGAGAAAGTGGGTAATCGAATTTTTAAATATCAATAGGAAAACTGCCTCTGATTGCATAGTTTGGATACATTTAAGGCTGCAGTACATGGGGAGACCAAGAGTTTCGCAGCCTTTCGATGGAAGACTGCTCAGGAGCAGATAAAGTCCCATGTTGAGAAGCTTAGGGTGGCAGAATTGGAACTAACGCGGAATATTAAGGAGGGTCTTAATACGGATCAGAATCAGCAAAATGTAGCTGTAATTAAGTCTAAATTGTTGGAATTTTTTGGGCAGGATCTGGCCGCTAAGTATTTGCAATATTGTACAACGATGTATGAATATGGGAAAATTCAGGTAGAATTCTTGCTAAAAGGCTCCAACAGAAAAGCTTGTTAAATCGAATCACTAGAATTCAGGATCAGCAGGGGGTTATACAGGATACGCAGGAGGGGGTTATGGATGTGTTTCAGAAGTTTTATATCTCGTTATATATGGAAGAAAATGTTAGATCTCAGTCTGAGCCCCAGGTTGAGGGCTTTTTCTGGATATTGGTACCCTCAAAGTTACAGTCGAACAGAATGAGGTTCTTTCTGCTCCAATTATGTGGGAGGAGGTTGAGTTAGCAATAAAATCGCTGGCCAATGGAAAGGCTGCTGGTCCTGATGCCATTCCATTAGAATTCTATGGGGCATTTTGCTCAGAGATCCGTCAGGATATTTTATCAGTCTTTAGGGCAGCACAGGGGGGGGTTATACCGGAATCATGGCGGCAAACCACGATTGTTCTTTTTAAAAAGAAAGATAAACCTGAGCTAGACCCCTCATCTTTTCGTCCTATCTCTTTGATAAATACCGACAATAAAATATATTCTAAAATGTTATCTTCTAGACTTGCAGAGGTTATTACCCTGTTAGTCTCTGTACGCCAGCACGGGTTTATCCCAGGTAGGGATACCGCCGACCATGTTCGGCGGGTTATTGCCCTATTGGATTGGGCTCAGGTAACTTCCTCTCCCCTCGGAGTGATCCTGTTGGACGCCGAGAAGGCGTTCGACAGGGTCTCTTGGGGGTTCTTATGGGCAATGCTCCATTGGAAGGGTTTCAGTACTGAATTTATACAGGCTGTTCAGGCACTGTATATTTCTCCAGCTGCAACACTGCGTATTTCTGGTCAGGAGTCAAGGCCATTTAACATCAGCAGGGGCACCAGACAGGAGTGTCCCTGCTCGCCTCTCCTCTTTGCTCTGTACATTGATCCTTTTCTTAGTAAGATTGAACGTAAATTGGATATCTTGCCGATTAGGGTCAATGATACAGAGTATAAGACGTTGGCCTACGCGGACGATATTGTTGTGCTAACTAGCGATGTTGGTTCTGCCTTTGCTGCCCTAGAGACTCTTGCTGAGCAATATGGTTTGTTATCAGGGTATAAGCCGAATGTCTCAAAGACTCAGGTTATTCAATCAGCTGCTATGTGTCCTTCTGCTGCTCCGGTGGTCACGGAAGCAATATATTTAGGGGTCAAAATTACCAATTTTGTGGATAATATCCCTGATCTTAATATCCGCCCGGTGATTCAATCTGTACATACTAAGCTGGAAAGATTGGATCATCTGCATCTTTCTTTATATGGTCGTTGTAACGTACTTAAAATGCTGGTTCTCCCAAAGTTCTTGTACTTATTTAGAACTATCCCATTAGAGTTTTCGCAAGTTAGTTTGGCCAGGGTTGATAGGATTTGTTATAGGTTTCTTTGGGGATATCGCCGCTCCCGTAGGGCAGCTAAGTGGATGTGCCTCGCTAGGATTCGTGGGGGTTGGGCGGTCCCAAATTTTTTATTATATTATTGGTCGGCCATGTTGCAACATTTTGGGCTACCGTTGTTGGGAGATAGGGCAGAGGTTCCGTTTTCTAACAGACCTACTATTTATGAGATAGGTCTGGGCGAGGCTGCCAAGGGTATTCTAATGCGAATTCTTGAGCCGAGCTATTTTAAGAAAACAAGGTTTAAAGTTATTGGGGCTATGTTTTCAGTCTGGCGGAAAATTCGGCGCAAATGGTTAATTTCGAATATTAATTTTTATACGCCCTTTAAAGCTGTCCGAGTTTTGCCTTCTATTTTTCAGGATCAGTTTATTTTCAGATGGCAGTTATTGGGTCTGCGGGATATAGGCGACTTAGGTTCTGGTGGGCAGCTGGCCTCTTTTTCTTTTTTAAGAGATAAGTTTCATTTAAATATTCACGACTTTTTTAAATACCTCCAGATTAGAAGTTTTATTGAGAAACATCAACGTGATACTCCTACAATGTTTGATAAGCTCACCATAATTGAATTAATTCAAAGGAGGGCTAGAATAGGTATAATTTATCAATATCTGCTATCTGATTTTTCGGATGACCTTGATTTACAGAATTCTAAGTGGGAGTGTAAATTGGGTAAGACTGGACCACCAAAAGAGCCAGCTGGTTCACCTCGGAACTCCTAGCTTCCAAGCGTACCTGCCGGAAACTAGAGAAGAAATGGCACAGCGATAAGACACCGGACAGCCACACAGCCCACAAAGACGCCATCCGTAACCACCACCACCTCATCAGGTCCGCCAAGAGAATCTCCTTCAAAGACCGCCTCGACAACAACGCACACAACAGCAAAGAGCTTTTCAACATTGTGAAGGAACTCTCCAATCCCAGCTCCAACACCAACGACATCCTGCCGTCGCAACCCCTGTGCGATTCCCTCGCCACCTTCTTTCACCGCAAGATCGCCGACATCCACGACAGCTTCAACACCCAGACAACCCCAACTAAGATCGATACACCAGACCCGCCGCACACCATCGACCACGACCCCCTGCCAGCCTGGGCCAGCGTGAACATCGAGGACACCATCAAGACCATGAGCACAATACACTCCGGCTCCCCGTCAGACCCTTTCCCGCACCACATCTTCAACAAAGCCAGCAGCTCCATCGCACCCCACCTGTGCAACATCATCAACCTCTCCTTCGAGACCGCGACCTTCCCAGAGAGCTGGAAACACGCAGAGATCAACGCCCTACTCAAAAAACCGAAGGCGGACCCGAGAGACCTCAAGAACTTCCGGCCCATCTCTCTGCTTCCGTTCCCAGCCAAGGTCATCGAGAAGATCGTCAACAAACAGCTAACCCGATACCTCGAAGAAAACAGCATCCTGGACCCATCCCAATCAGGGTTCCGCAGCAACCACAGCACTGAGACTGCCCTCATCGCCGCCACCGACGACATCAGGATCCTGCTGGACAATGGTGAGACCGCAGCCCTCATCCTGCTGGACCTCTCCGCCGCCTTCGACACTGTCTGCCACCGCACTCTACGCGCACGCCTCCACGACGCAGGGATCCGAGACAAGGCCCTGGAATGGACCACCTCCTTCCTCGACGGCAGAACCCAGAGAGTCCGCCTCCCACCTTTCCGATCCGAAGCCTCCGAGATCATCTGCGGCGTACCCCAGGGATCGTCCCTCAGCCCAACACTGTTCAACATCTACATGGCCCCGCTCGCACGCATCGCCAGACAACACGACCTCAACATTATCTCCTATGCCGACGACACTCAACTGATCCTCTCCCTCACCAAGGACCCCCTCGCCGCCAAAGCCAAACTCCATGACGGAATGAAGGCCGTCGCCGATTGGATGAAGATCAGCCGACTAAAGCTGAACACGGACAAAACGGAGGTCCTCATCCTCGGCTCCAACCCCTCAGCCTGGGACGACTCCTGGTGGCCAACGACGCTGGGAGAAGCCCCGACACCCACCGACCACGCACGCAACCTGGGAGTCATCCTCGACTCAACGCTCTCCATGACCAAGTAAGTCAACGCAGTCTCCTCCTCCTGCTTCAACACACTCCGCATGCTTCGCAAGATCTACAGGTGGATCCCGACAGACACAAGAAGAACAGTCACCCAGGCCCTCGTCAGTAGCAGACTAGACTATGGGAACGCCCTCTACGCGGGAGCCCCGGCCAAGCTCATCAAGCGACTGCAACGCATACAAAACGCCTCCGCACGACTGATCCTCGACGTACCACGCCACAGCCACATCACCCCCACTTGAGGAACCTGCACTGGCTCCCCGTTGACAGGAGGATCACCTTCAAACTCCTCACCCACGCACACAAGGCACTCCACAAAACTGGCCCAGCCTACCTCAACAGACGACTCTTCTTCTACATCCCCAACCGCCAGCTCCGCTCCGCCGACCTCTCCCTCGCCACCGTCCCCCGCATTCGAAGAACAACCACCGGCGGCAGATCCTTCTCACACCTCGCCGCCAAGACCTGGAACACCCTTCCACTAAGCCTACGAAAGACCCAAGACCTGCTGACCTTCAGGAGGCTACTCAAGACCTGGCTGTTCGACCAGTAGCAGCACCCCCCCCTTCCCTCCCCCCAGCGCCTTGAGACCCTCGCGGGTAAGTAGTGCGCTCTACAAATTCTGTGATTGATTGATTGATATAAGGCCTGCATTGGAATTAGCAAGCTATGTCTTAGTTTCTGGCAGTTTACGGACTCAAAGCTATATGGCAATGTTCGACTTATACTATACACCGGCGAAAATTGCAAAGTGGGGGGGCCGGAGGGGTAATTGTTGTGCTAGGTGTGGGCTCCAAGCAGCTGATGCTGTACATTTGTTTTACTCCTGTTCAAGACTAGGGCAATTTCTGTATGAAGTGGAGTGTTTTCTAAATTCGATGCTTAATATCCCGGTTACCATCTCTTCGGAGATGGTAATAATGGGGCGTGAAGGCACTGTGATGGTTGAAAGGACGAGATATACTTCTGCTTTTTTGTTTGTAGTGATGGCTATGATTCGCCTATGTATCACTTCACAATGGCTAAGCCCTGAAGCCCCTACGTTCTTTAATTGGAGAGCTAGGATGCTAGCTTTATATAATTTGGAGTCTTCAGTCTTTTTATTAAGGGGAGAAGGCGGCGGGAGCTAGCCTCTAAGGTTTGGGCCCCGCTAGAGGAATGGCTAAAGCAATGACCTTCAGTCTTGTCTGATGTGTCTCATTTCTTCCTTTCTTTTTGTCTCTTTTCTCTCCTTTCTTTATTAGCTTTTTTTTTCCTCTCCACTGCGTGTCTCATGTGCCTGGTTTTTGTATATCAGTATTTGTATTGGCTTTGTATGTTTTTGTAAATATGGTTTATCATGACTTGTTCTGTTTTTCAAAAAAAAAAAAAAAGTAAAAAAAAAAAAAAAAAAGAAACTGGAACACGCTCGCCCCCCTTGCAATATTCAATGAACCACCATTGTTCTCCTACCGTAGAGGAAAAAACCTTTCAGACCACCTGGTACATGCTATTACATGGCCTAAAAGAAATGCCAGAGACAAATCAATCAGGGGTACCTGGGGCCTAACACCTCTGCTGGGACATTACAAATGCTAAAGATGCACTGCGTGTTCTACTACACTAAAAACGAAACATTATGAATTCAATGGACAGAAACATCCGTTAAGAACTTTCACAAACTGCAGATCCCAGAATGTTATATACGTTATACGCTGCCCTTGTGATCTTCTATACATTGGACAGACCACTCAAATGATCAAGGACAGGATCATCCAACACTGCAGCCGAATAAGATGTGGTGTGTTGACAGCACCGCTTGTCACACACTTCCAGGAATGCAACCATAATGAGACGGACTTTACTTGGATGGTCATTGACCAACCCACCTTGCCTACCAGGGATGGGAATATTCAGAGGTTTTTGAATAGGTGTGAATGCCGTTGGATAGCACGTTGCAATACCATTGAGCATGGCCTGAACACCCTAGATGAATGGAACACCACACTTACATGAACCATTCGGACATCTCATTAACCTCTCTGTTGCCCTTTGGACACACTGTCTGCCTACCCTGTGCTCATCTTCTACCTCTTGAGTGCATGAACACACTACATTGATCACCTTGCTCAAACTGCTCTCATCCCATTAACCCCATCAGTTTGAGCATGTGTGCACACCACTAATAATTCCCCCTTCTCAGTGGTAATTTAATTTAACTGTACACCTTTATGTGCCATGGGTATATTCCTCACCACATTGTGGATACCTACCCATAGTACTAATGGGTTATTCATCAATTGTGCACTGTACTGTATTTTGAAATAAGCTTCCCACAATGTGACTATCTATCTGAAGCACTCATGATTTTTCATGAAATGTGCCTTAAATTGTATTCTCTGTTACTCCTATGTTTATTCAACATAAGGCTCCTACATATATTGTACAAATGATCACATAGTGTATAATTCTTCTCAAATGTATTATTGTTGATTGATTTGCAGTTTTATATAAGCAAAAAACCCCACTCGAACCTTTAGTCTTTTCTCTCTGTCCTTTTAAACTGTAGCCTGCTCTTGCACGGTCTAGCCTTTTTGCCACGGATGCACGCTTTCTAGCGCATCACGTGACGTCACTTTCCTCACTTTTAGCCCGTGCACGCATGGGACCCCACCAGATCCTGACTAATGCCGGCTTCTGATGTGCATCGTCATTCCTCCAGCTGACTTCACATTCTCAAGTAAGTAGCCTTATGCCCGTCCCGTCTCTAATGCGGGCCCCCATCGTGGTGTATCTCAGCCCCAGTGGTCGCGCTACCCTGTCTCCCTTTACTAAGGTCCGCACACATTAATTTGTGCTACACCCACTCCCCGGTAGCAGCGCCACTTCACTCCGTTCTCCTCTAGCCCTGCGGCTTCACTCTTAGCCCCGCGGCTCCCACGTCTTGCCAATCACATGTGGCCGTCAGTCGCGTCCTTTCTCGCACTGACCCATCGCCACTCTTAGCACGTCTGACTCGCCTCGCAAGCCCACTCCAGAGCCTTGGGCCATTTCTGGCTTCATAACTGGACATCCTTTCCGCCCCGGAGACCCGGTGCCCCTCGTGATATCAGATGCACCTCTACTAGTATTCACCTAGGCCTCACACCCCATGTGTTGTCCCGACCATCACCATGGTCAATCTCACGACGTGCCCTTGTTTCCGTTGGTGGAACACAATTGTTTCCTTGAAGCAATAGCATGCTCTCCTTGTTGTCCGTACCCCCCTTGGGTCTACTGGGAGCGCGCACCATTTTAGTGGGCCTTACTTCCCCTCGCAACCCACAGGACCACTCTCTAAACTTGGGTACTCTCCTTTCCAGCAGACTCGGTGTGCCCACACTTTACATTTGGCTGTTCCTACCTGGCTCACCAGGCCTCCTTCACTTCCAGGTAACCTGCCCAGCAGCTTCTGGCTTATCGCAACTCAGAGCGATCATTCTTGAACCTTTCTGGACTACCCCCTGGGACCTCCCACCGTCCCTTCCATTAAGTTTTGCTCCCCTATATTACTCAATGGGTCGCATTCTCGCCCAGCGCATTTACTTTATTTCTCTGACTCCAGGCAGAGGCGTCCTAGGTGGAACTCGCACTGCTCTGGGACCCTCCCCCACCACGATTTGCTATCAGTTGCGACACGTCGCGTAAGTCGCCGTTCTTCCCCTTCTACAACGCGCTTTACTCACACATTACCCTCTCTGAGCCTAGTCATGCGGTATTCCTCTTTCGCTGATGTTTGCCGCGACTTAACTCTGTCCTCCTTCTTGGGCTCATCCGTACACTCACATTCTTGCACTCTTGATCCCTGATCCCCCTCTTTTGGACCACCTAGGAGTGTATGTGTACATATATATATATATATATATATCTTTTTATCTACAGCACTGCCATAGAAATAACAGTAACCTGGTCCTGATGATGTCCTAAACACTTCTACAGGCCGAAACGCCGTCGACTTTAACAGTGAAAATGTCTGCGCTATTTCCTCAAGGATACCCATCTTGACTCCTTTTGTATATATTATCATTTATTGTTTGGGTATCCCAACGATGTAAATCTCACTCTCACTTGTGTTTTGTTGCGCCCCTTCCTGTCGCTGTACATACTTCCTCATGTGTCACTTGCGTCGTCACCATTTTTCACGAGCACTTGTGCACAGTATCTCACAGGTTACATGCCATTCAATGTAATGCAGTGTCACCCTTTCACATGTTTGAATATATGAAGCTAAATATGACAAATATATGCATTTACTAAAGTACATTCTATGTTGCCAAAAAAAATTGTCTCCCTGGTTTTTCTCCTTCCGCCCCCAGCAATTAATTGTGCTGCCTGAAATTGACCTTTAATTAACACTCTTAGAGACATTGTTGCATGTTACAGATGTTCGCCCTAGTCTCTTTAGGGTTTATGGGCTACCTCCTGTAGTCTGATACTGCTGACCTAAAAAAGTGGCTTAGTGCTGCCTGATAAATATCACGCAGGCTTCTGCGCCAGGGAACATCACAAAATGTGACGTTCCGGCGGAACAAGGGGCCTCATAAATGAGGCCCCAAATGTATACAAGTGCTTACTTGTTGGGCCGTGTCCATATCAGTCGGGGAGAGGATGTTTCCTTAGGGCTAGAGGGGTTGACCTCGACGCTGGGGAACCGTTTTCGAGTGTCGGCAGGGGCGCTCAATATCCTGTGATTCTGGGCAAATCACTTGATCTCCCCGTGCCCAACAAAAAATGAATGTGTCCGTCTGTAACAAAACCGGTGCTCATGTAAAGCGCTCTCATACCTTTGCGTCAAGTCTGCGCTATATAAAACTCCACCCAAAAAAAAATTTGCACCGAGCCATCCAATTTGTTTTCTTGCAGGTAGGGAATCATGACATCTGCACTTCATGGTTTCTTCTATAACAAGGCAAAACGCCCTACATATTAATGTTTAAAAACCCTCTAATACTACAAAAAATACTAATCAATTTATACTTATTCTATATACTTTCATACTTAGGATTTGCAGTGAATGCTAATAATACATCATTTCTAGCATAATTTAATAAGGGTAGTACTGACACAACTTTTATTCTTATGATGTTTAGGAAGTTGATACGCTTGTCGCACTTGTCGACAGTGAACTGGCAATCAGAAACTTCTATAATGTGTTAACATATTCCATCATATAACCAGTATATCTCAAAGACTATTTATAAACTATAAGCACAGAAATTAGTGATGGATTACCATAAATCATTATAAAGAGATGCATTTTAACAAAGCTGCGGTAGGGGACTCAAGATTACAAAAATACAAACAAAACGGGGAGAAAGAGACGAGGGATATAGCATATATTGTAATTCATTCTAACAGCGTGACCGAACGCAGCTGTTACCTCATGTTTGAGCTTGGAGTGCACCATTGATGCTGTTACAATAAATCTTTTCGAGAATGTTCACAGCGCTCAAATTGCGTTGCCAGCATTGTGCTTTAAGCGTCCACAAGCCATTAAAATAAAAATAAAAAAATAAGACTGGAGTGGCTTTCCTAAACATAAAAATAGGATCAAAGACTTGGCGACTCGCAGGGCATGTTGGGAATGACGACGCAACGGATTCCTAGGCATGTAATTTACAGTGCTGCCTGCTGATTTCATGAAGCTATGGTTCGAGGCACAGGGCACGCGACAGGGTAGATCCGCTGCGTCGCGCTTTATGTATGTTCCGCTAGGTGTGGATGCAGGCTCTGAAGAGTCATTACGAGTTTGTCGCAGTCCATTCGTTAGAGAACCCCTTGACTGCACGGGACAAAGCTGCATTCAAGCCAAGGTGTCCGAGAGAGGCGTCTGTGAGCTCAGCGCGGGGAATTGTCAACATGTTTAATCCACAATGTGGCAGAACTGTTAATCTTCTCTCAAAGTGTGACTTTCCTCCAGGAGAGGAAGGTTTACCTTAGAATCTGTTTTTGTAGAAGCGCGTGTGCACGTCAGGTCTTAACATGCTTGCTCACATCTCGCAAGAATACGTGCAGTGGATTACGTAGTGAATCAACATTTGTGAGTGGCGCTTAAGGCAGTACTTACTCCGCACAACATTTGCTACAAGAGTTCGAAGGTTTTAATTTGTAACAGGATCGTTTGTGCAAATTTGTCCTGTAAAGTCTTATTGAGGTGGTGATGTGTTCTGTTGGTGATTGTGCTGCTGTGTTTATTGCAATGTGATTTTGTACAGGTGTATTGTGGTTGCTGTCTTTCGTTCTGTTTTGCCCTTTTTATCGTGATGTGCCCTGTTATATTTTTATTGGGTTGTTACGTTACTTTTTGGTCCAATTCACTTTAGGATGTCCACACATACTGCTACAGTTTAAGCCAAAAGCTGCGCATGCCTTGAAAGTTACTGTGACAAGCAACCATTTACTCCTGTTTAATGTGGTACAATAGTGCTACTCCAGATCTTAAACTACTTAAGAACTACTTAAGACACCAGGGAGCACAAAACTGACAAAACAATGAAACAGAAAACAGCCTAAATTTATATGAACTAATGCTACTCACACCCAACACAATAGGCTATGCAGCACAAACACAGCACAATAAGACAGAGTAACACTCAGTACAAAATTGCCAGACAAATGTAAAACACAACACAAACTAATACAAAAAATACAAAATATCAACACAAACATGCAACACAAAAGACAAGAACACAAGTAGCAACTCAACGAAATATTACTTCAAAAAGCACATCTGAACCCAAATCATGAGAATACACCACAACATTCAATCAACACAAAAAATTACCCAATACAACACAGTGACACAATGCAACACAGTATACAACCACTAAAAACTATTGAAACACAACCTAACACAACAGTAAAACTCAATTTATTTTCATTATTGCACCGTTATGTTGTTGTGCTAGTTTGAATTTTGTTTTGTTTTGTTTTGGTGCATTATTGCAATGTTTTGCTGTGTTGGTATTCTTGTTTGTTGTTACTCTTCAATTGTGGTTTTCTGTTGTACTTTATTGACGTTATCCAGGTGTATTTTCTGTGTGTTGTGCTGTAGTAATCTATTGTTTGGACACTTTGTGTTTGTGTATTGTGTTTTTACTGTCTGTACGTTGGTGTTTTGCGTATTTGTTCTGTTGAGTTGTACTTTTATTATTTAATTGCTGTAGTGTATGTTGTATTGATGGTGTGCTATTGTATTGTTGTATAGTTGCAGCACTTTAGTGTTGTTTTTCCGCCAAACTTTGAGTGCAGACCATTTACGTAAATGCACATCAACGTCAGTTTTACAAACCACTATTTACACAAATCTATTTTCATAATATGGGCTTAAGAGGTGTTTGAACCGCGTGTTGCCCTATTTAACAAAAAGGGCGTAATAGATCCAACCAACATTTCTTTTTTGTGTCAGGTTTATTCTATATGGTTAATTGCGGCACTAAGAAAAGTTACTAGGTGTCAAACATCAATAATCTTATGCACATGAGAAATTGGGGTGTGCACAGTTTTTACTTTGAACATGTAAACTTTGAGGTCAAGGCTTTTGTATCTCCATGTCAGCAATAGTTTGCGTTATCATATCGGACAACCGTGTATACGCGAGAGGACTCTTAACGTTAAGAGCTTCTTCCCTTCCCTAATGTTACGGAAACGGAAGTAGATTTAGAAGTCTCCGTCCAGCTCAACGCGACAGAGGGAAGTTTTTCAACTCCCTTCATGTGGTTTCAATGATACTGACAGACTGCAGGGATACTGTGTACAGACAGTCGGGTAGTGCAGGAAAAGGGGTGGAGCATATTCAGCCCACTTATTAATCGCATGAAGCATTTAATGTACTTCTGAAATATCGGAATATGAGGATATAATAAGTTTAACATATGAAATAGATCCTCATCTGTTTCGCCGGTATTTATTTCAACACAAATGGCGTCTCATCGAGGATTGCTCACCGTCTTTAAAGAAAATGTCTAGGAGAGGAGAAGATATAATTTCTTGTACTGAAGAAGGTGGTCCTATTCGCTTTAACCCACCAAAACACGTTTACGCTTTGCTGCTGTTAAATTTGCATAATACAGAACCACATCTTAACAAAGAATTTGTTTTTTTGCTGTGTTGTTTCTATGTATCTTCACAAACTAACTTTTCTATGACAAATGTGATTGTCTTTGTATTGTCTCTTCCATTTTTATATTACAAAATCTGTTAGATTTATGTTTTTAAAGATTTTTGTTTTTAAGTGTAATATGATACATATTTTAATTGAATGTTTTCATTAAATTGAATTTATAAGTGTTTCGATATCCCGTGGATTCGTGTTTCCTTTAGGGCTGTTTTTATGCATGTGAGGGTATATGGAGTGGTTGAAAGATAAGTGAACCTAAAGGGAATTATACATTTGACTTTTAAGTCTTATTCAGTGCCCAGTCCCTTTGGTCTGAGGGGCTCCTCTCTTTGTATTTGACGTCTCGATGAAAGCATACAGGTTTTATTCAGAAAACAATTTTCAGGTGTAAACCTCTCTTTAGGGCTGAAAATGACTATGTTTCCTCCGTCCAATAGTTCACAAAAGGAATCCTGGCAGGTGAAAATAGCTTTATTACTGTGGATTTCTCCTCCATGAGTGCGGAGAAATTCACAGTCGTAAATCCCACACCAGGGTGGGAAGTGGGTAGTTGTGCTCGGCCTTGTAAGTTTATAAACCCCACAAATTTGTAAAACCCAACCCTTTTCCGCCCTGAAAATGTTCATAGATTTACCCCAGCCAGAGGTATCAATAACACCCCATCCAGGATGCAATGGGGAATGGATTACATCCAGGTTTGGCAAGGGTAAATGGGAAGGGCATCCTCAATGAGGAAAATGTTGCCCTTGAAGAATAAAACAGAAGTGAAAAATGTATTCTATCTGTGATGTACCATTCCTCACAGGGCAATAGGCACATTAAACAGCATTTGCAATGCGATAGGTCTCGCAATTGCGTGATTTTGAGCTATTGGCATTGTAAATGACAATGCTTTTATTTGTGTTTAAGGCCTGTGGGCTTTCCGAATGCCTTTTATGCTTTTCTGTGGCCATTGAGGTGTTAACTGTCCTTTTTCCCATCCACCAGACCTTCTGCCTTTCCTTTAGTGGGGTGGCTGCTCTGTATAGAACTCTTTCCAATTTGACAAAATGTTGCTATGGAACTGTTGTCGTTACCCTTGTTTATTGGACGCATTAGCAATGCTGATAATTGTTGTCGAGCTGAGGCCTATAGGGCCTCTGGGGTATGGTCAACTTTTAGGCTTTCACATGTGAGCATTGTGTGTATATTGTTCTGAATTATAACATACAATGCTTATTTTATATTCATCAGTGTACACGCTTATAAGATTGCCGCCATTGTGATCCAAACCTCTCTGACCCCTTGTTTATTGTGCAGGGAAGCGGACACTACTCGGAGAGTGCAGATTACACACACACATGTTCCATCTGCATTTAACATACTTTTTTAGGTTCTCGCTTCTTATAGTGCTAAGAGACACTCATCCTTTCCCCCCATGTACAAATCGATGATTCATAGCATAGTTTACGTGTCCATGAGGCTTACGCTTAAATGTAAATGTTAAGAAACCTCTTTAACAGTGACACTATTCATATTATACACATCTGTGCAGTTTCAGATACAATTTTACAATATTGACCAGTTCTTGCTCGTGTTGTCCATTTGCTGATCTGCTCTAGTTAGACTGGGGCCATTCTCTGGGCTGACTTGTTACGTTTGAATGCTCAGCTCCAAATGCAGTTAGTGCATGAGGCCTCGTGCTCTGTCATTGCTCCAAAATGGTTTCTTAAGAAAATATCCCTTTTTTCCTGTCTAAAGGCCTATTTGTCAAGTACATTCATAAAAAATAGATGTTTGTCTTGAACAGTCAAGTCACAAGTCTCAAACACTCTGCTATAAATGTGACTACCACAAGGTGCTCCGCAGAACACATAAAGCATTTAACAAATGATCTGTTGTTCTCTCGGCGAGGAACAATTTCAGCCCATATTGGACAGTCTCAAAAGTCCATCTAGAGGTGGGCGGGAGCGACACCAGTGTCACACCCGCAATGTATAGCCGGCTGTCCTGCGCATGCCCACTCCTTACTCAACAATTGCCCAATTGAGAACTAACAAGGCCCCGAAGCGCCCCGGCAAGCCGGTGCCCCTGGTGGAGCCCCGTGGCCCACTCCACACCCCTCCCAACACTCTGTTGAAGATGAAAATTGGTTAGTTCATGTTTTATTTAAAACATACAGTGCAAATATAATGGGTTAATGCCCTCTGCTGCAGTTGTGTGACGAGGGTTCACACTGTCTCGACCCATCAGAAGAGAGACACGACCTGATCTCTTCAACAAATATCACCACCCCTATGCAATTCATTTTTTTATATTTATGTAGCATAGCACTGGAAAATTAATGTGCCTTAAGGCGCTTTAAGACGTAGCCATATTTTCCTAAATTGGCTATGGATATAGTAGACTGTTGCAAGCTTTGTATGAGCTGCTCCTGAGGAGAGAGAGTGGTGATGGGAAAGTAGTGCGAGTTTCACAACCCCTCCCAGGCGGCGAGTCCTCCTCCCCTTCCCCTGAAAGTTTAACTGCGTCCCTTTACCTTTAAATCACACCACTTAACGACATACTTTAGTGCCAAAAAAGGTCGCAGTTTATTAAAAAATAACATGGTTGTACATTTCGCAATTTTCTTGGTCATTCATAATCATCCATGTTATCTCATACTTTCTTTGTCTTTGCCTTTGTACATTCCTCGTCATTGTGCGCTCCCAGACAGTCTATTTTGCAAAGTGCCCCTTTGTCCAGGCCTTTGTGTCAGCGGTTCTAGGCTTCAACTTGCTACCGAATTGGGTGGGTGTCCATCAGGACCTGCCCTGGCTGCAAGTGCCGTTCCGCTAGCCCTGGACCCTTTGTTGGCCCCTCGCCTGCTCCTCAGGGCCCCTGCCATGCGGCATCCCAAGGACCCTGTGTGAGCATTTCATCTATTCTGACTGCGACTGTGTCTGACCTTTCACTCCCTTAGTACCCCTGCCATGAGGCATCCCAAGGGCCCTGTGGGAGCATCACATCTATTCTGTCTGTGGCTGTGTGCCGTCCTTAGCTCCCTCAGTGCCCCTGCCGTAAGGCATCCCAGGGACACTGTGTGAGCCTTCCATCTACCTCTAATAATTTCCTCTCTTTTGTATATCTTTCCTGGGTTTCTTCCGCCTCACTTCTACCTTGCGGCTGCGATGCCCAAGTTCCTCTGGTGTGGGTGGGTGGGTATTTTTCTTGTCCTGGCAAAAAGGGGGGGGTTATGTGTTTTTCCAGGGCCCTGTGCGTTTATTTAACCCCCCCAGCCGCTTGTTAACTCGCCCCCGGATTGGGTGCGCCGTAGCCTATCCTGGGGTGACCAATTCTGGTCGCCCCTTTTTCGCGGGCTTCCGCGATGGGGGGGGCTTCCCGCCTCCGGGAGGCATTTGTCCCGGGCCCCCATTGGGTCTGGCTAGGCCTTCCCCAGGCCTGGGCTTCAACCCCTCCCAGGCGGCGAGTCCTCCTCCCCTTCCCCTGCAAGTTTAACTGCGTCCCTTTACCTTTAAATCACACCACTTAACAACATACTTTGGTGCCAAAAAAGGTCGCAGTTTATTCAAAAATAACATGGTTGTACATTTCGCAATTTTCTTGGTCATTCATAAACATCCATGTTATCTCATACTTTCTTTGTGTTTGCCTTTGTTTATTCCTCGTCATTGTGCGCTCCCAGACAGTCTATTTTGCGGGGTGCCCCTTCGTCCGGGCCTCTGTGTCAGCGGTTCTAGGTTTCAACTTGCTACCGAATTGGGTGGGTGTCCTTCAGGACCTGCCTGGGCAGCAAGTGCCGTTACGCTAGCCCTGGACCCTTTGTTGGCCCCTCGCCTGCTCCTCAGGGCCCCTGCCGTGCAGCATCCCAAGGACCCTGTGTGAGCATTTCATCTATTCTGACTGCGGCTGTGTCTGACCTTTCGCTCCCTCAGTACCCCTGCCGTGAGGTATCCCAAGGGCCCTGTGGGAGCATCACATCTATTCTGTCTGTGGCTGTGTGTCTTACTTAGCTCCCTCAGTGCCCCTGCCGTGAGGCATCCCAAGGGCCCTGTGGGAGCATCCCATCTACTCTGCCTGTGGCTGTGTGCCGTCATTAGCTCCCTCAGTGCCCCTGCCATGATGGCATCAATCCTCTGTGTTCAACGCCATGTACAGGCACTGTTATACCAGATAGCTGACCACAAGTATTCAGCACCAGGGCAAGCCACATTTTTTGGCCCCGTCCAAAACCGCTTTCAATTTATGATTGAGCTTCAAGCTCTGTCATGTCCTGCCTGGCTGGGTCACTGACACCGCCTGGGACACTAGTACAGGTTCTACATGTGTTTGCACCCAGTATTTAGGGATAGTAACCTGTGATTTCAATATTGTGACCTCTCACTAATAATACCAATAAGACTACACATAATTAGGCTTTCCTGTTTTCAGTTTCTATTTTTGGTAAATTCTGGTGGGCTTTTTTCAAGTGTTTTCAATACCCTAAAAAAACAGTGGTTATCAGTGGTTACACATTTTCGCGCCATTAAAAACAACAGAAACAGTGTTTTTCCGGTGTTTATGGAACTTTTTGCTTTTATTATTGCTCGCTTTCTGCACTGATAGTACATGGTATATAGACAGTGTACGTACAGTGTATATGAGGTCCCAAAAACTGTTTACAAATCAAACTTATCGTAGTACACCATACAATACTTCTTCAGTGAATCTTTGGTCATGCACGCTCACTTTCCTTCCCATGTAAACGTTTATCTGTGAAAAGGCCCTCTTCAACATTGGCACTTGAGACAGGCAAAGCCTAAATAGCCAGTACACAATTTTCTAACTCTGGCCACTGACATAGCTTTCCATGCCAATACTGGTGCACCTGAAGATTGTGATTCTATGCGACAGGTTCTGCAACATATGCGTTTAACTGGGCGCATATGCCCTCAGAGTTATTGAAGCGGTCAAAAATGAGGCAGCACTTTTGAAACTCCGGAGAAAATTTCCCTTTACGGAAGGGATCTATAACTTGTGCAGAGTACCACAGTGAGGCTTCATTGACTTCAAATGCCATGGTTGGTGAAGGGCTATTTCTCATACATTGTAAAATAAAAGTTCCTGAATTGCTCCTCAACATTTCTTTGCTTACCAAGTGGCAAGCACTCTAACCTGGAACATGCTGCAGTGCCAAAGACACTAAAAGTCCCGTCGTCACATCGCCACATCCCGCCGTCCACACTATTCCTAGTGCGATGGGATGAGGGATGGCTGGCGCCGCTGAGGATCCAGTGGAGAAAGGGGATCTCCTGTCCCCGTGAGGCCCGATTGCAATTGCACGGCTCGGGGAGTAAAAGTTACAAAACAAACACACTGATCTGGGGAGTCTGGCTCCAGCTTGCCTGACTTTAAAATGGCCGCCGCCGCTGACTCAATCTTATAGGCGATGCGACGCAAGGCAGACAGCGTGCAGCAACTTCTCGTCTATTTTTCCTCCTTTTGCCCACGTGTCCTTTTGCTTTATTGCCCCGGCCATCTTGAACAAAGGAATGATTCCTCCTATTGCCTCAACTCGACTTCCTCCAAAATGGTAGCAGTCTGGAAATGACAATAGAAAGAGGACTGTGCAATGGAAACAAACAAGGGCCTACAGCTACACGATAAGCTAGGATCACTAAGATGGCGGCCATCTTGGAATGACCTTCTATAGCTTCCAATAAACTAAATGTTGGATTTTGAAATAACACTGGAAAATACGCTCTACATACATCCTAACCAAATGTTACCTAATCAAATAACTTCTTTTCCCGATGAGGATAATACCCTAATAACCACAAACATAAGGTATTAAAGGACAACTAAGACATTAGCATGAACCACAGAAAACTCAGGGGGCAAAAGGATACTTCTGAGTGGGACATAAGGAAACAAAGGAGAATAGAGACATCAACAGGAACGACAGTAGACCTGTAAACGTCCGGTGACAGGTAATGGATTAGAAGATACACCAAAGTGAGATCACCTCTGCAGGACCACCCCGGAGAATTATTTATCGCCATCAGTAACTATGGCCGGAACCAATTTAAAATCAGCAGGCAATAACTCTTACGTCATAAAGTACCCAACGAACCTATCTAAGAATGCAGCCCAAAAATTCAAACATAACCTAATTAGTAAAAACCCAGACACGCTGATCTCTGACCCCTCCTTTAATCTAAAGAAAGGCATTATTGTAAATGACTTGATATTTTTCACCAGAAAAACTGCTAAATGGCGCACTGTCATTACGAAGATGCTCAACATAAAAAATATAAGCAATATCCCACATGGTACTAAACTATTGATCATCCCGTCACCAAGATTAAGAGCGGAACTATGCATAACTATCTACAAGAACGGTATTGTGCTTATACAAGCAGCCAACAACGAGTTAGAAAAGTTTGACAACTTGTTTTCAACCTTAAAAGAGTGTGTAGAGAACACAAGGTCTCAACAACACCTGACCACACAAGCAGTCACCCTATCTAACACCAACACAACCACCATAGACGTCATATTACCTAGAGACCCTCAACAATCACAACCTACAATTCTGTCAGGAAACACGACTTTGACAAGAGACTCACTTGACGGGAATTGTACAGAGATAGGAGAAGAATCTCTACTATACGCTAATATCGCCCTGACGCCTGTACATCGGGAAAAATCAGCCCCTCTCCACCAGGATATGATTACTCCCACACATAGGCCATTTAATGGGAACCGCCATCCAGCAATAAAGGATAGGGAAGCTAACACCCCTTCCATACCCCCCTCTACAACAGTACAAATAGCACCTGCATCCTTACGAAACTCACATCCCCCTACTAATGACAAAAAAAGGAACAATGAAAAAGTCACAGATCTAACACAAACAAAACTCGAAATAGGCAGATGCGCACCTCTAGTATATCACCTCATACTCAGAGAGAAATCGAAACTCTTCAAATACAAGCGGGCAATATGTCACAGGACATTCTAAAAGCATTGCACGCTATGGAAAAAATACTAGAAATCACTGTAAGCACTCACTCCAAAGTCGAGCTCATTCAAAAATCTATGCTTGATCTTCAAGAAAAGAGTAAAGGGACAGCCATGCTATTTTCAAATAGACATAATCGACCACACAAAAATCTTAAATATTTATCGGAGGATGAAACCCAAACCTTACTCGGGTCATATGAGTCTACAGACATCAGCCGAGGTGAGGAAATTAGATCAGTCCCGATCAATGCAAATAGAACGTCCGGGCCTAAGAACAGAAAACCCAACCTTAACAACCTCAAACAAGTCAAGCTAACCGCCAATACTCAAGAGATGAACTCTAGTAGCTCAGGGAAACCACTGATATGCCTACTGCTCAAATGTTGTTCCGCAGCAAAACATGCCTCAGACATTGCGGCCCTCATCATTAGTCAGGAAGTTGACGTGACAATATTAACTGAAACATGGCTCACGGAATCCTCCTCCCCGGTCATGGATCTACTGGTGCCTCCTCATTACAATATTGTGAGATTAGACAGACTAAAAAAGACAGGAGGCGGTATAGCCTGCATACACCGATCTGATATCGAGGTCAGCCAAATACAATCCGACCCTCTTGAATCCTGTGAATACCTCGGTCTTGGTATAAGAACTGCAGCTAATCAAAGGTGCAACTTGCATGCGCTCTATCACCCACCAGGCGACAATGCCCCTTTCATAGACCAGTTAATGGAAATCATCACGGCTAACTCTAACAGTCACACTAATGACATATTCCTAGGCGACTTTAATTTACACTGGGACGACAATAATGACAAACAGGTCAACGCACTTAAAGACTTTCTAACAGACTTAAACCTTACTCAAGCCTGCACACTGCCAACACACTCAAAAGGGGCAACCTTAGACTGGGTAATCTCGAGAGTCAAGGATATTACAATCCACTCAATTGTTCCTTGCGATTGGTCGGATCACCATGAAATAACCTTCCATATATCCACCGTAAAAAAGAACAAGACCACGCAACCTGTCAAAATTAAAAAATGGACACGAGACACCAAAGACCCTAATATTGAGCAACTTGTAGCAAGATGTGAGAAGGATCTAAATCCGCCTAACAACGTGCTGAACGTCAACAAACTCACTGCTCACTACACCACATCAATGACGAATATAGTCAACTCCACCATGCCACTAAAACTGAAAAGAGTCTCAGAGAAAGATAAAAATCCATGGTTTAATGGGACACTGAATGAAGACAGGCGGAAGCTGAGACTGGCAGAAAGAAAATGGAGACAGCACCCATCATCCCCCCAGCTAAAAACTCTCAGAAAAATCAGAAATGAATACAACAAAAGTGTTCTCAATTCCAAAAAGGAATTTTTTAGATCCGAATTGGATAACGCCAAAAACAGACCACGGAAACTTTTCAAGATGTTAAAACAACAATCCAATAAATTGGCCAAATCTGCCCAAGAAGCAACTAAAACTCAACTGAGCTGCGAGGAATTCTCAACATTCTTCACAGACAAGGCCAACACGCTTGAAAGAGATCTCAGGATGGCAGCTGACAACCTCTCCAGCCAACTACCACCACAAAACAATGCTACCATGAAAAACGATCATGATAGGTCGAAAAATAAAGCACAATGGTCGACCTTCAAGCTATATGACCAGAATACCATTGCCAAAACTCTCTCGAATATCAAACCAAATTACTACTACAATGACCCCCTCCCCTCTAAATGCCTAAAAAGAATCAACCATATCGTTGTCCCAATATGGACAAAAATAATCAATGCCTCACTATCTCAAGGGGTCCTACCAGAGTGCCTAAAAACAGGTCAAGTCCTCTCCATCATCAAAAAACCCACAGCGGACCCGGCAGACCCAAATAACTTTTGCCCAGTAACCAATATTCCATTACTTGCCAAACTAATTTAAAAATGTGTGCAAAATCAGCTGAGCAACCACATCAATAATTTTAATCTGTTGGACGACTGCCAATCTGGATTCAGATCAGGCCACAGTATGGAAACAGCAATCTTACATATAGTGGATGATGCGCTACAGGCTCTAGATCACAATCAAACATGTCTACTAGTTCTTCTTGACCTGTCGTCTGCATTTGACACGGTAAATCATAAAAAATTGCTACCCCGGCTTGAAGACAGGATGCGACTATCTGGAAATGTTCTGAAATGGTTTGAATCCTTCCTTCAGAACAGAACACAAAGATTCCTGGTCAACCAGACGCTATCCCCATCATGCCCGAATTCGATTGGAGTCCCACAAGGATCAACATTATCCCCATCACTATTCAATCTATATGTCAAACCCCTTACAGAAATTCTCCGAGACGCAAACATATCCTATCACATGTACGCAGATGAAACTCAGATCTATATCAAGATATCATCACTGGAAGAGATCAAGACAATGAATGAGGCCTTAAAAATGTCATTACAATGGTTAACCAGCAATCATCTGAAATTAAATGCACAAAAAACGGAATTCCTATTAATATCACCGCCAAAGAACTCACAAATGTGAAGGAATGGACCAAACTGATCACAGCGCTAAACTGCACCCCTACCCTAGTTGACTCGACCAAATCACTGGGAATCACGCTTGATAAGAACCTAGACATGAAAGCCCACATCAAATCAATGGCAAATAGTGCCAGGTTTCACCTGAACTATATTAGAAAAGTGAAACCACTCATTACTACGGCGGACCTCAAATTGGCAGTTCAGTCCTTGGTTATCTCAAGGATTGAATATGGATGTACAACACTAACGGGTCTATCAAAAATCTCCACAGCACCACTAAAAGCTTGTCTTAATGCGGCCGCAAGACTCATTACAGGTTCTAGAAAATACGACCATATCTCCCCACATCTGAAAGCATTAAACTGGCTTCCATACGAAGCCAGAATTCAACTTAAACTGGCTTGTATTACCCACAAAGCGCTCCACTACAAAACACCAATGTACTTAGCCCAGAGAATTGAGATATCAGAGGGAAGCAGGCCGGCCAGGAGTGCCAGAGAGCTGTTTCTGAAACCGCCCATCTTTCGGAAGAAGAAAACGTATGACAGAGCATTCTCCGGAGCGGCCCCCAGAATCTGGAATTCACTCCCTCCAAACATTAGAAAAATTCCAAATATGGCAACATTCAAGAGGGAAGCGAAGATCTTCCTAATGAGCAAGTTCCTTCCCTAGACATGACTGTTCATCATCTGCACCGTGGTTAATAACCAGAAGTCACATAGCCCTGTCTTGAATGGATACATCCTGCACAAAATGACCACAAAGACACCAACACTAACCAAAGACTGATGCCAACTAGAGCTGATGTAGGTGTTACCTCTACAGATCAACAATGAATGTAAAGATAAAATTACCAGTTAGCTGCGAAAACTTCTTTAACTGTTCAGTACTACAATTAATGGATCGTAGTAGTATTGTTGTAAAACATTCAAAAGGTACACATCGGAACCATTTTGTATGATACCACTGCTTACACCTTTGTACTCTAAACAGTTCTTAAACTTGTTTTGTTTGAAACTGGTAAGAAAGACATGTACCTGACTCATATATATATATATATTACTGCTGCTATACCAGTGTAATCTAAACTGTACCTCTTGTAACTGTGAAGCGCTCTGATACCCTTGGGTCACGTTCGCGCTATATAAAACTCTATAAATAAAATAAAAATAAATAAAAAGTGTCGCCCAGCCTACTCTCAAGGAGATGTTTCACATCTACACCAATTATGCTGAACTCTTGGTAGACAAGGGTGTTTTCAGACTTTAGTTTTTTTATTATGTCCACTACAGCAGTCATGCTTTCCTGTAAAAATCTAAAAATGCAGTAGAGTTTACTTTTTTTCAAATTACTATCAATATATGACCAAAGATCCTCACATTTCTTGCCTTTGGCATCATCACTCAGCAAACGTTCTGTAAACGGTTGCCACATGTATAATATAGCATTCATGGCCTCTAGGACTGAGAACCACCAGCTAAGTGACACAGTTGGGAGGACTCTTTCTTTGATAATGCACAAAATGAATAATATTCAGGCTTTAGTTCCCGCGCTTAACAAAACAGTGCACCAGAATGGACAAAAAAGTCAATAGCATTCTTCATTAAGATTCTAAAGATGCTTTCAGCATACCATCTAACAAGTGGCAAGGATCTCTTACAGGGAAGCAGGGAAGCACTTCAGCCCAGGTATCGATTTTGACAGGTCATAACACAACTTTTTCATATTCGTAACTGAATCACTGTAAATACAAACAATATCACTCCAATCTTTGTTGAACTTGGTAAGAACTTTTTGCAGCAGCATTCCAAGTGACACATGCGTTCCATGTTTTTCAAAAGTCTGGTGTCATGCTTTCAGCTGTATCCCAGATGCTTTGTGACTGCACTCTTTTCACATATACCTGTCACTGTACCTTGCATTGAATGTTTAAAGCCTGGGGCATTTGGCAATTCACCTACTATCAATACTGACTCACTAGAAAAGGGGGCAGATGTATCATGGTTTTTTACCCATTCTCTGAGGGTAAATGTGATGGTACATATTGGGAAAGATTCTTATGAAACCTACATTTTTCCTATCAGTAAAACACTCAAACGTAGCCAAAAAATCAAATATAATTTTGATATTTCCTGATTCTCTACAGTTTATAAAATAAATAAACAACACCTAAAACATGCTTCTAACCCCTGTATCTTTAGACCAAAGACCACAAAACTGAAAAAAGGAAGAAGAACAATATTTTAGTGACCTCCCTAAACAACAAAATCAAGCAGAATAATGTTAGCCCAGTCTTTCTTACTGCTACCTTATATAACAAAGTTACATTGTATTGGCTCCTTCAGGAAGAAATAAAAATGACTCTTTCACACTCCTTTTCCTATCTTTGAATGGCATTTAGTTTGTGGTTGTGCAGGTTTTTTTTCAGTGTTTATATGTTTACACTGGTGAGGGTTATTTCCCTTCCGGTGTGGTTTTATCAGTTATTATAGGTTTAAACCTAAAACCAGACAGCCTACACATAATCCTTACGACCTATGACTACGAGAGTTCTTGTTTTGATCTACACGTAATTCTGTATGGATGATTGCATGAAGCAAACGCAATATTTCTATGCAACATTATCTACAAGACTCATACTTCCCACATCCAAATTGAATTAAGGAACATGGTATTTGAAAACATCTGTTTAAGCATTATTCAAGGTCGTCCGGGCAACACTCTCTGGAAAACAGTGTCGGTTCTAACCGGGATCCCCTGAAGGGCTCTTTTACCTAGATCGTTGGACTGTATTTACAAACACCACACCTTCAATGCATGTGCCTCCAAAGCACACTACCCAACTAACCCATCTAATTGCTGATTTACCGCAAAATAGATCGATGGGGCTGTTGCATGTGGCGCTCCCATGAGATATATTTTTTCCCGTCAAGGCACTATCCGTTTAGTGCACCCATAACCAAAGTTATGTTATTTAGTGCTTTGAGCTACCCTCTGTTCCTCGGATATTATTCAAGTCAGCGATCTTTTGGGTAGACCACCCCGTGTGTGTAAAGGACCCCATCCCATGAGCTTTGCACTCGAAAGGTATGACTTGAGCTCCAACTATCCCTCTGGGACCTGACAAGAGATGGCACCATTCGAGGAGCTCTGCTTTCCTGCGCCATGTGTGAGTACTTAACAGAGTTATATCTCATTCGTGTACATACCTATGCCTTACTCTTCAAGGTACAATACGTATTTGTAAAATATTTTCCAACATTTCCGCGAGAAAGTACCATTGCTTATAATTTTACCTCAGAACCCCCACTCCTTGCAACACCAGGAGTTGAACGCATAATCTTTGGAGTAAGAGTCGGAGACCTTACTCACTAGGCCACAGTCACTCAACCGCCTTCAGGCTGGTTCCGTTACCCACAAATGAGGTGACACCCAAATTTTGAACTTGCCACCTGTACCCCACATACCCCCGTGGGCTGCAAACCTAATTGTACTATGCACTCGGATTTCAACACATCAGGGCTCTGCATGCCAATCGGTAGCGACGTGCAGAGTCGGCCCACATATACCTAGCATGTTATTTCTACCTTCCCCAACCGTTAGAATGGGAATCTGGGAGGGAAGGCTCAGGATATGCGACTGGACCCCTTTCGGATTCCAGCTTCTCCTCTTCTAACCACGCTTTATCTTCTGCCGACTACGGCATTGGGCCGCAGCTTTGGTCATATTCCTCTGCGCCCTGACCGCACCGCCTCTTGTAAGCCCCCGTTGGTCAGCTCCGAATGCCCATGCGAGGCCCATTTTCATCCGGCTCCTGCTCTTCTAGCTACCAACAGCAAGTATCACTGCTAAATAAAACTGACTTCAAGTTCATTGTTTAGCAACTATTTCCAAAAGACAAGTTTCATTCCCGCGAGTTTAGTCATTCTAACGAAATGGTCGCATTCGTCAAGCTATTTTTATGAATAGGCTCCAAAGGCTGAACAAACATGAGAGACATGTTTGTAAATAGATGTTTCCCTTTCACTCTGCAGTGACACAGTTGACACCTTTATATATCACAAATAAGGGCATTTACCCGACGATTAACTGCACAATACTAGCCAGGCAGCCTGGTTCACTGGAGGTACAAATGATCAACAGGTCGCCATCATGCAAGCCCTGGTAAGGCTCGGCGCATCTGCTTATTTTCGTGACCTGCTTGTTTTTCGTCCGAGGCAAACAGAAAGCAGCTGGTAAACCTGTGCGAACTGCGAGAAGTTCATCTGGTTTGCATTGAGCCACCTTTTGCTAGGGAGACCCCCACGACCAGCACAGGTCTCTCTAGCTTTCTGGTTCAGTGTGGAGACATTCAACTGCAAAAGCCAGCAGAGTTCACCCACTTCACGATTTGTCATTTTGTCACCTATTACCAGCCCCTGGTGACCAGAATCTCACACAAGATTAAGGTCAAGTCGTTCTCCAGCAGTGTGTGAAATGTAATCTTTGCATGTGAAATCTGAAAAAGTTACTATTTGTGAACAATGTGAAGTTTGTAGAGTTTCCCAACATCACACATACGAAAGTCCTTCGGTTTGTGAAAATGACCTAATGTGTAGAACCATAAATGGCACTACGATCTAATAAAGACCCATGTCGCAATGACGAGGGGAATGGCTGCTCTCTACGATTTCCTGAATAGCGTAACAGATGGCTGGAGATTGTCTGTTATTCTCAGTTACTTACGCATAATTTTGAAGATAACGCTGGTTTGGAAAGCAAATATGATTTCTATAGCTTCCCCACGAAAATAAAAATAAAATTATGAAGCTGGCAAAAGGCAAATTATCGAGTTTCACATGCAATCTATAGCTTACAACCAAAAGCTATACTTCACATAACATCTGTTTTTGAAAAAGTGACTTAAGAGAAATTGTAAGGAAAAAAAAAAACTCAGAATGTGTGGATCCCTCAAAAACAGGAGCAGGGGATCGAACCCGCCACGAGGAAACCAATGCAATCACGCAGGCAAATCCTCTGTGCTAGTTCGAATACAGTCATACGCAAGTCCTCTTTTGGCCAGTTGTATCTGCACGGTGAGAGGAAGTGACATTGAGGGGTATTAATTTTTTAAAGGGGGTTCCCTCTTAAAGCGGTCGAAACAATGGTGGCAGAGACCCTCGGGCGCCGCCCTGCCTACATGCATTAAATGAGAAGGCTTTATAATTATGTACAGGCCTGCCAAGTATCACGCATCAGACGTGACTCTAACGCATTTCAGTGTGGTGTTCCGCATCACCGCACTGAAATGCATTGTCACGCATTTTAATGCCACTGTCTCACTCTGCTGTAGCCCGTACCAGCGCTGAAACTGGCTACGCCAGGCTGCTAGCGCGCGTGCCTGTGACATCTGTGCGCCGGCTCTGCTTCACGCAGACTTGCCTGCCCAGGCGCTGCCCCCAGCAGGCTCAGGAAACAGTTAATGATCTTGTGCACTGTTGCCTGCTACAATGTATCCTGCTGGGCTGCATTGAAATTCCCGCCCGCGGCACTGCTGTCACAGTCACTACTCACTTCCAGGCCTGACGTCACCCCCGGCCGAGGCAGTCCTGTACCCAATACCGAGACCCTGCGGGCGGGGCCTGCCCTCAGCAGTGGTTGCGTACTGTGGCGCAGCAGATGGATGTGACCTCACGCCCTGGTCGGAGATCACGTCAGCAGCTCCGGTGAACGGGTACACAACTCAGTCACAGCCCCTGTTAGACAAATTACTGCTAATACCAGGTTAAACCCTGTCAGTCTCGGCCACCGGTCGCGAGAATCCATCTGCAGCTCCGGCCACAAAGGGACTCTCAGAGCATGAGTCAAAGCAAACTGGCCCGGGCATTCCTTCATGCTGCCAGGCCACTTCACGAACAGAGCAATAATCCGTCCAGTGAAGGCCCTGTGTCTGATAGGGAGCCGAGCCTGCAGAGGCAGGCAGCCTGCTTCGGTAGACTGGGCCACACGAACGCGCCTGTCCAGTGGGTTGGGAAACACGAGGAGCAGATGTACAGAGTGTCTCAGCAGCTGCAGTAAATATGCCCCCCGGCAGCACCGATTCAATTTCCGAGGGAGGGAGTGAGTTGCGCGGCAACAGTTGGTAAGTCAGAGAGTCTGTGGAGTGTAATATCTGACCTGATCATGTCTTGTGAAGCCCCAAAACACTTCAGACTCGCGCCTGTAAAAGACCAGTACTGTAAGACTGGGACAGTCAGCTGTCCAGCCTGGCAAGCTGACCGTCCCGCACAACATCGGTATAAAACCATGCTAAAATGTGAATATGAAAATAAGGTTTGAATAAGCCATACTACCGATATCCCGGAATTCCTCACTTTGATGCTCTAAAACGCGTTGGTAAATATCTAGAAATACATATTCCTGAAAAACAATCGTGATATGTTTGTATACAGATCCGTTTAAATCGTCGTTTGTTGGAATTAAGTGGGACATAAATGTGAAACTAAATGCAGTTGTTTCAATGACTTAAGAAAGGAGGCAGTTTATTTTACATATTTCTCACTGCCTGCAGCTCGTAAAAAAAACTATTGCATTAAATCAGTCACTAGTGTGTACCGAGGGAATACTGTGCACTTTACTCTGTACTATGATAACAAACAGGCTTCCTTGCCTGCTGAAGCGTCACCCATTTGCATTTCTGCCGTTTTTTCAAGTGACAGAGACCGAGTCAGTGGAGTGCAATCACGTCTTGTGAAGGCCCCTATGTAACACTTCGGTCTTGTGCGTGTAAAAGACCAGTACTGTAAGACTGGGACAGAGTCAGCTGTTCAGCCTGGCAAGTAGATTCTCTACGCACAACACCCATATCTGACTATGGAATACAAGCTAAGACATCTTGTCTGGAGTGACGGGGCAGAGAATAATTCTGACAAATGGGTGCTAACATTTGAATTTAAAAAATAGGATTTGAGTAAGCCACTGTACTTTGTTACTATGATAACAAACAGGCTTCCTTGCCTGCTGAAGCTTCACCAGTTTGCATTTCTGCCATTTTTTCATTGCCCGGGCACATTATATGTTCATTTACTCACCATATGGTAGGCCCGTGATCGGCAGCTGCCTGCAGCCAGTTGGGTGCCAATGGGGTGCCAGTCCGGTCATGACGTGTTAAACTCACTCAGAAGTTCTGCATTGGCATGGCTGCAGGCGTGGCTGCTGGTAGAGGCCCAGGCTGTTACAAGCGTGTGTGTTTACATTCTGGCCACCTTAAGTTTGCCGTTTATTTCTCAAAACTACATGGGGGTAATTTTAACAGGTTTCCAACAGTTTCGGCTATGTTGTATGGGAGATTATTGCGCCGGCCTCAGCCTGTGAGGATAATGGAAAATGGTGCTCAGCCTGTCCGCGCGTGAGTCAGCTGACTGACACTGTGTGACAGGCAGCTGAGATACCTGTATCCCCTTGTTCATGTTGGAGCCTCACATATCCTTCCTGTTGGGCTGGGGGTCCCACGTCACATGGACAGAGAGAGGCCCTGGAGTCCTGATGTTCTCCTGATTGATTGCTGGCAGGTAGGGGGCCATAGGCTGGCAATGATTTCTGGTGCTTTGCTGCAGTTTTCAGATTTTCTTGAAGTTTCTTGTTGCTCAAATGGGTGTAATTTCAGATATTTATATGTTTCCCCCGTCTTTATTGCTTCATTATGCTCGCGAGAAAGTGTCGCTCATAGTCATTGAAATGTCACTCATAATTACACTGAAATTATGAAAATGTCACACATAGCAATTTGAAACCTTGGCAGCTATGTATGTAGTATTTCCAACCCCACTCACAGAATTAATTAAAATGGTTACTTGATGGAAAAATATGGACTGAGGTGAGACGTGAATGAGTTATTTGGGAGAATGCTGCTTCTGGACAGGCTAGTGTATTTAACAAAAAAGTTTGTAGCGTCCCAACTCATGTCACGTGCCTATTATATTTATGCAATTGCAGGTGCTTTCGCTAGGCCAGTAACGCTGGGAAAGAATCGTCACATTTCCCTTTTGCTCGTCAACAGAAACAATGATTTAAACTCGAACTTTAGCACTTAATTTCAGTTTGAAAAAAAGCGTACCTGAGTTTTCCACAATAATGTCATCATCTAACTTACACACTAAAAATATAGCCCGAATACACAGGCGAAACATGTGATCCTGGGCAAACCGCTTCACCCCCTTGCTGTTTCTCCTTATCTGCCTAAACCTGGAAGCGCTTAGAAACGGATAGAACATCAGCATTCAGCGCTATAATGTAATGAACCGGACAGACCATTTTGTTCAGATTGGAAGCGCCTGGAGGTGGTTCGATCTGCCATAGCACCGTATCCACGTCCTCTCACTCACTCTCCACATGTAGCCAGCCTGAGGCCGGGTGTAACGCGTGCCCACTATCCTCCGCCATTTTTGCTAGTGGAAGCCTTATTCTTTTTGACCCGTGCTTACCTCAACCATAAGAAGATGAAAGCAACTTCGTGGGCACTGCCGCCCGCTCCGACTCATTATGTGGTATGCGACCTGGCCGGCCATCGCAGTGCAAGACCGGGCCTTCCGCATCTGATCTCTGCTTTCTTGCGTCTCGACTGCGTCGCTCCATATGCACTGGGGCTTGATGGCCCCAGTGCCCCAGGAAGCCTACCGTCCGGCCCTGCCCCTTGTTGCGATTGCTGGTCCTAGGCGCACCGCCGTATCGCGCAATAAACAGTCCACGCTGATGTTTTAAGCGTAAAAGGCCATTTATTAGGACCAGGCTGCACAACATAATCAATAACCAAATAACAACAAATAACCAATAACAAACCCCAACATCAACTCTTCATCCATTCACTCCCTTCACCCCCTCCAAACTCACCTCTCATTCCACTCCATGACCCGTTCCGTTCTTCATCCATTTCTTCACTTCTCTTCTAGCATCCTCCCCAGTATCACCTGGCATTACACTCATGCCTCCAGCCCCCCATCATTCACTCTTCCCCCCACGAGGGATGGGTGCGCCCGCCAGTGACTCCCCCACCCCTCCCAAGTACCGCCAACCCTGCAGCCCGTCCTAAACTGGCACGCTCCGCCAACCCTACTCCCGAACCCTATTAACTGTAGGGTGGGAGGGTGGCCTTTTCTAACTCGACCCTCCCGATGGTGCCAGAATGCAGGAAGAGGAAGTCACCTTCCTCCCCTGCATTCTTATACCCCACCCCCCAAACCCCACCCTCTGACCCCAGCCTGGCCCTCCTGCGCGAAAGACCCCAAGGGAAGACTAGTCTGCGACTCTGCTTCCCCCGGGGCCCACCATCGCGCAATAAACAGTCCACGCTGATGTTTTAAGCGTAAAAGGCCATTTATTAGGACCAGGCTGCACAACATAATCAATAACCAAATAACAACAAATAACCAATAACAAACCCCAACATCAACTCTTCATCCATTCACTCCCTTCACCCCCTCCAAACTCACCTCTCATTCCACTCCATGACCCGTTCCGTTCTTCATCCATTTCTTCACTTCTCTTCTAGCATCCTCCCCGGTATCACCTGGCATTACACTCATGCCTCCAGCCCCCCCATCATTCACTCTCCCCCCCCCCCGAGGGATGGGTGCGCCCGCCAGTGACTCCCCCACCCCTCCCAAGTACCGCCAACCAGGGAACCCCCTTTAGGGCGGTTACCTGCCCCCCGTGTCCAACTGTGCATCTTTCGCCCCACGTACTCAAGCGTCCCTCCTACACCAAATAGCCTCGTTCCACAACTTGCTGACCACATCTCTCATCTCCATCATGTAGTATGCGTTCCCCAGCCGCGAAAGATGCACACCGTCATCCCTGAAAAGTAGCGGTTCCTCCAGTCATAGTCCAGTATGAGCAATCACTTTAATGTCCTTCTCCCCACAAAAAACCCTCATCGCTCTGTTTAGCTTTCTCCGTGCTTTGCTTTCTCAACAGCCCCGTGTTTGATTGCCCCCCTCCAGACTCTCCGAGGAACAAATTCTGTCCATGCAATGCAGGTCCCTGCCAATCTTTGTTTCAGTATCTGCAAGTCTCTTTGCATCAGCTGTAAGAGCGCCAAACCCGACAGCCGAATTAGATCGTTCTCACCCAAATGCAGTATTAACAAATCAGGGCATCCTTTCTGGGGGACCATCTTCGCAAGCCAGGGCAATAGTGCCCCCCATCGCATCCCCCCTTTTCCCCACCAATGCACCTCATGATGTTGTCCTTTGAGTCCCAGGTTACGGCCGTACACCTGTTGCTCTGCATACTTGGAGGCCCAATGCACAAACGAATGCCCAACGATCCATGTGACCGTCTTGGCACCCGGGCCACCCACGCAACCTACGGTGAGAAAAAAGCATTAGTAACACGTCCAGAAAAACCCCCAACACCCCTCCCCCCGGCAGGCAATGCCCCAGTCCAAGACCCCTTATTTACGCACATAGCGCTCGCAGCACCTAGATTTCCACCTCCCAATCTGCCGAATCCTATCCCAAGCCCATCCCAGGCACGCTGCCGCCGTTGCCGCCCCGATACGGAAAGAGTGCGTCCCAAAACCCGCCAGGTTCAAACCCAATCATCTCAAGGCCATGCGCAAAACCGCCAATAACTGCACCGCCGTCACCTTCGCCCCAGACGCTTGACAAAAAATGTCCCCACTCGTGACCCTCGTTGTCAGTAGAAAATTTCGCCATTCAGCCACCGGACACACACCCCTGCAACCATTCTCACACAACCAAACCCAGGTCCCTCTCCCCAACTGATCCGTCTTGGACTGCCCCAACCAAATCCCCAGGCGACCTGCATCCAACCTGATCTCCTTGTATCTCCTGCCGCTCCCCTGTTTCTTCCCCAACAACTCTGACACCCTAAAGGCCCCAAAAAACATCCATACCATGCATAAACGGAAAACCACAATCTCAAAACTGTCATAACAACACTGGGACAAGGCCTCAACCAGTCTGACCAGTAAGTCAAACGTAATCGCCTCCCTTAAAACCCCTCTCCCCCCAGTCCCCCCTCTCTCCCTGCCCCAACCTCTGAGAACCCTACCAATGATCACATCCTTTGTAGGATCAAATCCAAAAACAAACAACAATAAAAAGACACTCCCGCCAACTTCCCCGCAATCGTCGCAGAAGATAGCCCTTTGTCAATGCAATGCAATGCAAACTGCAACACTCCCTGTTCCACAGTTGAACGGTCTCCAAACGACGACTCCCCACACCATCCCATAAAGGATCCGAACTCCGCCCATGCCAGTTTGTAGGTCCGTCTCGTGGTATCAGCTATAGATTTCTCCACCAGGCCTATCACCCTCACTCCCCCCAGGCCCAGATGCCGTCCGGCAGCTCGGTCTTGAACTGATCCGCTCCTGGTGCCAACCGCCGGAACCGTTGCCACTGCGAACGAGACAAAGCATCCGCAATGTCATTATTCGCCCCAGGGACATGCTTAGCTCGAAACACCAAATTCAATCTCAGGCATTTTAGCATGAAGCTTCGCAGCAAACGCAGTACCCTCAAATCCCTTGCCCTCTGTCGGTTGACCAACTCGACCACAGTCATGTTATCCACATGGAACAGCACTGACCTATTCTGAAACTCAGACCCCCACACCTCCAGTGCCACCAACAATGGAAAAAATTCAAGAAATGCAATGCTCCTCCCTTGCTTCACTCAATGTGCCGGCCATTCCTCCGCGCACCACCTGCCATCCCAGAAAACCCCAAAGCCCGCTGCCCCGGCCACATCAGAGTAAATTTGCACTTGCCAAACCATCCTTTCATCCTCAAAATCCAGTGATACCCCATTGAAATCAGTCAAGAAAGTCAGCCATGTCCTCAAATCCGCCCGGACCCCCATGGAAATCCGGACCCTGTGGTGTGGTAAGACTGCACCCGACATGACCATGCCGAGCTGTCTGCAGAACGTCCGTCCAGCCCTCACCACCCTGCACGCGAAGTTCAGGAAACCCAACAGTTGTTGCACAGCCCTCAATGCGATCCTCTTCTCCCCAATCGCCCACAAGAGGCACGCCTGTATTTCCATCACCTTCGCGTAAGGGAGTCGAGCTAACCATCGAATGGAGTCCAGCTCAATTCCCAGGAACGTCAGTCTACAGCTGGGCCCAGCCGTTTTCCCAGGCGCCAAGGGTACACCGAACCGCTGTGCCATCTCCTGAAATTGTGACAGGGCCCTGCCACAATCCCCTGAATGCGCCTTTCCCAAAAAGAGAAAGTCATCCGGGTAGTGAGAAACCTCCCGATGCCCGCTGATCTGTGTAAAGGCCCACTGCAAGAATGTGCTGAACATCTCGAACAGCGCGCAGGAAATCGCACACCCCATGGGCAGCACCTTGTCCACGTATATGGCCCCTGCGAATTGCATACACAGGAGAGAGAAATCTGCAGGGTTTATAGGCAGCAGTCGGAAGGCAGATTTCACATCACACTTCGCCATTTCTGCCCCCGGCCCACACACCCTCACTAGGCGGACCGCATCATCCACCGAGGCATAGAGCACCCTCGAGTCTGCTTCAGCGATGAAATCATTCACAGACTGCCCTTCCGGCCACGAGAGGTGATGTATCAAACAAAACTCACCCTGTTCCTTCTTGGGTACCACTCCCAGTGGGGAGATGATCAAGTCGTCCACCGGCCAGTCGACAAACGGGCCCGCTATCCTGCCTTCGTCCACCTCTTTCTGCAGCTTGACTGCCACCACCCCCGGCAATTCCTTGGCTGATTTCAGATTGTCCGCCCATCTCCTCACCCTAGGTCCCTGATAGCCCACCCGAAAGCCCTCTGTGAAACCCCACTGAATCTTCAATGCCGCCTCCCTGTCCGGGTAACACGAGAGCCACGGGTCCATCGCCTCAACCTTAACTGGTGTATGGGCCCTTCTGCCCAGCCTGCCCCCTTCCTTTTGTGGCTCGCCACTGCTCTGAAGGCGTGGCCAAGGTAAAACATTGGGTAAGGGCATGCCGTCCTCCACATTTGGAGCACTCATACTTGAACTTGCATGGGTACCGGGAGCAATAGCCCCTGTTGTAACTCCAACACGCACCGGTGGTGCTGGTGCCTGGCTTAGAAGGTGGACCTGCGCTTCCTGCACTGGCAGTAGTCCCTCCCGCCCCACCATGGGTGGGACGCGGCGGAAAGGACCGGTAAGTGACCGGCAGGCCGCTGGCTGTGTGAGTAGATGCCGACGAGTGCGTGGATGCCATCCACTGCATCCATAATTCCTGATCCACCTCCCCCCAAGGCTTGTCAGGGTTCACGCTAATCCTGGCCCGGAACTCCTCGTCATAGCTCAGCCAGGCAAAACCCCCAAAATGCATTTGGGCTTTCCTAATGATATCCATATTCTTCAAGAGTGCTATGGCCCTGTCCAGGTGTTTCTCGCAGTAAATACTAGCATAAATGAGAAACGCCGACGTCCAGTTTTCCATGTTCACCGGAACCCTGGGTCTTCTCGTTAGCTCCCATTCTTCCTCCTTAGAACCTTCCTTCGCTTGTACCTCCCTGTGCAACAGTTTAAACATGTCCACATATTCATGTTTCCAAATTCTATTCCTAGTCTTTTCTGACAAATGTGACCCCAGTGGCATAGCCAACCCCATGTACGGCAATTTTTTATGGTGTTTGTCTTCGCCCTTCTCCCCTTTAGCCTCCGTCCCCTCTGTCTTGTCAGTCTGAACTCCAGCCGTGGACGTCGTCTTACCCGCCCCCTCTGGTTTGTCACCCCCCCTGGATCCGCCCTGCGGTTGCACCACAGCATCCCTCACAGACCCATCACCCACACCCACCGACCGGCAGGCCTTCTTCCTCACCCCTTTTGGCCCACCGTCCCAAGCTGCCCACCATGCCCCCTCACCTGTCAAGGCCGTCCGCGCCTCTCCCGACCGTCCTTTGGTGCTGCTGGCTTTGGTGGTCTCAGCTTTTGCCTTGCCCTTCGTTGTCTTTGAACCCGGTAAGACACCAACTCCACTGTTGCTCGTTACCCCCCCGTCCTGTCCTCGTCATCCCTCACCTCCCCTTCTTCCAGCTCCTCACTGTCCGTGTCATAATCCAACTCCACTTCAGGCTCAACCTCAACAGGCGTCCACAACACCTTTCTCACCGATCTCTTCACACCCTTACTCGTCTTCACACTCAAACCGCTCCCACCCACCACACACGGCGCCGTTGCCCGCTCCTACGCCAGAGGGAAGGCTGCTGCGGACCCCCCTGCTGCTTCAAGCCAGCGTCCTGAGGCCGTCTTGCACCCCGCCGTGCCACCCATCACTCTGCCAACCTCCGCTCGCTTGGATCTCCCCTACCCCCAGGTCGCTCCAACCTGGGCGGGCCCCGGCACCATCGGGCCTCAAAGCCGTCCTGGCTGTCCCTGACTTTGGCTGTGGCCCCCCCTGCTACCTACCCCCTCCCATCTGCCCCTAGCCTCCCTGTCCCTTTCCTCCTGATCAGCCCACCTTTCTACCTCGGAGGTAGGCGTGGGAGGCCCCATCGCCTCCTCCTCCCAGACCGCCCCACCCCTGGCCGCATTCAATTCCGCCCAGTGAGCCTGTGTCAACTGCACATGGAGACGCTGTTCCCTGATTCTTTCTTCCAAGGGCATCGCCTCCCACCGGGGAAGGAGGGGGGGCAATACCCCCGCGCCCCCACACCCTGCACCTGCACCCAGGGCCCCACCCCTCTGAAATGACTGGGTGCCCCCCCAACCCCAGCCTCATCCACCACCCTGGGGACCTCCACAGTGCCCCCCACAGGCGTGGGGGTGCTTGCACGTGGCCCCCTGGAGAGGTCAATGGGAGCGTCCTCCCATTGCCCCCCCTCATCCTCAATCAAAAAGGTGCCCACACCTGTATCAGCTGCCAAAAAATTGCCCACTGGGCCCACCTCCCCTCCCCTACTCCATCATCCTGCTTCCCTGCAAAAAACGAGGCCTCCGGGCCTGACTGGGGCCCAGCTGCCTCCCCCCTCCCAAACCAACAGAAACAGGCTTGCCACTCAGCCCCAGCGGTTCCCCCAGAGACGCTGCCACCTTCGCGAGCCCTCCCACCCCCAGCTCGCTAAACTCCAGACGCGGAGGCAGGCTCTTGCGCCGGCCTCCGCGCGCCGCCTCCTTCTTCACTGTGCCCCTCCCCCTCCCATGCGCACTTCTCCCGGGTGGTGGTGGCTCGTCAATACAAGCCACCATTGCCGCCGCGACACCCGCGGAGGCCGCCCCCGGGGCCCGAGACAGCCCCACCCACGCCTCCTCAAGAACACCGGGCCGGAGGAGATCCTCCCGACCGGCACGGCCCAGCACCCTCAGGGCCTCCCTCACCTGGTCAGCAGACACATCTGCCATCACGCTCCGCCTGCACCGACCGCCGCACGCTCTCTGCCTCCAGGCCCCACCGACCAGTGAGTCCGCCGCAACCTTCACCCACCTGCAAACTCCGACAACGCCTAGGCCCTAAAGTTCCTTTCTTCCCTTTTCTAACTCGACCCTCCCGATGGTGCCAGAATGCAGGAAGAGGAAGTCACCTTCCTCCCCTGCATTCTTATACCCCACCCCCCAAACCCCACCCCCTGACCCCAGCCTGGCCCTCCTGTGCGAAAGACCCCGGGGGAAGACTAGTCTGCGACTCTGCTTCCCCCGGGGCCCACCATTGGCTCCAGGTGCCTGTGTGTTCCTGGATCTGTGTCTCTCCTCCACGCCGTTGTCCTTGCTTCTTCTTCTCGCTGCACAGCATGTCGGTGTGTCGCTTTGGCCTCGTCTCTGGCGAACGTTGCTGGCGCTGCTCCCGGGCAAAATCAGCTGGACTCCTCACCGGTCATGGAGCTCGAAACCAGGCTCACAATCGCCGCCCTCCAAAGGTTCAAGCCGCCACCGCTGGGCTGCTCCGCTCCAAGACGCCTCACACGCCGCTGGGAGACCGGTCACCATATTTTTCTTGTCCTGGCAAAAGGGGGGGGGGGTATGTGTTTTTCCAGGGCCCTGTGCCCTTATTTAACCCCCCAAGCCACTTGTTAACTCGCCCCCGGATCGGGGGCGCCGTAGCCTATCGTGGGGCAACCAATCCTTGTCGCCCCTTTTTCGCGGGCTTCCACAACAAGGGTGGCTTCCCGCCTCCGGGAGGTGTTTGTACCGGGCCCCCATTGGGTCTGGCTATGCCTTCCACAGGCCCGGGCTTCAAACCCCAACCGGGACCAGGTTAAACAACAACCTGGAACCCTGGTTAGTGATGATACCTGACTAGGGAACGAGATATGGTTTCTTCATTTAACCCCTCGTTGTCCACAGTGAGAATCTGCCGGTTCGCGTACAACAAATTGTGCAGAATCAGTGTAAGTGTCGGTGAGGCAGCCGCGACTTACAGTGCGTGATGCTGATTACCGCATGGTGTGAGCCTAGGACTGAGAGTCGCTGTGGTTTGAGGAGACTTCCGGACAGTTCACTGCCTCTACTGGTGTCAATCACATGTCAGGTGCCTCGAAGCTACCAGCCCCCGAGCCGCACCAGTCTGCCCTAACGCCTGCTGGCTCTGAAAAGTCTGTTTAGCCCAGAGAAAACAAGGCTCCGCCACTCGGAGTGCAGGTGCAGGTGGGTAAGTGGGGGAGAGACAGTCTGTTTTAGCTGTGGGTCGGACGTAGAGATGTGTGAGACAGGAGTCGTGGCGGGTCAACGTGGCCTCTCATCCATGCGAGGAGGCTGCAGTCACCCCACACTGGACTGGGGACTGACAGCAGACGTGCTGAGTGAGATGTGTCTCCCAAACAAGGCCATATATCTGGAATTTGTAAGCATTTTTGCGGCTTTCCTTGGTACAGAAGGTCGCCAGTCGAGTGCTGCTCACTCCAGCAGCCATTCCTGCCACAGAGCTTCTCCTTCGAACGGTGCCGCTGTGCTGTTTGCTGTTTTAATGTTCAGTTTCTGGCAGGACAGAAGTTCCTCCAGGTGGCTCAGTGAAGCGGTGTCGCGAGGCTCTAAGGTGTGGGTACATTTAAAACAAGCATTTGCATTCCAATAGATCTCGCATTTACGAGAGTTTAAGCTATTGTCATTTACAATGGCAATGGCTCAAACTCTTGTAAATGCGAGACCTCGGCAACCATTGTCCCGAGCTGCTTGAAAGTGAAAGCGGGCATGGCGGGGAAAGCACGCCATGCCCACAGTAGGAGAACCCATTAAAGAAAAGAGTGCTTACAAACTAAATAAGGAAGACAAATTCTTTAGCATGTGCACGACATTGCAAGAAAGAAAGAGGGAGACTCCTGGTTTGTTCATACAAAGGTGCTCATGGCATCATATATTTAGATAACACAATTTACATATAACAGTTCTAACAGCACTGTGAGTATGAATTGTGGTGGCAATCACAAGATGGAGTGCACAGTTGTGCTCGTGACAAGAGAAAGTAACGGCGCATGTGGCTAGTGCAGAACACAGCGAGCGGTGCAAAGTGACAAAGTGGTGAAAAAGCTATATACAGTGTTCAATGGTTCAGTCTGAGTAATTATATATAATGGCTGTGCAAGGTATTTTTGTTTTTGAAGAAGCAAAGTCAAAAGGGCGCCGTAATTGCGCTGGGATCTCAACCTGGTCTATGGGTTACCCTCCTGTTGCTATTTACTATACAAACTAAATAAGACATGCCGTGTCACATCCGAAGTAAAGGGGCCAGTCGCCATGGGTGTTTACAAATGCAGACAAGGCGGTACCAAGGAGGGACTAACAACCCTAACAACAACTCGCAAGCCAGCGTTTATGAAGGACAATGACACAAGCCAATGAAAAATATGTGTGGAGAGTACAACAAGTCTTGCAAAGCATCGCATGCGCGCTGACTCAGGCTCGACCTAAAAAGTCACAAAACAGGCTTAATAGTTTGCCTGGAAACATGCGCCTGGTGTGGCTTTCCAGGAGTACTATCAAACGTGTTTTGAGAATTTAGAAGATATGTATAAGGACATAAAGGCAGATTGTGAGAACTTCGGCCTACAAACCCACAGTTACCCCACTTCATATATTTTGTGCATGTGAAGGAACACATCTTTTGAATTTGCCTTAGTTTATCTTTTTTTGTTTGCTGGAAAAAAGATATTCGTTTTGGAGATCTTGTCCTTGATTGACCTTTAACCCTACCGTTCTTTTTAGAAATATTTACAAGAATCTAGAAAAGGTCACAACAATAGTACAAGTAATACCTTTTTATAACATATGCATGCCATGAGCCAATCCTGAAAAACATGCTAAGATTTATACACGCAAAATTGTAGCATCCTCCTTGGGAAGTGATTATCATCAAACCACCACACCTGACGTCATCCTTACAGTAGGAACAGGAGTGACTGCTTATTTCCCTCCCAAATGTTTATTAAGACCAGGAATGGAATGTGAACAATAACTAGAAAAGAGCAAATGGCATATTTCTTCCCCCCAGGTAAAAGGGTTCCCCTCTCTCTGTCTCACTCTCTCTCCCTGCAAATGTTATGTATGTGATGGCCCTCTAGCCCATACAGCACAGTGTAGAAGGACCTAAAAAAATATAATAATCAGTGCATCTCACATTAGCCTTATCTAAACAATTGGAACTCTATCCAAACAATATCTAAGAACTACTCGTTCTCATTCCATCTTCAAGAAAGAACTTCAATCCAGTCTCTTTCTTCACTACTTTCTGTCATAATTAGCCTCCAGTCAGATGCTCCTAGGAGGTCACTGATGAAAGCAGAGGAAAATAAAACAAGCATTGGCAAAGCCAATAGGTCTCGCCTATGGCTTTACCAATTTCTTTTAGCCATGTTGTACACCAGCGTGGCTGCTGTTCAGCATGGCTAAAAGCTAGGGGGGTTAAAGGAGAGTGGAGTTTCGTAAAGGGGAGAAGAGTGGAGTGTTATGGAGTGGCGTAGTGAGTCATGGAGTGGCGTGATGTGCCGTAGAGTGTCATGGCGGGAGTATTCACGCTTAAATCCAGGGATCTCATAAAGACCGCAAAGGAATCCAGGAGACTCTGGAGCCCCACCGCTGTGCGAGCTAATAAAACCGCATCATCTGCGTATAACAGGGCAGGGATTAGCCGGTCCCCCACTTGGTGAATGTCTTTGCAGGCTGTACACAGGGAGGAGTCTAGTTTATTTATATAAAGAGTAAAAAGAAGGGGAGCTAAAATGCAGCCCTGTCTAACTCCCCTTCCAATGCGAATGTGCTCAGGATGATTACCCCTCTGATCGTATCTTACCATGGCAGAGAGGTCACTATGCAAATCTGACAGGAAATTTACTATACACCGGTCCATTCCCATTTCAATAAATAGGACCCATAAATTCGATCTATTAACTCAGTCAAAGGCCGAGGACAGGTCCATGAAGGCCAAGTGTAGGGTCCCTGTCTTAGCAGTTGTGTATTTTCCCACTAATAGCTGGAGATTTAAGCATTGGTCCATTGTACTCCTACCCTTCCTGAACCCATACTGCAGATCTGATAACACACAACTCTCTTCTAACCATTCTGTTAGTTTGCTAAGGATCACCCTCCCCAATACTTTCACAGCGGAATCAATCAAAGATATGGGTCTATAACATTGCGGATCTCCTCTCTGTCCCTTCATTAAAAACAGGTATTATAATAGATTGGGACCAGGACCTCGGGAAACCATGCTGACTTGCCATATTAAAAACATGAGTTAAAAGTTTTGACCAGAGTGCCACGTATCACAGACCAGCTGTACCTAGTGGAGTACATGTAATTGGACCAGGCCAGGGGCAGGACTACATCTCTCAGGCTTCCCTGGGGCTCTGTGCTGACCACTTCTGCCGGGAATAAGTTACTCGACCCCTCAGGTGCCTTTAAGGTGATGCAAGCGCCCGCAGCCCAGGACATGAAATTGGACCAAGCCAGGGGCAAGACTACATCTTCCAGGCTTCTTTGGGGCTCTGGGCTGCCCACCTCTATCTGGAGGTGGCTACTGGACCCCTGAGGTTCATTTAAGGCACTGCAAGCCCACACAGTGCGTGACACAAAATTGGACCAGGCCCGGGGCAGGACTACATCTTCCAGGCTTCCCTGGGGCTCTATGCTGACCACTACTGAACTCCAGAAGAACATTGAAGGTGCTGCAAACCCATGCAGTGCGTGGTGTACCCGGGCGCGTGCCCATACGAAGACCGGACCAAGAGCAGGCATGTCTGCGCCAATAGGGGCCCAGAGGAGGCTGGGCTGGGTGTCCCTTTCTTTCACCTTGCTACTGCGAACTGTGCAGGTGGGGTGAGTGACCTTTTGGCTTTTTTTTACCATCCTATTGGACTTTTGTCTGCTGTGACTTGAGAGAGGAGCTTTAGCCCTGGGTTTTTATTGGACTTGGAGGTCGGGCCCAGGTTCTTCATCCAGTGGGATTCTTTGAGGTGTACAGCTATGGTAAAGCGCAAAGCTCACTCTGCATCCAAGAGCTTGAGGACAGGGATGTTCCTAGGAATCCATCATCCATTATTTCATATTTGACTTCAGCAGTTGGGACCCTTGCTGAGGAGAATGTTACTGTGGAGGAGGAACTTGGCCTTGGCAGTGCTACTGGCTTTCCAAACAAGTGTGCAGGGTTGACCATTCAGACTGTAGCAGATGTCCACCTTGAGATAACGGTATCTTCTGCAGAATTAGAGCCACCAGTTCGTAAACATAAAAAGTAGAACATATGTTGCGCCAGCGGGAACCAGGACTTTGATCCAACAACTACTGATAAGCTGTATTGTAATGTGGACACAGATATGGAGGGTTTGGATTCTGTATTGTATAGCCATGACAATGTTGTGACTGATAATATAACACAAATGGACTGTCTCTTCTCTCCAGTCTCAGACAAGCTGGAATGTAATGTCAAATCAATGTTTGATGAAGCTTTCTGCCATAGCGCAAGATCTCACTGGTGGCCTGCCATTAGTCCTCTTGCTACTCCTTCTGCGGATGTGGTTGCTCCTCCTTTAGCCCCCACTCATTTGAGTGACCCAGTTGTTTGTCATAAATCTACAGGGAAAGAGGTAGCCCTGTATTGTATTGTTGGCTTGGATCTTCCTCCAGACGCCTCTTCTTTTGTAATGTTCCTGACTAATGTCCCTCCTTTGGCTGTGAGGTGCATGGAAATCACTGGGCAACTTTTTAATAAGGTGGTCCATTGGTATAGAGTACACAATCTCCATGGCACCTTATTATTTAGGCATATATTGAGGGACAGGAGGCTGGGCTGGGTATACCCTTGTTAGAAGAAGGTTGCTGGGAACTTCATGGTGGTGAACTTTGGCAGCAGCAGTGAGTTGGTTGATTATTTGATGTGTAGATTGTTGCAATCCCCTGTGGTGGGTTCTAGAATTTCAGTCTTGACCTTCTTTTATCCCCCTCAGGCAGGGCAAGTCACCCTCAATTTACTAGATCAGTGTGCTGTTGTAGATTCTACAATGGATCAGTTCTCAGTGTCAACTACAAATAGGTTCTCGGTCTTAAGGAGCTTGAAGGGGTGGATTGATATGTGGAGCCCCTGTTTGATCCCAGCCTACAGATCACAAAAAATAAGGATAAGGCCCCTGCAACAGGTTTAGTTTATAAGGGTGGAGGTGTTAAGCTGGAATATTGCTGGGGTGATGGGTAAGTTAAATGATCCAATGTGGGTAAAATTTGTAAAGAATTACAACATCCTGTGTTGTCAGGAAATGTGGAACATTTATAGTGTGCTTTTGATTGAGGGCTTTGTCTCTTTCTTTTTGCCAGTTATTCTGTCTTTGTCTGGGAGGGCAAAGGTGGGCTTGGCCATGAGTTAGGATGTACTGCTACTTACTGTGACATGAGGTCTCCTTACCTGTTGGGTGTAAAACCTTTGTTTTCCAATTTTTATAGCGTTCTTCTGCTGACATTTTATAACCTTAATGCATCAACAGAGAGCTCTGCACAGTTGGTGGGGCTATGGGCATGTTCGGATCATTTGAGAGCAGAGTCCAATGTGTTCATCCCGGTGTACATTGTGGGCAATTTTGACTCACACCTGTGTACTAAAAACTGCTGGTGGGATAGACAAAATGAACTGGAGATATACTTATTACACTTTGAACATAAGCCACAGGGAGATTGGCTGAATGATGGTATGTCTGACTTTAATTTATCATTTGGCTGGATTAAACATGGAGGAGACCTTTATAATTCTTTAGGACCATCATATATTGGAAGGGGAGTGGACACTATAATTGATTATGTTCTCCTCTCTGCCTCACTATGTCCTTTAGTACCTAACTATTTTATCCCTAGACAAGCCTGGAGTGATCATAATCCTATTGTGGTCTCTAAGAATTGGGACACTTTACGACCCCCTGCTCGCTACTCATTTATGAAGGGCAATGATGTAGTGTAAGTAGCCAAGGGCAGAAGGAGAATCTGGAAGAGGATCTGCCTATCCTCCTTTTTAATGGATCTGGTTATGAATGGTTAGGCATGCCTAACCATGTCATGCCTATCTACAGACCTGAAAGTGGAAGCTGTATGGCAGTTTTTTCTAATATTTGTTCCAGAGTTAGCGCTGTGCTTACTCATCAGGGGATAGTGGCAGGAGGGCCTCCCCTGGGTTGTTTGATCAGGGCTGTTCGACGGCTCATTGTGATTTGGTGCGGGACCTTAATTCTAAGCCTAGGGTGGCAGCTAGAGTGACAGAATAGAGATGAAATTATTTTAGCCTATGGTTTGAACTAGAGGAAGTCAAGGATACCATTGGTTGTATTTGTAGCAATAAGGCACCTGGCCTTGATGCAGGTCCAGTTGACTTATTTCAGCTGAATGTTAACGTGTGGGCACCCCTGCTTACTATGTTTCTGAACATTGTAGTTAAAACAGGGATCCCCTCTTCATGAACATGCTCTGTGATAACTTCTATATTTAAAAGTGGAACCAAGACAGACCCGAAATGTTATAGATCAATACCATTATTGGATTTTACAGTCAAGATTGCTGGGAAGGTAATCTTAGTCAGGCTACAGGAATGGAAGGAGCAAAATGTGATCTTGTCTGACATCCAATATGGCTTTAGACAGGGGAAAAGCACTATTGATCAGGCTCTGAACCTTTATTTATCAATACGTTTACTGTGGCAATGCTGGGGAGTATCCATATGGTGTTTATGGATATCTCTTCTGCTTTTGACTATGTTAATAGAAGCAAACTCTGGCCTTTGACGAATTCCTTGGGAGTTTATAATGGGCTTGTTTATTTTCTGGCTGACTTGCTTATGAATATGTCTGCTTGTGTTACATATAATGGAAATGGGGACTGTACAGAATGCTTTGCTATTACCCAGGGGGTTAGGCAAGGCTGTATTTTGCCCCTTTTAAAATTTGCATTATATATTAATCATCTTGAAGGCATTTAGCGCGGGAGGGCCTTGATCTACCTCAAATGGGGAAGAGACTGATTCCAGTACTCCTGTAAGTGGTTGATGCCGTCTTCTTAGCAAGGACGGTTTTGGGTCTCTCACGACCTCTCTACTGATTTGGGGAAGACCCATGTTATGGTTATGAGTCCTATGTCTACAAGGAGCAGATGACACACTATAAAAGGAGTGGAAATCATAGGGGTCCCATCGTTTACTTATCTTGGGGTTTTGTTTGATCAGAGGTAACCTGACATCCTTTGATTTTGACCAAACGGTCACTCTTTAGGACAGTGGGTCCAATCTTTGATTTTGCTTCTAACTCAGGAACAAACATGTTCAAACACTTTCGAAGATCTTTGATGCTAAATGTAGGTCTGCAGTATTATATGGTAGCAAACTGTGGGGATATGTTGATTATTCTCAGCTTCAAGTGGTGGAGAATCTTTTTTGGAAACGTTTGCTGGCCTTGCCAAATGGTACATCTTCTTTTATTGTCCATGAGAAGGTAGGGATGGGATATATAATAGATCAAATCGCGATCTGACCTCTTTTAAAATGGCTGGCTATATGGATAAACCCAGAACCTGAGCTGAGCCGGCTATTTTTGAGTGATTGCCTCTCTCTGGATTTTGGAAGAATAATGCATGGCTGAATTATGTATAAGAAGGCTGGTCTGAATGTTTATAGCTCTAGAATCTATCAGGAAATCAGACACAGACTAGACTAAGGAGTATGTTTTTGCCACATAGAAAATCTGACTTCAGAATTGCAGAAAGGTTCAGTGCAGGGATTTGTTATGCTTAAAACAACCTCACTTATTGAGTCTTAGTTGACTTTTGTTGACAATTGCTTTCATCATTACTTCCTAACAAGAATTTACCTTGGGATGCTACACCAACTGCTTGCATTCCACAGGGTGGTCATTGGTGGAGAAACTCCCTCCTTGTCTTTGTGACAACTGTTCAAGACAAGATACCCTTCATTATCTTTTTTTTCTGTGATTTTCATTGCGATATTTGTCGTAATTTTATTATTCCCCTCCCTAAAGAATTGAATTTTAATGCTAGACCTGCATACATTTTTCTACAGTTGTCAAATACAGAAAATATTTGTTTGTCTCCAATTAGATTTTTAAGGGGCGCTGTAAAGAGAAGATTGTGTCTTGATAATTAATTGCTTTGTGCATATGATGAAGTGATTACTATGTTACACAATTTTTAAACTTTTGATGTTTTTTAATGTTGCATGTATCTATTGTTGGCTTCATGCTTTGTGGAAATTATTTTCTGAAATAAATATTTATGGCTGACTGACTAGTGGAGTGCACAACAAGATTAGGTGTCCTCTTTAAACCTGTAACATAATGGTAAGACCATCCTCTAGGAATAATAGATGTTCTTCAGTCACCAACCACAGTGAAATTAATTTTTCGGGTGGAATTTGTAGAAATGTGCAAGTCTATCACTACATAGCAAGAGTACTCCTCAGCAATGCAAGAACAATGCTGACTCTTTTCGAAGTTTCAAAGATGTTGTCTCATAGTCCAAGGCCTTCTCAGCACTCTAAAAGAGAGCAATTTTCTGGTTTGTGTCAATTCTGACTCACTACAATAAATGAGAGGGCGTACGCATGCTGTCACTGGAGGATTTGGTGGGAAAATCATTCAACCTGAGAAGAGTGAATCAAATGCAAAATGAATCTTTTCACGGTTGTTAGCCACATTGTTAGCAAGGACCTTGACATCCAAGTTCTTCAGGCAAATCGGTAAGTAAATTGAGCAGCACAGGGATCTTTCCCAGGTTTCAGGAGGAGTGTTTGAACTTGGGGCACAAACATCCTTAAATATATTATTTAATACCTCAACCAGGTGGTTCTTATTAACTTTATGAAACTCTACTTTGACACTATCTCTCCAAGTGTCCCACCAGTGGACATCTCTTCAATGTCCTCCATCTGTGATGTCATAGGGGTGAGTGGCAAGGATGCTATCATCTTTCCTCATGGTAAAAAGAGCTGAAGAGCCCTTTCTCTGCTGTAGTTGCAATGCCTTTTCAGCGTGTTCATAGTTCCTCCACTTTAAATGGGTCAGGGGATTTTCTGCCAGGATCACAAATAACTCATTGATGTAGTATTTCGCCAGAGAGAGTTCCATGAGCCCTGAAGGGGATGGGACAGAGTTATATCGTGGTGTAAGAGACTTTATTTCAATGGTGTCTAGAGAGGGCTTTTTTTCTGTACTCTGTCTCCTGTGTAGAGAAGAGTCACACATAAGTTCACCTCTCAAGAGGCCTATGCCCATGATACCTGTGCCAATTGAACTGGCCACTCCTTCTCAGGCAGAAAATCCACCAGAGAAGTTTGTAATTTGTATTTTTCCTTTTGGTTTTTATGTACCAACAGTAATGCATTCTCCAAAGATTCAGTGGGCGACCATCCCAACCACCAAGCCCATGTGAGGTACAGGAATAGCTAGGCATGGTCCGAGATACAACACTCCAGTATCTCATATCTGGTGCTATAGCTAAGATTTGAAATAAATCAAAATGTGCGCATGTGACATTGACAGAAGAGAGAAATGTGTATTCTCAGTTGCATGGATGTAGCAGCTTCAGATTGTGGTCACACATGATATCCTAGAGTATTACCCTGTCCTTGCCATTACCAAAGTCGGGCCTACCAGAGTTGAAACAGGATCCATGGTGATTTTCCAATCCCGCCCAATTAAAGATTTGGTCCTACGAAACGTCTGATAGAACCTTGGACAAGCTGCTAAAAAAATCTGCTTTGCTACCATTTGGGGTGTGTACCTATCACACAATTGAAGGCATGTCCTCTATTACTATATTGGCGAACACATGCCTTCCACTTTGATCCTTACAAGTCTTCAGTGTGTTAAAAGCAAGTGATAGACAAACAAGGATTGCTACCTTCCCTTTCATGAATGATAATAAGCCAGCATCTGAATCATGGGCACATCATGCATTACGAGCAAATATGACCTTCCAAACCCAATCTCTCTTCAATTTGTTGAACTCAATACGGAATAGATGGGTGCCCTGACTGAGAACAATGCCCAATTGTTTAGAAGCCATATAGGTGATAGCTTTCTTTACACTTGTGGTTTATAAGGCTATTGATGTTATTGCATGATACCACTAGATCTCTAGGGTTGCTGTAGGGGTCATCATCACCCAATGAAGCACATATAATGACCAAGACACAACCCAAGGAAAGGGTTAAGCTGGAAGTACATAGGGGGGCCTGGGGAGCGTAAAAGACCGTTTTGCCTGTGTACCACGTGGTAGCAAATATTTCTTAAAAAGAAGGTTGGCAAGTATGGCTCAAACAAGTTGAACTTTAAATGTTAATCTTTAAACTGGTAGGCCAAACCATGTAATCGCCAATCCCAAACCCAATAGATACCAGGCACACATCCAAACTTTACAATAGTGACTAAGCTCTTAAGCACATCAGGACAGAAAAGGACCTCTACAATTGAAGCTGGCAAGGCCAATATAACCCTGGTCCCACGGAAGACAAGGCATGGGACAGCACACCACAAATCAAGATCACAGGTGTCATGGCTATGTCTGAATACAGGAAGAGAGAAGGAAAGGAGAGTGAAGAGGAGAAAAATGAGTAGGAACCCCCCCAACAACAAGAAGGAGGCTATCTAGCCAACATACAGAAAGGAGTATCCCCACCCATATCCAATTGCCGAATATCCAGAGCCAGACTAAAGCATGCCAGGGGGTGATCTATCCATTATAAACAATAACACCGAAGGACCGTGTCTTCAGGGGACCTTGGTTTGTCTATGGTAATGTCATTTTGAGGATGGGCAGACTCCAAATGCCCCCCTTCATCAGGCATATTTCAGCTATGCTCTGGAGTGTTAGTCTTTCCTTCATCAGAAATGGTGGCTATTTCATTGTTCTGTGCTAGGTTTGAAAGTGTTCATTGCAGATTCCTCCATTTTCTTCAAGGAAAGGTTTCAGAGACTTCCCTATTCCTGCCATTGATTGTGACCAACCGGCAACTGGTGACATCAGCCCACTTCTTCAGTCGGGGCTGCAGAACGTGCTCCTTCGTTTCACCCCATGAGGAGAAGTCAGATGATTTAACATCCTCTTGATCTTGGTACACAAATGAACCATTGTGTGCTTTTGAAAATGTGAGGGCCTGTCTCACCTGTTGATGATGAAGAAAACAGGTTATGATAGGTATGGATAACTCCTGCTTTTATTCATCTCAGAAACCAATCCTATGTATTCCCTGAAACTCCAGTTGGGGAGAAAATTTACACTGTAACAGCTCTGGGGAGATTTCAGTCATGAAATTTGAGCAGGTGTATGCGCCATACCTTGAGGAACACCATCAGCAGCAACCTGATTAGAATGAAGTGAGAAGTGTGCGTCCCAAAGCCTGAAGCAGGACTCCACCTAACGTTCACGGATCAGCTGCCATCTCACCGCACCTGAACGGCAGAAGAAACATGGAGGCTCCCTGAAGTTCCATTCCTCACTGCAGCAAATTTGTGCCAGGGAATCTGAATGTCAGGTCTTCAGGGAGGGTGAAACTACATCTTGCAGGACAAAAGTTACTTGGCCCATCAGAATTATTAGACGAAATCTCTGTTTGAAAAACCTGGAAAACTTGGAAATCTGCATGGAAATTCTGATAGCTGCATGTTATTCCCCAAAAACTTGCAACTGACATTATTTTCCCACCCCTAAAATATTGGACCCTTGGGGGCGTGGTTTCGGCACCGTTCTATGATGGCGTGACCGCCCGAGGCTCCGTCGGACCGGGGATTTCATTTCGCTAATTGAGACCATTCCAGCGCTCGCCGAGGGACGAGATTTACGGCATCTCTCCCTCAATTAATGGTGAGTGGCTAGAACTCTTCAACAACAATGCTGCAGCGTTTTTAGGGACTTAACGGCCCCGGGGGATTTCTCCTAACAGTGAGGTCGCGCCTGCCATTTTGGAAGGTGAGGGCATCTAATCTATTGTTGAAACAGCCTTTCCTTGCAGGAATGAGCTCCTGCTTCCTTAAGCAGCCTTAATCGGATTATTTCGGCACTTCTACACAGTGTACTTGCTTTTTCTCCATTTTTTTATGCTGTTGACATGTTACTCACAAGGAAAATATGACTATTATTTCTTTTCTGGAGCTTTTTTCACTCATGATGAATCATTGCTATGGATAAGTCTCTTCAAGATGTGATGGCTAATTTGAGTTTACATTAAATATTATTGGATAAAGATCTTGACCCTGCGGTTTTCTGATATATTCCTGTGTGCTCCATTCTTCTAGAGCTGTGGTTTTTTCTCCTCTCATTTTGTGACTGATTTATTTTACGTTTTTCAAAAGTTTTTCCTCACGCTTGCATCTTATGTAGTGTTTTATACAACCTGCTTCTCTTTTATATGGGGAGATTAAGAAACCTTAAACTTTCAGCTTCCACCAAACATACTATGCTCTCTGACTCTACCCACAATGACATGGAGGACAATCCTTCTCATAAACCTGACTCTACACCAGGCGCCATTCCAAAATCGCAGCCTACAAATAAGTTGTCTGTGGTATCCACCAAACGTCCAAAAAAAGATCCTCCGTCTCCAGTGCACTCTTCTTCGGCATCCATGGACGTAATACTTGAGGAAATTCGTGTCTTAAAACCCTTCATAGAGGAAACTAATAAGACTATGCAATTTTTGGAGGACAAATGGTCTTCATTGGACTCACGGGTACTAATTGTGGAACAAAAAATGGAAGCTCTACAATCTACTTGCTCACGTATTTCTTTTCTAGAATCAGAAATAACTCTCCTTAAAAAGCACACTGAAGATTTTAAAAAACGAAACCGCAGAAAGAACCTTCGCATTTATGGTCTCCCTGAAAATATGGAAAATTCCAATCCAACTGTTTATTTTCAAACTTTTTTGCCAAAACTTCTGGCTATGCCTGCTTCTACTTCCCTTAACATCCAACAGGCTCATAGACTTGGTCCCAAGGTCTCAGCAAAACCACGTGGAGTCATCATGTTCTTCCTGCAATACACCGACCTCCTTCAAGTCTTATTGGTTGTCAAATCCCAAAAACTAATTTTTTGGGAGGCTCATCAACTATATTTTTCTCAGGACGTAGCTAAAGTCACTGCTGACCGTCGGAAAAAATTCCTGTACTTGCGTCCCCAGCTATGATCTATAAATGCCAGATATGCTCTAATTCATCCATGTCTTTTCAATGTTACCCACAAGCCGAAGACTACCACTTTCGAGGATCCGGCTGCTTTACAGGAATTCCTTCATCTTCATTGAGCTGATGTCATGGACACCTCAAAATCTACCTGATTGTTATTTTGTTCTGTTTTACAGGGCTGTATCCTTATCTGTGTAGTTTAATGAGTGTTGTTTTGTTCTTGCTCTGATTTTGTATGATGTTCATGCCCTAGTCTTTTGTCTCTTTTTCTCTTTTCCCTAGTTTATTAAAGTATTGTATTCATATTGTCCCCTTTTCTTCCTAATAGAGGTATATTTTTTCCACTTCTCGTCCTTCGTATGGTCTCCTTTATGTGTTAATACTTACCCATCCAAGGTTGCCCTGTCGTCCGATGGAGTTCTAGTGCTGTAGTCGTCGTCTTCTGGTGTCGCCATTCCCCATTCCGTCTTTGTGTTTTGTAGGTATGTTCCTTAGTCGTCATTTGTATGACTTGTACTGTCTTTTTGTTCCCTGTTTTATTTCCTCTTTCTTGACGTTTTCTTCTATGGTTCCTTTCTCCTTTCTCCTTTTTTCTTTTCCCTATTATCTACTTCTTCACTACGTCTTCCATGCTTCTTCTTTATCAACAAATATCTTATTTCTTTCACTTTTTTCCCTCATTCCTGTTTTAGTCTTACTTAATTCTCAATATTCTAAGCATTTTGATTGTTCATGCTCTTATTTTTATGTTACATTACGGGTTACTACATGGAACATTAAAGGACTAGAAACCATATTAAAAGGTAACATGTGTTATCCCATTTAACTAAATAAAAACGGACATTGCATTGCTTCAGGAATCACATCTTTCTGAATCTGAAACTTCCAAGTTGAAGAAATGTTGGGTGGGCAATGTGTTTATCTCTCCTGCTTTAGGTAAGAAGAATGGGGTTCTGATCTTATGCCATAAAAAACTACATGTAGCAGTTGTTCATCAAGAATATGATCTTGAAGGTCGATGGGTTATTGTTAAGTTACTTATAGATAAGATACCTATAGTTATTTTTAATGTATATGGCCCCCTTCTGTTGATAAGGTTTTCTGGACAAACATTTCTTACAAAATGCTTTTATATGATGATGACTACATTCTATTTGGCATAGATTGTAACCAAATTCATGATCCCATACTAGACAGACATTCTACATTGAAATTTGTCCCTTCGAAATTGCACTTTCAATTTACTTCCACAATACGACGTAAATCTTTAGTTGACGTATGGCGACTTTGCCATCCAGACCTTCAAGAATACAGTTTCTATTCAGCTCCACACCACTCACAATCCCGTATTGTTGGAAAGTCATCCTGTGCCCTGGGCACCCCCCAACTTTTTGCTGACTGGTACTCGTGGCAACTGACTCTGACTGACCCTGGGCTCTGCCTAACCAGGCCCAGGGCCAGTGCTATGCTGAAAGAGACACATTTAGAATACAGTGAAAACACCTACAAACAATAGGGTACACTATAGGTTGGGGTACCCCTGTGATTGGCATGACCTACCCTAGAAGGCTCTAGTACATAATAGGGCAGGGGGATTGAAACTACCTCTCAGTCCCTAGTATATCATAGGGCATGACAGTATAGAGGCCAGCAGGCCTTTCTGCACTTGCATGTGTGCACTGCTGAAGCCTGAGGTCAATTTAAAAGTGGCTCTGTGTTGCAGGACTGCTTTTAAAAAGTAAATTGCGCCCAAACTCCACTTTGGTGTTTGGGACACTTAAAAATGGATAACCTACAATGTTTGGGCATATTAGGTACCCCCAGGGTCTCCTCTAGGTGGCCCAGGAGTGGGGGATCAGGTATTTATAAGGAGGACCCTTATAAAATGAGTTTTATATGCCCTGGGTTAAATGAAATTGCGCAATCCCCTCCCCACATTGTGATAAAGTGCTGCCCAAAATCGACTTTGGTGCTAAGAGCACTGTGGAGGGAGGATCTGCAATATTTTTACTTTTTCAGAACCCCTAAAGTCTCCCCTAGGTGTTCCAGGGGTGGGGGTCCTGTAGATATATGCAGAGTGCTTATAAAATATGTTTTTATAAGCCCTGGTGCTGGAAAAATGGGCCAAGTCATTGTTCCCAGTGCAAATCCCATGCACATAGGTTAACAGGGCAAGAAGTTATTAACTACTAACTCTTGATAGGAGAAGGCTAAAAATACCATTCAAAGACTTCCCAGAATGGTATTAATAAATCCAACAATATGATATTGTTGAATTTCTCCTAAAATGTACAGACTAGAAGTTATAAGACCTTCTTGTTTGTAAGCCCAGATTCAGCCTTCCAGTGGTCTGTCCTGACTGGTCAGAGTTAAGTGGATTAGCCAGGCTCTTTTGAAGAGGTGATAAAGAGCCCCTGGGGTTAACCAGCTCTGCTGGTAGGGTAGTATTCTGTTACACAGGAATGCCAGAGCAGGGGGAGGAGTCGTAAACAATGGACTTCAAGGGAAGGGGAAGACACCAGTGTCATTTACAACTCTACTCTTTTGAACCCAGCCAGATGCTAAGCTTAAGGAAGGAATGGGCAGATGCAAGGGGGGAGAGACTATGGAGATTAGCCATCCTAGGGGTGTGTTTAGCCAGCTCTTCTCTCCCTGCTGGAAAATCAGCCATTATGAATTTGGAAGAATTGGTGCACTCTGGGACAAAATAGTGCCACACTTTGCAGGATGTGGTCATACCTTTGGGTGGTACCCTGTACCCCATTGGACAGGAGTGACCACCTGCTCGACCCAGAGAAATTGGAATAAGTATCTGAGAAGGGCAGAGACTCTCAGATCTGCTGCTTGAAACTTAATAAAGCAAGACAGGCCATGCTGAGAAGTTTGATGTGCATTTCCTAAGGCCTGCACTCTGAAGATTGCACCTTCTGCACCATCTAGAACTACAGCCCTGTTGACTACCTTTCTGTAAAAGGAATAAAGAGTGGACTCCCTGCAAGCTACAGGTTAACAGAGCTCACCTGGAAAATCACCACAAAGAATCCTCAACCTGGAGAACTACCAGTGGATTTGTAAGGGTTTTGTCCAAGTGAATTGTGGGAACTGAAGTCTTCAACTTTCAAGGAACACCTTGGAGCTTCCAGACCCTTGGAGTGAGTTTGAGACACTTTGGAACCCTTTGGGGAACTTCAGGAAGAAGTTCCAGAAGTTTGGAGAACTTTGGAGCAAAGCTCCATTAGGGGACTGACTCAACCTGGCCAGCCAAGCCGCCTGCCTTCAATCGCGAGTCGGCCTGCCGTCCAGGTTTGTCCCGCTGAAAAGCTACGTAGGTCCTACTTCCAGAGTTTGACCGGGAGTAGTCGAAATCCGAGGCCGGCGAACCCTCACCGAATCCGGCTTGGTGAAGAGCATCGAGGGACTCCGCGAGAAAAAATTCTGTAAAAGTTTCTAAGTCCGAACCAAGAAAAGGTGACCGGGAGCAACTGCGAAAGCCAAGCTGCCTGCCTTCAACTGCGTGTTGGCCTGGATCCTTGGTACGTCCCGCTGGAACACTCCGGAGGTCGGACTTCCATAAGTTTGACCGGGAGCTCATCGCAAGGCAATCCGGCGGACCCTCACCAAATCCGGACTGGCTGAGAGCTTCGAGAGACCCCGGGAAGAAAAGCTCCAGAAATGTTTCTAAGTCAGAAGGGAAAAACTTTGACCGAGACCTACCGCGAGGGCTAGCCGCCCAGGGCTCCATCACGGTCAGCCTGAAACTTTGACTTTGACCCGGTCTATCGCGACCAGATGTCCCGATAAGGCGCTATAGGTTTCTATGTGTTAGATAATGCTAAATATTTGAAAATTCATATCTCCGGTTCCCTACATTGGAATTTTGTCATTTTGGTGTCATTTTAAAGATAAAAATATGTTTTATTTTTATAAAGTGGTGTTGAATTTTTATTGTTCATTGTGTCTTAATTATTCACTGAATTGATGTTTTTAAATGCTTTACATATCTATGTTTGAAGTTAAGCCCGCCTGCTCGCAGCCAAGCTACCAAGGGTTGAGCATAGGAATAATTTTCTAAGACCTATTCTGAGCCCCATACTGTGTTAGTGGCCTTATTGCCAGTGGCAGATATACATTTGCCCCTACTAATAATCCACTTTCCAACACGTATTGATTATCTTTTCCTAAGCAAGTCTTTGGCTCAGCATGCTATTCAATCTGAAATTGGATCAATTTTAATCGCGGACCATGCCCCAGCATACGTTGATATAGACCTTATTTTCTTTTCCCCATGTTCAGGTAGATGGCGCTTTAATAATTCACTACTCTTAGACCCTAAATTCAGTCAACAATTCAGTTCCTTTGCCTCTGATATTTTTTGCTATCAATTCAAACCCAGAATCCCCTTTTGGAATGGTTTGGGACTCCTTTAAAGCAGCAGCCAGAGGTTTTATAATAAATTTTGTATCACAAAAGAAAAAATCCTTTGAGGCCCAGTCTACTCAACTACTTAATACAATTAAACAGTTAGAATGCACATATTATCAATACAATGATGAGGCTTCCCTGAAAAATCTTATTGACGCTAAATTTACTTTTAATAGATTATCTACGTTTGCTGCCTCCTCATTTTTTTTAAAAAGTAGCACTCGCTATTATGGGGGTCAAAATAAAATGGGAAAATTACTGGCTAATTATTTGAAAGTGAGGAAAGACAGAACTAGAATAGAATCTTTACAAAGCCCCACAGGAACACTCCTTTTTAAGGATAATGACATTTTAAATTGATTAGTTTCCTTTTATAAAAATCTCTACTCCCCTGAAAAACAACCAGAACAGTCTGACTTTTCGACTTATTTTCAGTCCATTGCTTCCCTTCCCTCCAATCACTTTGACGTTGATTCCTTGGAAATTGATATTTCCTTAGCAGAAATTTTCCATGTAGTCTCGGTGTTAAAAAGAGGAAAAGCTTCGGGGCCTGATGGCTTCACCATTGAATTTTATGATCATTTTGCAAAACTCATTAATCTCTTACTTTTATTTAAATCTTTTTCTGACAAAGGTATTTCGCAGGGCACTTTCCAAGAAGCCTTGATTTGCTTAATCCCAAAAGAAGGTAAGGACCACTCTCTCTGCAAGAACTACAGTCTCATCTCCTTAGTTAACACTACCTATAAGATTTTTGCTAAGATCTTGGCTCTACGCATCGACCCTGTTCTACCTGGTTTGATAGGCCCCGAACAGTCAGGCTTTGTTAAGGGAAGATTAGCCTCTGATAATTCCGAGTATTTTTCAACATCCTCAGCAAGGCCTCATCTTTGGATTACCCTATTTCTGCTATAGCTTTGGATGAAGAAAAAGCTTTTGATTGGATTGGTTGGGACTTTATGTTCCACGCATTAAAATTAGCTGGTTTTCCATCTAAGTTGATTGCTTTGATTTCTCTATTATATTCAGATCCCAAAGCCTCAATTTTCGATAATGGTAAAACTTCAGGTTATTTTCCATTACCTAGAGGGTACAACAAGGGTGTCCCTTATCACCTCTATTATTCCTCATAGCGCTGGAACCCTTTTTAACCAAAATTAGGCAAGACACTCTTATGTCAGGTTTCCAATATGGTCCTCATCAGGTTAAAATGTCAGTTTATGCTGATGATATTCTCCTATATTGTTCTAATCCTGTAACCTCTCTCCCCCTTTTCTCCAACAATTAAACACATTTTCTCAACTTTCAGGATATCGACTTAATATTGATAAATGTGAAGTTTTGTCTTTAAATGTTTTATGCCCCAAAAATATTTTTGCCCACACCGGTTTTTCATGGCAATCCTCTAAAATAAAATATCTGGGCTTGTGGTTCGCTCCAACAATTCCTGAAGCTTTAAAACTAAATTTCGACCACATTAATAAAACATTAAATGATACTATTACATGTTGGCGTCCACTTTTCCTTTCTTGCTGGGGCCGATTGGACTCGATTAAAATGCTGCTCACTCCTCTGATACTATACATCATCTCCATGATTCCCCTCCACATTCCCAGGTATTACTTTAAGAAAGTTGATTCTCTCTTAACAAAATTTATTTGGAAAGGCAAACCCTCTCATATAGTTTTGTCTTCTTTAAAAAAAGATAAATCTAATGGAGGTCTTAGGTTTCCCGATTTCAAAACTTATCACTCTGCTTTTTCCCTAAAACAAGCTGCTCGTTGGCTCTCTTCAGAGCACCCCGTATTTCCTCCACTGTGGATAGAAATAGAGAAAGTTCTTATTACCCCCTTCAACTTTCAGGAAATCCTTGCTTTTACTTCGAATATTTCATCTTTATGTCCCCCCATCATTTCTCATTCCCGTAAACTCTTAGTTCCTCTCTTACCGACTTCGTATCCTTCAATTAATTCTTATCAACAACAATCTATTTAGCATAATAAATCACTACAAATTAAGAATCGTTCTATATACTGGAGCAATTGGCATTCTAAGGTGCTGTGTTGGCTCTCTTAACTTCTATTTAACGATCAGCCCCTTTCATTTACTGATCTCCAAACTAAATTTTCTTTACCAGCCTCATTTAGATCGCAAAATGTTCTTCTATGTCCCGCACTTAACCAATATCTTCTTACATTACCAAACACCCCCAACCTTCTTGCAAACTGCATACACCTTTCTCCAATATTAGATACTTCCCCTTCTGTATCCACTATATATAAATCTTTACAATTACCCCCAAATAGACTCAAATCAAAGACTGAATTGGCTTGGGAAAAAGACTTACTACAATGTTAGCCTACTAGTACTTGAAATAAGTTATAGTTTAGGCTTCATAAAACCTCTCGAGCTGCTAATACCACACAAACCCTTTATTTTGTTTATCAACCGGTGTTATTCTCTCCAGTGACCCTGGCATATTTCTCATTGGATATGTCCTCTACTTTTTGGTCTTGTCCCTGTCCTACTGCTGATTTAAAACACATGTTATTTGAGTGCCGCTCTATCCACCTATTCTGGCAAATGGTCTGGTCCCAAATTAGGAAAATTTTCAAAGCTAAGGTCCCCTTTTCTCTAATAAACATATTCCTAGGTACTCTGTCGCCACAATGGCCTCAATCACCATCGAGTTTTAAACTGTTAGATCTATTGTTAGCTGTTGCTTTCAATTTAATAACCTCAAACTGGAACCAAGCAGATAAAGTTACTTTTAGATCCTGGTGGAACGCTGTGTGTTTTCAGCATAGGCTAGACACTAATTATGTTTCCCTTATTTCTCTAGCGATTAAAATAGATCTCTTGTGGCTCCCATTAACCACATATTTATCCTTATCTGCCTCCGCCATTGTTAAAGGTATTACTGTATCAGATGATGTTTGGAAACCACCCTAATTTCACTCTTTGCCTCTTAACCCGTCTGCGCCTGTCCGCGCCAGAACGTCGTCAGACGCCAGAGATGCTGCTGGTTCCGCGGGAGGTATGCTGATGTATTCCTGTGGAGAACTGCTGGCTGTTAGAAAACTGGTGAGCCTGTGCAGTCACCCTCTATGCGGTCTGCCTGAGGGCCCGTTCTGCTGCAAAATGTGTGGTTTTGATTCTTGGGCCACTACGTCACCACACACTCCCCCTTCTCCCTCCAGGCTCATTATTATAATCCTCAGCCTTAATTGTCGCTCTTTAGCCAAACATTTCTCTGATGTCTACGATCTGTTGCAGGATGAATCTCCTGATGTCTTTTTTTTAACTGAGACCTGGCTCTCTGATGTCATGGTTGCTGAGCCTGGCCTAGCGCTTTCCCAGGGCTACAGTATCTTGACCCTTAATAGAGAGTCGAGAGGAGGCGGCATCACAGTCATTTTTAAATCTTGCTACACATGCACTTTTGTGAAAGAGACTGTGGCTGGCTGTGAGTGTGCGCGTTTTGGGATCTCTTTTAGTGCTAATTACACCATGTTGGGGTTGCTGGTGTATCAGCCACCAGGGCCGTCTAAAGAGTTTAGGGCATCACTCATTGAGGCAGTCAGTTCCTTGGCTATGAGAGCTGCCAACTTCAGCATTATCGGGGACCTGAATCTGCTTCTAGACAGCCCTATGGACACGGAAATGGTTAACTTCGTAGCGGACCTTGCGGCCTGTCAGCTAACCCAACTGGTTTCAGGTCCTACCCACTCCGCTGGCCATTTGCTGGACCCTGTCTTTTCCAACCTTCCTTCCCTCACAGTCCACACCCCTATCCCGGTGTGTTGGTCCGATCATTACCTGGTTTCCATGTCACTCTCGGGTGTAGTGCCTTCTCGGAAGGTAGGTCAGAAGTCCTCTTTTAAGCGCCCTTGGCACAAATTGAATCTGGATCAATTCCATGCCCTTCTCTCTACGAATATCCCCAGTCTGCCTGCTGACCCGGACGCTGCTTACAAAGCGCTATGTGACTGGATTCTCAGCCCCTGGACACACTTATTCCTGCCAAGTGGTCCAAGAACCGTAATTCTAAATCTAGCCCTTGGTATAATGACAAATTGGATACCATGCGCAAGGCATGCAAAAGGCTGGAGCGGGCTTGGAGACGGGACTATGACCCGGTCTCGAAGGGATGCTATCAGGCTGCTATTAATAACTACCATAGGGCTATTCAATCAGAACGGGCAGCTTTCTTTGCAAAGGAAATTAGGGAGAGTAGCAATCCGGCCAAAAGTATTTTCTCGTTACTTACAGATCTTAAATCAATGAAGACATCAACAGCACCTCTGATCACTTTCGGATCAGCAATGTGAGGACCTCGCCACCTTCTTTGTCAGGAAAGTAGAAAGCATCTATATGTCCTTCCCGCCGGCTCCAGCGTGCTTAAGTTCTGTGCCTAGGCCCCTCTCTACCTGCACTCTTGCGGCCTTTCCATCTTTCTCTCAGGATAAGTTGCGCTTGCTATGTAGCAAAGTTAAATCCGGTTCTCCTGCTGACCCTCTCAAGCCTGACCTATTTATGAAATTTCTGCATGTGCTCTTGTGCCAGGTGATTAATATGTCCCTTTCCATGGCGGTTGACCCTAGGATGTGGAAGCAGGCGAGGGTGGTCCCTCTGCTTAAAAAATCCACTCTGGACCCAGCTAAACCAGAGAATTTCCACCCTATATCTCTCTTGCCATGGGCGTCTAAGAACTCTGAGGCCTACATTAATTCCATCCTGACAGAATTCCTGAATAATAACAACATTTTAGACCCCTCTCAGAATGGCTTTCGCTCAGGCCACAGCACGGAGTCGGCGCTCCTAGCTGTGACCGATTATCTGCGGACAGCACTAGATGCTGGGCGCACCTCGGCACTGATATTATTAGATCTCAGTGCCGCATTTGACACGGTCTCCCATACGATTCTGCTGCAACGACTGGAGGAGGCCGGCATAGTGGGCTCCACCCTAGATTGGCTAATTTCTTTTCTTTCTGAGAGGACGTTCCAGGTGACAGCTCCCCCTTTTACCTCCTGTGTTCACACCATCAAACAAGGTGTGCCACAGGGCTCAGCTTTGAGCCCATTGCTATTTAATTTGTATGTCCAACCTTTGGCTGCTGTGGCCAGGAGCAGAGGGCTTACTATTGTCTCCTATGCTGACGACACACAGTTGGTAGTGGCACTCTCTGACGACTCTACGCAGGACGCCCTCAAGTTCTGGAGCGATCTTGCAGTCGTTGCTGAGTGGATGACTGCCAACTGTCTCCAGCTTAATGGTAGCAAGTCTGAGGTGTTGTTGGTTGGGAGAGGACTGTGGGTTATGGAGTGAGCATTGGTGGCACACAACCATTGGCGGCGCCCCTGCCCCCAAGCAGGTGGTAAAAAATCTGGGGGTGTGGATGGATTCGGCCCTCAGTTTCCAAGTCCAAACAAAAAAGGTGGCAGGGACTTGTTTCGGGCTACTACGGGGGCTCAAACCTCTGCTGGGTTTCTTTGACACGTCTACCCGGCAAGTCATCGTCCAGGCCTCAATTCTGTCGAGACTGGATTATGCCAGCTCGCTCTATCTGGGGACAAATAAGGCAGAAATCCTGAGACTGCAGAGGGTTCAAAATTTGGCTGCTAGAATTCTTCTCGGTGTCCCTAGAGCGTGTTCTGCGGCGAATGCCCTTCGCCGCCTCCACTGGTTGCCGGTGGCCAGGCGGATAGAGTTTAAAGCCCTCCGCATGGCCTTCAAGATTCTGAATTTTGCCTCCCCAGGTATCTTGGCCAACGTGCTCCTGCCCTATGTACCCACCTGCCAAATTCGCTCTTTGGGGCAGCACCTGGTGGTGGTTCCCCGGGTGAGGAGGATGCGTGCTGGGGGGTGTTCTTTTCGCACCCTGGCAGCTAAACTCTGGAACTCTCTTCCTTTACAGACCCGCAGCTTGAACAACTACCTGGCATTCCGGAAGGCTATCAAAACACATCTTTTTCCTTTGCCGTAGGCCCTAGTTCTTCTAGGGGCCCGTTCTTTCTCTGCTGTTAGCGCCGGGACGCCTCTTTGCTGGGGCAGCTGCGCGCTATATAAAATTTTATAACATATCATATAACATAACATATTTCTTAGATGATTAGAAGATTTTCTTATTCCTATATTCATATCATGCTATTTTAGCTTTACTTATTGTTATGCTTACAGTGTTTTATTCATTTATTATTCTTGCCTTTTATTCTTATATTATAAATTAATTATATATTGTTTTCCTTCCCTTTCCCCTTCCCCTTTGATTTATAAGGTACATATTGTTCTTTGTATACATCTTGACAGTCATATTTTTCATATAACTTTGTGTTTCATAAAACCTTTATTTTTTGTTAAATAGGATTTGTTGTATTTTTTACAGTGCTGTTCCTTTTCTTGTTCTTTCTTAATAAACTCAAACTTTAAATATTGGACCCAGGAGAATCCCGTAGAAATAAATGAAATTTTCAGGCCCACTCATAATGGAGACCACTCTGAGGATGGAAAAGTGGGACAAAGAAAAAACAACAAGATAGGAAGAGCAGAGAGGAACTGTGGTGCTGCGGAAGACTTCTAAGAATATGATGAACAGGCAGGATAGCAAACAGGTGTATCCTTGGTGAAATCAATCCTGAACTATATTATTGGGGAAATTATGACCAGAGTGAAGGCTTCATACTTTGAACTCAATGCGAAGCCCCAGTTCCCTGGAAACGATTGTGGTGTTTGGAAATATCAAAGGAAAAAGAGGAAGAGAATAACAAGCAGTATGGTAGAAGGATTCAATTACAACAGCAGTGACCACACTGTTGAGAAGTCTGATAACCAAAATAAAATGCAAAGCATTCTGGAGAGAGTCTATTTATATGGTCGTCGGGAGTTGTCATCAAATTGATGACACATTGGCCGAAGAATATTCACAATTTCACATATTCTTAATATTAAATTAACTGGAGCACAATGGTTTGGCCGTATTTAGAAAAGAATGATACCATCAAAAAGAAAATACAACTATGACGGCACCTAAAACAGATGTTGAACTTGCTCTGATAACTTCCCCACCCAAGAAAGTCAACATGCATTTACGTTTCTAAATTGAGGGAATAACTTGGGGGCTACTCGAAGGCTCTCTTTAATACTTGGTATCCTAGGTGGTATACCTTCTGACCAGAGGAGCCCCCCACCATCATATAAAGGAAAAGTAATAATAAATGATTGATGATTTGGTGAATCGAAAAGTGTTACAAAAGTCAGAACATAAATCCTCTCACATATTGTGATTAAAAGCAAGCTGCAAACAAAGGTGATTTTTCAAAGCTCAGTTACTCATGATTCTTCAAGTTGAGACAAAATAATCAAGTTTTCTCAGAGGTTTGTAGGCAATGTCAATTTAATATGTATGAAGGACTACACCATTTTTCACATGTGTAATTATGAAAGGGAAGATTAATGATGGGTAAGGCTAGAGAGCATTAATGGGGAGGGGAGGTGGTTAAAAATGGTTAGTTAGTAGTCTGCAATAGACCCAAAATACGAAAGCATCATTTTATTTTGGGCTTGGACCTTGTAATGAACCGAGAAATACTAGGATGGGCAATGCTCAATGGACTCACAATCCCCTATGACTCAAGCCATCCTCCTCTTACCTCTCCATCGGTAGTAAATGAATACTATGGAGGGTTTCAGAATAACACTGACTACCTCTGTACTATCCTAACATGCCCAGGATCAGGAGGATCCACTCCCCAGGCCGACACATGATCTGGGGAGGATAACTCATGTGGCGACCTCATATTCCCTCTTTATCCATTTGACAGTTTCTTGGTTGGTGCTGTAGAAGAAAAGCAGAACCCACCTCTTTTCAACTTCTCAGTCTTACCCAAAGGAAAAATAAGCCAAACATTTGCAGCCACCTCTAGTGAGATCCCGTTTTTTCCCCACAAGCATAAGCTGCAGACAGAGTAATATCTTTGGTGATATGGCACTTGGTGTAATCTGTTCAGGTTAGAAACAGATAGAGGTTTTCACAGCTGTAAATCAGGCCATTGATCATCCTGCTACATACATGAAATTGACATTCACGTACAACTGTGAGTCAGGTGCCTGGAGCAGTATTTAGATTTTGAGTGATGTAGTACCCTGGGGTGATTGAATGAATGCTTCTGACTCTTTGGGCTTTCCCAAAAAACTAAAGATAGTCCTGAAGCTAATGTTATGTTATGTTATGTTATCTGAGTTTATATAGCGCACAGCTGCCCCAGCAAAGAGGCGTCCCGGCGCTGCCAGCGTCAGAAGGAACAGGGCTAAGAACACAACAAGTAGGCGTAAGGAATATACAGAAGACAAAACGGACTAAGCAGAAGGAAACAGGAAAGTTTTAATGCAGTGGCAACAGGGGCATCCTTGTAAGAAGAGTACACTTCCTGAATATATATTTGTCAATGAAGTGTATACATACATAAATCCTATTTCAGAAGAAAAGGTTTGTCGTCTGTGGCTGAGCAGTGAGTATATATTTTATGTTAGAGGGAGCACTAATGAACAAATGTTTCTGGCAATTGTAAATATCATATCGCGCTTAATGTTCTCATATAATGAGAACCAATAAAGACCACAGAGGAAAGGAGTATCTCTGGCACAGTGAGTCTACTGAAATTATATCAATTGTTTTATATGATGAATAGCCACTTAAGTAATCCTCTTTTAAGTTTTCAATAAAGTTTGTTAATACAGCCATTGGAAGACTTAACTGCTGGGTAATGATTGGAAATGATGGTGCCACTACAGAAACTATGCTGACTGATCTGTTTAAGGCTAATAAGTAATTAAAATGGCCCAATTACTTCACCAGTAGTTTTCATTACTCCAGTCAAGTCCTACTGACAGCCCTTACTCTCAGAGTTAGCCCCTGTCCAACACCTGCCTTAGAACAGCACCCTGAACACTAAACTACTATGGGGCCGATTACGATGCCGGTCTGATCACAACCGATGGTGTGTCGGTTGGGATCCGACCAATATCTTTACATGCAGTCCAACTGCCGCATTATGATGCAGCGGTCGGAGGCAGGGGGCAGAGGGACTGACCGCTGCCTATCCGATGGGCTTAAGGAGACCGTAGTGGCAGTGGGTGGAAAGTAACCACTTACAATGGGGCGGTGTCTTCTCAGGCACAGCAGTAGGGATTACAATGCACGTTTCAGGCAGTCTTTCAATGGCTGTCGGAAACAGACTTTGGGGGCCCCTAAAAGGGCCCCCATCTCTCCAGGCCCCTGCTAAGAGGTCTGGGGGGCACCTGTGGTGCCCCATAAAACATTGACACCCCGCTTGCCAGGCACCACATGGTGCCTGGCTCACTGTGCATTAATGTTTGCAAAACATCAATTTTCCTAATGAGTGTTGTACAGCAGCCCTTTTCCGCCCACTGCACAAGCCGCATTAGGAAAATGGATGTTTATTACCGCCTCATGGGCAGTCATATCCAAAGTTGTCGGATGGGACCTTCGCCTACTAGTCGGTCAGTTTCCATTCTGACATGATACTGGTCAGACGCCCGTCCCACCAGCATCATAATTAGGGCCAATAGAGTACTTGAGCCCGGATTTACACTCTGTGAAGTTGTTGCTAATGTCTCTGTTTTGATATTTTACCACCCATCAGCTTGCATTTTCCATTCCCCTCATCATGCTGGAATCGGAAGCTGTGTATGGAACAGGGAAAGTAGAACTGTGATCAGGAAAATTAGGGCTCCTTCACGCATCTTCCTCTTCAAACCCTTATCAGTGAGTATGCAACAAGCTAAGTGCCACTTTGCCATGTTCAAACATACATACAGACAAAACTTTAACATACCTGTAAGAAAAAACAGACAGATGCCAAGAATTCTACAGCACCATGGTATATTTTACTGCAGTCATGTACAAAACCTTTAAGTGGTAACAGCAAGGATCAATGATACAACATCGAAAGCAACAACATAGTGAAACAAAAACATCAGGTCAAAAATATCGCTTACAAAAATATCGTATCCCTATACTTATAATGGTAAGCACAAAAATATTGAAAACAAACATTGTTTCACACTAACAGCATTAAAAACAAACAAAAATATTGTTTTTAATATATATATATATATATATTGTAATGTAGTAAATCTGAAATATTTAAATATACAACATTAATATTTTATGTAAATTAAACAAATTTAAATAATATTTAATACTATATATAAATGTATACTTGTATAAACACACGTATATGTGTGTGTATGTTTACATATACAATGTAACACTATTATTAAAAATATATATTTTACATTACATTTTTGGAGTTATGTATTTTAATTTACTCCTCTAGGAAAAGCGTTTTTTGTTTTGCCGCCAATAACTTTGGCGCTGATTCACGAATCTTCACGAAATTTTCAGAAATTGTCCCCTTTGTGGCTCAGCTGCGGTGTTGATAGTTTTGGGGTGATCCATCAATCGGGGGCGAGAAAAAGGGGGTGCCCCATACCGCGTCTATGGAGATATTTATTTTTTGAACACGACTACAGCCCGAACTGCTGAACAAAATTACACCAAATTTGACAGAATGCTAGATGTTGGTCCAGAAAGAGTGCCTTTTGTGATTTAGTGTAGCTCCGTTAAGTAGTTTCAGAGATATTTAGGTTTTAAAAATATAGATATCTGGGAGCCCAACAGCCTACTGAAACCCTGCTGAAATTTTGGGTGGCTGCCAACACTTCAACCAAAAAGTGCTGGCAGCCATCTTGGGACTGATGAACCGAGTCCCACAAAAAATGTAAAAAACAAAAATAAAAAGGGGCGGGGTAGAAACACCCTGACCCCTAAGCCTCTTGGGGGGGTCCCAGGGCCAAAAAAAGCATTTTTTAAAAAGAATTTCAGTGGGATCCACCTGAATATGTTTACAAAAACGAAGCATGGTCTCCCGCGCTTCGTTCATTATCCACCCTCAGGTGGCGCATTTGCAGAGTGTTAGAGAAAGGGGGTGTGGCCTCCTGAGACTTGCCGGAGTTTTTTGTTTTATTATTAAATTTGTTTTTATTGGAAGGGGGGCTGCGTAGCCCCATCCCCCGAGGCCAGGCCTTTATTTATGTTTAAATAAAACAAGGGGAGGGGTGCCACGTGGCCCCCCTCCCCAGGCCAATTTCGGCCCCCATGACCCTATCCCCTGAGACCAGGCCTTCATATTCTTTTTTAAATGGGAGGGGGGCCTGCGCAGCCACCCTCCCAGGGGTGATATTGCCTCGGGGACCCCATCCCCAGGGGCATGACCTCTCGTTGGGACCACGGCGGGAGCCTGAAGGCCCCTATGGTCCCTGCCGTCTCCCGGCCTCCTACGGGAGCCGGTATTGCTTTTGGATAGAGGGAGCTGCAAACATGCTCCAGTAATTTGCTTATCTCCTGGATCATAACTGTATTAAATGCTTTGATAGTATCATAAGGGACATTGGGATAAAGACAGACTTCGGTTTGAGACCACTGTGACTTGCTGCATCAGGGGAAAAGCCAAGTTGCATAAGTGTCTTTCGTAGGCACCGGCATTGTTGGAAGTGGATCGGCACAGTGCAGCAATAGTTGGGAGGAAGATATATATATATCATGGCGGCAGAATAAAGCAGTAAACCTCACATACAAGTGGTCCGTGTCCGTGTGTTTTGGAGAGGATTGAGAGCAACGACGGCGATCGTGATATATATATATATATATATATATATATAATCTTTTCTTATTGCTCCTTCTGGAACTGGGGGACCCATGGGAGGTGGTGCGCATGCCGGCAGAGCGTACCGGCTAGAAATCCACTGCAAAGTTAGGTAGGCTCACTCTCAGGATACAGCAAAAGTAGGACAGTGTAGCAGGAAACTGTTTATTCACACAACGCGTTTCGACTGCCCAGCAGCCTTGGTCACTTGTGCATACATCACCACAAGGGTGTCCTTAAAAATGCATGGTAGAAATAAAGAGAGGGACACAGAAGAGTCTAATGTGTTGTCCATATTGGAACGTGGTTACTCTAAGCCAGTGAGAGTAGTACATACCATGGAAAGTGCATTTCATAAATAATATTACAAAATACCAAAAACAAAAATGACAATCTGGGCAGTTAGCCAAGTAGTCACATGAATTGCTAATTGCAAGTTGGCACCCAAGTGGTGAAGGCTAACTATCATGGGCAAAGTGCTCCTAAAAAAATATGAATCACTTAACATTACTAATGCTAACCTTGACCAGAGAACAGTAACACAGCAGGCCAATAGGCGTGTAGGCATAGTGCCAAAATTGCACCGTGTTCTTGATGAATTCCCATACAATATGGGTAGGTCTAGTTTGGTAGGTAATGTTCCAGATGTCGAAACAATTACTCAAAGTGAGTGTATCATAAGTACTGGACAAGTGTCCTGACTCATATTGACCGTAACTGCATAATGCATCACGTTCCACTAAAATTACAACTGAAATCAGTCATGCATAAATCTTATCTGTATTGGAATCCCAGAAGTGAAGACGAAGAAAAGGGTAGGGAAGACTGTGCAGGTGAATTTCTAGTGATGGGTCCCTTCCTTTCCTCCTACAAAGAAGAAAACAAAGACAACAGAAAAATAGTTAGCATCAAAGTGCAAAGTTAAAAACACTTAATGTATGTCTGTACATACAAACTGTACAAGTCTCATTCTCATTGCAGATTAAGGAAAATTAAGATTAGGAATAGAGGTGAAGAGATCATTCCTCTTTGAGGTAAACTGCAAGTTCCTCATCCTGGTTCAGCCCTCCCGGGATTTTCATCTGGAAGTCAACTATGTACTTGGACTCCCTTTTCCTAAGCTTCAGGACCCTGTCCCCACCCTTGTGATCATTAGTTATCTGCTCAATGGCACAGTATATGAGTTGGGATGAGTCTGAAAAATGTTTGTCTTGGAAGTGCCGGGCTACCATATACTTGTGATCCCTGTTGTTGACGGCCCTCATGTGTTCTAAGATCCTCTTTTTGGCCATCAAAGTAGTACTGCCAATGTACCATAGTTTGCAAGGGCACTCAATAATGTAGATGACAAAGTTGGTACTGCATGTGAGAAATTGTGAGATAACCTTTTTGGTAGGACCCCTTCTCATTTCTTTGCGCATCAGGCTGTTCTTGCACGCCTTACAATGGCCACAGGGAAATAAAACTGATCGTGGTAATGTCACTATAGACTAGCATGTCCCTGGGTCTGCGCCCTTTCCTGTAGTTAATGTGGGGTTTGTCCTCTATGCTGTTATCTATAGTGGTCTCGCTCTTAAGGATGTCCCAGTTCTTCACAAGAATCCACTTGACATTACTGGCATCGCCATCATCTGTCAGGATGATCCTTGTGCCATCCTCCGTATGTTCAGTCTCGGTGTTGATCTTGTCAGCTAGCATCTCCTGCCTGGTAATGCCATCAGCACTATCACTGGCCCTCTTGAAGACCCAGTTCGGGTAACCTCTTTCCCTGAATCTTTTCAACATGATCTCACATTCATGTTGATATGCTGTCTCAGTATTGCAATTTTGTTTGGCTCTTAATAACTCCCCATAGGGGATGCTCCACTTAAGAGTCTCAGGATGGCTGGTAAGTGCATGCTGTAAACTGTTGCCAGCTGTGCTTTTACAGAAAAGCTCAGTCTGGAGAGTTTTCTGCCTGATGTCAATCTTGATGTCCAGGTACTCTACTGTGGTGCTGCTGACCTTGCCATTGAGTTGTATGTTGCGATTGTTATCATTCAGCTTCTTAATGAAGTCAATGGCCAGATTCTCAGTGCCTCTTCAAATGATAAAGAGGTCATCTATGTATCTGAGCCATACCACAACATGTCTAAAGTCCTGTGCAAGCTCCGGGCTCTGGTACACTTCCTCCTCCCACAGGCCCATGAAAAGGTTGGCAAAACTGGGTGTGAAGCACGAGCCCATGGCTGTCTCTATGGTCTACCTGTAGATAACACCATTGAATAGGAAGATGTTGTTCCTGAGACAATATGCTATCATCTCCAGGATCATGATAGTTTGCTCCCTGTACCTGATTTGGCTCCTGCATAAGAAATAGCGACATGCTTCAAGTCCATGTTCATGGTCTATAATGGTGTATAGTGAATTGACATTGAGGGTGATCAGCAGGTAATCATCCTCCCATTCAATGTTCTGTAATTTACTCAAAAAGTCCTTTGTGTCCCAAATCTACAAGTCCAGTTTGAATACGTCATCCCTCAAGAAATGGTCAACGTATTTGGACACATGCTGAAGTGCGCTGCCCCTAGACAAAAAAATGGGATGTCCAGGTGGGACAAGAGGGTCCTTGTGTATCTAAGAAAGAAGATACAATACCGGGATCTTGGGGTGGTCTTTTTTAAGAAAACAATATTCCGCCCATTTGAGGATCCCCCTGTCACTTCCATTCGATCAACTTGTCCCATATGGTAGTGATGCTATTGGTGTAATCCTCTCTAGAGATGGGAACGTAAAATCTGATATCACTAAGTTGTCTCATGGCCTCAGTAATGTACATGTCTTTGTCAAGTAAAACAACGTTACCCCCCTTGTCCGCTGGACGTACTACGATCTCACTATCCCCAGCTAGGGAGACGAGTGCCTGTCTCTGCGCAAAGGTAAGGTTATTGGGTGCCCTGTTCCTGTGATTAGATTTGTAACGTAGCTCCATGAGAGACTTAGTGACTACCTCATGAAAGGTGTCGATGTTGTCATGTGGAAGTGTAGGATAGAAAGTGTAACGTGGCTTAAAACTAGTGCTAGCTGCTGCATCGTGTGTTATACTCAGTTTGTCTAGTACAAAGGTTCCAGTGATCTCTAGTCCTGCATGTTCTGGCTCCTGCCGTAACTGCAACAGTGTTACTAGGGTGTCCATGTCCCTAATATCTAGATCTATCTCATTGCCCTGGGCATGAGAAGAATTTCTACTTCTGGGTGCAGTAAGCCTCAATTTGTGCCATTTCTTCAATTTGAGTTTGCGACTATATTTATACAGGTCAATCCTAGTGTTGGTGTAGTTGAAAGATGAAGAGGGACAGAAAGAAAGACCAATGCAAAGGGTACGTTTTTCAATGTCATTAAGAGTTCTTTTGGAGAGATAATAATAGTCCTATTAAACATCTTGGTATCCATCACAGTGTCTTTTTGGAGCTTGCGTTGTTGTTTCCCATGCGCCCCCGTCCTCTGCCTCTTCCACCATCTTTGTTGGATGTGTAATCTTCTTTGGCGGCTCCTTCTTGGCATTTTCCTCTGCCCCGTCCTCTCTGCCCTCTTGGTTTCTGTATCGGGGTGTCCCGTGTCGTCTGCCTCCCCTGTCGCAGCAGACGATATTCGTCCAATAAAGTCACAGGTCTGGTGACTCTTTCATTTCCAGATGCACTGCTGCCTGATGTTTCGGATTCGATGTCACTGGCAATCGGTTGCTCTGACAGTGAACTCTCTGCAGCTGCGTGTCATGGGTCGGAGGCTTGTCTGTGTATAGGTGGTCATACTTCCTACTGAATGTGAGGTAGGTTCCTTCAATAAGGACAGCAGGAGACACCAATGCTGACTTGAAGAGTAGTTTATTACGACAAACAGTTGCAGAGACCCCATCCAGTCAAAGGACCAGCTTAACTGCCACACAAGCAGTTCCAACCCAGTGCCTGGCAACGCATCCCACATTCCAGAACATGTAAAATGTAAGTCACAGGAGTACTCAGGACACCACACTTCCTACCCCCTTCACCATCCAAAATAAGGTAAAAACTTTGTACAAACTTTCCCTAACAATTGCATTTTTGAAAACTTTAATCACCTCAAAGGGCCTACTGAATTTGGAAGTACCCCCACTTTTCCTGGGAGACTTAATCTTAACCCAGTCACCCACATTGGCAATAGTATTCTTCACACCCTTCTTTTCATCAAACCAAGTCTTCCTTTTATTCATCATCTCTCTTTCTTTTTCCTTCCAACCTTCAGTTCTTCCTACTTCACTGTCCACCAGCACCCTCTTAGAGGTGACCCACAACGGGGCAACTTCTATGTTGGGAACCCTTCCTTTGAACAAGCAAAAGGGAGCTACCCCAGTGGAAGAATGAGAACTGAACCGATACTCACGCACCTTTTTTTTTAACAGCCAACTCCCAACTTTCACCACAGGCAACAGCTTGCTGCATGGACTCCTTGAGAACTTTAATAAATCTCTCCACAACACCATTGCATTCTGGGTGAAAAGAGAGCAGCCCTCTTGTGCCTAAATCCCTTGGGGTTTAGAAATTCTTCCATGACCCTTGACGTGAATTGGACTCCGTTGTCTGACAAAAGTGTTAGTGGAAAACCTTCACGTTCAAAACGTTCTTCTAGGAACTCAATCACCACAGAAGATTCAACAGAATTAACTATTTTGATGTCAGGCCATCTTGAAAACATGTCAATGCAAACAATGATATAGCGATCTTGGGTTTTAAGACGCACAGGACCCAAAATGTCAATAGAAATGTCTGTCCATGGACCAGAGGCTTTTTCTCTAATGACCATGGGTTGTGTTCTGCATTTCAGAACCCTGTCAGAACAAGCACACTCTGCGCATGCACGCACTAATCTCTCCATATGCACATCCATAGCTGGCCACCAGTAAGCTTCCCTGATTCTTTCCTTTGTTTTTGCGATCCCAATGTGTGACGCATGAGCACTTTCAATCAACTTGTCTCTCAAGGTAAGTGGCGGAATGAGTTTGCTACCACGCATAAGGAGACCATCTACCACAGCAAGATCTTCCCTAATATTCCAAAACCCCTTGAGCTCCTCCTCACAGTCCTTCTTCTCACACCAACCACCAGTGACAAAAGAGATGACTCTCTGCAAGACACCATCACACACCAAATTTTCTCTCCATACACTCTCAGAAATAAGACCTTCACTGATCAGGCATACATTGACTGCTTCTTCAAACTCCTCACCAGCAAACCGCTCAACATCATCTATCAAATCACCATCTTCACAGCCGAGTCTTGAAAGACAATCTGCCAAGACATTGTTGGAACCAGGCAAATAAGAAATATCGAAATCAAATTCTTGTAAGGCCGACCAGACCACTACACAAAATCTATTCCCTTCTTTGAGAACACATCCTTAAGACTGATTTGCATACGGCTATGTCTGAACTGGGGTGGCAAAGTGAGCTAAAGAATGATGATGGATTCAACCCAGATCTGTGACTGGGGGTGAGTGTTTCAGCACTCTGTCCATCATCTCCTTGTGTTTGCTTTGTTCGCCCTAAGTTGGCAGGGTATGCCCAGACGTGGGTCCCTTGCTCACTTTGCCACTGGATTCAAGCTAGCCTGGCTGATGAGGGCTGTTAGCCCGAAACCGGTCCCAGGATGCTTGATTCCGGTCCAGGGAAGACATGGCTTGGCAGTTCGGTCTGAACTGTTCCCATGAGGCACAGGGTCAAGACTGATTTGCATACGGCTATGTCTGAACAGAGGTGGCAAAGTGAGCTAAAGAATGATGATGGATTCAACCCAGATCTGTGACTAGGGGTGAGTGTTTGAAAAGTTTCAGCACTCCATCCATCATCTCCTTGTGTTTGCTTTGTTCGCCCTAAGTTGGCAGGGTATGCCCAGACGTGGGTCCCTTGCTCACTTTGCCACTGGATTCAAGCTAGCCTGGCTGATGAGGGCTGTTAGCCCGAAACCAGTCCCAGAAGGCTTGATTCCGGTCCAGGGAAGACATGGCTTGGCAGTTCGGTCTGGACTGTTCCCATAAGGCACAGGGTCAAGACTGATTTTCATATGGCTATGTCTGAACTGGGGTGGCAAAGTGAGCTAAAGAATGATGATGGATTCAACCCAGATCTGTGACTGGGGGTGAGTGTTTGAAAAGTTTCAGCACTCCGTCCATCATCTCCTTGTGTTTGCTTTAAGAGGTTTGTGGTCAGTAAAAATCTTACATTTCTTCCCCCACAAAAACTTCCTTAGCTTGCGCACTGCCCAGAACACACCAAGAGCCTCCTTCTCTACTACTGAATAACTACATTCCGCACCCCTCAACGGCCTGGAAATAAAAAAATAGTTTTTTCCTCTCCATCAACTTTCTGCAACAGAACAGCACCCAAACCAGTTGCGCTCGCATCAGTCATACGGTAAGATACTTTCGTGGGGTCAAAACTTCCTAGACAAGGTGCATCATTGAGATGTTTCTTGATGCTAAGAAATTCCTCCTCACAGGTCTTAGACCAAACAAATTCACTCCCCTTCTTTAACAGTGACCTTAGACACAAAGTTTTCTCAGCAAAATTCGGAACAAATTTGTGATAAGACTCTGCCATACCAAGGAATTTGACTAGCTCCTCCTTATTGGAGGGAGCTCGTAGACTGTTGATGGAATTTACCAAGGATGCTTTAGGTCGGATACCTGCAGAAGACAGAGAATGACCAAGGTACTCTATCTCTTGTACATCAAATTTGCACTTGTCCGCTCTAAGAGTAAGACCTGCATCATGAAATTTTTCCAAAACAGATTTAAACCTTGCGTCATGTTGTTCCAGATCCACCCCAAAGATGAGAATGTCATCTTGGTACACCTTGACACCATGAAGGCCTCTAAGAATGCCCTCCATCGCCCTCTGAAACACTAACGCAGCAGAAATGAGCCCAAAGGGCATCCTCAGAAACCTAAACGTGCCAAACGGTGTGACAAAGGCCGTGAGATCTTGGGAGGTAGGGTGAAGCTTGACCTGGTGGTAAGCAGTGGTAAGGTCTAGTGAAGAGAAATGTTTTGCCCCTTCAAGTGAACACATCATCTCAGTTATGTTGGGCAAAGGGTAGTGGTCAACAATGTCAGCTCTATTCAGCTCTCTCAAGTCCACACAGAGCCGGGCCTCTCCATTGGCCTTACGAGCCATCACAACTGGAGAGACCCACTCTGTTGCCTCGACTTCTTGAATTATGCCTTTGGCTAAGAGTTTATCCAACTCAGTTTTCATGTTCTCCCTAACTAACAGAGGAACATTCCTGACCTTGGCAATTTTAGGAATAGTATCAGACTTGATCCTTATGCGATGTATATAGTTTTTTAAACAGCCAAGATCACTTGCAAAAACAGAAGGGAATTCCTTGATCCAATCATGATTGAAATCTTTCACCACACTGACAGGAGGTAATTATTTCAAACAAACAGAGGGACATTCATTGGGATCAAGAAGCACATGCAAGTCTCTCTGATGAAACCAACTTCTAAGCGAATCGCCCTTCATCGAGACATAGACCTTCCCAGGAATAACCCTTCCCTTGAAGTCAATTGTACCCCAAAAATAGCCAAGTAATTGTATAGGAACTCCACCATATCCTTTAGGTCTAACGTCTGGTTTTAAAAGAGTAACCTTGCCTAAAAGATTGCATTCATAAAAATTCTTGGGAACCAGTGTGATCTTGGCTCCAGAATCGAAGAGCATTTTGACTGGAGCATCGTTGACTAAAACAAGTTCTTGCGGACCATCGCTAGCATCACCTGTAACTTGGAGAATTTCAACCTCCTCCAGATCTTCGTCATAAAAATCAACCTCACTGACTTTTTTATGTTCTTTGTTTGATCGACAGCATTTAGAGACCTGCCCCTTTTTTCCACATGCTTTACAAACAGCTTTCCATCCTGGACATCCTTTAAAATTTGCCAAGTGGCCAGGATTACCACATCTGAAGCACTTTCCCTGAAAACCTTTTGGGATGATTACTTTTTGAGTGGGAAAAGTTTTAGGTTTAGTGGCCCTGTCTACAACCACTTTAACCTCAGTGTTTTCCTTCTTGTCCAATGAGGAGTCCTTACGTATAACATCAATACAAGCCTTGGAATGTTCATGAGTTTTGGCTATGGTGAGAACTTCTTGGAGAGAAGGAGAATCCTTTTGCCATAAGGCATCTCTTGCTTTATCTAGTGTACATCCTAACATGAATTGGTCTCCTAAGCGCTCTTCCAAAGTTGAGCCAAAGTTGCAGGTGGAAGCTAATTTGCGTAAAATAGTTATATATTGTTCAACAGTTTCATCCTGTCTTTGCATTCTTCTTCCAAAATGGTAGCGTTCAAGAACAGTGCTTACTTTAGGAAGGTAGTGTAAATCTAGTTTTTTTATGCAAATTTCATATTCATTTAGTGAGGCAGCATCATCATTAGACAGATCTGGGAGATGTTTGAAGATTTCTTGACCTTCAGATCCTAAGCAGTGCAGTAATAAGGAAGTGTGTCTCTCTGCACTTAACGATGTACCACAAACACGAGCATAATGCGAGAATACTTTTTTCCATTTAATCCAAGAAAGTGGAGGATCACCAGGGGTGGTTAAGAAGAAGGGAGGGGCAGTAACGTTTTGCATGGTGATGTGTGTTAATAGCAGTAAGCAGTAGTACTCGTTTAATGAAATATGGAACAAGCTGTGCACGTCAGCGAATAATGTACATATAGTGAAGCATAAAAATAATTGCAAGAAATGGGGCGTGAAGTAATAATAAAGATAAGCTGTGCGCATCAGCGAGAAAATTAGCTGTGTGTGTCAGCATGTACAACGACTCCAGAAGACACAGTAAAATTAAGCACAAATGAAGCTGTGTGCATCAGCAGTTAATAAACTTGTGAAAAAGCTGTGTGCAAGTAGTTAATGTAACAAGAACACTTGTGATAGGCTGTGCGCATCAGCGGTCAATTATCAGCTGTGCGCAAGTGGCAAACATATCAGAATACTTGTGAAAAGCTGTGCGCATCAGCGGTCAATTAATCTGCTGTGCACAAGTAGTGAATGCATAGCATGCTTGTTAAAAGCTGTGCGCATAAGCGAATGATAAATCAGCTGTGTGTCAGCGTTCGCAAAGACCCCAGAAGACACACAGTAAAATTATACACAAACCAAGCTGTGCGCATCAGCGGTCAAATAATCGGCTGTGCGCAAGTAGTAAATACTTCAGATACTTGTTAAAAGCTGCGCGCATCAGCGAATAAAGAATCAGCCGTGCACAGTCGAAGGTGGTCGTCCACGTCGCAAAGCTGGTCTGGTTGCTAGGATACGACCAGAAACTTTTCCTAGATGGCCGCACGCTACGTGGTAACGTAGCGTAAGAGCGGCGTCAGGCAGTCCAGGCAAAAAAAGAAAAAGAGAGTGACGAGCGCTTCTCCACAAGCTGAGGAGTCAGGCACATGCAGAGTGATGATCTCGTGCATGCCCACGCGCTGAGGTGAACGTTAAAGGCCTCACGCGGGGATCACATGCATGTGACTTTCCTCGTGGGCAGGGACCCTCCAGTGCCCAGGGATTCCTTAAATTCCTTAAAGTTCTGGAACTGGGGACTCATAATATAAACCAATGGGACACCAGGTTTTACAAATGAGCAGTTCAAACACTGAGGAAGGCTTGTATGCCGAAATGCATTTGGAGAACTGCTAATAAATAATTGCTCACACCCCGCGAGTGCTTCGTATCCTTTGGATGGAGCTTTGATTTTGAATGCGAGACCTCACCCTCGTAAAACAAGAGCACCCGCCCTTGGAGTTCAGCGGATTTGGTGGGACCTTGGAGCTGTGATATATATATATATATATATACAGTAAAAAAAACTATTAAACAATTTACATGATTTTGAAACAATGTAATTTTTAATTATCAATTTATTTATTTTTATTTATTTATTTCTTAATTAACTTCCCACACTATACCCCTACAAACCTAGCAGCCCACACTTAAAATATAACTAAAATAAAAAAGTATAAAACAATTCACACAATTGATAATCAATTAACTAATTAATTAACAAATTAATAAGTATTTTGTTAATTAATTACTACTTGTTGTCTCACCCTTTGCCCCTACGAACCTAGCAACCTGCTGCTAAAATATAACTAAAGTATATCAGTATTACATAATGCACACAATTAAATATCAATTTAATAAAAAGTAAATATAAAATTGTTAATTATTTATATCTTAATTAACTTCTCCACCCTACATCCATACAGACCCAACAGTCCACACCTGAAATATAATTGAAATATAAAGTTATTGCACAATTTACATAATTAATGATCAATTAAATAATTAATAATACATTATAAAATCGTTAATTAGTTAATGCCTAATTGCCCCTACGAAGCAATCTGCACCTAAAATATACGTATAGTAAACCAATATTACATAATATACATAATTAATATATATCACATACTTGCTTAAAAAGTATTAATTAATCAATAATTAATTATTACTTAATTAACTTCCCACCCTATCCCCCTACAATCCGTTACCACACTATAAATTACTATTAACAATGAAATTAAAATTTCTAAATCACTTAAAATTGCAAACTATATTTAAAACAATGATAACAATTATGCAAACAATACTAACATAAAATTAATGTATAATCTAAAAGACATTAAGTTAATTAAAAAACAATATTCTTTGCAACTATATTATTGAAAACAATATTTACAACAAAGATTTTCTAAACACTTATATTACTTACCTGAAAAATGATATTCTTGGCAACAATATTTCTGCATCACAATATTTTTGTTGCATCACAATATTATTTTCAATATTTTGTCTCCTGATATTTGCAACTCAATATTTTGTCCAAATACCCATTAAAAACCACTTTACCAAAATCCACTGAGTGAATAATATTGAATAACAACTTGGTAATGGTTCACAAACATGTGCATTCAGTGTCAACCCATGTCACAAAGTATTATAGTTACAGAAACCACTAAACCTGTCGGCATCGCTGAGCAGATCCAAAGCCTGTTAGTCAAAATTGAAACATTTGCCGTTTCCTCACTGGACAATATGTTTTCAATATTGATTTAAATTTCCAGATGAACTAATAAGGCTTGGGATACAATATGAATCACCTGCAAACATTGTTAATGTACAGGGCCCTTTTGTTGCCCATATAATGGTTAGAAGAATGGCAGAAACTATGATATCTTGTTCCGTTGTAACCTTCTGTCTTTAACTACATTTAGAGATGTATCAGAATTCGGTGAAGAGCCTAGTACCCCTAAGGGCCTCAATACGAGTCTAGCTGAGAAGTCTTTTTGGGTAGCTTCCAATTCCTCTAAACTATGAGTAGCTCAGCATTCTTGTATGTGAGATTCTAGGTATGGGGGCCTAGTTTTACTGTGATCAGTGGGCTGAGGCAGCTAGCCAAGTTCAACCCAGTTGCCACCCAGCCAGTGCCACGCCGCAGGGGTGCATGTAATAATTCTCCAGCCAGGATATACCCTACCTGAACCCCCACACCCATCTAAACCACTCCACCCACTCAATGACCCGCTGGGACCATCTGCTGACATTTACCATCTGGTGAGAACAAGTGGAAAGTGTCAGTGTTTTGACCTGGAATCAATATTAAACACCAGTAAGTGAGTCGGTATTACCTGTTCAAATTGCAAATATTCGAAATGGGCAGATTCTATTGAGGAGGTACCTTTTGGAATCTTTAATTAATTTCATGGTATATCTCTGACTTAAATCTGTCATACATGTAATGATGCCCTAAATGTCTTCCTGAGTTCAGGTGCCCAGTAGTTTTCCTATGAGTCTGCTGTCGGTGCTGCCAAATACTGAGCTGCCAATTCTCAATGTTATATTGATTTAATCTCATGCCACTTTCTTCCACCGCAATACATTTCCTGTCTCTTTATCTTACTAATGCAGCTTCCTTTTCATCCCTACTTTCTACTTCTGTCACTGTTTTCCTTCCTTTTTCGCCCTTCTCCCTTTTCCGGCTTTCTCTCTCTGCATGGGGAAAAGGCTAATGACGAACAATAAGTCCTGGTCCCCATAAATAAGTCAGTGCTCAGTACCTTCAACTACCAGGCACAAATTATCCACTTGCCACTATAGTAACAATTAAGAAAGCAACAATACCTGACAATCAGCACCCGTTTGCCGGGAGAAAGTTTTAAAATTGCCAGCCTGCAAGATTTGTGACACTGAGTGAAAAGTTCCAAAAGAGGTTTAGGGCTGCAACCATTTGCCTTTGGTTCTGAAAACTCCAAAGTAAGCTGTGCTCCAGCTTTGCAAATGACTCCCTGCTATCACTACATGCTCTAATAACATCCCGAGCTAGATGATGTAGGAACTTCTTTCCCAGACAATACTGGATATATTTTCAGGATTGGAGTTCTAACTCTTTAACACTGTATCAGACTGCAATGTGTTCCCAGTAACAGATATAACTGGATAAGGTATAAAATGCGTGGTGACTGCTAAGTATGTCTTACTTCTTTTAAAGAGCACCATTTGTCCTGAAGCCCCATCCGCTGAATCTTCAGGAAGCTCCAGGCCTATTAAGAAAGGAGCAGGGCTGGAGAGAAAAATAAAGAAATTATTGAAATAATGTTTGTGTGAATGAATGAATTAAATGAATGGCTACGGGATTTAATTTGGGAGTGTAGGAAATTGGGTCACTGGTTGAGGGGGTGAATCCCTTCTCAAGCAGCAACAACAATCTCTGTCAGGGTGAACTCAGAAGCAAACTCCAAATTAACCTGTGCTTAACCCTGTAGTAGCTTAGCACAAGCAGTCAGACTTAACTTAGAGGCAATGTGTAAAGTATTTATGCAGCACTTCAAACAGTAAGAAAGTAAAACCACAGCACAAGAAAAATCCCACACCAATTTAGAAACATAGGGCCTTTTTACAATCTTGGCGGATGGGATACTCCATCAGAAACGTGACAGATATCCTGTCTGTCGTATTACTAGTTCCATTATATCCTATGGAACTTGTTATTGGGAAGACGGGATATCAGTTACGTTTGTGATGGAGTATCTCATCCGCCAAGATCGTAATCAGGCCCATAGAGTTAAAAGTAATCAATTATTTGAGACTGCAGTCATCTGCTCATGCTGGATTGGGACAAAGTAGCAGGTTCAGGCTGACCAAGATGGAGCATGGGCCAGATACAGGGGTCAAGTTAGACCCACTGAACAAAATATGTTAAATCCTCATCTGCTTAGCATTGCAAGATCCTGTGTCGAAGATGCTTCGTGCAGTGGTGGTTCCATGGAGCTACAGGACTGCGATGCTGTGTTCAGGGTCATTGTCGAGGAGGTGGTCAAGGAGGGGGTTGCAAAGTGAAGGCCTGCATCGAGCATGCGTTGTGCAGCAGCAATTCAGAGGAAGCTTTGGGCAGTGATGTGAGGTCCTGCGTCTGGGATACATTGCTCTGCAGCAGTCCTGAAGCGAAAGAAAGGAGATGCATTGATCTGCTCACAGGACCACAGCTGGGCTGGCAGAGCACCTAAAGGCACACTTTCAAGGGTCCAGGACTGAGGAGTCACCATTTGAGGAGTAGGACTCATAGTAGACAGAGTCCAGGTGCTGTGTTCAAGGTGGTTGGAGCCTTATCTTTCCCCAAACCTCTCATCAGGAGGCTAGCCAACTAGCCCTTGGAGTCACTCTGGTGGTTCTGGGTTCAAGATGCAGGTCCAGTCTTTTCCACTCAGGCAACAGGGCAACAGAGTAGCACTCCTTCTTGCAGAGCGGCACAGCAGTCCTTCTGAGTCTTCCTCTGCCCCCAGGTACAAAGGGGGAATGAAAAGTTGGGTCTGAGGGACCATTACTTATACATGGTGCCCACTTTGGACCAGGAGAAGGTTCTGTAGGTTTTTAACCCCAGAGGTGTTTGGAATTTCCTGCCCCTCCCTTCCCTGGCTCCATCTTGTCTTGGGTCACAAAAAACTAGCGCCAAACCCTTTCTGATTGAGCTCAGGGAGATGCTTTGTGATGTATAAATGTGATAGATGACAGCTCCTACTCACAATCAAGTCAGAGAGGGTCCAACCTTTCAACATCTAGTCCCCCTTTATCTCAATATTTGGGAGCAATACACAAAGATCAACTGCCAGCTACACCTAGTCATGTGACCCAGGATGCAGGCTGCAGGCACCAAATGGTTGGGACAGTCGCATTTTCAGAACTGGGACTTCAAATCTGACTTTACGATTAAAGAGTGTTTTAAATTACATTCTTTACACACCAGACTCACCATTCCTATGTGCTCCCAGTTAAGAGTTAGCACTTGTTAAATGCAATAAGTTAACCATTTTAAATGCACTGCTCCCTGCTCTAAGAGCTGTTTAGGGCCTACGTTAGGGGTGAAATATGTATTCAAATGGAATGCTTAGGTCTGGCAAAAGGTTTATTTTGCCAGGTCGAAATGGCAGTTTAAAACTGTACACACAGGATGCAATGGCAGGCCTGAGACATGTTTAGGGGGCTAATTAAGTGGGTGGCACAAAAAGAGCTTCAGGCCCGCTAGTAGCATTTAATTTACAGGCCCTTGGTTCATGTAGTGGCACTTTACCAAGGACTTGCAAGTAAACTAAAAGTGCTACTTAGGTGTAAACCAATTTCACAATGTTACAAGGAGAGAGCACAAGCACTTTAGCCCTGGTAGGCAGTGGCAACGTGCGCTGAGTCCAAAGTCCAACGAAAATGAGAGCTGCAAAAATGGAGGAGTAAGGCAACAAGTTTGGGGGAAGACCACCCTAAGACTGACAGGTCTAACAAAGAGTACACTAAATATTTGTGAACTTCCTTCTTTGATATTTCCAAACGTTTTTTTGATAATAAGTGGGCTGCCTAAGTAATGATGGAAGTACAAAAATCCATGTTGCTCTGTCAGATTGGATAATGGTACTTCACAATAACATATAAAAACACGTCACAAAGGTTATTTCACACATTACTTTGTCAACAATATAATGCAAGCTGGGGGTATCTGTGCTTGTGCAGTATGTGAAAATGTACATTGAGCAGAATACATTAAAAGCTAGCAATTGTATCACTTTCAATTTGCATCAGTCCTGGATTTAAAGCCTCAAATATATTTTCAGCTGGGAAGGCAAAGGAATCCATCAACATCTCTCCCAACACAGTCGTGTAGTGCACGCCTCATCTTACATTCCAATTGATGAAATAAGATAAAAATTAACATTTAAAAATTAATAAAACACTGGTCACCAGTAATAGTTTACTGAGATAACTATAACTATAAGATGCACTGCTTTCGACATCACATATTACATCAATCGTGACATGTTAAATGACATAATTAATGACATTACTCATGGCATCTAAAATTACATTTGTGACATCACTGATAACACCACAGTCATACAGGGCATAGAGTTACTGCATGCACACATGTGGGTCCATAGCATGAAAATAGTGTAAGCCCTGGATACAATTGGAGTGCAGGTTGAAAGTTATATGGTGCACAGTTTACAAGTCACTAAAGTTTGAGATGCAATTATTACTCCATGTTAAACGAGGGAAAGGCTGAGTACACTTGATTGCAGAGGTATGTTTAAAAAGTAAGTAGTTGTGGCTTGAAGCCAAAGCTTGTTCTATATATCTGTGACAAAGGCAAAAGCTTCTGTTGATAACAATATATACGAGTGACACTGGCGGATATCTGGGCACATGCTGATGTTACATATTTTAATACAATGCTGGAGGCATGGCTGAAAGGTTCTATTCCATTGCGCCTGTCTCAGGAGTATTTATAATGTATTTTACGAAAAGATGGGAGGTCGTACATAGGGGCTGGCACAAGGTGTCTTTACGGTGGCAAATATATGCCTGTCAAACTCATGACTTAACATTGTGCGTCATGTGACGTCTTTTAGAGGGTAATGCCGGAAAGATAAAATTGGCTGCAAGTGTACCAGTGCTAAATTACCTCCAGTCCACGAACTTTATTGGATGGTGTTTCTTGAAATCAGTGATGTCATCAATGATGTAATTTGAGAAGTCTTCAAGTGGTGTCAGTGATGATCATAAGCAGTTTATGGGGATGCAATTTATGGTTAGCGCAGTAAACTATAACTGTTAGTTTTTGGTGTTTACCTTTTATTTTTTTCTTATTTGCATACCTAAATATGATGTCTCTTTAACCTTTATTTTTTTCAGTGAATTTCCAGTTTTTTTTTAACTTAAGCTAAGGTCTTATTGCCATACCTAACTATAATGTCACTTTAATCTCTTGTTTTTTCAGTGAATTGCTGAGTTTTTGTGTCATATTCAGCCAATTCCCCTGCTGCACATGTCCTCTGGCCAGGCCCTGCTTCTAGCCCTTACATGCACTCAACCTCCTGTTTCAAGCACCCTTTGGCCATGCACAGTGGGGGGAGCAAGGCCTAATGAGGCCTGCCTTGCAACCACTCTGCCAAGTATGGCCAACCATCACAGCGCACAAGGGGTAGGTCAACCACTCGTTGTCAATGGCCTTTAGCTGTGATCAACAGGTGTTGGGTGCAGGTTCATGCCAGGCCCTGCGGCCAAACCCCAGTTGAAGCCCATCCCCATTTTGTTTTTATTTATTAATTTTATTTTTGTGTGTGTGTAGCGGTACTACCATAGTACCTGATGCTCAAGCTTCACTCCCCTAGTAGTGCAATACTGAGCAAGTTTCCATGGGGAACTTGCATGGCACCACAGTTGTATGGGATGAAGCTTGTGTTGCAGTTACTAAAGAAGTATTCACCTACTACTCTGAGAGCAGTGCGAGAGGTCGACTAAATAGATGCCGATGAGGCTGCATGCTGCAGGGCATTGCATGGTTATGAGGAGCTAATATAGACCTCTCCGCCAGCTACTCAGATACATCCCACAGCACAGTTCTTGTTGGAGCCATATGTCTGGATTTAGCGATAGATAAGATGGGGTGTGAGGAGCTATAACACACATTCTTACCCAAACAGCTGTTGTCAGTTAAATGGCAGACAGATTTTCTAGCACATCAATGATATGGTAAAACCGCATCACCCAAAACTGCTAAACTTATACAAAAGAAAAAAAATGAGCTACAGCCAGGATTGCCGGAATTTCAGTAGTCTTGGTGGTCAAAATGGGTATATGTTAACTGACATTTTCACCTAACTATAATGTCAAATCAACCGATATATATATATATATATATATATATATATATATATATATATATATATATATATACATATATATATATATTCTATAGGAAAAGTGTTTTTTGACTTGCCTAATTCTTTTGCACCGGTTGGTGAATCTTCATGAAATTTTCTAAAAAAGGCGTCATATTAAGTCTTGTTGTGCATGGGAAGTTACAGGGTGATACGTTAAGTGGGGGCTGAGAAAAAGGGGGCTTAAAAAAAGTGTGTTTTCCCATTTTAATTCCCATAGGACGCATTGTCGAACCTAGAGCCAGAACCGCTGGACAGAATGGCCCGGGGAATGGGGTACCCGGGGCCATAAATCGGCACAGGGAAGTGGGGCCACATGGCCCTCTTTCTCTTATAATTTAAAAAAAAGAAAAGAAAAAGCTGCCGCATGATGCTGGAAGCCTTGCTCCCTTTCTGTACCACTCTGCAATCACACCTCCTGGTGCGCTGCTTGTTAGGGTATGAATTCCAGTTTAGTCGTGAGGGCCTCAGGACTAAAGTGGACTTCTTCCCCTAACCAATAGTGCTCCAGGAGGTGCGTTTGCAGAATGGTGGAAATAGGGGGCGTGGCCTCCGAAGACCTCTCAACAATCGTAGTGTGTGGGGCTTACTGGAGGTAACAGGAGCAGTTGTTGGCCTCCAAGGTCGTCCTTGGGGGCCAACTACCCCTCCTGTTACCTTCAGGAAGTCCCACACGGAGGGACCAGTGAAATTCAGCAGTTATATTTAGCTGAGCTAACTATAACTCACGCCCCTGCAATGCACTACTTACGACCTCACATATTACATCACTCATGACATAGTCAGTGGCATCACTGATGTCATCTCAAATCTCAATTTATATATATATATATGTATATATATATCGTTGCTCCAAAGGTTGCCCTCCCGGTAATTATTGTGACACTACAATGCCCAGAATGCTTGGGATTATGACGCAGCCAAGTAATCCATCCAGGACGTGCTATTCAGCATTTAAATTGAAAGGGGTGTGTCACGTGCTCACAGGGAACTGCCGGAGCCTCTGAGGAAGGGGTGTTAATCACTCTGAAACGTGTCAGGCATTTTTTTACAGCGGAGCTGGAATCTTATCGACATGTTGTGTGTGTGCATACCTGAATAAAGCTTGCAGCTTTGAACTTGTGTTCGAGTGCTCCTTACCTGGAGGGCAACCTTTGGAGCAACGATGTTAGGCGGCGCCCAGCCGCCAAGGAGCACCACCCCGAGATATATGGGGGCCACGCAGGTCTGGTATCTACCAGGTCTGATTTTTGGATCACAAGTGGAGGATTGAGCGCACATCCTCATGTCGAGGCCCATTTGCGGGCTTGGGAACTTTACAGTAACATTTCCCGTGCAACCATCTGTGGTTTTAATTATTGTGACACTACAATGCCCAGAATGCTTGGGATTATGACGCAGCCAAGTAGTCCATCCAGGACGTGCTATTCAGCATTTAAATTGAAAGGACGTGCTATTCAGCATTTAAATTGAAAGGGGTGTGTCACGTGCTCACAGGGAACTGCCGGAGCCTCTGAGGAAGGGGTGTTAATCACTCTGAAACGCGTCAGGCATTTTTTTACGGCGGAGCTGGAATCTTATCGACATGTTGTGTGTGTGCATACCTGAATAAAGCTTGCAGCTTTGAACTTGTGTTCGAGTGCTCCTTACCGGGAGGGCAACTTTTGGAGCAACGATGTATATATATATACAGAGGCGGTCACCACTGTATAGCTACATTTAGGATCGAGTTTTAAAAGTAAATGGATTTTTTGTTTTGCACCATTTGACGAATCTCCACAAATCTTTCCAAAAAAAGGTTCATCCACCTCAGCTCCTTTCAGGAAAGATTTGAGGTGATGCTCAAAGCAGATGCAGGAAAAAAATAGAAGGTTTTAATTTTGATTAATGTAAAGTAAGGTGTTACCATTAGGCCTGGGCGGAAAACTATGCTACGCTCGCGTAGTTTGCGTAGTTTGCGCAACTTCGCGCTACGCGAATTGCACGTAGCACAGTGCAAAAACGCGTAGCAGGCATTTTTTGCTTGCTCGCGGTCCTCAACGTCAAGTTGGCGAGCGAGCAAAATGACATCCCGGCAAGACTTTTTCCTCGTTCGCGATCAGCAACATCAAGTTGCCGATCGCGAGTGTGGAAAATAAACCTCCCGGTCAGGTTTCTCATTGCGAGTGGTCGCGTATGCTCGCAACCGCTCGCGATGAGAAACTACCAGTCCGAGTTGAGAAAACTGCTGCTCGAGTACAAATCTACTCGAGTGGCAGAAAACGACTGCTTGCACTGTGCAAGATGCCGTTTGCAATGATTGCACAGTGCAGACAAGCATCCGGCACTGTGCAATCATTGCGAACAGCATTTCCTACCGCACTACGCAGTTCGCGTAGTGCTACGCGTAGCTCGCGTAGTGCGAAGTGCACTTCGCGTAGATACGCGTAGCTATGCGTAGCGCTACTACGCGAACTACGCCCAGGGTTAGTTACCATGTCTAACTAAAACATCACTTTAACCTTTGCTCAATATGTATATATATATATATATATATATATATATATATATATATATATACATCCAAAAACAGCCTCCGAGCAATACATATATATATTACCTACTGGCGGTCGCCAGTAGGTAGTTATAGTTAGGACCTAGTTTCCATAGGAAAAGCGTTTTTTGATTTGCCAATATCTTTGGCGCCGTTTGACAAATCTTTGCGAAATGTTCAAAACTAATGGGGCGCTGTGGTTAGTTCTTGTCTTGAAAGTTTTCGGGTGATTCGTCAAGCGGGGGCCAAGAAAAAAGGGGGGTCCCAAAACGCATTTTCCCCATGTTAATTCCATAGGAACTTTTGTAGCGGCTACAGCCCGAACTGCTGAACGGAATTACACCAAATTTGGCAGACAGGTAGCTCTTGGTCCAGAGTGTGCTCTTTGCTTTAAATGGTGTGAATCCGTTCAGTAGTTACTGAGAAATTTAAAAATAAAAAATATCGATATCTGAGCACCGAGGATTCGCAAACCCTCCAGAGCTGACTTCTGATTGGCTGCGAACACTCCAAACCAGGAAGTGTTGGCAGCCATCTTGCGACTCGGTAAAACCGAGTCACAAGACAGTAAAAAAAAGGATTAAAAAACAAGAAAAGGGGGTAGGGTAGAAACACCCTGTCCCCCTAGGCCTGCTCAGAGGGTCCCACAAGGACCCCCAGGGCCCAAAAAAGCATTTTTTTTTTTAAATCGGTCGAATTCACGCTGGGTGCGCAAATCCGGCCGAGAAAAAAAACGAAGTGCGAGCTCCCACGCTTCATTTTCTATAAGCCCCTGGGTGGGCCAGGTCCCGGGGACAATGTGCAATAAATTAGCGGGGGACCGCCACTTCCCCGGGGCTTCATCCATTATGTGCCGGGGCAAGCAACCCCCCCGCAGCCCCGGGGACCGCCACCTCCCTGGGGATTGTAAAAATATGTGTGGGGGGCTCCTGCCCCCCCCGCTGCCCCGGGGACTGCCACCTCCCCTGGGCATTGTTCATTATGGGCGGGGGGGCCTCGTGGGCCCCCCAAGCACCGGGGACCGCCACCTCCCCGGGGCTTAAATGAAAATTATAAAGTGTGGGGGGGGCTCCTGCAGTGGCGGCTCGCAGAGGGAGTGCTGCACGGCGGCGGGGGAGGGGCAGGGTGGGGGGGTAGTGACAGCACCAACTGAACCTTGGTTCTCTGCAGAACTAAAGATCTCAAGAAGACTGTGTTGTAGTCACGAAAGACGCTGGCGAAAACACTATGATCCCAAAGAAAAGGAAATATACAAGTCAATCCTGGCACAGCACAAAGAGTTGATTAAAAAAACTAAATTTTGCTATTTTTCTGAAAAAATTGAAGGAGCAAAAAATAATTCGAAGGAGCTTTTTGCAACAGTGCTGAAACTCAGTCAAACACAAGAGACCAATAACTGCACTACAGACCAAACGTTCTGTGACACCCTAGCCTCCTCATTTTACAATAAAGTTTCCACTATCTATGACACCTTTGTCTTAAGACCAGTCAATCCCCATGGTATCCAATCTGTCACCACATGTTCTACCCCAGCCCAGTCTACCTCTGTATCCAAATTTACCAAATCCCGTTTCTCTAATTTTACACCACTTTCTCATGAACAAACATCAAAGCTTCTATTAGCAACAAAATCCGGCTCTCCCCTCGATCCCTGCCCTCCGCGAATAACCCATCTGTTAGTGGAGTCAATTGCTTCGCCACTCACGGAGGTCCTCAATTTGGCCATAGAAACAGGGACCTTCCCCTCAATGTGGAAGAAAACATCAATACTACCTCTGTTAAAGAAATCAAACCTGGATAAAACAGAAGCAGGTAACTATCGCCCTACTTCCCGGCTACCCTTACCGGCGAAAGTATTAGAGAAACATATGAATCAGGAACTGACGGTTTTCATTGAGAACAATTACATTTTGGATCCTACTCAATATGGCTTTAGAGCCCGACACAGCACTGAACAGGCCTTGATCACTGCAACGGAGGAAGTCAGATGGGCGGTTGATAACGGAGGATCGGCAGCCCTAGTAATATTAGACCTATCGGCCGCCTTCGACACAGTGGACCGCGGCATTCTGATTCATCGGCTTCAGGAAGCTGGAGTAGAAAACTTAGCGTTAGCACTGCTCAGATCCTTTCTGCTCAACCGAGAACAATTTGTCGAAATAGGCGGCTACAAATCTAAATGTTTCCAGCTTCCTTGTGGGGTGCCACAGGGCTCATCATTGAGCCCCACCCTTTTTAATTTATATGTTGCTCCTCTGGCACATCTGATCAAATCCCACGGGTTTGAATTGGTGTCATATGCGGATGACACCCAGATTATTGTATCAATCTCAAGCGACAATCCTAAAATAGCACAGAACTTCAAGGAGTGTATGAGATGTGTCAGCGTATGGATGGCCGAGAACTGTCTAAAGTTGAACTCGGATAAAACTGAGATACTCCTCTTTGGGAAAGTCACCTCCTTCTGGTCCTCAGAATGGTGGCCAGCAGAGCTGGGGACCCTCCCAACACCAGTCACTAAGGCAAAAAATCTTGGAGTCATTATAGACACCACCCTTTCCTTCCATCACCACGTTAACAAACTCACTGCTTCTATCTATTACATCTTGAAAATCCTGAAGAAAATATTGCCCTTTATACCAACAGGATTGCAGAAAACAGTGGTGGCAGCCTTACTGTTGTCTAAACTTGATTATTGTAATGGAATACTAGTTGGAGCAAACAAATCAGTAATAACAAAACTACAGGTTCTCCAGAATTCCACTGCTAGATTGCTCTTCGGTTTGTCCAAATATTCATCTGCCAAACAGGCCCTTAATACACTGCACTGGCTACCGATCGAGAAGTGAATTAGGTTTAAAGCATTGTGTGTCGCTTTTAAGGCCCTGCAGAACTCAGGTCCCGCTTACATAATTAAACACTTCCAATGGTATACGCCAGTTCGCGTACTCCGCTCGGCCTCCCAGAAGCTGGTGAGGGTACCATCTTCCCGCCTTCAAAGATGGGGTGGCAAAAGCTTCTTCAATGTCACCTCTAGATGGTGGAACAAACTACCTTTCCATTTAAGAAACTCCACCGATCTCTTGTCGTTTAGAAAAGGACTGAAAACGTGGCTTTACACCCTGTAAACTGGGCTTGCATTGGTTCCTACACACGCAGTGCTCTGTGCACTCCTTCATCAGCGCCTAGACGCCTCCGGGTAGTAGAGCGCTATACAAATACATAAATAAATAAATAAATAAATAAATAAATAAATAAATAAATAAATAGTGGACTCCGACATATGGCGGAATGGAGTAAAGTATGTAAATAAATAAATGAAAAAATGTACCTTGCGCGCGCTGCATCGCGAGTTGGCCATGCAGCGCGCGCAAGGTAAATTGTTTGATTTATTTATTTACATACTTTACTCCATTCCGCCGTATGTCGGAGTCCACTACCCCCCCCAACCCTGCCCCTCCCCCACCCCACCCCACTGCCCCACAGCACTCCCTCTGCGAGCTACCACTGGGCTCCTGCCCCCACACTGCCCCGGGGACCACCACCTCCCCGGGGCTATTTTGACGAAGGGAGGGGGCCGCGCGGCCCCACTCCTGGAGCGCTCAATGACCCCGGTGACCACCACCCCACAGGGCCAGCTCCTGCAAGGTCCCAGGATGCCCACCCCCGGGACATTGCCGTTTGCTATGGCAGGGCGGGAGCACGGCTCCTGCCCTGCCATAGCAAACACTGCTTTGCTTCTTGGAAGCGAGAGCAGGAAACCTGCTCTTGCTTCCAAGAAGCAAAGCAGAATTACTTTTGGGCAAGGGGAGCTGCATGTTAGCAGCTCCCCTTTCCCAAAAGCAATGCCGGCTCCCGTAGGAAGTGGGGAGCCGGCTGGGACTGTGGGGGCATTGGGGCTCCCACCACGGTCCCCCACACTGAGGCCAGGCCCTGGGGGATGGGGTCCCCGGGCCAGAAGTGGCCCGGGAGGGGGGCCACTCAGCCCCCTCCCCTTTAATTTAATTAATACATTTAAAAAATGGAAGGCCGGCCCTGGGGATGGGGTCCCCGGGGCCCTAATTGTCCTGAGGAGGGGGGCCACGCGGCCCCCTCCAAAAAGATTACTTAAAAAAAGAAGGCTGGCCAGGCCCCGGGGGATGGGGTCTCTGGTGCCATATTTGGCCTCAGGAGGGGGCCATGCGGTCCCCCTCCCCAAAAATTTTTTTAAAAAGAAGGCTGGCCAGGCTTTGGGGGAGGGGGTCCCCGGGGCAAGAAGTGGCCCAGGGAAGGGGGGCCATTCGACCCCCCACCCGAATATTTAATTATTTAAAAAAATGTTTTTTTTAAAAGCCGGCATCTCGCCGTAGGCCCGCCCCCTCCCTGTACCACTCTGCAAACGTGCCTCCTGGCACGTTTTAAGCTGGTGGATTAAATCCCCTTGAATGCTGAGGGTCCCTGAGGCCCAACTAGCCCACCAGGTACCTCCAGTAAGCCCCACACAGCTGGATTGCTGAGAGTGGTCTGAGGCCACGCCCCCTTTTTACACCACTCTGCAAACTAGTAGCCTGTCAGTTGGTTCCCTTGTGTTTTACTGCAGCCTCCTATAGTGTTCTAAAGAACAACTAGAGCAGTGACAAAAGTGTGGCACACCTGAAGCCACCTGAAGCCATGGTGATTGAATCAAACTTGTAAAACTTGAAACATTTAATTTAGAAAGGAACAAAATCAGGGAGTTCAGTTTGCCAAAAAAACTATCGTTAGTGCTGTAGAAAGAAAAATTAGGACACGTTTGAAAAGAGTTCTCAAATATCTTCCTCTTCTATTTCATTAAACCTTTTTGACATGCAGACTGAAACATGCACCAGGAGCAGACTGCCAGTTAACTCCCTGGTGATCAGTAGCTTTACCACAGTGTTCTAATGAGCAACTAAAGTGCTAGAATTTCTGAATTTATGCCAAACGTGTGGCACATCTGAACGCCATCTTGATTGAATCAAAGTGGAAAATGGAAAGCATTTTCCACTGAGGATACTGCAGTAAATGAGGAGTTTAGGGAGCTTCATAAGAGAAGTCTACCAAGATGACCACCAGAGAAACAAAAGCTCAAATATAGCACAAATATCTCCCAAATGTAGCCCAGTGAGAGAAGTGTGCAAACCTTAGTTTTTTTGCAGTTTTATATAGCACAGACTTGACCCGAAGGTATTGGAGTGCTTTACATGAGCATCAGTTGCATTACACAAGGACACATTCATTTTGGTTTCAGGCAGGGGGAGATTAAGTGAATTGCCCAGAATCACAGGATGTTGAGCTGACTCCAAAATTTGAACCTGGTTCTCCAGTTGCAATGTCTACAACTCTGGCCATAGCGCCACATCCTCTCCCTTTAGTGTAACATATAATAAAGTGATAAAACTGGATAAAAAAAACAGAAGAATAGCGAATCATTTTAAAAGTGTTCTGTCCCTATTTGAGAACTCACAAAATATGTCCTCATTTTAGTTGTTTAGAACACTAACCATAATTTCTATGGGAATAAGACCTTCTCATGTAGGAGGGTGCAGAGGCAACAAGCTGACCACGCTGGCAAGGCGGGAGGGGCAGTGGCAGCACAACGGACCATGGAGGGCATGAGGAAGGGGGGCAGGGACAATCAACCAACCATGCAGTTTAGGCAAGAGAGGCTGTGGCAATATAAAAGACCATTGAGGGCAGAAGGAAGAGACAGTGGCAGTACAACCAAACATTCCAACAGACCCAATTAAGGCAGAAGACTCTTGATGTTTTTAAGCCCAAAAGGGCTTTATTTTATCTCTCTTTTTCAATGTAGGTCAAAGGGGAAAATCAATTACCCATGTCTTTTTTTTTAAATCTCCCTCTTACCAAGTTGAAAATGTTACATTGGTTCATGAAGGGCAGGAGGAATAGGGGAGGGACATGGACTTGGATAACAGAGGGCAGGAGGGAGTTCGGCAGGGGGACCAAACTGACCTTACATAGCAGGCATCAGCGGTTGCACCAGCACAACACACCACACAGGGCAAGCGGGACAGCAGTGCAGCACAATGGACCATGGAAAGCAGTAGGGAGGGGACAGGGCCGTGCACATAGACACCAAAGAGCATATGGGAACAAAGAAAGGAAAGCAAGATGAAGATAACGGACAGACAGGATGGACAGTTGCAGCATAACGGACCATGAAGGGCAGGAGGGAGGAAGCAGGGGCACGACAACCAACCAGACAAGGTAGGAGGGAGGGGATAGATGTCTGCACATCTAAAACAAAGAGCAGGGGGCAACAGGACAAGAGCAGCGAGATGACCATGGAGGGCAGGCGGGATGGGCACTGGAAGCACAACACACCATGGACGGCAATAGTGAGACTATAATGGCATATACACAGACAATGGAGGGAAGGTATGATGGGGTCAGGGGCAGCAAGCTGACCCCATAGGGCAGGTGGGAGAGGCTATGGCAGCACAGAAGACCATGCATGACAAGCGGGAGGGTTAGTAGCAGCACAACAGCCAGGCTGGGAAAGAGGGAGGGGGCAGGGGCATGCACAAAGGACCATGGAGGACAGAAAGGAGGGGTAGGGGCAGGACACAGACAAAAGAGGGTAGGGGAAGGGGCTTCACAACAGATCACTCAGGGCAGGCAGGATGAGCGGTTGCAGCACAGCAGAGCATGGAGGGCAGAAGGGAGTGACAGCAAAATGGACCATGGAGGGCAGGAGGGAGGGGATAGGGGCATGGAACCTGAACAGGCAGGGTGGAGGTGGCACGGACAGGTGGCAGCCATCTGACCATGCTAGGATGGTGGGAGGGGCAGTGGCAGCTCAACAGAATACTCAGAATAGATAGGAGGTTGGCAGGTCCATGGAATATTGTGGGCTAACAGGAGGGAGCAGGGACATGCACACAGACATCGAAGGGCAGGGAGAAGGAGAGTAGGGACAGAAAGCTAAGGACAGACGCTAAGGAGGGCAATGATGGGGCATAGAATTGGGTAACAGAGGATGGGAGGAGTGGGCAGGGACATCAAGCTAAATGGAGGGCAGTGGCAGCACATCGGACCATGCAGGGCAGGAGGGAGGGGACTGGTGCATGGACTCTGTCAACAGAGTGTATGGAGGAGGTGGATGGGTTGGCAAGCTAACTGCTTAGGGCAAGCGGGAAGGGAAGTGGCAGAACAATGGCCACACATGACTGTAATGAGGTAGCAAGGTCATGGACTTGGACAATGGATGGCAAGGAGGAGGGGGGCAGGAGCAGCATGCTTGAGTGGGGGCAGCACAATGCCAGGCCAGACCCTGCATTCAATCCCTCCCATTGTGCATTGCGATGAGCATCTCACTTAATATTAAACAAGCCTTAGAATTTCACCCAAAAAACAAAGGTTACAGGGACGTTATTGTCAGGAAATGGAATTTAAAAACCTTAGAAATTCACTGGATGATATAACACTGATGTCATGATTGATTTCATTTGCGATGTCATCAGTGATATCATCAGTGATGTCACTGACCATGTCATGAGTGATGTAACATGTGAGGTCATAAGCAGTGCATTGCGGGGGTGTAAGTTATAGTTAGCTCAGGTAATTATAACTGCTGAATTGCGCTGGTTTTGTATGAGTGAAATCTGAGCCTAACTATAATGTCCCTGCAACCTTTGGTTTTTTGAGTAAATTTCTAGGGTCTGTTAATTCTATTTCCTAACTATAACGTCCCTGTAACCTTTGGTTGTTTGAGTGAATTTCTAAGGTTTTTCAAATTCTATTTCCTAACTATAACGCCCCTGTAACCTTTAGTTTTTTAAGTGAATTTCTATGTTTTTTTAACTAGTAGTCGTATTTGCAGAGTGGTGGAGAAAGGGGGCATGGCCTCCGACCAGCTCTCAGGAATCCTGCTCTGTGGGACTTACTGGAGGTTACAGGAGGGCTTCTTGGCCCCCTAGAACTGCCAGCATCCAAGAGGACTTCATCCCCCAACCAGTAGTGCACCACGAGGTTCATTTGCAGAGTGGTGGAGAAAGGGGGCGGGGCCTCCAACCAGCTTTCAGCAATCCCACTGTGTGGGACTTACTGGAGATAACAGGAAGGCTTGTTGGCCCCAAAGACCTTCTAGAGCCAAGGGGACTTCATCCCCCAACCACCAGTACACCAGGAGGCATGTTTGCAGAGTGGTGGAGAAAGGGGGCATGGCCTTCGAAGTCCTCTGAGCAATCACACTGTGTGGGACTTACTGGAGGTTACAGGAGGGTTTGGTGGCCCTAGGACCCACAACATCCCCAACCAACAGGGAGCCAGAAGGTGTGTTTGCAGAGTGGTGGAGAAAGGGGGCATGGCTTCTGAAGACCTCTCAGCAATCCCACTGTGTGGGACTTAGTAGAGGTAACAGGAGGGCTTGTTGACAGGCAAGGGCCCTCGCAGCCAAGTGGACTTCATCCCCCAACCAGTTGTGCACCAGGAGGTGCATTTGCAGAGTAGTGGGGAAAGTAGATAGTGCTTCCGGCAAGGTGCCGGTCTTTTTTCTTTTTTTTAGATTTATTTTTGTAGGGGGTCGGTGTGGCACCACTTCCTTGGGCTGTTTTTGGCCCCAGGGACCCCCATACTCGCGAGACCAGAATTTTAAAAAAACCTTTTAATACATTAAAGGGAGGGGAGCCAAGCAGTCCCCTCCCGGGCTGATTTCAGCCCCGGGGATCCCATCCCCTGGGGCCCAGCCTTTTTATATTTTTTTTAAAAAAGAAAAAGGGGAAAGGGGCCACACTCCCCCCTTGGCCGATTGCGGCCCCAGGGAGGCCACCCCCGGGCCCAAACTCAATTCTGGGTGCCCTGGTCCCTCTCTGTAAAAGCAATTTAGCTCCACTTCAAGCAAGCAAGAGCATTTTGTATGCTCTCACTTGCTAGAAGCGGAACAATGTTTTCTATGGCTTGTCGGGAGCGGTAAAGCTCCTGCCAAGCCATAGCAATGAGCTATGTCCCAGTGGTGAGCACCCCAGGACCTAGCAGAAGCCGGCCCTGGGTGGTGGTGGTCCCCAAGTCCATGTATGGGTCCAGCAGGGGGGCTGTGTGGCCCCCTCCTTTGTTAGAATTTGCCTTGGGGAGGTGGTCGTCCCCGGGTCTGGGAGGGGGGTCTGCTTGGCACCCCCTCATTATTTGCAATTTAAGCCCCGGGGAGGTGGTGGTCCCAGGGCTGCAGGGGGACTGCACGCCCCCCCACATTATTTGCAGTTTAAGCTCGGGGAGGTGGTGGTCCGTGCGGGCCCCCTAGTACCTTTAACAAAAAAGCCCCGGGGAGGTGGCGCTCCCTGGTGCTGTGGGGGGGTGTCTGCACGGCCCCCCTGCATTTTTTAACAATATAGCTCTGGGGAGGTGGCAGTCCCCAGGGCTATGGGGGGGTCCAAGAGGCCCTCCATTTATAATTAAAAAAAACCCAGAGAGGTGGTGGTCCTTGGGACAGCGGGGGAGGCCGTACAGGTCTCCCACATATTTTTTTAATAACAAGCACTGGAGAGGTGGTGGTCCCAGGGGCATCAGTGAGCCCCAAGATGGGGGGCATGCACCCCACTCTTTTATTATTTAAATGCCTCCATGACCTGGCCCACCCTGGGGCTGATTAATATTGAAGCACTTGAGCCTGCACTTTGTTTTTCTAAAACATTTGGCCGGATCCAGCGCGACTCATGCCGAATTATTTTTAAAAATAATGCTTTTTAGGTTTCGCCTAGGCAGCGCATGCGCTGTCTCGGCGAGAGATGCTGTATACAGTATAGTGGGGGGAAGCTCCGCCCACTTTCCGGCCATAAATTTGATTGGCTACAATTGAAAATCCTGCATTTTGATTGGTTTTGGCGTCTTAGTCCCGCCTCCTGACTGCCATGGCGTCATTTTTCCTCTTCCGAGGCTATCAGCCCCTTTACTAGTAAAACCGTTTTTCTCCCCTGTCTCTCCCCGTTCCCTCCCGCAGTCTGTTACTTTTTGTACCACAACCACCCGCCACCCCCTCCCGTTCGTGCCTTCTTTCATGCTGGCACTTACATTTAAAATGCAATAGGTCTCGGGTAAATCCGAATCCTATTGCATTTTCAATGCTTTTTGTCCCGTGATTGGTTGGTGACTTTGCACTATGTTTTGCCTGACCTGTCCTAATGACATGCGCAATACAAACGGCTCTCTTACGTATGCCTCTGTCTGCCTCCGTGCCGGTGTGCAGTGTCGAGAGCTGCCTGTGCTGGTGTGCAGCGACGAGGCTCCTCCTGCCTGCCTGCCTCTGTGCCCGCGTGCAGCGCCAAAGCTGCTTCGGCCTGCTGCCTCTGTGCCGGTGTACAGCGCCACTGCCCCCTTGCCCGGACGCTGCTCCTCCTCAGATGATGGTATAACTTGTTTTATATTTCCGCCGCTTATTGTTTGTGGAGGCTGCGGCAATATCATGGCAGTGATTGCGCCGCAGCGCTGTAATTTAAAAATAATCATGAATTATCGGATCCCTGCGACTGCCGAGACCCAACCCCACGGACCTCAGCGGCCGCTGGAGCCCCGAGCACACACTGTGCAGCTGCTGAGCCTAAATGCAGCCCAGGCGGCACGTTTGCCAAGGGAGTTCGTTGGTTTCTGTGATGTAAAAAGGGGCAAAATTGTGATAAAATAGACACGTCCGGTGCTCCAGTGAAAGTGCAAGGCTGCTCCACAGCATACGGAATGGGAGAAAGTGAAAGGCTGTTCCATGAAGAGTGAAAGAGAATGAAATCTTTTCCATGGGGCGGGGAGAGAGTAAAAGGCTGCCCCACAGTTTTGACGCAAAAGGATGTTGCACAGGGTGCGAGTAAGAAAACAAGGCTGAAACATAGCATCAGTGAGAGAGTGAAAGGCCGTCCCACCAGAGAGTGGGAGAGCGAGTAAAAGGCTGTTCTAAGTTTTTGGAGATACAGTGAAAGGCTGAGTCATGGAGTGCGAGTGAGTACAGGCTGCGCCGTAGCTCAGAAGTGAGAGTGAAAGGCTGTCCTGTGGAGTAGGAGAGTGTGTGAGAGACTGTTCCATGGGGTGATGAAGAGTGAAAGGCTGCCCCATAGTGCCAGAGTGAAAGGCTGTTCCACGGAGTGCAGTACAAGCTGCGCCGTAGCATCGAAGTGAGAGTGAAAGGCTGTCCTATGTGGAGTGGGAGAGTGTTTTACGCTTTGGGTAGCCTAATTTGTGAGTGTATTAAGAAGTTCGTAGAGTGCTGCGTGGTGCGTGTATGTTGCTTCAGAGCCCCGTAGATGTGCCACAGTCCGTATTTTGCGATTGGGGGTAAAGGGAGAATCCGGCGATTTCTGAAAGGGGTCCCATTTCAGCATTATTCAGTTGCCAGTTGGTGCACTCGCTGGGGCCTGGAGTTGCAGACCAACCGAGACCATTGAGCAGTGCACTGGCTGAGAGATGAACGAGCACCGTTGGTGGGAACCTCTGGAAATGTGAGGCCAGGGCAGAGAACGATGCTTCACCATGTTTGGATATAGTGCGTAGATTTCGCCAGTGAGGCTGCACTTGCTGAGCTTTTCTTGGGTCATGGGTCACGGGGTGCCGGATTCAACATAGCCAGAGTGGTGCTTTGGCGCACAGTAGTGGCAGTGGGTGCAATTGCAGATGCAATGAAGTGTCTCAGGGGAAAACAGTAGGGTGCACAAAAGGCCTAAAAATGCAGCGTTAATTGTGTATCGGTGCACAAGTGCTTGCGCAATCCTAGTAAATCTAGGCGCATGACCTAAGAAGCTTGGCCGAGCAGAACAAGAAAGGCATGGGACAGACAGGTGATTATACGGCACCTACTCACCTGTAAACGGACAGCTTTGCAATTAGGAATGCAAACCTGAGTACTCGTGAATGAACATCTGGGTGGGTATTAATTCTGAAGGTTTGTAAAGACACAGCTGAATTCTTAGACTGCAAACTGTTTCCTTGTAAGCAGCATATAGAGTATTTATGAAGCCTGTGGATGTAAATTTGAACCTTCTGAACAGGCTTGCCACCTGTGAATGCACGTCTGAGCACTTGTGAATGCACGTCTGCGTTGTTGTAAATGCAAATCTTGACACCTGTGAATGCACATCCAAGTGCTTTTAACTGCAGAGAAAAGTGTTGAAAGAGGCCCATCCAGCTGCTTGTGAGTGTTCATTCAAGTGCTTGAGAATGTAGAAGAACGTCGACTCGCCCTTATGATCAACGTTGGAGAACATGGAACTAAAGACAATTTCACGTTAAACAACTCTCAAAGATTTTCAGCAATCACCCCCTTTTCAGCCTACTTAGTGCCGCCTTGTCTTCATTTGTAACCTCCCATGAGGACAGGCTCTTTTACATCAGTTGTTACACAGTACGTCTGTACGCTAAATACGTATAAGGTCCCAAATGCGAAACCCATTGCATTGCAAATGCTTGTTTGGCTCTGCGGGGGCCCTGTGGGACACCCCCTCCTAAGAGGCCTAGGGGGTCAGGATGTTTCTACCCTGCCAATTTTTCTTTTTTTTACGTTTTTTCCTGTGACTCGGTTCAAGCCGAGTCACAAGATGGCTACCAACTCTTCCTTGTTTGAAGTGTTGGCAGCCAATCAGATCTCAGCACGAGATCCGGAGGGGTGGCAGATCCTCCGCGTCCCTAGATATACAACTGTAAATTTATTTAAATATCTCCGCAACTCTGAACAGATTTTCACCAAATCACAAAAAGGCTGTAGCCTAGCCGTATCTAAAGTTCCTGTGGAAATTGACATGGGGAAATGCACTTTTTTTTACATTCCTTTTTCTCGGAAACTGCTTGACGGATCACCCCAAACCTTTCCATGCACAGCAAGAATCAGCAGGGCACTTTTTGGGGAAAATGTCATGATTCGACAAACGACCCCACAGATATAGGCAAATCAAAAAACGTTTTTCCTATGGAGTCTACATCCTCCTAACTCTAACTACCATATATATATATATATATATATATATATATATATATATATATATATAAATTTAAGTACTCTCTCTCTCTGTATATATATATATATATATACAGAGAGAGAGGGTATTTAAATTTGGTCGGATTTAGCCTTTACAAGCACTCTCAACTTTGCAGATGCCTTTGCGAGCGAAATAAGATTTCTGTTTTGATTTAAATCCTGCATGTAATTACTTGACATGACCCCCCTCCCCCCGAATATATCCACTGATAATTCCATATGACAACAGTCCTGTTGGAAACGCCCTGATCAAACCCAGATTGCCATTCTGTCGAAATTAACCAGAAACCAGGCAACGGCACTAATGAGATTGTAATGCTTTACTTAATTAGATGTATTCGCATTTTGTTTTGTTTCTAACATGTGAAACAGTGCTAAAGGTTTCTTCTCACAGGTAATGGTTACGTACTACAAGGCCCTGCATAACTGAAATGTGAGTCCATACAAAAAAAAATAGTGCATTGACTCATAGGGGCATATTAGCAAGACTGGCGATAAAATTATCGCCCTTTTAGCGGCAGGAAACTGCCGCTAAAACGGCGATAATGGGCTTACTAATATGCGTTATGGAATTCCAATAGAAGCCCAGGTTAGATGTCCTGCACATCTAACCTGGGCTTCTATTGGAATTCTATAACGCATATTAGCAAGCCCATTATCGCCGTTTTAGCGGCAGTTTCCTGCCGCTAAAACGGCGATAATTTTATCGCCAGTCTTGCTAATATGCCCCTCAATCTTTTAGTTTATTAGCGACTCCTTTATTTACTTCTACTGTGGTAGCCATACTTAGCAACATAGCGACAGGAAGGTTTTCTATTTGCTCAGTAATTATAAAGCTCATTACAGAGAAAGTAGAGAGAAAGTTCGATTAAGGCATTCCTTTACCTGGCATGCGAAATGAAATCAGCATTTCTACAACATGGTGTATTTTAAAATTATATAGCATTTGCATGGAATTTTTTCAAATATCGGGACTGAACTTTCCGTCTTTAATATGGAATCAATAGAGCCTGAAATTAAATGTACATAGCAAAGGATAGCCTTCGTAGTGTAAACTCACACACCGCTGATGGAGGTCTGTGCATACCGTCTGATTACATCACAAATAATTATGATGAAATAGTCTTATAGAGCACGACTGTTATCCAAGGTTATCCTGGCGCTGATAGACACAGTTTGAAAAAAACTTGCTGGAATAAACGTGGGGATATTACCAAGGAAGTGGCGGAGAGAGGCGCCAGCCTTCTTGGCTTAACGCCTCTCTCCGCCTCTTCGGAAACGCGAGGCTGCTCCATATTAACAAGGAGATGGTGCAGCCTGGCGTTTCCCCCTGCCATGGCGCTAAGTTTCACAACTTAGTGCCAACGCAGTCACCCTTTCACCAGAGTGCAAGGGTGTCTGCGAGCAGGGAGGTTTGGTTATGTACAGGAAGGTGTCCCTTCCTGCACATAAACAAACCTAAAATGCCAGTTTGTAACTTACATGTGTGCTGCTTCATGCAGCACACATGTAAGTTACAAAGCAGCATTTTAAAAAGGTTTGTTTATGTACAGGAAGGAACACCTTCCTGTACATAACCAAACCATGGCATTTTGCTTTTTCCATGTCTGCTGCACAAGGCAGCACACTTGGAAAAAGCAAAAACGAGGAGAAATAAAGCATTTCTCCTCGTTTCGCCAAATTAAGACCAGGGTTTTCCTGGTCTTAATTTTGGCGCTGCCTCCTATTAACGCTGAACTTGTTAATAGGGGCCAGCGTCAAAATCAATGGGTGTTGTGGTGGAACGCCCACCACAACACCAACTGCACGCCCCTTTCACGCTAAACATAGCGTGAAAGGGTGCCTTATTAACAAGGCAGCGTTAAGCCACGTTAAGTGGCTTACGCTGCCTTGTTAATAGGGCGAGGCCCCTATCGCCACCACAACGTCGGTAATAGTGACGTTGTGGTGGCGATAGGGGCTTGTTAACATGCCCCCATGTTTTTATCTTTTTTTGCAAATTAAGACCGAGGCTAGGAGAGGGCTAATATGTACTATGAGAGATTTCCAATATTTTGCAGCCAAATTAGAGAAAGAGTGCCCGCCCTTCCTGCAGTGCTTGATCTGGGGAGCAATCAGATTTTTACTCGAAGCAGAGCAGAAGAGGCGGCGCGAAGGATGGTAAGACTTACAGAGCATTCCTAGAAGTTGAAAGCTGGTATCGGCCACGTGGTTTATTTGAACAGAAAATGATAGCTTGTTATCAAAGTAAACTCTCCAGTTTTTAGCAAAGGAGAGCGGCCTATATCCATTGTTTTTTGCTCACCACAATGTGGGAACAGTCCGACAGAACTGGGAGGCCAGGTTCTCCCTGCACCGGAAACAAGCATCGTAGGACCGGTTTCGGGGTATCGTCCCTCATCAGCGAGTCAGTGAGGATATCTTGACTCAAGTGGCATGGTGAGCACTGGACAAACATATGGGTGGACTGTTTCCATGTGGAGCAGGTTCGAGACTGATTTGCATATGGCTGGGTCCAAACTGTGGTGACTGGTGAGCAAAAAAACAATGGATTAAGCCCAGATCTGTGACTAGGGTGAATGTTTTATTTGTTCTGCATTTCATTCACCATCTTTTCTTTTTGCTTTCATTCTGTAATATGGCCTGTTCAATCAATAGCCACATGTCAAGAGTTCCATCATTATTGCCTAAAGAAATTTCCTCTCTCAAAGACTTTATAAATGCAATAATCATACCCTCCAAACAAACTGTACTGCCACTCGAAGTCATCCTAAATAGATTTACATTTATCCATCTCAGAGGAACACCTAACAAACCTAATTTAAAATCTAGATCCACCATTCTATCATGATAGCATTATTCCAATCAAAGTTATCAAAATTAAAAATGTTTATTCAGTGTGGTGCCATTTTATCAATCTGGGCATAATTCTGGATTTTTCTCAAAACAAGGCAGATTACCCCCTTTTTAAACAGTCCCACTATGACCATGAGATACTCAACAATTACTGCTATGTCATCAAATCCACTGTGATTGAAAATCAGATTTCTCGCCAATGCAACACCTGCATGCTAGCTCCACGTCAATCTATATTCCACAAAGGTTGCAGCACTGAAACTGCCACTTCAGCAATATTTGATGACAGAAACTGCATGTTGAACAGGGTTCCCATTTACCTTCGCATCCTTTTAGACTTTTGTGTTGTCTTTATTACTTTTAATCATTAGGGTTCTTACATATCCTAGAGAGACGCATGAGGTTCAAGGGCAGACTACTGCTGGTTTGTCTTGTTAAATTTATACCTTACCCATCGTTAGCAGTTCCACCTGATACACTGTCATAGTCAGTATTTGTCACCAATTTTCAGATGACAATCAAAGCATCACAAAACTCTTCTCCACTTGAGATGTGTACACATTCTCAAAACATGCCCCTCAAACACACAAAACAAGATGTTGTCAAACCTCCCTACACTCAGTCCAGATAAGACAAACATTATCGTTTCAGACAACATAACTCAAAATTTAATAAAGAATTGCTCTATTTACTGAAAATTAAAGGGTTTAATCTAAATATTTCACCTGAGCTAAAACAAAACTGGAATTTTGGCTCAACTATCTTTTATAGTTACTCTAACATATCAAAGAATCAGTAATACGTGCCAGAGCCTCACTCCTCAATCGTGAGGACTTTTGCTCAGTGGTAAAATCTTCAGTAGTAGGACATATAACAAGGAAATATCGCCCTGATCAGTCTTCCAAAATCCTCATTCTCAGACCTCAAACTATTATACATTCAGCTGCAAGGCTTCTTTGAGGAAACAAAAGCCTTTACCTCTTCGCCCCTGTGCTCAAAGATTTTATATTAGCTTTGGACAAACGAACGAATTAAATTGAAACTGACTTCCATTATAGCGCTCCATTTCCATGGAAACACAGAGGTAGAATGTTCCCACAGTCCCAAATACTTACCAGACCTTCAAGTGGATGGACTGGTAGCAATACCTCAGCACTCAATTTCTGTAAAATTTATATTGTGGTTCGTCAAAGAGAATATTTTGCTTCGAGCTAAACTATATGTTGTGAGTTAAGCTGTCATAAATTGGAACCACAAACATTTTTTTTTAAATCAAAGGGCACTGTTAATAATCTACTGGATAGGGGCTTATTATTAGTGCCCCGTGATAGTTTATTATGATGCAGAAATTATAACAATGAAATTCGTGATATTCGAAAGGGAAACGTGTGTTACTAGTATACTTCCCTGAAATACATAAATTTGTTCGATTGATATTGTCTAAAAACAATACGATCAATTACTTCAACTCTAGAAATGATAGTTCAATTTCCCTTCAATTTTCAAGTGGATATAATATTGATAATATACTCAATATCCAAGATTAGAGGTCTGAAAGCGATTGAGCAATTATTTTCCAAAGAATATTTTCCTTTACTTTCCCTTTGCTTCGAACAAATTGGATGCGAAGAATTACATAAAAATTGATATATCTTAATGCAATGAATGATATAATTTTATCTTTAGCTATGTATACGGCCATTATGTCATCTCTATCAAATAATGGACAGCACAATATTCATAACCATAAAGTTGGTGTGATCGTTGGAACGCAAAAAACCACGTGGTTGCTCGAAAATGGTGAAGGATGTATAAGCATTCACGATCCTAGGTATCAGGCTGCTCATTGGAGTGGAGAAATGGGCTGTCAGACCCATCTAGGAACTGCATTAGGTATGGCAGCATTCTTTTTACATTGCAAAGGTTTGAAATGGTTAAACCCCATGTATCAGGACTGGCTATGACAGGGTCATACATGTATTCCCTGTTTTACATATCATTACCAAACTGGGGCATTTTTCAACTACGCGTACTTCTTAATTTAAGGTATTGTAACCATTGCTTTTTAGAAAAATACCTAAAGACTGGGAGCATATTATACTGAATTCAAGAATGAATAATTCACCATTCATTTATAATTATTGCCTATGTGAGTCGTTTGCACCGTATTGTGGTCGTTATAGAGCGATAAGTGTTATGTAAAAGATTTTTTTCGCTGGATACATCTTCTCCCTCTATTTAATAATCATGAGCATATACGTTTGTATTGAGGGCCCCAACTATGGCTGCAACATAAAGCAGATAAACAGCATAGCTCTGCCATTAACATTGGTCAAACCTTTGATCTTTGCAGGATTGGTTGGGTTTTCAATATTGCCCCAGCAAAGCATACATTGCCACCTATCCCTTTGCTCACTAAAGCAGATAGTCTGAGATGTCAAATGGACAGGAAGATGCAATGCCAATCTGCAAATAACCCCAGTAACAATAATTGCAAATTTTTACACGCTTTGTGTAAAAGGTAATGAGAGTAATCAGTCTCTACTAGTTTATACATATACCAGCGACAGGCACTGTCATCGACCACTAACCCTACTAACCATTTTCTATGTGCTCTCATTAATAGATATTGCCAGTGTCCATGCACACACTGTGATAATTGGCATTTCCTAAATTGCAAAGCATGAGGTAAAGTATTTGGTGTCCAGTGTTACAGGCATCTCTGTTATTGACATGGTATCACTAGCAGAACTGCCAGTGTCCACATGCCCCGAGCAACAGCTACCAGTGATGAAATAGCCCCTGCATCAAGTATTGCCAGGTTGCATCTAGCACCAGTAAATTGTACACTGGGCTTCAGACACTCCAGAGTGTTTCCGGTCATCGCAAAACCATTATCTGGCTCAATTTTAGTGCAGTGTTAAGGGGGGATGAGGGCATGGACGCTGAGAAAAAGCTGTACATATGCTCTTGTGCTGGGGCTTTCTCCTAAGAACAGCATTCACCTCATGCCCAGGGTAGTCTTGACTTCTTGGAATCTGCAGTTGACACTGGAATTATCCAGCAGTTTCCCCTACCCCTACTTTGTAAGCATCCACAACAGCACTGCTGGCACTTGCTAGTGGTATAGCAGTCCCAGTGGTAAAGTTAAATGGCAGAAGGGATCCCTTGAGATTACAGAACTCTATTTACCTGCTTTCAGCAATGACTGACAGCTGAAGAGTCTATGCAAGCATTGCCAGCCCAAGGTTGAACTGGAGCAGTAGGCTCAAACTCTTTAGTGACTAGTGTATGGAGGTCAGCATTAGATGTGGTTGAGCTTCCACAGTATGCAATGCAGTCTGAGGCCATGCCCTTTGAACTGTGCTTATGTAGCATAACTTAATCCTGTGTCATTGTAGCTTTTTTCAGGAGCTTTGGGGCATCTATGGATTGCTGGGCATCAATTGTGGCAACTGAGGTCATTTGCCACTGGAGTCCTGGGGTTCCAGTACAATTATCACCCCAAAGTGAAAGGCACGCACAACCCTTCAGCACTTAACTCTCAAGGTAGCAATGGCAGTGCAGTCCAAGGCTTCTTCAGTGAGGTGATGTGGGTTGGAAATGCAAAACTCAGTAATGCACATATTTTCTCCTTCTAAGAATGTCTAAAGTGTTTCTTCTGGTTCAGATTTCTTACTTTCTAAAAAGGATTTACGGAAGACAATCAAGAGGGATCTTCCGACCAGGAATAAGGGTAAATAAAAGTGCCAAAGTTTCAGAATCCAGCCCATGTAGGAGAAATAGATTATTATTTTGCAGAGCGACTTTTCATTTTGCTATGATGCTTAAAATAAGCACAAGTTGAAAGCATAATTCCCTATATTCTAGTCTAATCTAAAGTGTTAGACCACAGATCAAGTATTTTTGAGGTGAGCGCGAGTCAAACAATAAGTTGGTATGCTGCCAGGTTTCAGTTCCTTTAAGGCTCTCATGCGCTCCTTAAAATTAACATTTAGTGTCCTTCTGCAATCTAATTTTCTTTATTTTCCCTTCGGCGTATCCATTTTATCCCATATGTTCCCACAGGTATGTACTGTTTAATCCCCTGGCCCTTTTGGATGAGTGCTAACTCTTGCCAGATCGACATAGCTAGGGAATTGGCCTTACTCCTTCTTCAACTGCTGTAATAGGAGATGATTGTTAATTCCACTGATTTGGATATCACTGGGATTCCACTGTCCAAGTAAAATTCGCATACAAACGATGAATAGCCCTTGCAACAGGTTACATTCTAGGTGATCTACTATTTGCACTCTCTTCATCACAAAAACAGACCAGACTAAAATGTCAAAGGCCCATACACTGTTACACCGATCTTGCCATTGCATCTTCCAGTTCATATCTATACGTTACCCCAAGTATTTATAGCGTGAAATCTTTTCCAATATATTATCTGTTAAATACAAAAAACAATTTATTCGGTTTCTGCCAAAGGTGAAGAATTTTGTTTCAGAGAAGTTTATTACCAACTTTGTTGTGGTAGGCTCTGCCGGAGCATTAATTAACTTTTGTGAGCCTAGCAGTGTTCAATTTTTTTTAATTAGGTTATCTGAATACGCCATGATGGAAATAGGCGTACTTCCTAACTTGGGTGGGAAACATTTCACATTTTGGAAATTGAAATAATGTCAGTTTTTCATATCTATTGAAAAAGATGACTGCTATTACACACCACTGTTTTAAATCGTTTTATATATGAATTCTAGGAGTTACCAAGCCTTTGTTTATATATTTGACAGATACCCAGGATTCCGTCTGTAATGTTTTTAGAAAATGAACCAGTATTTTATCAATGCCCATACTTTCCATGCGAGACAGATTCAATTTTTGTCTACAGGTGCCCCATATACTCTACAGTTTCCAGTATGTGTACTTTGGTTGCCTACCAACGCCCAGGCCTCTGTCATCAATGCCAATGTCAGCCACCCGAGGGTATTTACCAAAGCTATACCTCAGCAGCCAGCTTTGAACAGGTACTCTCCTGTTTTTAGGCACCCGTGCTCTCTTCCTGGTGATGGGCTGCAGCAACCACCTTCACCCTCCATAGGCCTCCTGACCCCAAGATTTAGTTGATCTCAGGTCTTTGACGTTCCTGCACAGCTGTAGTCACCTTTTCAAGATGGTATCCTCCGGAAGGGCACATTCCCAGCATCCTTTTTCAGAGCAAGTTTAGCTTCCTCCCTAATGGCAGATGCAGCTTCCCTGGCAGTGTTAAAAACCAAGTGGCATATCATCAAAGAACAGCGAACATCGCTGGAAATCCAGCGCAACAACGGAAGTGATAAGGTACTCCTTGTAAATAGGGAGATGTGGATTCAGCCATAGAATCCACCTCCCATCATATGTATAGCTAAGTCTGCTTTTTTGCAGACGTTAGCTTTCGGCGATATCCGCGGTTAGCGCGGATTTTAACGCCGGTATTGGTGTCCTGGGCCAGCTTGTTGATAGGGAGAAGTGCTGTTAGCCATGATTCCCGTGTTGTGTTTGAAGGAAACGCCCACTGTGCATCTCATTAGAGATGCAAAGCGAGGCGTCGGTAAAAAGGCTGCTAACATGCGCTAATGCATGTTAGCACTGCCTTGTAAATAGGGCGAAAACATTATAAGGCCCTTGATAATATGCCCCCAAGTAAATTGTACAGCTCCTTCGTCACCAGGAAGCTGGGCTGATGACTCAACAGGCAGGCTTGCTAACTGGGAGCTACAGTCCAGCTGTCCACTTTCTCCAATGTGCTGTTCCCTACCTCCCTTCCTCAACTGGAAGAAAACTAGCAATGATGGTTTGTGGCTCGGGAGCTCAAATAAGACCCATCCACCCTGCTGGGTGGATTGTGTCACATGAGATTACTTTCACACTGATTTGAGTTCAGTGTGAAAGTATTTCAAAGTATTTATCTGAATTTTGCAGACAACAATGTGTTTTTACTGATCCAGATCTGGGACCATTTTTTGCCATTTTATGACAATTTGATTACTAGCCTCAGACTGGTCAGGTTGAAGTTTTTGTGACTCAAAGTATTAAAAAACGGGGGTTGGCCCGGAGGTCCGTGCCAGACAAAACTCAAAACACAGGCACAAAAGAGGCAATGGCCTTCCCAGTCAGCTATACAACACTGTCTGCAGTAACATCTCTGGTCTGGGGGAAGAATAAAGCAGGAAGGAGATAGGGATTGTCCCAGCACTTCAAAGAGGCATCTGTCTCCTGCTTCCTTTCATAGGGGCCTAGTTCACTTAACAGGGTGGCAAGAATATTCTACATACATCCCTGTATGACAGGCTCTCTCCAACCTTACCTGTTGTAAACCACCCACACAACACACAGGGGATCTAAAATGGATTCCTCTCCACACAGAATAAAGCACTACATATACACTCCATGCGCACCATAATCAACACATGCAACATGTACAGTGTGCATGTATGTCCTCTACCTGAATCTACCTGAAGCCCCTTGCAACAGCTATTCTCAGGCAGCAGGTCATACATTAGAAGGTGGGCACTGTAGAATATAGCTTACAATCCAATTGAAATAGACTCCACACTACAGTTTGTGAGGCTTCATCAAGGAGGCTCGCAGTACAGCAGGAGTACAAATACCAAAGGTCAGAAAGCAAAAAACTGGGAGTTTTCAGTTTTTTACCCATTTTCATAATTTCAAATTTCACATCTTTCAAAAAAAGAATAACATTTTCTCTTATAAATATAAACTACAGCCTTTTCACCTCCCATTCCTAGCTGCGTTAATCTTGCTGTGTCGCTCATTTCTCCCTTGCCCACACCTTTCCGTTCTCCGCATGACACTCGATCTCTCTGTTGCTTCCTATGATATTGCCCTTCCCCCCTTTTCTCTAGAACCCTCATCCAACCCTCTGTGTGCACACTGTAGCATATGGATCATCAGTGGTTATCTTGTTTGATGTCTATTTAGCTTTTAATGTTGCTTTCTTTGTCATCGTTCAAAGCATGTGTATACATAGTTTTCCATAAATTTGTATAAATCACTATGTTGTCTTTTAAGGCCAAGTCCACACTATTGGAAAATAGATAGATGGACGGATGGATGGCTGGGCGGATGGATTCGATGGATCAAAGAATTTTTTTTTAACCATGATTGTACCTTCAAGAGTTCAACCCATTCACATTTCCATACCTTTCAATATTTGGTCTCTTATTGTTATTTGTGCCACAGATCTCACATGTTCCCATCCTATGTGGTGTAAACATTTTCAACTCTTTAGATGGTGAATACATTGACGCAAATTGAAAATGCACTCTTATTTTACATTGAGCAAAAGTTGTATTGCCTTGTGGCTCGTAACTACATTTTTTTTTTACTTACAGGAGCTATGAAAATTGCTCAGTACCCGCAATTTAAAAATAGTTGCCCACTGCTGCTATTGCAAGCCGTCCACCTGTCCTCTTCTTGGAGCCTGAAGGCTCTGCAATCTATCCACCAATATTCCCTGCTTCTTTATATCGATTTTTTTTTTAAATTGAGACTGAGGAGGGAGAACTTCTCAACTCTTAATCTTGCATTTCTTGTTGAAGGATTGTAACAAGCAGGTAATGCCAGTCGGCAATCTGCTCCAGCCATGGATCACCTCTAGGTGCCAGGGAGGGCAGCCAAGGCAATATGAACTACACATTGCATGTCGAAGGAAGACAGGTACAATCTCGGGGTGGAGTTTCCTAATTTTCCATAACTATTCAAACTTTACACATATCCCTACCTTTAATATACTGGAAGAGTTGAATAAAAGTGCATGAACACCGAAGAGCATGACTATGAATATGGAGAGTAATCAAAGGCACTTAATTCATCAAGGAACTGAGTGCCTGAATTAGAGTTTAGGGGATGGGTTACTCCATCACAAATGTGACATGTATCCCATCTGCCTTATTACAAATGAGTTATATGCTATTTCATTTGAAATACGGTGGACGGGTTATCCATCACATTTGTGTCAGGGTACCCGCCCGCCAAACTCTAAGTTAGGCCCTAAGGCTCTCTGTCAGCAGGTAATAATACTTTGGCATATACTATATGAGACGACTACAATTTTTGGTTCATTGAGTATATTTTCCCAGTTATTTATTGAAATTGAAGTGTGGTTGGATAAACACGTTTACATAGTAGTAAAGTCACCAGGGAAGTGAATTTCCCAGAATATCTAGCTAGATGAGAACTAAAATTCTGCCACTTGTACTTTATATTCTTTATACTTTACTGTGGTAAAAATGTGAATAAACTGCAAGGAATTATTGAAATGGTGCATAGCTCTGCAGAAATCCATATGGAAGTATCATGACGTATTTGGCTTAGCTACTTTAAATTATATTGTTTTTTTGACGTCTTTCTAGTTTGAACATTTTAAGTTAACACATTATTAAAATATTTTCTTACAAGTAATAGATGGTTATGTGACTTTTTTGATTACATTTGTTCCCACTTATAGCATGTCACTTGGCATTCATAATACTTAAAATGATTTAATGCAAAAAGAAATCCTCATCAATGCTCTGAAACACCGCAGCCAAGTCATTCGAACATGTGTTTACTGTTTGACATGGTTATATGTGTTTTTGATTATTCGCGCATCCTTCTGTGTTTGCGTAGCATGATGTGGAGCCAAAATAGGGATTCCTTCCTTCTGCGAATGATCATGGCCTATATTTCTGTCAGAGTGCTCTATCGAAGCTTGGGACTGTTTTTCCTTTCACTGTGTATACATATTTATGCTATTTTCTGTGCAGCGAGTAGACATATCTACATTGGTTCTCATATTTAACATGCAGAGTAAGTGCTTGGATTCGTAGAGATATCTACCTATCTGAAAAGAGTGCTCACATATTTTAATAAATTCGTAAATTCACATGTATCCATGAGTAATTAGTTATGAGGTCCAGCATGGTAAAGGACAATGTGCGAAGATGTATGCTGCCATAGCCAAGTCTCCGGAAAGCAGAAGATTAATATATGGGCTGGCCACTTTCTAAGTAAACTTAGTAGGCATTTGCATCTACAACTCCCATGCGCCTTAAGAAACAGGGAATGCCCCGGTTACTTACTGGTAATCTTCATTACTCCGAGTATATTCTTCCTCGCCACATGATTAACGAAGTGAGCTTCAGCTCCACACCAGAACCCTCCAAAGCAAAAAGTTAGCCTCCCATGCCTCCCATCCCTTCCCAATATGGCCGACCCATATCACCCTTGACCTCTATAAGAGGCGGGCCGGTCCAACCCTTCAGCCTGAAACTACCAAGCCTAAACATAAAGCCGATAGCCAGACAGGGAGGGAGGGATGGGAACTCATGTGTGCGAGGAAGACTATACTCGGAGTAATGAAGATTACCGGTAAGTAACCGAGGCATTACCTCCTCGTAAGTCTTCCTTGCCACATGATTAACGAAGTGAGCATATACCCAAGCCAACAGGCTTCATGGTACACAAGAAACCACCATCAAGGAGGAGTATGATAACAAACACAGCTTTAATTCAGTGTACAAAAACAACAGAATAAAACACAGCCCAGCAAAGGGACCAATCAAGGGACGGCAGACCCCCACCCAGAACAGCCCCCGCAAAACCCCCCAGAGGAGAGCCACCCAGGACCACCCGGTAGTGCTCCATGAACATGTGCGGAGACAACCAAGTCGCAGCCCTGCAGATATCTTCAGCAGACACACCCTTAAAAGAGGCCCACGACACCGACATGCTCCGAGTGGAACGACCCTGGACATTCCCCGGGATCACAGAACCCTGGGACTCATACACTAGCAGGATAGCCTGCTTAAGCCAGTGACTCAAAGTGGACACCGAGGGATTGTGCCCAGAACGAACCGGACCAAAGGTCACAAACAAACTGTCACAATGACAAAAAGCGGACGTGCGGCCCAGGTAAACCTCCACCGCACGACGGACATCCAGCAAGGACAGAGAGGCATCCGCCTCAGGGGAAAAAGAAGGTAAGGACATCTCACGAGAACGGTTTACAAGGGAGGGGATCTTGGGCAGAAAACGAGGGTCATGCCGCAGGACCAGACGGTCTGGCAGAACCCGCAAGAATGGAGGAGACCAAAGAAAAGACCCCAGCTCGCCCATCCTGCCAGCAGAGACAATGGCCACCAAGAAAACCACCTTGAAGGTGAGGAATTTAAGATCCACCGAGTGCAGGGGCTCAAAGGGGGGACCCTGCAGGGCCCGCAACACCAAAGGAAGATCCCAAGGAGGAGCCAGGCAGATAGCCCGAGGCCGCCACAGGGAACAGCTCCGCAGCAAGCGAGCAACCAAGGAATCCAGCCTATCCAGGCCTGGACTGCGGAAAACCCGGAGGGCAGCCCATTGCGCCCGCAGAGTGGAGGGCGCCAACCCCAGGGAAAAGCCTTCAGCCAGGAAATCCAGGACCCTCATGGGGTCCACCGAAACAGGGTCGGAACCCCGCAGCCCGCACCAACGGGAAAAAGAGGACCAGTGGCGGGAATAGGACAGCAAGGTGGAAGACCTCCGGGAACCCTGCAGCAAGTCAACCACCCCTGAAGAACACCCCTGAGCCAACAAGGTCACCCGCTCAAGAGCCAAGCCTGCAGATGGAGCCAGCGCAACATCGTCCCGGGGAGCGGAGGGCCCCGCAACAGGAACGGGTGATCCGGAATCGGCCAACAGTCCTGGACCGCCAGCTCGCACAGGAGAGGATACCAGGAGCGGCAAACCCAACCGGGAACCACCAAGATCACCAAGGCCTTGTCCAGACGGATCTTGCAGAGGACCCGAGGAATCAAGGGAAAGGGGGGAAAGGCATACAGGAGATCCCGAGGCCAAGGGAAAGACAGAGCATCCACCCTCCAAACCCCCGGACACGGATGGAGAGCGCAGAAGCAAGGAAGGAGAGAAATGCCCCTCTCCGCGAACAGGTCTACTCGGGGAAGGCCAAACAGGCCCACCAGGTGCTGAAAAACCGAAGGCGTCAGGGAGAGGGCAGACAACGTAGGGAACACCCGACTTAGACGGTCCACCACCACATTCTCCGACCCCGGGAGATATACCGCCATGAGAGACATGACCGTTGCCTCTGCCCAGGACAACAGTTCCCTGGACAGCAACCAGAGGGAGCGCACCTGGCAACCCCCCTGGTGGTTGATGTAACCCCTCACCACCTGGTTGTCTGTCCGAACCAAGACGTGCTGACCCTGGAGAGAGGGAGCAAACTCCCGGCAAGCCAGCAGGACGGCCTTCATCTCGCGGAAGTTGGAGGAGCACCATGACAGAAGAGGGTCCCAACAACCCTGAACCAACCAAGACCCCAAGGTTGCCCCCCAGCCAAGGTGACTGGCATCGGTCGTGACCACCCGGGATGGGGAGACCAGGAATGGAAGACCCTCGGAGAGGTGAGACTCCACCAACCACCAGCCCAGGTCAGACCGAATCTGTGGGGACACCAGGACCGGGATCTCGTAGTCCCCCGAGCAGGGATCCCAGAGAGACAGAAGGTGATTGACCAAGGGGTACAGGTGGAGGTGAGCCCAGGGGAGAACATTGATGGTGGCTGACATTAACCCCTGAACCCTCAACCACTGACACACAGGAGCGGAATCCTGACCCAGAAGAGCCCCCAGATCCCGCCACAAGATGTTCTGGTGTTCCAGGCGCAAGAACACCTTCCCCTGGAGCATGTTCAATTGACCCCCAATGAAGACCAAGTCCTTGGTAGGAGACAGGTGGGACTTCCTCTGGTTGATCAGGAAGCCGTGGGCAGAGAGAACCTCGCAGACCCTCCTGACGTGCAGCTTCCCCTTGGAAAAAGAAGAGGCAGATATTAGCCAGTCATCCAGGTATGGAAACACCCTGATCCCTTCCCGGTGGAGAATGCCCACCAAGGGGGCCAGGATCTTGGTGAACACCCTCGGGGCAGATGACAAACCAAAAGGAAGTACCTGGAACTGGTAGTGGCTCTCCCCCACGCAGAACCGGAGGAAACACTGAGAAGCCAGATGGACAGGCACATGGAGGTATGCATCCAGCAGGTCCAGAGAAGCTACCACCTCCCCCTGGACCAGCAGCGGCAGAATTTCCTGTAGAGAAAGCATCTTGAACTTAGTATGGGGAATGAAAGAATTCACCCGCTTTAAGTCCAAGACAGACCGAAAATCCCCAGACACCTTCCTTACCAGAAACAGGATGGAATAGACGCCGTCTCCCCGCTGTGACGGTGGAACCGGTGGGATGGCCCCCTTGATGAGTAGATCCTGGATGCCGGCTAGCAAGGCCACCCGTTTGACCAGAGAGGAAGACAGCGGGGTAATGAGGAAGGCGTCTGGAGGAGGGGAGCTGAAGGTGATGAACAGACCTTCTCTCACGATCCTTAGGGCCCAAAGGTCCGACACAGAGGATTCCCACGCCGGAATGAAGACAGTCAAGATTTGGGAGTGGAGGTGGAAGCTGCAGGCTGAGACCGGGACTTGGCGAAGAAAGGGGTGCCCCGGCCACGACCCCTACCTCGAAAGGGCCCACTGCCCCTAGCCGTAGACGAGGTGGAAAACGCCCTCTTGGGACCAGGGAAGCGGCCCCTAGAAGACCTGATGGGAGCCAGAAGCTTCCGGTCCTCAGCTGACTTCTTCACCATGTCCTCCAAAGAGGACCCGAACAGCTTCATCCCCGAGAAGGGGATCTTCATCAGCAACGCTTTTTGGGCAGCCTCCGCCTTCCAGTGGCGTAACCAGATTTGACGCCGGGCCTGAATAGCGGTGCCACCAGCCGCGGCAGCGGCCCCAAAGTGTCGAATGAAATGTCCGACAGCAGCCGAGTCTGCTGCTCCATCAGAGCCAGGGGAGGAACCACATCTGCCCCCTGGTCCAGTAGCTCCGCCAAGGACTGAAAATCCTTCAGCAAGGACTGCACCGTGTATGACAAGTAGGCAGAGGCCCGAATGGAAAAATTGGCTGCCGAGTAGGCACGCTTGGCCGCGGCCTCCACCCGCCTGTCAACTGAACTTCTATAAAGTTTCATAAACAGGACTTGTGATGAAATGAAAATAGGAATAAGGAGCCAGATGTTTTAAGAACCCATTCACAAAAGTGGTCACAAATTGCTCACCGAATTAATTCTGATTTTGTAAACTTAACTATGCATTATTAGGTTGGATCATAAAATCGCCATACAGAGTGAGTCGCAATCCAACCTACCTCATTACTATTATTGAGATAGATTGCAAATTACCACTCACTCCAATTACATGCCATCACAGTGATGGTCGTCTGCTGGGGTCAGCAGGCCACCATGTCTGTGATTGCATTTAAATAAATAATTTTTTTTTTAAATGGAGAAATGGGTTGCATTGGAAAAAAAAAACTTTTTTTAAAAAGCTGGTCCACTGCCCACTCTCAAACACACAGGGAAAGGGTCCCATGGGGAGTCAGTTTCCACCTCTTTTGAGAGGTCAGTAACCTATCTATGGTCTACTATTAAATTATGGTTGCGAACCATTCATACATAGTGATCCAAATGGCACGCCCCTTCCAAATTGCAATTTGGTATACATTTCTAAACCAATTGTGCAAGTCAGTAAGCACTTGCTGAATCGCAAAATGGGTTTACTATATACTAAAAAGCCATTTAGTGGTCTCAAACTCTGTGACTTAGCAGTTTGCAACCGCTAAATGACTTCATACATCTAGCCCTTATTAATATTTATGTTTACTCTCTTACTTTGCACAAATGACTGTTATTGTTAAATAATCTAATTAATGGCTCCTGATGAAGTGCAACTATGCACGAAATGCACTGGAGAAAAAAAGTGACTGAAAAATTCATTGGATATTTACTCCTCCTTCTACTTCCTCACTTCCTTTTGTTTTTTGGAGGGTACACCCCTCAGCCCAGTCTGGCTCACCCATCCTTTACATTTCTTTACTGTTCCCTCCTCTATTCTCCTTACTTTTCCATTGTATTTTTCTTTGTATCCTTATTCCTCCTCTTAACCCTTTAACTAGCTTGCCCCACTCTATCTCTGTTATCGCCCCTCTTTTTCTGGCTCAATATTAAAACTATCTTTCAAAAACGGTTTATTTTGGGAAAGTAATACAGCAGTTCCCAACAGATAAATATGAACCTTAATATTCTAATACATTATGCATACATTATTACTATTAAAAGCCCTGCTCAAATCTAAACCTAGATAAAAGCTGCAAGATAAACCACAAGTCACCCCTCCTAAATGCCTTCTCAGCATCAAATACAATTTTTATCGTTGGTATAACCTGTACAGCAGCTATATTAAATACTATAATCACCATATTCACATGCTCCTTTGTATCACAGTTTGTCAAAAAGCCATTCTGTAGTCCTGGAAAGCCATCGTCATCATTAGCTTATTATTAAGTGTCAAAACTGCTTATGATGATGATGTTGCAATGTATGCAACATATGCCTCTGCTGTCATAGCCACGCTGCAAGGACTGGCTATTGCATTTGGCTACGGTTAAGGCTATGACCTCAACATTGCTAAGATGCAAGTTACTGCTACTCATTGTTCTGGTAGACAAATACCTGACTTTATGTTACAAGTAGAGTATTTAGATGTCACTATTAAATGTGGTAACAAGGAGGTGGCTTATTTTCAAATGAGGATCCACTGTTAAACAAATGTCGAATTTTAATTTGATTATTGGAGTATTTTCCACTATCTTTAATTTGTCATTGAAAAGATGACTACGTTACGTAACTATTTTCATTTCCGTAGGTCAATTCTACTTTATATTCACATTGACAATTTTCAAACTATTGAATTAGTCATTTCTTTCTAGTTGTATTTCTGGATATCAAAAGCCATGTATGTACTGCATTATCTGTAGTATCCTCTTTTTGAGGGGAAATGGACACTCTTGAATTTTCATCTTTACTGCTGGACACGTTTAAGTCATTGTATTTTGTTGTTAATGAGAGTGAATGTAATTTGCTTGTCTATATTAAATTTGATGTTGGAAAGGAAATGTAAAAAGAAAATCTTCTTGGTCATGATTCATCTATTCATTATAACAAGATCAAATTTAATATGGTACATGTGTTGAGTGAGATGTGGCAGTATATAACGGAGGCATGTGAATTTCTTAAAATACATAAAAATACCCTTCTTCAGGCCAATTTACACTTACATTTTCCAGGGCCATGTGAGGACTGTAAAAAACATCATTAGTATTTCAATACGAACAGGGTAATTTAAAGTCCATAGGCATATTTAATCTGTTTAAGATTTTTTTTTTAATTTGTACAATTGATAAAATGTTTTACTACACAATGTAAAATTGCTGAACTTCAATCTTTTGCAGTCAAAATTTTGAACAATTCTTGAGGGAGGAGTCTATTCCAACAATGTGTTTTTTTTAGTACTGCATAGAATTCTTACGTAATTAAATAAAAGAAAAATTGAACAAATAGTCAGAAAAGAAACATATGCGAATTACACCAGTCTGCTTTCAGTCAGCACTGCATTTAATGCATAGATTATTGGTATCTGCAAGGTGTAAGATCCAGCAGTATAAAGCAAAACAATCACTGCTTTACAATTCCTATTTGCTATCTTATAAGAATCCAAATTATGATGATTAAAGTTCCCAGAGTTGGCATACTGGTTACGACAAACTTCACGTTGTCGAAAACAGTGGTGCTTAATTGAAGACGATGAATCTTAAAACTCACTTTTTAACATTGCCACAACCATCAGCAACCTTAATATTGTTTGTGACTGCAAGCCATCTTCTCCTCATAGAGTATGTATATCTGGAAAAACATTGCTGATTTTAATTCTAATGCTCAATTCTTGACACTATTCTGTGCTGTGTACAGTACCTTTTAGAAAACCAGCATTAAGAACTCAGATATGTTTTTTGTTAAATTGTTTCTTTGTTTTCTGTCTTTCTGTGTGCCTTGGGTAACCATCTCTTCTACCAATTGATTTTGCTTTTTATATGTGTTTGTGTATAATTTATGTTTCTGTTGACTGATAAGTACTATACAGACAACTATTCCTGTTAATGTTTTCTATCATTTTTGACAAATCACTATTTCTATCAGTTTTCAAGTAAATTGTTTTTTGATTTTGATTTTGATCTCAGAAACGGGCTTCTATTATTTTGTTTTTCTATGACTTTGCATATAATAGTCCTCAACACCCACACACCATATATCTTTGCCATCATTGAAATATAGCTCAACCCACAAAACCTTGCTCCCTAGACAATTCTCACCCTCTAGGATGTAATCTGATCCTCAGAAATGCAATTGCAATGTAAGGCAGGGATGGCAACATCTATGTCCCAAGATCTTAAACTATACAGTCTAGGGTTCCAATCCATGAAATAAATAGTAAAAGTACAAGAGATTTACATCTCTGTCTAACAAATTTTTATGTTTTTATTCAATTACCAGACATTCCATGAAGCATGCATGGAAAGCTGTGTCTAAAGCAGATTTCTTTTGAATATCAGGTGAGTAGATAATCAAATCCCCACATTTCGCTTCCATTTCAAATACCCCTCTCAAAGGATAAAAACTTCTTATCCCATCATCTGCAGACCAGGGTGTAATATCATAAAAACTTGTCTTCAAAGTATGTCACAACTGCAACATAAGCTCTTCATTATTCTCACTTCATTGCATTCAGCCAATAATGCCTTATATATTTCAAAGATTGATCAAATGGTTAGCCAAACCAGATCCCAACCTCACTGTATTTAAAAGAAAATGGCTCTATTCTGAGCACTGTTAAAGGAAAAGTTTGAGCCCTAGAATAAACAAAAATGGTCAACCGAGCAAAGTAGCTTTATAATAGTTGCCACATTAGCTAAAATGCTTCAATTCTAAATATGGAAACTTGCACACAGTTCCTCTACTAAAATTTCAACAGATTCAGAAAAACCATGTGCACCTCAAACATACCCTGGCTTCCCATCAATTCTGCAATAGCCACCTATTAGAACATTAACAAGATGGAATCTCTCAACACTACTGTGGCGGAGTTTCTCCAGGTGCACCACGGGGCACGCATACCTGCATCTCTCAATTCTTTACCTTACCCACCGAAGAAGTTATATATTCTATAAAATTTGTAGAATCTAACCATATTCCAGTATCCTATTTCACTTGTTGACAATTTGGTTTGTCTCAGATCCTAACCTCTACAGAAGCAAAAGCAAATCATACCACAATGTCACACTCAAAGTCTGCCCTAAATAAACTATATCCACTCATCTGTAATAAAACACCATCTATTTACTCAGATACTACTCTCAAATTCTGCAATGTTCCAAACCCGCACTGTTCCAGCAATGTAGCAGAATATTTAATATGTAAACCACTCGAAAACTGAACTGATAAGCCCCATTTTCAGGATATACACGGGCCACTATATTTGACACGGACAGAGTGAATCCTCTGCTCTGTGTAGCTTCCAGAAATGTATTATCGAAGGATTCTCAAACTCTTATTGGTGGGCTTCAATATTGCTTAACACCATCTTTTTCTGAAAAGGTACATAACTGGCGTCCTGTTTTACGTGTTTCCCTTGATGGTTGAAATCATTCCTGACCAACTGATCATGACAAGAGAAAATGTGCTAAATGTTTGTTAAATACATGGATATTAGATTTAGAGCCACTTTAATGTTCCTCAGTGTTACCATCTTTTTTCAACAAGTACCTGAGGTCCTTAGCTAAAGTTATCAAGAGCTTGAATCTCCAATATAAAATGTGAACTGATAACATTGAGCTTGTAGCAACACTGGTATATTAAAGGCTGTACCTGCAAACATGCAGATTTGTCATCTTCATTCATGCATGAAAAGGTTAATGAACTTCAAAGCTGGAAAGCCGAAACCAAGCTCACTGTCAATGGGCAAGTGAAGTAAATCTTACATTTCAATCTCCCACAACCAAAAAACCATAAATTGTCTTTGACCTGACTCGTAGGCCCTCACACCTCTGCCATTCCCTGCATCCACAAATCTAATAGTTTTATTTATGTCAACCATACCTTTAAATCCTGTGACTAACACCTCGTCCTGCAATTGACCCGCGATCTAAGATTCTCCTTGGTCAGGGGAGTAACTCTGCTCAGGCTAGTTATGGCAACACTCCTTACTTTTGTTTGCTTTGTGCTCTTAGTAGCAACACAGTGTTACGCCTCCAATATGACCAAGATAGAAATAACCATGCCCATATGTCCAATATGTTGCAAGCCTCCACCATCACTGTGTAGTTTGCTGAAGTCATTACAAGGATCCTACATTATGACAATCTCTCCTGCTCATACCAGTTGTGTATATATAGTGCTTCATTTGTGACTCAAGTGAAAAGAACACAAACATGAATAGAAACATCACCAAATATAGCCTTAACATGTCATTCTAGCTGAAAGACCAAAGACCAGACATTTAATATGGGAGTCTAGTTGAAAGCAGCATTTATCTTTATAGTGAGATGGACAACTAATTCACATTCAGGAAATTAGTATACATTTGGCAAATTGTGCATGTAAAATATGGTTGTGCATATTGATTGAATATTGCAATTTGGGTGGAAGCTGTGCAGGAATATAACATTGCTGTGCATTCCTTTCCAGATGGAATGTAAGGGATTGCATAGCTTTTAATTTTTGGTGAATATGACCATTTTGTTTGGTTTGGGGGCTGATGGGAACACTAATGTTCCCGAAAGGCAGGGTGTGTTTGAGGAGTTAACTATAAAAATTGTTTTGATATTAATTTGTGTGTTATTTTTAGACCTCTATTATTGGATGTCATTTCATTGTTAGAGGCAATGAAGTATTGATAAACATTTAATTCTGTTTGGGTGTGTTATTTTTAGTATTTATAGTGCTCATTTTTATCCATACTGTAAGAGGTATGACTGCTGCTGCTGTACCCCAAGGGTTGGTGTGCTTGGCCATATGCTTTTAAGGACTTAACTGAGTTTCTCCCAACCCCCTTATGTTCAGTTATTTGGTAATAGTGACCTGTAGTCTGCAGCATTGGAAAAAGTGCACTGAGTGCACAAAGTGAACGCTGGCTTTGTTGAAAAATTAAGTCAGTGAACTAACTTTCACCTCAAGGATATCACCAACCCCAACACCACCACCCTCCTGAAAGACATAAGCATAATGGGATCCACATATTGAGTAAAAAAAAACACCAACTTTGCTGGATACCTCCTCGACCCTGTCTTCACCAACTTTGCAGAAATCACGGTATACAAATCAACCACTCCCACCTGATCTGACCTTGCTATTGTCTTCTTCAGTTTACACCTGCCCTATCAACACAGAACTACGCTCACCAAAACCCCCTGATGCAACTAGAATGCGGTCCCTGAGGAAGTCTGGTCCTTAGAGCTCCTCTCTTGATTCACGCAACACCATGATAACATTATCTGCTCTGTCTGGAACTATAACACCTGGATCACCTCCTGTGCAGATACACTGGCACTGCTCTTACCTGTCCACAGAGCACAAATAAGCTGGTATACCAAAGACCTCCAACTCTCCAAATGTCGCTGCAAACAGTTGGAATGCTGTGAGACATACCCCTATGTCAACACAAACAGACACACCCACAAAGCAGTCCTCCAGATTTACCAACAACAACATAGGAACATCAAGCATGCCACAATCACTGAACAAAGTGAAAACTGCTCTAACAATGCAAAAGAAATCTTCACCGTTGTGACGGAATTCATGCCCCCACCGCCAGCTCCATGACCATAACTCCATCACAGGAACCCAGCTGGCCCACTATTTCTGCACCACAATTACCACCATATACAACTTTTGCACCCCAACTGGATCTGTGCATGCCGTCCTCCATTCGGATGAGAAGGACACTCAAGAAACCACTCTGGCATGCTGGTCGACCATCACTCCTCAAGAAACTGCCACTGCGATGCGCTCTATGGACTATGGACTCAGGAGTTCCATCTGACATGTACCAACACCTCATCTTCATCAACAGACTCAACCCATCTGCAGCTCCATCATACTGATCCTCAAATACTCTCTCACCACACCACCTTCCACACACTCATGAAAACACACCACTATTCTATCTCTACTGAAAAAACACTGTCATATCTGACCAAAGCCTTGAAAAATCATCAACAATCGACTGGCTAACCATCTTGATGCCAGCCCCCTCGAATCATAATTGAGACTGAACCACAGCACCTATATTACCCTCATCACCGCTGTAACGTCCTACCAGCTTAAGTACTTGCCAATAACCAAGCCACAAATGGAGAGTAAGTGTATACATCTTTATTCTGCTGCATGTAAGTCAGAACTCCACATTCTAAGCCTGCCTTCAACTCGTCCCTCCAGCGCTTACGCCACAGGCCCACAGTGTACAGTGGGAACCAAAAGAGTACTAGTGTTTCTTTATTTACAAGTTACTACATCATGGACAAAGGAGACAGAGCAGAACTCATCATACTCAACCTCTCATCTTCTTTTAGCACTGAATCCCTCTCCATTCTCATCCAACACCTTTTTGACAAAGGAATACATGGACCCACCCTCTACAGAATCAGCCACTTCCTCTTGGGAAAAAACCCAGTCTGCAAGCCTGGTCTTGTACTCATCCTCTACCTCCAACCTGATCTGAGGAGTTCCTCAAGGCTCCTACCTTAGCCTAACACTCTTCAACGTCTACATGGCCTCACTCATCACCATCGTTGAATCCCATGGATCAACATAATATCCTTTTCAGACAATACTAAGCTCACCCTCTCGCTCTCCAATGACCCCTTCAATGCATAGCTGAAGCTCATCAACTGCATGTCAGAAGTCACAAACTGGATGAGGACCAACTGCCTGAAACTCACCTCCAACAAGCTTAATTGGTCCTCTTTGGAAAAGACATGTCCCTCTGGTCCTCTGCCTGGTGACCCTCAGAATCTGGACTGACCACTTCCCCATCTAACTCAGTAAGAAACATAGGAATCGTGATCAACAAACAAATCTTGAAGCCCAACCCTGTCAACATATTCTCCTCCACCTCCTTCTACACCCACAAGCTCCTGATGTTTTCAGATGGTTTCCATAAAACACCTAAAGAGCCAATGCCCAAGCACTGATCACCAGCTGCCTGGACTATGGAAACGCCCTCTATGTAGGAATCACCGGGCTACTCACCAAAAGACTCTAGATCATTTAGATAACAGCAATGAGACTTAATCTCGACCTCTCACTCAGCATTTCATAACCAAAGACCTGAGAGACCTCCACCAGCTACCGATACACAAATGTGGCCTCTCCAGACTCCTCACCCTCATTTACAAACCACTACATAGCCAAAACCCTACATACCTGAACATCAACATCAACTTCCACACCCAAAACAGACACCTCTGCCCTGCCAACTTCCTGCTCACCCACGTTCCCCTCATTCAAAGAGCCAGAGTCGAAGGTTGTGTCTTTGCTTGCTTGGCTCCTAAAGCCTGGAATGACCTCCCGTTACACCTTAGATGTTCAGGCTCCCTCCTAGAATTTTACACAAAACTGAAAACCTGGCATTTCTATTAGGCCTCAGTCAAAGTAGTCCCCTCTTCTTAGACACCAGGATACCCCCCACCCCCGGGTGATATAAGTGCTATGCAAATCTTTTTAACATAACATAACAGTGAGAAATTGAGTTGTTGGTAGAGGAGGGTGTAAGTCCTTCTCAAGCAACAACCACAATCCCAGTCAAGGTGAACCACAAAGTCACAAAATTAACCTATGCTTAACCCTCTGATAGCTTAGCACAAAAGCAGTCAGGCTTAACTTAAAAGCAATTTGTAAAGTATTTATGCAGCACACAAACAGTAATAAAGGAAAACACTAGGGTACATTTTAATGAATTATTTTACATCAAATTGACAAAAGTCCGATCATTTGAACCAGAGTTATGAATTTTTAAAGTTTAAAGTGAAAACTAGCACCTAAAAGATCAAAGCGGCAACCGCAGACATCTAGTCACGCGAGACTGGGGCAAGGTCAAAAGTTAGGGCTGACAGTGATGGAGCGCGGTTCGAATACACAAAGTGAGTTGGCCCCTGTCTCTGTTTACCTTCGGACTTAGAAGATTTTTCAAGGAAAAATGTCTGAAAAGCTATAGTTCAGTGGGGCAAGACAGCTAGTGTGTCTGAGTATAAGGAGGTGTTGTCGCCGGGGTTCACCGGGGATCCTTTGTTTGGACTTAATCTCTTTTTTGGAAGTAGACAATCTCCAACAGGACAAGCTGCAGGCTGTTGAGGACGAGGGCCCCATGAGGCCTGATACCCCTTGCTTGAGGAGCCACAAAACAGGGTTTGCTGCTGCAAAGAAGAACGTAGCAGGCACTGCCATGAAGTCAGGCCAACCTGCAATGCACCTTGGGTGAATCAGCTAGCAGATAGGTTCCGCTCTTCTCTTAGTTCTGTTAGTTCTCAGAGCACTTTTTGGCACAAAGTTTCCCAAGTTTTGGATCTATCCTATCTGCGCACCTTTAGCACCACTTCCAAGGGTCAAGGAATGGAGAGGCACAACTTGGAGGGTCAGGGCTCACTCTGCCTAGGTCCAGGTGCTGGTTCGATATGGTTGGAGCCATTTCTGTCCCTGAAGTGCTGATCAGGAGGCCAGCCAACTAGCCCTAGACACCCTGGAAGTCTTGGGTTCAGGATATGCAGGGCTCAAGCAGTATGGTACGCCTCTGGGGGTTCAAAGCAGGCTCCAAACAGCAGAGTATTCCTTCTCGGTGCTGCAAAGCAGCCTTCTGAAGTACACAACAGGCCACAGCAGCAGGTAGTCCTCTAAGCGTCTTTCTGCAGACCCAGGAAGTGAACTAACGAGTGGGTCTGAGTTCCCCTTTTTATACCTGGTGCCCACTTTGAATTAGGAGATGTTTCTAGATGTTTCCTTTTCCAGAAATGTGTGGAATTTCCTGCCTCCCTGCGCTCGTTTCAGTCTGTCTGCTGGCACAATCGGCTAGTGTGAAGTCCTTTGTGTGAGAGCAGGGCACAGACTATTGAAGTGCAAGGGGAGCTTTTTACAGCTCACCCCCATCTCCCTGAGATGGCCCATCCAGGTACACCTAATCCATCTATTGTGTGGCTATCTGGGAGGAATATACAAAGGCCAACTGCCAACTACACCCAGTTCACGTGATCAGGAACAGGCTGCAGGCACCAAAGGGTTAGGGCAGGAAAATGCCAGTTTTCAAGAGGCATTATCAAAATTGTGAGTTAAAATCCAACTTCACCATTAAAGAGGATTTTGAATGACAATTCCTCAGACATCAAATATTACTTTTCTACCTGCTTACAATCAAATGCTAGCACTTATTAAAGGTAATAAGGTAACTCAACTTGATTCTATGAGCGAGGTAGGCCTCACAGTAGTGAAAAATGAATTTGTGAGTTTTTCCCTACCAGGACATGTAAAACTTAAAAGTACATGTACAACTTTTCAAATAGACTGCACCCTGCCCTTTGGACTGTTTAGGGCCTATCTTAGGGGCGACTTATATGTATTAACAAGCATTTGCAATGCATCGGTCTCGCCTTTGGGACCTTATATGTATTTACAATGCAGCATATTAGCCTGGGTGCTGAAACATCTACTGTTCTTTAATATGGAGGGAAAGTGAGCACCAAACTGCGTGACACTCCAGGTATGGGAACACATGGAGAGAAATATTGCCTTTCAGTGGGAAATGGTATAGTCCAAAGCTCTGTTTTTAATATAGAATCAGGACCTTCGGTGGTCATATCACTCACAATACAAGATTTGAAAAAATATTATCTACGGGTGCTCGTGGAAGACAATTTCTATGGACCAATCTCTGTGTGGGCAGAAGGACATGGAGGAGGTAGGTAGTATGGGTGGCAGGCAGTGTGTGCAAAGCTGGACACGGGAGTCCATCGGCGAGAGAATGACAGGGCAGGGCCTGCTACTGGAAGAAATCGGGGAAACGGTGTACTGGTGCACTCTTATAGGAGGCGCAGTGTGCCCCACTGCAGCAGGCATAGAGGGGCAGGGGCTCTGCTGCAGGAAGCAGATAAGGTAGTGTGTCCTAGTGATTTGGCGGCGCTTAGGGGCAGTGTTGTACAGAGGGATAGTGTGCTCTGCTGAAGTGGGCACATCCTGGCAGTCTCCCCCGCTGCAGAGGAATGCAGTGTACCTTACAGCAGGAGGCACAGAAGGGCAGTTTGCCTTTCTGCAGGAGGCACAGATGGACAGTGTTCCCTGCTGCAGGAGGCACAGGTGAACAGCGTGCTCTGCTGTCTGTGGCACAGATAGACAGTGTGTACTGCTGCAGGAGTTACAGATGGACAGTGTGTCCTGCTTTAAGAGGCACAGATGGGCAGTGTGGCGTGATGCAGGAGGCATAGTCGGGTGGTGTGTCCTACAACAGAAGGCACAGATGGGTAGTGTTACCTGCAACAGAAGGCACAGATGGAGAGTGTTGCCTTCTGCAGGAGACACAGATGCACTGTGTGCCCTGCTGCAGGAGGCACATATGGACAGTATGTTTGCTGCAGGAGTCACATATGGGCAATGTGCCCTGCAACAGAAGGCACGGATGGACAGTGTGCCCAGCTGCCTGAGGCACTGATGGGCAGCGTGTCCTGCTGCAGGAGGCTCACAGAGACAGTGCGCTGCACAGGATACAGTGCATCCTGCTGCTTGGAGGTATTGGTGGCACTAGGGTGAGCTGCCAGTAGTGTTATAGTGCGTGGCAGGTTCTGGCCTCAGGCTCTGCTCTGGGGATATTGCACTACAGTGTTTGAAGGCTTTCAGCTGCTCCCCCGTGCACTGTGGAAGTAACCCCGAGGCAGCCCTTCCACAACAAAATTACCTTCAGAAGCCCCAAAAAAACAAGAGCAAAGCTCAAAGGGTTCTGGGGCTGTTGCCGAGATCTGCCTGCTGCCGGAAGGTTCTTTATTAATAGCAAGATCATGACAAGTCCTGGAGGCAAGACAAGAGAAATGGATTAAGTGCTTCTGTGAATGCGGCGCTTTCCAGCTTTATGCCGCAGCATGGCGCACGCTTTCATATTGTCAACAAGCGCCTGGGTTGATAATATGAAAGCTGGCACCGTGCTGAAGTATAAACGTTATGAAACTTTATGCTGCAGCACGGCGCATGCTTTCGTATTATCAACAAGGGCGATGTGCTTTATTAAAGCGTGGCGCCCATGTTCATAATATGAAAGCAGGAGCCGTGCTGCAGCAAGCGCTGCCGGTGTTGATAATATCAAAGTAAGCACAGTGCTGTGAGAGGAGGAATATGAGCCGTGCGGCCGCCACTGTTGAAAGTAAACCACTGCTTTAAAAACAAGCAATCTTTAATGTCCGATCCCTTGCAACCAGTGAAAACGTCTTTCAGAATACGTTTCACCGCACACGATCCCCGACCCCTTTGCTATCACCCCGTGGCCACCCTCGTTGCTCTCCCATATCCTTCAGCTGGCTTGACCACTCTTTACCCCACGCCTGAGCACACGTCCTCTCTGCTGCTCCCTGTCTCAAAACCTTCCACATTCTCCTCCTAATATAACCCACTCGCGATCTTTTATCAGAAACTAAATGGCTTGAGACAGCTCTTTCACGCCATTAAGAAAACTTAAGAGGTAGCTTACTTGGAAGGAATTAGGATAACAATCAACCCTGGTAAGAATACATGCTTTCAGGAATACAGCTTAACACTTTCAGACTCGATGATTAGTTCTGGAGCGGCAAAGCTGATTGGCTGCTTCAGATCAATAACAAAGAACGTGACTGGCTGAGATCGCGGCAAATAATCGCCATCTTTCAATGGTCAAATGCTAGTACATTTTAAGTGAAAAGTGGACCCAGGAATTAAGTGGTGACGTTTCATGCAATATCAATATACAGCAGATAAAATATGAAGGTGAAATGCATATCAGTCGTACATGCCAACATTTGGAACACCAATGTAGAAGTAGCAAAAAGTGCCGATTCTTTGCTCTCAGCCCAACAAAAGTTAATATAATTAATTTATTTAAATTTTCGAGTATTTAAGGCTGACAAAAATGAACAAATGCATAGAAGCAAGCATTATTGCCGATACCGCAAGTCTCATGGCGAGTGAGGGCTTAATGTTACACCTGGTCAAACGGGCTACTGAATAAACAAGCATTTACAAGGCACGAACGGGCGGGGGGGAAGGTAGTCTGTGCAGTAAAGGGGCCAGTAGCCATGGAAGGACACAAATGAAGACATGTCCTTCATAAGGAGGGACTAACAAGCCTACAACCAATCGGAAGGCAGCATTTAAGACACAAGGCAATGAAAATGATGGGCGGAGAGTGGACGGAGCTTCCACGAAGCTTCCACGCTATAGTGTATACTGCATGCCTCGCAAAGCGAGCAGCGCATGCTCTGCAACGCTAGGCGAGACCTAAAAAGGGAGTTTTAGGCTTGGCAAATGGGTTACTTTGGTAAGGCGAATTGATGGTTTAAAACTCCACGCACAGGCTACAATGGCACACCAGGGACATGTTTTAAAGAGATGCTTAAATGGGGGGCACAATAAGTGCTGCATGCCCACTAGTAGCATTTAATTTACAAGCCTTGGCTATTTAGTATACCACTTGTCTAGGGACTTATAGGTAAATTAAATAGGCCAATCAGGTGTGAACCAATTTTATCATGTTTCAGAAAAATAAAAGGGGTAAAGGTAAAACAAAACGTTTGGTGGTGACCCTGCAAAGAGGGCCAAGTCTAAAAATACCATAACATTACATAACATAACATAACATAACCCAAAAGACTAAAGTTTGCATCTATTGCAATGAAAAGGCAGAGGGAAAATCAGTTAAAGAGATGGCAACTACGGCCCTGGGTTACACCTTGGCATTGTAGAGGAACACATAAATAATGTGATGGCCCCTACTAAATAAAAGCACAATAAAAGCAAAGAGAGTGTGATCAATTTAATATCTGAATCTTGCTCTGGAGAAAGCTTGAATAGTGCAACATAAATTCCATCCTCACCACACCTGCCTGGCCAATCCCAAAAATTATTGGCTGCTTAAGCTCTTGTCTTGCGTATTTACTTTTCACAAAGGCTTCAAACATGGCTTTCACTGCAGGAAGAATGGTGAATTGGCATGGGTTGTGAAAATATAGCTCCACAACAAACAGCCACAGCCTCCAGCTACTAGATTAGGTGACCTGAGATTGGTAAACATGCCAGGGAAAACAAACCCTTTGCTTCTATGAAAACATATCGAACTAAATAATATTTGAGACACAAAAATATCACCTAAAAATATCAAGATCCCAAATATAGATATCCTATACATAAAACACAAAAACATAAATATAGACAAAAAAAAATCGAAATATCAAACACAAAAACAAAGAGATCCAAAATATCATCAGCACAATGCAACAAATGAAACATGACACAAACCAGAAAAAAATATTGCAGAGCAAAATATTGTTACTATTCAATATATGTATAGTCAGATACAGCTGTCAATAAAGATACAGACATCCATTAAGCATATACGAATATGAACAAAAAAAGCACAGTTAGCGTTTACCAAATAAGGTTCTAAATTTAAAAACAAATATTAACCCGGCAAACAATGAATTTAAACCTAAAAAAAGTTAGTAAATAAAGCACTTTCCTAATTACACAAGCCAATAGGTTTTTATTATGAACGAAAGTGCCTTTTGTGTGATTGATGGGCTTAGGCACTCAATAAGTCATCATACATGCACTCTGTCACTCATGTGTGCTCTCAAACATCCATGCATCCATCTACTGACTCATTCTTTCATTCACCCTCTGACACAGCTGCAGTAAAACATACAGTCACCAACATATGCAAGATAAATTTAAAGACTTCAAGCAGAAAAAAGAAAATATATTGCTGTCTATATATGGTGGGCATATGCTAGCAATAATGAAACAAAATATAACAGCAGGTGTCCGTGTTACAGAGGTTTTGAACATAGTATATCATTGTTTGAAAGTTCCAGCATGGCTGCCAGGTTTAGAACCAAAATATTGGCCAAATAAATTGAAATGAAAAAACAATGATACACTATGGACAACAACATTCAATGATGGTCGAATGGCTACGTGGGATGTGGCGCACTGCAGATGAATTAAATGGCAAACGAGCAACATGTTAACACTGCCTAGAGATAGTACCCTCTTAAGCAAAACTAAAATAAAAAGAAAGAAGCAGAGAAATGAAAGGGGAACTACAGGACTGTCCAACCAGCGCTGACTCAGAAGCTTTCATTTTCAGGTGTATGTGTACATGATCAGTAACAGAAATAATTCACACAGAAAGCCAACGACAGATGCGAACAGAACCATTGTGCCGGGCAGTACACTGTCATGGATAGGAGCAGAGTATAAATGACACTCAGACAGACCTATGGCAGGAGTGGAGAAGGCCGAGCCAAAGGCCACTATGTATCAATACAGATATAGATTATTTAATTACTTTTTATTACTATTCAGACAGTTAAGGTTTTAGCACAGGGTAATAAAAATCCACCCTTAAAAGCCTATTGTATTTTCACAATTAGTAAGTCAGGACTACTTGCTTTGTCATAATTCTTCTTTATAAACAGATCAATAATAAGGAATCTGACAACTTTTCTCTGTGCACTGATGAGGCATATAGCCTTTACTATTGGCTTGACACTGTAACCACCACAGGCTTACTTAAGTATGCATAACCTGGCAACCATCATGCATCCAGTTATAATATTTCCAGAGTTACGGTTGGCAAAACAATGTACAACCAATCTCAATAGGTCCTACCAAGAATTATCACAATCATAATCTTCTACTCTTAGGGTTTGTTAAAGTGGGTGATCAACATTGAAACATTTGCCTACAATAGTAATCTGTGAAACTACATGTAAACAAATACCAAAAACCTGTCTACAGCCTCTACCACAGTGTGGTAACAATCCTCTCTTAGAGGCCTATTGGTATAATAAAATCAATCAGTCAGTCAGCATTCGTAAAAAGTAGCACTGTCACTCCTAAGGGTATCTGGGGTGTCATGTCTCCGACAAAAAGTCAGGTCTTGAGTTTCTTTCTGAAGTCTACCAGGGAGGGTGCTGTTTTGAGGTGGAGGGGCAGGTCGTTCCAGGTCTTGGCGGTGATGTGGGAGAAGGAGCAGCCTCCACTGTGTCAGACATGGGGGGTATGTGTGTGGGTGAGTGGGGCAGAGCACAGATGTCTTGAGGGCAGGTGGAATTTTAGACGGTGGCTAATGTAGGAAGGTCCTTGCTCATGAAGGGCTGTGTAAGTGTGTGTGAGGATCTTGACCTTGCATCTCTTCTAGATGGGGAGACAGTGGCGGTTTTTGAGGTGTGGAGTGATGTGGGTCCATCTGGGGCATTACAGAATGAGTCTGGCGCAGCGTTCTATATGGTCTGGAGTCTGCTGAGGAGCTGGGTGGGGATTCCGACATAGAGAGTGTTGCCGTAGTCGAGGGAGCTTGAGATGTGGGCCTGCGTGATGGTCTTTCTGGTGTTGATTGGGATCCAGCTGAAAATTCTGCAGAGCAGGTAAAGGTGTAGAAGCAGGAGGAGGTGACTGTGTTGACTTGTCATTTCATGGTCAGTTGGCTATCGACGATGACGCCAAGGTTGCAAGCATGGTCGGTCAGTGTGGGTGGAGGTCTGAGTTCTGCAGGCCATTTGCTGTGGTCCCATGCAGAAGTGTTCTTCCCGAAGATCAATACCTCTGTTTTGTCGAAGTTGGGTTTGAGGCAGTTGTCTCTTATCCATTTGGCTACATTGGTCATGGCATTGCAGAAGTTGATATTAGCAAAGGAAGGTGAGTGAGAGGAAGAGTTAAGTGTCGTCTGCGTAGATTATGTTGAGTCTTTGGGATCTGACCATGTCTGCAAGGGGGGTCATGTAGATGTTTAACATGGTGGGGCTGAGGGATGATCCTTATGGGACGCCACATATTATGTCATTGGGTGCAGAGGTGAAGGAAGCAGTCAGATGCGCTGTGTGCATCGTGTAAGGAAGGAGGCGATCCATTTGAGGGTGTTTTGCTCTATGCAGATGTTGTAGAGTCTGTCGATGAGGGTGTGGTGGGAGATGGGGTTGAACGCAGCAGAGAGATTGAGGAGGATCAGTGCTACAGTTTCTCTGTGGTCGAGGAGGGTTGTGATGTCATTTGTGGCAGCGATCAGCGTGTTCTCAGCGCTGTGGTTGGCATGGAATCCTGATTGTGAGGCAGTGGTTAGGTTCAAGGTATTTGGTGAGCTGTTGGTTGATGGCTTTCTCGAGTACTTTGACTGGGTAGAGGAGCAGGGAGATCGGTCGATTGTTTTTTTTTTTTTTAAAACTCTTTTTATTAACACAGCTCATGAGACCATACCACATGTATTTACAGTAACAGTTCATTATTACGCCGAATACATATATCCACAGGGGGTAAAAGCATGGGAGCCCCGCTCTGGGGAGAACCAATGACATTTCCTCTCACTCATCTCCGGTTGCCCCCGGATTTCTATATTGCTTCCAGGGCGCCCAGACCTTTCCCCATTTTTTGCCACACCCCCTGCTTTTGTACACAACTGCTTCGGCCCTTTGGCAGTCTAAGTCACGCTTCCAGTCTTCTAATTGCGGGGGTGCCTGCTTCCCCCAGCATCGGGCAATGTTACAATTTGTCACCCCCGCCGCCAGGACCAGCCAGATTTCCGCGTACCGGGGCCAGGCTTCTTCGCCCTTGATCATTAAAAGTAGCCACTTCGGGTCGATTGTGACCACTTTCCCCATCACTCTGGACAGAGTGTCTGTAACCCCAGCCCAGAATGATGCTATCTCAGGGCATTCCCACAGGATATGGAAGAAGGATCCCTCTTGGTTGCACCCCCTCAGGCATAGCCCCGATTGAGTTCTACCCCATTTGTGAAGGAGTGTGCGGGGATAGTATGTGCGGTGCAGGATTTTCAACTGTACCAGTCGGAATCTGGCTCGTATTGCTACCTCTCTAGGACTTTGTAGCGCCTCTTGCCAATTTTCGTCAGTGATACTGCCCAGGTCAATAGACCACGCTATTCTTAGAGAGATCAATGGGTCTGGGCTGTTATTAAGCAGCTTCCGGTAAATCGTGGATGTGGGCTTCCCCTCAATAGGATCAAGCAGTAACCGGTCCTCCAATGGGGAGTACTCCGGTATGGATGCGCCCCTCGGAACGTGTACCCTGAGTGCGTGGACTAATCTGATGTAGTGGTATCGTTGTGACTGGTGCATATCATATTCCTTCTGCATGTATTTGAACGAGCGGGGGGAATCACCCTTCCAGATGTCTCCCAAATACTCGATATCTATTGACCGCCACCCCCCGAAACCCGTCAAGGCGGTCACCTCCCGGAGCTGGGCTCCCAACCATAGCGGGGTCTTACCAGTCAACTTACTTTCCCACCCAAGGAATCTATTGGCTTCCTTCCAGCATTGCACCACCACCCTAGTGTGCTCCGGCCATCCCAGCGATGTCTTCCTAGCGTAGAGAAGGGATTCACAGTTGCTGCCGGTCATGACCATCCTGTCCACCCGATATGCCGGCTCGTCGCCATCGGCATATACCCAGTCGTTTACAACCTGTAGTTGCGACACCCAGTAGTACAATTTTACATCCGGGATTGCCAGGCCGCCATCGAACACCCCCCTTTGCAGTTTGTGAAGCGCAATTCGCGGGGACCCTCCATCCCACAGCAGCGTGCGGACTGCCTGTGCGATCCGTTTAAAAGAGTGCGGGGGGACCGGGAATGGCGTGTTTTGTAAAATATACAGCAGTCTCGGCAGAGTTAACATTTTGAATAGAGCCGCGCGGCCCATAAGCGTAAGCGGGAGGGATCGCCAGTGGCTCACATCTGTGTCTAGGCGAGACAGTTGGGGCTCAAGGTTCTTAGTCAGGAACTCGGCCTTGTTTCGGGTTACATGGATCCCCAAGTATTTAAACCCGCCGGTAGCTATCGGAGCCGAGCAGCAAGATGGGAGTCGCGGGGGAGGGCCAGAGAGTGGAAAGACCACCGACTTTGCCCAGTTTATGGTGTATCCGGAATAGCTGCCGAACAACTCGAAGATATGCAGTACACGGGCCAGCGAGTGGTACGGCCGAGCCAGGTACAGCACTATATCGTCCGCGTATAGAGACACACGCTCTTCCCAGCCCCCCGGTGTAACAATGCCCCAAATCATGGGGTCCCTCCTTATCCAGTGTGCTAGCGGTTCCAGAGCTAGGGCAAACAGGAGAGGGGACAGGGGGCAACCCTGTCTAGTGCCCCTCCTCAGGGGAAAGGATCTAGACACCGCCCCATTGACTCTTACCCTGGCCACTGGTAGTACATATAACAATTTCACCCAGCTACAAAAGATCGGCCCAAATCCCAGCCGCTGTAGGACCATGAATAGGTAAGGCCATTCAATACTGTCGAAGGCCATGGAGGCGTCCAAGGCCACCGCCGCCGCCTGGGTGGACCCGACTCCTTCTGTCAAGTGGAGTACCCCGTACAGCCTTTGTAGGTTATGGCGGGTGCTCCTCCGGGGCATGAACCCGGATTGGTCTATGTGCACTAGGTCTGCTATAACTGACACCAACCGCTCTGCCAGGACTTTGGCTAGGACCTTAGCTTCCGCGTTTATTAGTGAGATCGGACGGTATGAGTCACACCGGTCTGGGGGCTTCCCTGTTTTGTGGATTGTCACTATCATGGCTTCCCTCTGGTCCGGGGGGAGCCGCCCCACTTCGCGTGCCTCGGTGAACATCCGCAGTAGGGGAGCTCGTATCACCGCCGCCTGGCGTTGGTAAATCTCGATCGGGAGCCCGTTGGGCCCGGCCGCTTTACCGGACTGTAGAGCGTTCAGAGCTATTCCTAGTTCCTCCTCCGTGATATCGGCCTCGAGTATCTCTCTTGCCTCCGAGGACAGCATGGGCAGCGCGAAGTCGCGCAGGAATTCCTCGCAGTCCGATTCGGTCCTCGTGCAGACCGGCGAATAAACCCTCTCAAAGTGTGCCGCGAACGCTTCGGCCATCTCCCCACTGGTGGAACATAAGGTCCCTGATTCATCTCGCACCCCGACTACCCAGGAGCGCTCTCTGTCTCGGCGCTCCAGCCACGCTAGGAGCTTCAGCCCCTTATCCCCAACGTCGTACAACCGATGTTGCGTGGCCAGTGCATATGCTCGCGCTTCTCCCTCCGCCAGTGCCTTAAGGTCCCTCTGCTTCAGAGCCAAGTTGTGTCGCAGCTCCGCCGACCCCGTCAATGCGGGATCACGGGTTAGTGTCTCTACCTCCTGCTCAAGCCGTCGGATCTGTAGGGATTCCTCTTTTTCTGCCCCCAATTAATGCTTGCGCCTGTCCCCGCAGAACTGCCTTGTACGCCTCCCATATAGTGACCTGGGAGTCCACAGAACCCCGATTCTCCTCGAAGTATAACTGGGACCCCTCGCGAAGCTTGTCACTGGTGGCCGGATCTCGGAGACGCCAGGGGTCTATTCTCGGATATGCAGCCCTATGCACCTCTGGGCCTCGGAGAGTAACGCATACTGGTGAGTGGTCTGAGATCCCACGCGCCATGTGTCTGGTATCCGTGAAGTCCCCCATATGTGTGAGTCGGGTAAAGAAATGATCAATTCTGGAGAAGGACCCGTGCCTAGCCGAGTAAAACGTGTATTCCCTAAGCTGAGGGTGGTGAGCCCGCCATATGTCGCACATGCCGAGGGCCTCGATGAAGCCCGCCAGGCCTCGCTCATCCCGTGCACCCGCTGGAGAGTTAGATCGATCTAGGGATGGGTTCATTGCAGCGTTTGTGTCCCCTCCCAGGAGGAGAGTACCCGACGGGAGATCCGCTAGGAAGGCACCCAGCTTAGGTAGAAAGGTGGAATGTAGGCCTGGTGGGAGGTAGCAGGAGCAGAGTACCACCGAGCGCCCCTCCCAGGCACCCACTGCCGCTACTAGACATCCAGCGTCGTCCTCCCATGTACCAGTTATCACCAGGGGTAGGGCGCTGCGCACCAGGATACCCACCCCTCGGGCCCCGGAAGTGTACCCTGCGTGTGCAATCATTTTATAACCAAAGCGGTCCAGGGCCCTACACCTATTCCCCCGCAAATGCGACTCTTGGATCAGGACTACGTCCGGGGCGTGCCTCTTGAGGTGTTGTAGCACCAGTGTGCGCTTTATTTTGTTGCCCAACCCATTGACGTTCCAGGTCCATACCCGCAGGCTAACTGGGTCCCCCATTTTCCTGAGGTAGTAACAGTCGCACTTCTCCCCTTCTACCCCCTGTCTTGTCGCCGGCCATGAACTGCCTCTGTGGATTGCTATTGTGGTCTCGAGCTAACGCCCCCCCTACCCCCAAGGAAAAAAACAAACCCCCTCCCCCCCACACCCCCCTCCCTGCATCCCTGCTAGGTGAGTCCCCAACCACCCACCCTTGAAACTGGCAGAGTGCCTGTCGCCCCATACAGTCAAACACGAACGAAGAAACTGGGCTGCGCGCCTGCAGCCAGCATGAAGATATACTTATTAATTAACTACAACAAGTGCCCATTTGTTCAGAGCTCAGCAGGACCCCCGATATCCAAGTCCCCTCAGTCCGCCCGGGCTGCGCCCCAGGACTGTCCCATTCGGGATGAGTCTGGCTCGGTGTATCCAACTATTTACAAGGGGCACCAACGCGCTCTCTTCTGCTAATAAGGAGCTGCCTCATCCCCCATTGCCCCGCAGTGTGTCCAGTGGAGCTCCTCTCCCACAGAGGCCAGATCCCTGTCTATAATTTGCCCCTTCCCATAGTCACTTATCTGGCCGCTGATCCGGTCTCTGTCCGTTGGGTCGCCTCCAATCCTCGGATTCAGCCTCAGTAGACTGCTGGTGCGTGTCGGGACGTTCCTGTCTGCCTCTCCGACCCACTGCTCGCCAACCCTCGAGCCAGTCACCCGCCTCTTCCGGCGTGTCGAAGAAGTATGCTTTTCCGTCATCTAGGATCTTGAACCTGGCAGGGAACAGCATCATATACTTTACCCCCTGTTCGCGGAGGGCCCTCTTCACTCCATCAAAGGAGCGCCTCTGACGCTGGACCCGAAGGGTGAAATCCGGGAAAAAGGGAATGGTGGCATTCTCAATGTGCAGGTCTCCGGTTGTGCGTGCAGCCTGCAGGATGGCGTCTCTGTCCCGGAAATTTAGGATACGGGCGATGATGGTGCGCGGGGGGGCTCCCGACCTTGGTTTTCCACCCAGCGCCCGGTGTGCCCTCTCCACGGAGAAGAAATTTGACAGTCTTTTGGGCTTCAGGTGCTTGAGTACCAGATCTTCGATAAACCAGTCCGCCGACTGTCCTTCCATTCCCTCCGGGACCCCCACGACGCGTATGTTATTGCGCCGGGCCCTACCTTCTTGGTCTTCAAGGCGGGGCATAGATGGTTTCCTGGTTTTTAGTGAGGGAGGCCACTTGCTCCTCCAGCCGCATAGTTTTGGCCTGGAGGCTCCCAATGCCCGTTTCCGCCGCTGAAACCTTCTCCGACATATTTCTGAAGTCGGCTCGTAGGAGGTTCACCTCCTCTGTCACGGAGTCCAATTTTGGCTCAAGGGTGCCTCTAAAGTCTCTGATGGCCCGCATTATATCCTTGAGGGAAGGGTCCGGGTCGCTGTCTATCTCGTGTGGGCCTCCTCCCACCGCTTCGTCCTCGCGACCCATGGCGACCGTATATTTATCGATCTGGTTCGCCTGGCCTGGGCCCGATGATTTGGTGCGGCCCATGTCTGCACACCCAGGTCTCGCCTACTGGTGTCCGGCCGGACAGCTAAACAACTGCCTGCCTGTCTGCTGCTGCACTCCCGGCTGCGTGGTCGTGTGGTCTGAGAGCGTCCGGTCCCCAGCCGTGCGTATTCTTCTACTCCGAGGCCCACCTTCCCCGGGGCGTCCGGAGGGTCCAAGCGGCCCCTGTCTGCGACCTCGCTGGCTGCCCCCGGCTTCCAGGAAACAGGGCAGCCCCCCGGGCGAGAGACCTCAACAGCCCCGTCTCCCCCCGTCGGCCAGGGGGGTCCAGGTATCACGATGTTTCGCTGTTGCACAGGCCTGCACTACGCTTGCGTGCCCCTTGCTGCCGGTCGTGCGGTGGGTAAGGCAGTCCACCTAATCTCCCGCCCCTCCTCAGTTCTCGGACAGCCTGGTGTCACCCGCAGCGTCCCTCAGCTCACGGGGTCCGCAGCACTCTCACCCGCTGTGCCCCCACACTTATCAGTTCACTAGGGCACTGGGAACGGTCCGATGTACTCGCGCACTGCAGACAAGCTGTGGACCGGATCCGCCGTAGTATACGGCTCCACTGTGATCTGTTGTACCTCTGCAGTGCTCGCAGCTGTGCCACTTCCCAGGTTTTAGGCGCTGCCTGTAGCGTCGCTCTGCTGTCCGGGCCCACGGTGTGAGCGTTTACCGCTGCTCCTCCCTGTGCATCCGTCCCACTGCCTGAGCGCCGGAGGGAGTTTTGAGGGGTCTAGTGCTTACAGAGTGCCGGCCGCCATCTTAGGGTCAGTTCTGCCGCCGTCTGTCACCGGGCACTCCTGCCGTTAGACGGTGTTGCTTCGGCCCCTAAACCCCTCTAGGTGTAGCACCACTATTCCGGCGCTCGATGCGGTCGTCTGGGGTCCCGCCAATTGCCGGATTCTGCCGGATGTCTGGGCTAAATCGCCGATCGCAAGCGCAGCGCGATCAACCTGCGGCCATCTTCTGCGGCTGCAAGCCACGCCCCCGGTCGATTGTTTTTGAGGTTGCTGGGGTCGGGCGAGTGTTTCGATAGGAAGGGTCTTACCTCTGTCACATGGCCCATGGAGACATTGTCGTCTTCTTTATGTTAGCATCAGCATGCTGCAGATAGTCCGCTGCTTTGCACACGTTAATACATGAGTTTATTTTGCAAATATCTCAACTGCCATTTTCACAGTAGAACCTGTAGCTGTGTTCACATTCACATTCACATTCTGCATGTTCCTAGGATTTAGTCTCCACATTGTGAGCAAGGTCGAACAATAATACCCCTTGTTATTCTGTTCTGATCAGGCCATATCAGCTAGACAAAACATACAGATGCAGCTGTTGTTTGGGAATACGTACTTTGCTCTGATTGGAATACATGAATAGGTAGCAGACACTTGGAGAGGGACCTTTCCAGGGAGAAGAGCAAGACAGCACCTATAATGTAGATCTACCATCTATAGACTGAGGTACGGGGTCTGCAGATAATGCCCAGAGATCATCTGATATCTGCTTCTATACAAGGGGAGGGAGATAAGGCTATACTGTCTTTTTATAATGACAGCTCCTTTCATGATTTACGGACTAATTGCTATGCTTACCATATTGGTGTTGTATATTTTCCTGCTTGTTGTGGCACGTATACTGCATATTAGAGCACATTAGTTAAAATAAATATTTTAAACTTGTTCGTGTCTCTGTCAGATCTTATTGTGGACAAGTACGAGAGTTTGAGGGAAAGGTTGTGTCTTGTAACCGCGATTCCTGAGAGAGTCAGGAGTGTTGTGTTCCCGGGGTGTCTAATCACTTGTTTCTCTGTGAGTGAGTAGGAGAGCAAGTGAGACACTATAGCTAGTCAGTCCTGGGCTCATGGGAACTGAGGTGTGGTAGGATGACTCAGTCCCTATACACTAAGGTCTCATAATCCTCCGCATAATTATGTGTGCGCAGAATCACTGCAACACCTCCACGTGTTTCCATCTATCCGGGAAGGTTGCTGTGGTGTTGGAGGTGTTGAGGATGCTAGTGAGTACCATGCTGATTGGGTTGGTTATGAGGTTGAAGAGATGGTGGGGGCAGGGGTTGGTGGGTGCCCCAGAGTGGATGGATGACATGATTGCGGCAGTGCTCTGAGTGGTTAGTGGAGACCAGGTGGTGAGCGTTTGGCTGGTGTTCGCTGGTGGGTTGAGGTTGATGAGGCTGAGAGAGGTGGGTTGGTGGTCGGAGTCGTTGTAGATGGTGGTGATTTTGCTGTGGAAGTAGTCTGAGAAGGTGTTGCAGGGTTCTTTGGAGGGGTGGATGGTGTTCTCTGTGGTTGTCAGGTAGGGGTGGGTGGTTAACTATGCTCCAGTGGTAGAGTTTGTGGAATTTTGCCACTCCGCGCTCTGCCTGGAACATAGAGTTTGGCAAAAGGAATTACAAAAAGGAACTTAAAATGTACCATTTACTAATAAAGAAAGCCCGAGGTATATTCTATACGGAAAAAATTGAAGGCGCCAGGAACGCCCCTAAGGAAATGTTCACTATACTGAAAAATCTGAAATCCCCTAAAGATCAAAATGACCCAGCAGCCTCTACAGAGAGCTGCAACAAAGTGGCGGAATTTTTCGCAGATAAGGTGAAGAAAATCTACGACACCTTTCCAATAGAGGCCAGGCAGGGGCCCAGTATAACATGTGTTAGTCAAGATAATTTCACAGGCGTAACTCTAGATGAATTTAAAATTCAGGATCTAGTAGAGCTAAACGCTACAGCGAAAGGAATAAAATCTGGTTCCCCCGTAGACCCTGCACGACCAGAGATAATAATGGAGGGAGCCGCCTGTATCATGCCACATATTTCAAAGATTATTTCAAGCTCCTTTCAGAAGGGTGTGATCCCCACCAAATGGAAGCAGGCGATTGTTAGAACCCTGAAAAAGAAACCTTCAATCGAGAACACAGTACTAGAAAATCTCCGCCCAATCTCACTGCTACCATTTGTAGCAAAAATCACGGAGAAAGTAACCAATAAACAATTGGTAGACCATATCAATATAAATGACCTACTACACCCATCTCAGTCAGGTTTCAGAAGAGCACATTGGACGGAATCAGCTCTTCTCTTAGCCACTGAAGCATTGAGACAATTTGCAGATGAAGGTCATACTGCCGCACTGATCTTGTTGGATCTCAGTGCGGCGTTCGATACCGTATCACATAAGCTACTCCTGCAAAGACTTGATGCATGTGGTATCAGGCACAATGCTCTGAGGTGGATGGCATCTTTTCTTTCCGGGCGGAGCTTTAAAGTAGCACAACAAACATATCTATCGGAGAGTATCCCTTTGACCCAGGGGGTCCCTCAGGGATCCATTTTGAGTCCCACTCTGTTTAATCTCTATGTGGGACCACTGGCGGAACGAGCAGAACAACATAAAGTATCAATCGTCTCCTATGCGGATGACACGCAGCTAATTGTGCTGCTGTCACAAAAGGAGGATCAGGCAGCAATCCGTTTCTCCAAATGCCTAGAAGAGGTGGCCGACTGGATGACGAACCACTGCCTCAGGCTAAATGGGAATAAAACAGAGGTAATGATTGTTGGAAAGGCACCAACTATATGGTCATCCGCGTGGTGGCCTGAGGCACTAGGCCAATTACCGACCCCAAAAGCTGAGGTAAAAAATCTAGGAATATGGTTTGATTCCAAACTAACTTTCGAAAGCCAGATTCGGAAGGTAGCGGGTAAATGCTATGGAGCCATGAAAGTCATGAGAAAGATCCTAGATTTACTACCGGCAAAAGCCAGGAAAATAATAGTCCATGCGGTAATAACCTCCCAAGTGGACTATGGCAATATCCTATATCTAGGCGCCACCAAAAAAGGATTGTCTAACCTACAGAGGGTGCAAAACGCAGCGGCACGACTGGTGCTTGGTCTGCCAAGAAGAGCCAACACGAGTAAGGCCCTGTCAAAACTACACTGGCTCCCAGTGGACAAAAGAGTCACTTTTAAAGCACTCTGTTACTGTCACCGCATTTTCAATATGAATGGTCCCAAATATCTACATCCACTGTTAACCAAATACATCCCTGGACGGAGCCTAAGATCCACAGGGAAAGCACTAGTGACGGTGCCTAGGATATACAGAGCAAGAATGGGAGCACGCTCCTTTAGATACCTTGCGGCAAAAACATGGAACTCTCTTCCAATGGCTTTAAGAATAGAGCCATGTGAAAGCAAATTCCGCAAACAACGAAAGACCTGGTTGTTTGCCAAATAGAAAAACTTCCAGATTTGGAGTCCTCGCGTCCTGTAATATCTGTTAAATAATTTAACTTCCCTTATTCTCTGATGTCTCAGTGCGGGGACACACCGTGTGGTGTAACCAAGCACTCTATAAATGATTAAAACTAAAACTAAAACTAAAAACTCTGCCAACCGCCGGTGGAAGCAGAGTTTTTACCGGCACGCTCACCCTTAGACTTCATCCCCCAACAAGTAGTGTGCCAGGAGGTGTATTTGCAGAATGGTTGAGAAAGGGGACGGGCCTCCGATGAGGTCTCAGCAATCCCACTGTGTGGGACCTACTGGTGGTAACAATAGGGGTTCTTGGCCCCCAACGACCCTCAGCAGCCAAGGGGACTTTTTCCCCCAACCAGTATTATACCAGGGGGTGTGTTTGCAGACTGGTTGAGAAAGTGGATGGGACATCTGATGAGGTCTCAGCAATCCCGCTGTGGGGGACTTGCTGATGGTAAGGGGTTCTTGGTCCCCAACGACCCACAGCAGCCAAGGGGACTTCATCCCCCAACCAGTAGTGCACCAGGAGGCATGTTTGCAGAGTGGTTGAGAAAGGAGGTGGGGCCTCCAACAAGGTCTCAGTGATCCTGCAGTGGGGTACTTATTGATGGCAACAAGTAAGTTCTTGGCCTCCAACGACCCTCAGTAGCCAAGGGGACTTCATCCCCCAACCAGAAGTGCGCCAGGAGGCATGTTTGCAGAATGGTTGAGAAAGAGGGCGAAGCCTCTGACGAGGTCTCGGCAAACACACTGTGAGGGACTTACTGGTGGTAACAATAGGGGTTCTTGTCCCCCAGCAATGCTCAGCAGCCAATGGGACTTCATCCCCCATCCAGTAGAGTGCCAGGAGGCCTGCCTGCAGACTGGTTGAGATTGGGGCTGGGGCTTGTGACAAGGTCTCAACAATCCTGCTGTGGGGGACTTACTGATGTTCAGAATAGGTGTTCTTGGCCGCCAATGACCCTCAGCAGCCAAGGGGACTACATACCCCAACCAGTAGGGTACCAGGAGGCCCGTTTGCAGAGTGGTTGAGAAAGGAGGTGGGGCTCTGACAAGGTCTCAGCAATCCTGCTGAGCGGGACTTACTGGTGGCAACAATAGGGGTTCTTGGCCCCCAATGACCCTCAGCAGCCAAGGGGATGTCATCCTCCAACCAGTAGTGCACCAGAAGGCAAGTTTGCAGAGTGGTTGAGAAAGGGGGTGAGGCCTCCGACGAGGTCTCAGCTATCACACTGTGGGGGACTTACTGGTGGTAACAATAGGGGTTCATGTCCCCCAGCAATGCTCAGCAGCCAACGGGACTTCATCCCCCAACCAGTAGTGTGCCAGGAGGCCTGCCTGCAGACTGGTTGAGATTGGGGCTGGGGCCGGGTGCCGTGGACTCAGAATTCCCGCTGTGGGGGACTTACCGATGTTCAGAATAGGTGTTCTTGGCCCCCAATGACCCTCAGCAGCCAAGGGGACTTCATACCCCAACCAGTAGTGTACCAGGAGGCCCGTTTGCAGAGTGGTTGAGAAAGGAGGTGGGGCTCTGACAAGGTCTCAGCAATCCTGCTGTGGGGGACTTACTGGTGCTAACAATAGGGGTTCTTGGCCCCCAACAACCCTCAGCAGCCAAGGGGATGTCATCCTCCAACCAGTAGTGCACCAGAAGGCAAGTTTGCAGAGTGGTTGAGAAAGGGGGTGGGGCCTCAGATGAGGTCTCACCAATCAAGCTGTGGGGGACTTACTGGTGGCAACAATAGGGGTTCTTGGCCCCCAATGACCCTCAGCAGCCAAAGGGGCTTCATCACCCAACCAGTAATGTTCCAGGAGGCCTGTATGAAGAGTGGTTGAGAAAGGGGGTGGGGCATTCGGTGAGGTCTCAGCAGTCCCACTGTGGGGGACTTACAGGTGGCAGCAATAGGGATTTATGGCTCCCAACGACCCTCAGTAGCCAAGGGGACGTCATCCCCCATCCAGAAGTGCGCCAGGAGGCATGTTTGCAGAATGGTTGAGAAAGTAGGTGAGGCCTCCGACGAGGTCTCGGCAATCACACTGTGGGGGACTTACTGGTGGTAACAATAGGGGTACTTGTCCCCCAGAAATGCTCAGCAGCCAAGGGGACTTCATCCCCCAACCAGTAGTGTGCCAGGAGCCCTGCTTGCAGAGTGGTTGAGAAAGGGGCTGGGGCCTCTGATGAGGTCTCAGCAATCCCGCTGTGGGGGACTTACTGGTGTTAACAATAGGGGTTCTTGGCCCCAACCACCCTCAGCAGACAAGGCAACTTTATCCCCCAAACAGTAGTGTGCCACAAAGCTCTATGGCAGAGTAGTTGAGAAAGTAGGTGGGGCCTCTGACAAGGTCTCAGCAATCAAGCTGCGAGGGACTTACTAGTGGCAACAATAGGGGTTCTTGGCACCCAATGACCCTCAGAAGCCAAAGGGACTTCATCCCCCAACCAATAGTGCGCCCTTATGAAGAGTGGTTGAGAAAGGGGGTGGGGCCTCTGACGAGGTCTCAGCAATCCCACTGTGGGGGACTTACAGGTGGTAACAATAGGGATTTTTGGCACCCAACAACCTTCAGCAGCCAAGGGGACTTCATCCCCCAACCGGAAGTGCGCCAGGAGGCATGTTTGCAGAGTGGTTGGGAAAGAGAGCTGGGCCGCCAACGAGGTCTCAGCATTCCCACTGTGGAGGACCTACTGGAGGAAACAATAGGGGTTCTTGCCCCACAAAGACCCTCAGCAGCCAAGGGGTTTACATCCCCCAACCAGTAGTGCACCAGGAGATGCATTTAGAGAGTGGTTGAGAAAGGGAGCAGGGTCTCCAACGAGGATTCAGCAATCCTGCTGTGTGGGACTTACCAGTGGTAATAGGAGGGGTTCTTGGCCCCAACTACTCTCAGTATCCAAGGGAACTTCATTAGGGACGGCTGAGCAATATTCCCCCTACTCACGGAGCTCAGAGGAATTTGGAGGAGATTTTCGGTAACTGCGGAATTCCACAGAATGAAACACTACAAGCTCTGCCCAGGCCTACTGTAAAGTTGGAGAATTCCTTGACTATTTTGAAGAGCTCCTTCATGCGGTTGGTAGAGGTATCGATGAGGGTAGTGATTGCTGCTCTCTTGGCTTCCTTGAGTCGCAGGTGTTAGTTGTTGAGGGCATGGTTAAGGTCTGCTGATGTTTCGGGATGTGTGATGCTGAGGGCCTGTGTCCACAGAGTCTCGGTAACTTTGCACCATCTGTGGTGGATGAGGCAGTGATTATTGGTGGCGGTGTGCTGGGGGTCAGAGATGGTGAAGTGAATGATGGCGTGGTTGGTCCAGGTGAGTTTGGTGAGGTGGTTGAGTGTGTATCCGTCTTTGTCCGTGGGATCGGTGACCAGTTGGGTGAGGCCAATATTGCTCAGGTTCTCTAAGAGGGTAATGGAGTTGGCATAGTTGGGGTCGTCGATATGGAAATTGAGGTCATCGAATTGGATGTAGTAGTGGGAGTCGAGGTCTAGGGGGGCAATGAGTTTGGAGATGGCATCGCAGGAAGCTGGTTGGGGTCCCGGTGGCCTGTAGGCAATGGTGCTTTTGTTGGGCATGGCCCATCAAAAGGGGAACTCCCTGAGACTTTTTGCTTTTTGTCCTCCTGGCTTTTGCCAACTCTCTTTTTCTGACTATGGTACTCTGGGCACCTTCTCACTGTACTGCAGCAGGAAAATGCAAGCGCCCTTCCTGCACATGTGTGGATAGAGTGCTTACTTGATTGGTTTAGGTGTCATATCCGTGAGTGCCCTGTAAAAAGATCCACCACATGCCCGGGGCGGGTGTGACACTGGCTAATGGGGGAAGGGGGGTGATGCCCGTCTGAATAGCCTGCTAAAAATGTCTCTTGTTCAGGCTGGCCGGTCTCACTCCATAGCCAGCCCTGAGGGGGCCATTCACTACTACCTCACAGGGGTAGAGGAGTGGACGGGTAGGTACAGCTGCGTGTGCACTGCCCCTGTAGAGAAGAACCCCCATGTGGGCTTTCCCCTGCCTAGGGGGTCGGCTCTACCTTTAGGGCACTCCCTGGGTGTGGCCGACTCTCTTGTTAAGGCCTTCGGACCTGGGGTACTTTCCCACTGTAAGTGCAGCGTGAAAGGGTTTTCGGTCTTTCTACACATGTTAGAAAGCGGTGTTCACGTGAGGTATATAAACCATCTGTCAGGTCTGCCATGACTGGCCGATGGGTGCATACACGCACCTATTACGGTTTAAGACCTGGTCCTAGCTTGCCAGTGCAGGCTAATGGGCACACTGGCACTGAAGGTGTGCGCACTCACACCATTGGTGCTCCTGAATACGTGTCCAGACTTCCATTGCAGGCTGGTATGCATTTGGCACTGATGGTGCTCCTAAATACGGGTCCAGCCTGCCATTGCAGACTAGTGTGTGCACTTGCCCCAATGGTGCTCCTAGAATGCATGTCCAGCCTGCCATTGCAAGCTGGTTTGCCATTACACAGATGGTGCTCCTCAATAGGTATCCAGCCTGCCATTACAGGCTGATGTACGCTTGGCACCGATGGTGCTCGTAAATGTTTCCAGTGTGCCATTGCAGGCTGGTACACGCAATTGCACGTTAACTTAGACTGGCGTGTGTGAGTCATTAGCCATCCTGAGAAGATCTTTCACTCCACCCGAGTACTCCGAAGGTATGTCCTAAAGGGTGAACCGCGTTGTAGGTGAAATGCAGGGCAGGTATACATGTGTGTTCCCTTCCCAGGTAGTGAGGAATAACCATGTGTGTTCTCGCTACCGATGAGGTTTGCTCTTCCCGTAGGCTAACATGGGGAAGTGGGTGAAAGCACTTCATTCTGCAATAGTGGATTGCAGAGGAGCAGCCTCATTATGTTCTCTTTCATTAGATTCACTGAGACAGCCCCTTCTCAGTGGTCAAGGTGTCTTTGTCATGATTCACGTAGAAATGCCACTGCTAGAAATTGAGCATTTCTATGCTCTGAAACTCTTTTGTGCCTTAGTACTTGGCTCCAGTCCTCACTGGAGATTGAGGGAGCACATTTGGGCATTCCCAAGTGACAGTTATAAAACACTGGGCTTTCAATTGGAACGGCTGACCTCTGCCATTTGCGGGCCTCGCTGCAGAGATTGTAGGAGGAGGTTTTGACACTTCGCCTCTGGAACCAGAATGTGGCCCCACTAAAGATTAAGATCTGCATTCCACGGCCTCATGGCAGACAGGATGGAAATTTAGGGGTGACTGTTGTGGTTCAAAGGCAGCCAGGATGGAAATTTAGGGGAGACATCTGTGGTTCAGAGGGAGACCCTTTGAACCACACCAAACTTCAAGGGCACACTCCAGTATAACTACTGGTGCCATCCTGCAGCAAAGGGTGTGATACGCTTGTGGGGACGTGGGACCGGAGAACCTGTAACTGCGTGGTGTGCATTGCCAGAGGTCTCTGTTGTGCACAAGGAAAATTGCTGCCATTGAAAGAGCCCGCGTGCCCTCCCTGAATTGTGGCTGGTCTAGGCCAACTACCTGCTACTGTGTGGCACCCTAAAGTGTGCTCTCCAAGTGCTTGTCAAGCTTTCCCCCTGTTCTCTCGGAGGTCTCAGGGACATCAAGAGGGACCTGTACCGTCTACCTGCAACGCCTGCAGTGCTGCAACATCTCAAGTGCCCACATCATCTTCTGGATTCCAGCTCTTAGCGCAGCGTGAGTGTGGAACTAAGAATAGTGCCTGGAGATTGGATAACCTGGTGCAGAGCCCCGAACTCTGGTGTGTGGTCCCCACATCATGCGGACCTTGGAAAGCATAAGCATCTAGTTGTAGGTGAGCGGATTCACCGGTTGCGGGACCCAGCAAGGCTCACTTCTTCGATTGTGCTATATCTGTCATGTGCAACATGCTGACTGCATGCTCATTGAGTGAGGTGTCCGATTCACAGGTTGCGACCCTTGGAGTTGGGGGCGTAACCATGGTACTACTTCATTCTACCTTGTGAGGCATTACTGAACTTGTGCCTGTGTGTGTGACCGGAACTGTATGGTGTGACCTGTATCATCGCACACCCAACATTGCACCTGGATTGCCTGGGTGCGACTCTGATTAATGTGTACCTGACGGGGTGCCTCCTCCTTCCGAGAGGCCCCCTGGCTTCATTCTCTTTTCATCTACTGTTCCCTTACTTGGCCCTCAGCATGGCGGACCAACTGCCCTCCCCTCACCCGGCCTTCCTCGATGACACTGTGTTGCCAGGTAGGATTTCTGGCTCGGGCCTGGGGGGTGAGATTGACTGATGGGGTGGGAGAAATGCCTCTGAGAACTATCGGAAGCAGGTGAAGGGACTGTGTGACCACCCAGTGCTTCACAGAACGGGGCTGGTGCCGAAAGGCCTTAAGGACCCATTGGGTGTGATCGTCTATTGCCCTCAGCCTGTGTCTGCCCCGCATCCTGTGGGTAAACCTCTTGAGTGGCGGCCAAACCCCTTTTGCCGACTGCCTCCTAATTGACCTGGCTGCCTACCCCTTCCTACTTCTTGGGACATCTACTAAGAGTGACTACATTTGAGTACGGCCTAGTGTCTGGAGTGAGGATGGGGCAGCTCCAATCTGGGGATAGTCAGAGTGAGTTGGTGTGCGGACGGAAGCTTGGGGCCACAGGGACTGGAGAGTGTAACCAATTGACTTGCTGGGTATCAGTTGCACCACATTAGGTGCTGAGTGCACTGAGTAACGGTGCAGACTGAGTGTGTGTGTGTGGGAGTGACAGTGGGAAACCGCCCGTTATTCATGACACTAGACGACAGTTTGCCAGATACGTTAATTTCTTGCCAGAAAAGCATTACGTTTGACATTGGTTTTCCCCGCGCTGTCTTGGCCTGCAGTGCTGCTAAAAAGTTGATTAATTTGGTGCATGTACATATTTCTGTATTGTTGTGACCTGGAGTGCTCCCGCGAACTGTGTAGTATTAAAGTATAAAGTGCCAAGCTACCCAATGGTGAGCACAGGTTATACAGTGTGTGTAATCATCTTCCCCTGATGAGAGTAGCAGGTTTTGTCAGCTGGAGCATCACCTCAACCAACCAGAAAATGCCAGTTCCAACAGCCTCTTACCGTGGTCTTAGCGTTGATCAGCAGACGAACGTTGAGATGTTCCATGAGGGCCGTCGGGTCGTTGTTGGTGACTATGCATCAAATGATTTCCCTAAAGATGATGCTGACGCCCCCACTGTGTCTGTTTGTGCGGTCTAGGTGTATCATCTTGTAGCCATCGGAAGTGGTGGTGGGGATGTCGGGGTTCAAGGAGGTGTTGATCCACGTGTCGGTGATGAAGGTGAATAAATGTAATAAATAAAGTAATAAATGCTTTTCACAATAAATAAGCAAAACGTATAGCCTTTATCATCAAATTTCATTATAAATGGATGCAGGCCTTTTTGCATCTGGCACACCTTTTTCCTGCGTCCTAATTCGGCCTCTAGGTATCATTAGCTTGTCACCAAAACAACTCAGGCGTGCAGTATTGAGCATACATTTTCCCACAAGGCAACCATCAGGCATAAAGTCGTAAAATTACAAATGTATTCAAAATTACAGTTGGTAAAGCAAAATACTATCTCTCCTAAGAAGACTTACCAAGGATTCTCCCAGTGTGAATACTCTATGCCAATGGTTTGTCCGGGATGGGGGCGAGACAGAGGTAACCATCACCAAATCCCTTGCCTACCACAGTAATCTGCGAGATCTCATGGAACAAAATATCTATCTGCAGGCTTTAATAGAGGGTAATAACAATCCACCTTTAAATGCCTATTGACTTTAACATATGCTTTTCCCAATAAATACATCAAGACTATTGTCTTTTTCATAGCATTTCATAATAAATTGATCAGGCCTATAAGCATGATCATTGGCTTTCCACCTTATTCCACTCAGCCTTACTGTATTGAGCATATGTTTTGCCAAAAGTGCAATAGAAGCACTCTTTTTAGTGGAAGCACAGAACTTTGGCCCAATCAAATTTTCTATTGAGGGAAACCAATATTTTGGTGGTGCCTAAGCCCCTCCTTCAGTAGTACTCTGAAAGATATTTTTGTTGATCAGATAAGGAACAAGCCAGATCAATAAATGTATGTGGATTGCTGTAGTCCTAGGCATCCGACATTGCTCTCCAAGACACAGCTGCACTCTGAAGTCTAAAATTACTGATGGAAATGGGAGGGGATATGTGGTTCCGAGAGAGTAAAACAAACACTGTAAATTATCTTACCTAATACACTTTAACAAAGCCATATGTGTGTCCCTGAAAGTTCAAGCTCTATTCCATTGTACACTTGATAGTTTATGTGCACTGCAGCAAAATAATCAAATAAAATAATCACAGCTGCATGGAGAGGGAAGCACTTTTTCTGAGGAAGCATACAACTTCTGCCCAATTGAAATATGTACTCCTGTCAACTAACATGTGGGCGGAGCCAATGTCCCTTTCTGCAGTGCTCCTGAGAGTTTTTTTTTAGAATCATATAAGGTCTGGTGATAGCTGTGCTGTCAAGCCACACCTAAAAACAGTGTAAAAGGAAACAAAAGTGTGCAACTAGCTGCTGCAGAAGAAGCCACCACTGCTGTAAAGTGTCACTTTTGTTGACTGGAGCTACAGACAGAAAGGCTGCAGCACTCTCAAAAAATAAAGCACTTACAATTGCAAAGTACATATTGAATAAAAACATAACTTAAACTTAACTACAAAAACGTTTTAAAATTTCAGAAAACAACACCAAACAATACAACAAAAACTATTTAAATATTTTATTATACACAAAATAAACAAACAATTTTTTAAACCTTATATCTCCAATACACAGGTACCAATACTGCAAAAGAGACACTAAACAATGCAATACAAACCATTCCACAGAATAAAAAAAAAAGGTATATTTAAAAATAAATTCAAAACAAAATAAAAGTTTAATGAATACAAGTAAAAAACTAAAATAAATCAACAACCAACCCTTTTTCAAATTTAAAGACAGTCAATAAAATTACAGAATAAAAATATAAACTTCAATAACATATTTTTACTTCTAAACAGTGCAAATAAAAAAAAAACTCTCCAACAAAAATAAAACCCAACAAAAAAGAAGAAACCCCAGAAATGTAAATAAATAATGTGAAGCATGTTATAAAAATGGCATACAAATATTTAACATGTAATGTACATATGAATAACCTATTTTAAGATTTTTGTAATCCTTAGATATGCTGAAAACTGCATAATGTATCAAATCACAAAGGGGAAATTACCATTAAGTTATTGGGGCTACAGTAAAAAAAGCACTTCTAGTGGAAAGATATATTGGAATTGCACAAAATGTTACTCCAATCCTTTCTACAGTAGGGCCACTACCAAAGAAGACATTGCAGAAAATGTAGGGGAAAGCAACTGAAGCTCAAGTTAGTACATATCACAGGACTTAAGAGAAGCAGGCACAAATCCACAAGAGCCCACAGGAACTAAACTAAAAGAATCTAATAGCCTAGGACCCTGAAGCAGCAACTGGGCAACTCCCTTCAATAGAATATATAAAAAGACTAATAACTAGAACAAGTTCAGGACAGTTGCTTGGGAACACCAAACGTATCTAGAACAAATGAAGAAATAGAAATCCCTCAAATTACATAACACATACTAACCAAGATTTCTTACTACATGACAATCAATCAATAAATCAATCAGAGGTTTGTATAGCGCAGCTACTCACCCGCGAGGGTATCAAGGCACTGAGTGGGGGTGAGGGGTGCTCCATTGAGTGTTGTAAATAATCTTAAAAATCATTGTCTATGCACCTAACAATAACTTACTAATTCTAACACAATACAAAACCTGGGTGATGTGCAGGACATTTAAATCGGTCCCAGTTCCATTTACACAAACATACACTATATATAGGCAATATCATAACACAAATGCCTCTTTAATATATGCAGTACTACTGGGTAAGCAAAGTGCAACTTACAATGAAATCCTAAAATTAATAAAGCAAAAAAAAAAACAATGCAAAAAAAGAAGCAGGGAACTCTGGTGAGCAGATTCCGAGTGTTGGTGGTATTGTAGGGTGTTCCATATAAAAGAACTGCGCTCCACCCAAACTACCCCAATTTCCCGGCTTCCTTTTTTTGCATAATTTATGCAGCACTTTGAGTCTGAAAGTATACTGTCTTGACTCACATTGGTAGCTCTCTTGTGTCTGGACAAAGCTATACCTCTCTGATGAGCTCAGATTAGACCAAAACATAATATTTACAAATGGCAGTCATGATGTCTGTTGAAAAAAACTGAAGAAGAAACTGATTTACTTGATAAGATTCCTAAGGAATATTATAATTTCTTAGATGTATTCAGTAAACAAGAAGCAGAACAGTTGCTTCCTCATAGAGAGTGTGACTGTACAATTCATCTTGAGCCTGGAGACAAAGAAGAAGATACACATTGACAGAGAAACAGACTGAACATTTGAAACAACATATATAGTAATAGCTGGCAAATGGTTTTATTAGACATTCACAATCTCCTGTATCTTCACCTCTGTTTTTTGTGACTGAAAACGAGGTTGATCTTTATACCTGTATGTACAATTGTGTCCCGAACAAAGTTACTATTATAGCCTTATAGCCCGCTGCCGAGGGCTATACCGGCTGTTAAAGGCCCTGATCCCGAGTTATAGGCCCGAGCCGCAGGCGAGGGCCTATAACGAGGGAGAGGGCCTTTAACAACCGGTATAGCCTGAGGCAGAAGGGCTATAAGGCTATTAGAACATTCCACCCAATAAGGGTAGAATGTTCTAAATTAAAAATGGAGAAACAAAAAGACAAACATTGGAATGTTGGAGCGCTGGGCTTATACCAGCCATTATAAGCCCAGAGCAACTCCATTGTCTTCAATGGAGCTCCCAACATTCCAATGTTCTAATAAAAATTGTTTCCTCATCCCTTTGACCTCAGTAATGCTAGATCAGATCAACAGCGCTGTGAATTTCACAAACATTGACATTAGAGATGGTTATCATTTGGTAAGAGATTGTGAGGCGATGAGTGAAAGATAGTATTTTGAACCAAATTTGGGCATTATGACTATCAGGCTATGCCATTTTCTCTGTGCAATGCACCTGCAGCATTTCAGTTTTTTTAATTAATGACATACGTAGTGAATTCATTAACATTTTTGTCATTTTTAACTTTGATGCAATTCCATATACTCTAAAGAAAGACAGGAACACATTCAGAATATATGCAGAGTCTTGAAAAAATAGTAAGACAATTATTTAAAAGCAAAGGCTGAAAAGTATCAATTTCATGTTTCTCAAGCCGAGTTTTAAGAATATGTAATTTCTCCAGAAAGGTTAAAAATGGATAACAAGAAGACTCAGGCATTCATTGACTGTCCCATTCTAAAGACATTGAAAGACTTCAAAGTTTTTTCGGCTTTGCAAACTAGGCTTTTAAAGAAAGAGGTTCCTTTTAAGAGGAATCAGGAAGAAGAAGGAGCATTCCAGGAATTGAAAAATGGGGGTACTGTAGCACCAATACTTAAACATCCTGGCACCAGTTTATCTTTCTATTTTGAAGCTTATGCTTCAGATGTATCTTTGGGGAGAGTATCATCCCACAGACATCCAGATGTGTCAATTGCATCCAGTAGCTTACCTGTCCAGGAAACTAACATGATGCTGAAAAGAATTGCACTAGTTCTGGAAAAGAGTTTTTGCCTATTAAGGTATCATTCAAAAGGAGACATTATTTTTTGTGGCGCAAGTTCTAGTCACAGATTATACTGATCACTGTACTTTGATGTTCTTAGGATAAGCCAAAAGCATTACCAGATAGACAGATAAAGATGATGTGGTCTTTATTCTTCTCCAACTATATTTATGCAACATCTTTCAGACTATGGCAACAAAATCAGAAACAGTGATATATCAGGTGAGGAAATTATGGTTTGAGCTGATAAGGAAGATAAATGGAGAATTGAAAATCAGCTACCATGGTTTAACCACTGGCTATATTTACCCACGGTGGAGATTGGAAGTCAGGAACTTAAGGAACGTAAGGAAATACATGAATCCCCATTGTCAGGTCAGTCAGGTGCAGATAAAACAATTGAATTAATGAAGAGGCCAATGAGATTGTTACACCCAATCGAAGTTCCTAAACAGCCTTAGCAAATGATTTCCATGGATTTTTTTTATCACAGTCATTCTTAAAATTGTTAACTCATTTTCAAATATGATCCATTTTATACCCACTTAAGGGTTATCATCAACATCAGAGACTAGTCTTCTGTTTTTATCACATGTGGTAAAACGTCAGGGGTTAATCACAGTAGTGTTTTCTGATTGTGGAACTCAGTTCTTCTCAAGATTTTTGAAAGAATTTTCTAAACATTTGAAATTGGAAACCAGGCTATAATCTTCATATCAGACAAACAATCAAAATGTAAGAGTTAACCAAGAGATGGAAACATATTTAAGATGCTTTATCCAAGATCAGAAATCAGGATTGGATCATTTTCTCACAATAACACTATTCGTTGCTCTACTGGTCATAGTCCATTTTTATCATGCAAGGAATCCATACACTTTTCTTGGCTGATATACTCTCATGTTCTAATTATCCATCTGTTGTAGAAAGAATTCAGCAACTAGATAACATTCACAAATGTGTAATAGACAATTTAATGAAAGCTAAACAAAAGATGAAGATACAGGCAGATAAGAAACAAAGAAAAGACCCTCAGTATTTGATAGGCAATGAAGTATGGCCTCCACCTGTTGTATTTAATTGCATGGTAATAGAAAATTTCAGCCCAGATTTACTGGACCTTTTTCTATAAGTAGGGTGGTTAGTCAGATACCAATGAAATTGACATTACCAGAGACAATGAAAATCCACACAGAGTTTTATATTTCCTTATTAAAACCAGTTGAGAAAGGTACTCAAATTGAAAAACCACTGAATCCTGCAATTCACGATTCTGAAATTAAATATGAGGTTCAGACTACCTTAGACTCACAAACTGTAAGAAAGAAATTGCAATATTTGGTCAAATGGAAGGGCTAAGGTGTAAAGGAAAACTCTTGGGAACCAGCACAACATGTTCATGCCCCTCAGGCTATAAAGACATTTCATAAAGATAGCCCTGAAAAACCTAAGGAAGACCCTAATGATGGAGGTACTCTCATGATTAAACTTTATAGCAGTGTTAATAAGTGTTGTGCTACAGGACCCAACAAGCCCTAATGGTGTTTGTTAAAAGCTTACTGCAATTGTAGAGGTAGATATGAGGATGTTCAGGATCAGAGGAAGGTTGCCGTGCCCAGCGGTGAACGCCACAACAAAAACAAAACTAGTATCTCACAGGAAGTGGGATTTCAGATATGGTGGCCATCTTGTATTGTGATTGTAAGGAGAGGAAATTGTGTTTGGCAGTCGTCGAAGGATCATCGTGGAGTCAGTGTCTTCCGGTAGGATTGTCGGATTTGGGTCCTGGACTTCCTACTTTTGCATTAGCTTGTCTACTCAGATCATTCTCATGATCATTACCATTTTCAAGGCCTTGAATATTTGTACTTATTGTGCAAGCAGTATTTTCTATCACATTTTATGTCTTTTTGGCACATTCTATTTTGCACTTTGTCTCTCCTGTTTTCATCATCAACATTGTACATATCATCATGTTCCTGGATTTACAAGAATGGAACTCATTTTGAACTTAGTTTCATTGAACTCTCTAATAAGTCTTCAAGAGTCATGTTCAAAAACAACACCATAAGGACTTTCAAGAAGACAATTAATAACCATTATGTTCTTATATTTCGAGTTAGATAACTGCATTAAATTTTAGAGAAGAAAGGGATAGGTTAGAGAACTTGTTACTTGAGGTGATTAGTTAAAGGATTGAATATGATATGAATGTTACAAGGCTCTTTTCTAATCTGGTATTGTTTCATTGAAGTCTTCCATAGTAGTTCCGAAGGAAGTATGACCAGCCTCATATCATTGATTTCGCTTGCTTCCTTTTACCCTTTTTCCCTCTCTGTTGGCTGCTGTAGTTTTTGTTACAATTAGAGTCATGGTCTCTCTGTAGTGGTGAATAGGATCAGCTTAATGGCATTCTTGCAGATCGGTAACGAAGATCCCTGAACTATGACAATTGACAGGAGAAAAACAAGGTTTACTGCCTCACAGATTCCATTTTACATTGGTTTTGCCCAGGAAAACAATTCTATTGATAATCGAGAAGCATTTTTGATGTTATTTTACCTCACAAAATAAGTATAACCACTCAAATGCACTGACAAAGTCAATAGGCCCGACTACCATTTTCAGTTCTAAACTAGACCGATTGACTCAGCTAATGCTTGTTCTATGTAGGGATGTTTTAATTTACGTTTTTTTCGATGTACTTTATAATTTCAATTGCCTCTCTAAAGGCCTTGATTAGAGTGGATGTTTTTATTTCGTGCGAAACGTATTACGTTTGTTTGTGTTTTTTTAACCATGAACATTTTTTGTTCAAATGTATTACTTGCAGTTAGGTTGTTATCCTTTGTTATTGCTATGTTTGTTGCTTTTGGCTGAATTACGCATGGCAATGCATTTAAGTTAGTCTGAAATGTATTGACCGTAGTTAGAGTGTGCTATTTTGGCAAATAATTCAGAAGCACCATCAGTTAAACATCACAGCTATACCCTGACTCCACGTTTTGTATGTGTGATGATGTTGAAAACCAGATTATTGTGGGTTAAATATTTAAAAACACGGAATTTCTTTTTATGCTCTGTTTCAACAAACATTTGACATGTGCCAGGGTGGCTTCTTATCATGAGAGTACTTTGTTCAGCTTTGTTTCAAGCAACACATGAAGAAACTGCCCTATGGCACGTGATAGCTTCAGTATGGGTTAACGTTTCAGAAACTTGTCAAACAGGCTTTTTCAATTTATTTCCTAATATTTCTTGCTAAAAAACTGTACATCCCTGCCAAGCATTTTATAGTGATCCGTTCGACGTGAAATAAATCCTTTAATCGTCCTTTTTTGGCAGACACTGTCCCTGGTGACAAGTGTGCAGGTCGTGTTATATGTTATTCTTGCAACATGTTTTCATCTTTTGTTTTGCGTCTGTTCAGATTTCCATGCTGCTGGGTGTGGAGAAGACAAGAGGTATACTTTAGCTGTGTCATTTGTTTCGCCCATCTCAAAGGCACTTATGTCATCTCCTCCTGCCTCTACTTGCCCTCTTTGCTTGAATCTTGTGTGTGTTGTTGTTACACTTGTTCCCGAAAGAAAGGTAGGAGTTTCAAATTGCCCCTAATCCTGTTTGGGCGTTTTAGAATGTATTCATCCTTCACTGACATACCCAAAGCCATCGCTTACAGTGGAAAACTACGGCTATTAACTCAAAAAATAATTTACCTTCACATGAAAATGTAGCTTTTTGGCAGATAAAGTGCGGACGTGCCACTCACAGCGCTTAGTTAGAACAAGCACCTGTAGCAAAAACACTCTAGGACATCTTGAAAGGGACAAGGAAAGGAATTTACCAGAGCTCTTCATTTGTGAGACCAGTGTAAGCAGTCGCCTCTGGGCACGAAGCCAAACATCAAACACAGGATGATGCTCTCGCTTTAAAGAAAGGGTTAAGCGGGAGCGTGCAAGGAAGAGAGCAGGCTGACATGTTCCTCAGTTCAAGGATGTATAATTCCTAGCAACCGACATGCTCTGTAATGGAGTGGCCCCCGGGGATCTCTGCCTTTTCGGCTTAACTTCCGGCAAGAAGCTTTTTTTTACCGGGAGGTTTCTGATAATAATTACAATAGCGCCCACATCTTACTTCTGGCAGCATTAAAAGTTCCAGTTTCATGGCTATGCTAGGTCATGCTACTTTACACAGCGTTGTGCTGGGCCCTGATCTCCTGCTTTTCATGTCAGTGTTTTCAAACTCAGTAATCACATTAACAGTGAATCTTCTGAATCAACTCGCAGGTGCAGTTGCTTCCTATTGTTATAAGACCCATGAGTCCATAGAAATGATCTGTGAGTGTTGGACTAACTGTTATGTTGCTTTTACAATATCTGCACAGCATATTTCCACTAGCTGCATAACCCTAAATCACTTTCAAAGACTGCTTATTGTTGGTATATTTCATTGATTCAATTCTAGGTGGTTTGACATTATTTTGTGTCCCTGTCCGTTCAGTGTAGTCATGGTTCATATTATTTAGTTGATGTTTACGATATGCCCTGTTCTTCAAGGATGGTTGTAGTCTATTTTATGCGCAGGTTAGTGTGTTGTTCTATTTATTTCCTTGCGGGTACATAAACGGTTGTTCATTGCTGGACCTGTAATGTCTTTGTGATAGGACAGCGTTTAATTTTATTTATGCAGTTTTATACCGCGTGAAAAAGACACTAGGGTATCAGAGCGCTTTACAGTACAACGAAATCCAAGAGAAGCAAACTCGAACAATGGTTAAATGAAACGTTAGGCATAAGATAGAAGAAAAACAGCAGATACACATCAGACCACTAGAAGTAATCAAGAGAGATATTGGTTAGTTCCTTAGGTATTTCTTCATCAGAAGGCGCTTTAGGTTCCTTTTGAGGTATTAGAAGAAAGATTGGTGCATATATCATTCAGGATAGAATTCAGATCTTGGCACTACTACCTGAGAAAGATCTTCAGATAGTTCTTTGATTTTTTTTAATCTTGATGGTTCCAAGAAAAGTGATTTAGAGTTTCTGAAGTACTGGCTACCTCCTGAGGGGATGAGTTCCTGTGCTAAAGGTGTATGAATATCAAGATTCTCCCTTGCCAAGTAGGCAGAGAGAGTCATCAGTGATGTGTAGGAAGGCTGTTTCTGCGCAACAGTCAGGTCTAAACCCTGACTGAAAGTCATCAACTACGTTACAGTCTTGGATAAATTATGTCGGATATGCAGTTTTCAAGGATTTTTGTCACAACAGTGATATTAGTGATGAGGCAGTAGTTGTTCAAATCTTATGAATCCATCTCTGCTTTTATCAAGTGTAGGATAACTTGTCCTGTTTTCATGCAATTTGGAACTTCTCCTTGGATCAGCGTACAGCTGATCAGTTTAGCCCAGTAAGGGGCGAAGTAGGCCCTGACATCTTTAGTTATTTTAGGACAGGATCGGATCTGCAGTGTGTGATGCTGGTCTTGTGTTTACTATTGTCGCATTAAGTTTGCTTTTGTTGGGTATGTTAAACTTACTCTAATTTGCATTATCCTTTGGTGATAAAGAAATTGATGGATTACTATTGAGTTAACATAGGTCTCAGTCTATCGCGACGAGTTGACCACGGTTTGCACTGATAGCGTGGATTGGGGCCAAAATTAAATAATATGGTTCACCATTTCAATTACCATCGCTTATAGGGTTATGCCCTGTTCCCGTGCTGGTGTCTCTTTCCTCTAGGCGACAGATCTCTGCCTCTGTATTATGATTTAAACAGCTATTTCGGCATCACAAGAAAATTTCAAATACAATTTCTACTTAAGTCAATGATGATTGTTTGAATAAGTTTGAAACGCTTTATTCACATTATGAGATTAGCAATTGTCTTTTTATTATTTTTCTTTATTCATGTTAGTCCATAGATCTTTTAGTAAGTTTACAGAAATCGCATAAAGAGGTTTGGTTAGAATCAAATAAACAAAAAAGGAACCAAGTGTGTTCCATAAAGGATTAAAACACTATTCTAAAAATTCAGATCTCAATTTCAGAGTTAGTGAAAACCCATGAAGAGTTCAAATTCAAAAGAAAAGAGTGAGATTAAAGGAGCATAAAACTCAAAGCCAAATTAAAGTAGCAGAACCTCCCATAAAGTAGTTAATGAAACTCAGCAAGTCTTATTAATTCCAGTAAGTGAATATACAGTTCCAGTAGTAATCTGTAAAAATAAAGCCTCAAATTGAAGTAAGGATAAATAGACGCTGCAGTAGCCACAACCATCAGTCTGGGACAAAATGGTAGCTAAGGAGTGAAGACAAGCATTTGGAAAAGTGTTGAAACTAACTAGGAATACACTCTAATATAAAAGACATGAATACATGTTGTAGACATTGTAACAAGCTTCTTCCTCCATGGATCAATCAAATGGCAGTTCTCCTCTGTGAGCAGGTTCAGCTCTTCCTTTACCACGAAAATACATGCTGGTTGCAAAGCTTTATCACAAGTTAGCTACAGACATTCTTAAGTAATTAAGTTATGGAAACATAAGCCTCAGTTCCCATAGGCATCGAACGCAGGTTGGCCTTCTAAATATTGAATTTTTCACTGTGTAGACAATGAACTATGCTAAATAAAGGAAACATTACCTTTGCAAAATACAGTTTAGCAATGCATTTCATTAATACGAACAAGAAATATTGTTTCCGAATGTGCAACTATTAAATTCAGGCATTGTGTGAAACAGGGTGAGAATTAGGAGTTAATCATTACAAACAATTTGTTGATTAGTAAAATAATACATTTGATTAAAACCAGAACATTTCTGAAGTTATGAGGAACATTTCTAAGCATGTCACATTAAGATCAGACTTCTAAATTATATTTGTGCACAGTTCATTAATATTAGGTTCACTTCTAGTTAAAGGGTGCTTGCTTATTAGTATTTCTATGGCCCATGCACATAGCTATGAATGTCTATTGCAGTTTGCACATTTTAAATGCATGTCATTTCAGCTTTGAATTTTATGATAATCATTGCACATTTTTAACTGTTAATCTAAATAATGTGCATTTTAAATAGTCAACCTAATCAGTACTTAACGCTTTTTGACAATATTATTCTTTAAGATTTTGCAGTTTCATATCTCCAGTTTCCCTTTTTGGATATTTGTCATATTTGTCTCACTTTGATCATTTAATTATTTTCTATTTTTATAATTTGGAGTTGGATTTGATTTTGTAGTGTTTTTGTCTTTATATCTATTTTGGTACATCTTGTTGCGTTACACATGTTCTTAAATTAAGCTTGTCTGCTCTGTGTCTTAGCTACCAGGGATTTAGCTTTAAATTAATGAAACATTTATTAGACATAACAAGATAGTGACATTATTACTTCGGTGGACTCCATCCACCCTAACTAATAATCCACTTTCTCACATTGATGTTCAGTGGTGGAATCCTGAACTTTTGTTGAGTAGTATCACTTAGCTATTAAGTTAGAAATTAAAAAATCCCTAAATTAAACTAAAAACAAAAATTGATTTTTGATTGATATCAAGACTCTGAGTCATTTTTGATTTTCCCAAATAATTTTTATTCAAATGTGCACCTTGTAAATGTCTAAGGAAATATGGAGTTAGATTTTGCTACCATTACAACTTCCCAGTGGTTGTGATGAAGGCCCTGTGCAGGGAAAGGTGATTGAAGCTGGGCCAGAATGTCAGGAAGGATAACTATGAAAGGACCCTCAGGGCCATCCCTTGACTATCAAGGGATGGAAACCACCCAAGAGGATGATGGCGCAGGGGACCTCATGTTCCAAGATGGATTTTCTGGTGTATGATCCAGGGCTGGGAGCTAAGTGTGCTCAGCCAGCTTAACCCCTTCTGAACTGGCTATCTGGCAGATAGAGCTCAGTGATAAGTAATCAGCAAGGGAAATTGCAGGTCAAACAGACAGTCATAGCATGGAGGAGAAGAAATGTGCACTAGAAGGAAAAAATCTGTCCTTGGAGGAGAAGATGGACAGATTCGGACTTACGCAGTCCAATAAGGATGGTAGCAGCAATGGTGAGGTGTCTCCAGGAGCCCACACACCCCTTTCTTATTCAAGCATATTGTGCCTAATTTTGTGGTGGGGGACGACATTGACAAATGGTTTGCCTCCTATGAATGAACATTAAGAATGCGCAGGGTGTGTCAACAGCTCTGGGGATCCTTACTGTAGGAGTTACTACCAACCCTGTGGAGTGATACACTCCTGACTCTAGAAGAGGTGTAGCTAACTCATTCATACACATGAAGGCTACCCTTTTGCAGAAGTTTCGGCTTACATCTGAGGGGTACTGGACAAAGTCCTGGGGGACACACAGAGACACACAGGAATCTTAGGGTGACTTTGTAAAATAACTGGAGGGCTGGGTGAAAGGCAACACAGTCACTACTTATGATGAGCTATATATTCTGATCATGAAAGAGCACATCTTGAGTAATTGTAATTTTAGATTCACAAGCACCTAGTGGATTGCAAGCTGACTGACCCCAGGCAGTTTAGGAAGGCAGCTGATGTGTGGGTGCACACTAGGTTGTCTAATAACTTCCTGGAAAGGTGGTCCAGCCTCCCTTCAGGAGAAGGAGGGGGCAACAAGGATAAAAAGGAGTTCTCACAATGGCCCTAAGAATCCCCTCAAGAGGGATTGTACCATGACTTTTCCAAACCCAAGTGGGTATGGTGCAAGGGGAAGAAACATATTGATTTTGTTAAGGCTGGGGTATGCCTGGACTGTCCCAAACCAGGACACAACAAGAGAGACTCAGTATGTTCCAAGATGACCCCCAGAGGTGGACAGTTCCAAGGGATTACAGGAATAGCAACTGGGGTGGAAGTTGGCCCAGGGTAAACCAGGGGTTGGACTGAAGCCACATCACTCTCTGTGGTTTGGGTGGATGTTGAAGCCCTGCCCCCCTTGCCTCCTAGCGTTGTGAAGTACAGGCAATGGCCAGCCATCAATGGGACCAAGGCATACAGGAGCCAGAATGACCAAAGTAGTGGACCAGATGGTTTCCCCAGAGCAGATTATCCCAGATGTCCTCTATAGGGTAGTCAATGCTGACAATCAGGTGAAGTTTCATCCCATACCTATGGTCACCTTTGACTGGAGAGGTGTTACTGTTCCAAAGAAGGTAGCGGTGAGCCCTGTCATAACAGTGGAGTGTCTGTTAGGAACAGACCGAGGGCCAGATGTACGACCATTCACTTTTGCAAATCGGAATTTGCGTCGAATTGCAACTCGCAATTTGCGACTAGCAAAAGTGAATGTACAACAGTGTCTCAGACACTGTTTGCGATTCCCAATGGGGTCGCAAATTGCATGCCTCATTAATTTTCATGAGGCAAGCGCAATTTGAGACCCCATTAGGAATATCTAGCACTCCCAGGAATGGTGGCCTGCTGGGGTCAGCAGACCACCATGTCTGTGACTGCTTTTTAAATAAAGCTGTTTTTTTTTCAAATGCAGCCCGTTTTCCTTAAAGGAAAACGGGATGCATTTAAAAAAGAAAAAAAAACTTTTCAGTTTCATTTTTAAGGGCAGGCAGTGGTCCCTGGGACCACTGCCTGCTCTTAAAAAATATTTTTGCAAACACTCACAAAGGGGAAGGGGTCCCCTGGGGACCCCTTCCTGTTTGCGAGTGGTTTACCACCTACTTGAAGTAGGTGGTAAACTGTAAGTGTTTTGCGGCAGCAAATGCGGTCGCCAAACAATAGTACATTCAATTGAGACTCGCTATTAGGAAGGGACGTCCCTTCCTAATAGCTGGAGTCAGTCAGTGACTTGCAAAATAGCGTTTGTACATGCCAGGACCCATTTTTGCGGTCGCAAACTGGCTAATCTCCCTTTTGCGACCCCAAAAATCAAGGCAGCCTGGAGTCTAGAACAATGGCCCAGGTTCCTACAACCAAGAGGAAGAGCAGAAGGTGAAGGAAATCAGTCTAAAACTTTCCACTGCCCAGTAGCAATATGATCCCTGAGGGACAAATCTAGAGCTGAAAGGGGAAGGAGAGCATAACCTGAGAGACCTGCCAGAACTTTCCAGATTTCGTGGGGCCAGAAGATACTCCAAGTGCAGAAAGAGTTTCCAACAATTCAAGGTTTCAGTGTCAGTACAAGAGCAGGGGGATACCAGTTGACCCCACAGGATCTATGTGGAAAAGGTGTCCTCTACGGCTAGGCTAGGAACCCAAAAACTGGGGCAACCAGATGATTGGTAATCTCTCAAAATTACAGGGAGTTCCTCTTAAACCTAGCCCATGATATCCCTTTGGTTGGGTATTTGGCACAGAATAAAATTTGGGACAGGCTGGCCAATCACTTTTACTAGCCCAAGATAACTCAAAAGGTGAAAATGGTCTCCTGCACCACCGGTCAAGCCAGTAGTAAGCTAGTAGGGTAGCTAAATGTTCCCCTGATCCCACTCCCTGTTGTGAGGTTGTCTTCTGAGAGAGTGGGGGTTTACATTGACCCTAAATCAGCTTCTGAGAACAGGTTCATCTTGGTGATGGTGGACCATGCTACTAGGTACCCTCAAGTCATACCTCTAAGGATGCTAACTGCACCTGTAGTAGAACCGTGCCATATTTGGTATCTATACCAGAGTAGGATTCCTCAAAGTGATAATCTCAAATAGGGGTACAAACTTCGTACCTGAAGGCTAGGTGGGATGGGTTTGGAGTGACATACAAGTTCACCACCCCTTGGTAACTTCAAACTCCAAATCAGTGGACTTGTCAATAGATTTAACAAGACTAGGGGCACAGCAAGTTGTAAGAAGACTTTTCCTGGAAGTGCCCAGTTCTAAATCGACGTACCTAGAAACTGCTGTTGGCTTCTGCTAGAGTGATTCCTGACCCCCAAGTGCTGTTCCTAAAGTCCTGGGACTTTTGGCTGTGTCAAAGTGGAGTCCTCTTAACATACTGAAAACCCTGGGAATTAGAAACATTTTAGCTCCAAAAACCTCTAGAGGACTTGGACAAACCTGCAAAGACAGTCTGATCAAGGTATGTTGCCATTAGGCTTAAGATTCAGGGTTCTCCCTCTTGGAGCTTTTCTACAGCATCAAATCCATTTCAGCAGGATGTTGCAGAGCAGGTATCCGTCCTCATGAATTTCTCTTTGAATACAGCTTGCAGCCTTCCCACTGGAGAAATCTGAGCTCCAAATAATTCACTAAGTCTGAAAGTAGAAAACTTGACTGAGCAAAGGCGCTAAAAGTATCCAGCCAGCGAGAGGACTTCACTGTGCATGAATTTCAAATTTTCCCACTTTTAAAACAAGGGCTTCACCCGGGCCTTGTCTAATGCCTAGCTGATGTCACGGAGCCCTTCTCAGATACAATTTGCTGCCTTGCTCTGCTGAAGGACTTTAACGTCCAGAAAGCCCCAAGGTAAATCTCCAATAAGGTCAAACCTGGTTGGTGTGTCTGGCCTGTGATCCATTGCAGTCAGCCTCAGACTCAGATCATGCCTAGATCTCAGTCTATCATGACCATTTGGCCGTGGTTCTCAATGCATTTTAGTACTATATTCATTCAAAACTTTTCCCGTTCCCCTTGGGTTTTTGTTGTTGGTGTTATTTTGCGCAGTACTACCCTCTATTATTACAAATTAGAAATGGATTGGAATTTTTGTGTTGTTATGTTTTTGACAGGATAACTGTTTTCGTATTTCTAAATGCTTTAAGCATTTTATTAAGTTAAGCCTGTCTGCTGTGTGCCATAGCTGCCAGAGTTTGAGTTCAGGTTTAAATTACTGAAACCTTTAACGGACCTAACAAGATAGTGGCATTATTACTTGTGGTGGATTTCCATCCACCCCAAATAATAATTGAGTATTTCACAAATACCATACCTGAATAATTGCTTTTTTGTGTTTGTGCTCATATATTGGTGTGTGTAAGAGCATAGTGACCAATGTTCAGTGAAAAAGTGTTGAGAATTCAAATAAGCATTGCCAATGTCAATAGTTCTGGCTTTAAATGAATATTGCATGGTAATGTGAAGCATTACAAGTAATAGCATGGGAACTTGATATGTTTTATGTGGGAGCAAAGAACTGTAGAAAATATTGGTTTAGATTACATTTTCAGGTGACAGCTGCACTGTCAAATCAGATCTAGAAATCCATGTAGGTTAAGGATTGGCTCCTTCCCATCTGTGCTGCTACCAGATGAAAAAAGAAATATCTATCTATCTAAGGCACTTTAATAGCTTTACAATGTCAAGTGTGTGCCCCTGAAAGTTCAAGCTAAGGCAGCTGGATAAATGAACAAAATGATCACAGCTGTGAGGAGGGCAAGCACATTTTTGTGGAAGCACACAATTTCTGCTCAATCAAAACATCTACTCCTGGATCCAACATGTGGGTGGAGCAAAAGCCCTCGCTAGTGATGCTCACATAATTGTCTAGCAGCAGCAGTGCTGTCAAATCCGCCCAAAAATTGGGAATGAAACCCAAAACTTTCAATGTCACTGTAATTAGAATACTATATGCAATTGTAAAGGTATTGTCCACAGCTAAAATGAGTCAACTGCACTTCAACCTCATGAGCGAATTCACAAGTATAAACTTTACAGAATTCTGCATCCACCAACCTGAAGAATTAAGACACAGGCCAGAATTCTAGTCAGTCAAAAGAAAATAATTACACAGGCCAATGAACTTTTTAAACTACCACATGTGCACATTCATGCCACTTGACACCATGTTCAAAAATGATGTGTTCATGTTTTAGTGAGGCAATTTTAAAGGAGCATGCCTAGTAGAGAGATAAACGGGCCCATGCTGGTGAGTCATATTATTTCAAATAGGTTTCTGTGTGGCATATTTTTGGAAGCAGGTCCTCTTGGGATCCATGTGATGGTGATTGTTAATTACATTGAACATCTGAACTATTGCAGATGCATGCAATTTGTGCTATGCAGGATGTTTGTTTGTGCCACATCAGGCATGTATGTAATGTTGGTGCTCTGTAAACACTTAGGGGGATATTCACAAGAACGTGCGCTAAACATCTCCAGAAAATGTTAACGCAACTTTACACATCGCAGTCTATCGCGGGTAAATAACCCCGCATTAACCTAGAATTCACAACACGGCGGTACCATGCGATAGTCCTCCGAAAACACGGCCAATGTCCGCGATACAACCACTGCGACAGAGTCAAAAATACAAACCCCAACACCAAAAAACGTGCGATGAGCCCATGCGCGATGAGGAAATCAGTGATAAGCAGCGCCAGGCCTGCCATACACACATGGCAGGCGGGAAAATCACTACAAAAGTAGAAAAAACACACAAACACAAAATGACCAACACCCAAGCACCATGGAGGCAGCCGGAGCAGGCGCAGACGACGAGCGGAACCCCACAAGCACCCCGGACGACCAGCCTGGGACCTCGGTGACAGGGAAGGGCAAGGACAAGAAGAAGAGGAAGACGAAGTTCAGTCCGCAGGAGAATAGGATCCTGGTCACGGAGGTGATAGAACACCATCAACAACTGTTCGTCGTCCTCCAATGTGTCATTGGGCACCAAAAATGGATTATGGCGGTCCATCGTGGACAAGGTGAATGCCGTCGGAGAGCACAAGAGGTCAATGGACGAGGTCAAGAGGCGATGGATTGACATCAAGCACAAGACCAAGGAGAAACTCGCAGGCAACCAGAAGGCAGCAATGCAGACTGGAGGTGGGATCCCAGCACCACAGCTGGATCTGGAAGACATGGAGGAGCTGGTGTCGACAGTCATCAGTGTGGAGACCGTGGCAGGAGTCGGGGCACCGGACACTACTCGACATGACACAACACAACGGCAACAGGGTGAGTAACTACCAGGTACTGGGGGGACGGGGGGAGATGGCCACAATGGCACACATGCACAATGAAGCAGAGCACAGTGCACACCCACAATGACTCTGGATCATGGCCCTGAGCAACAGCCTGTCACAATGTGCATTGCCATGCTGTCTGAATGTGAACATGTACCATGCGTCTACATACATGTGGACACATTGTAACACAGCATCTCCCCTTCACAGTGCAGGGGCACCGTCAACACCACGTGCAGAGCAGTCCCAGCCACTCTTCACTGATGACGAGGAGGACACCACCAGCATCGACACCCAAGCCCTCCAAGACATCATTGAACTCATCCGCCAATCACCTCCAGGGCAGCCCAGCTGCATCGAGGAGACCCCACCCACTCCACAAACCACCCAGCAGCAGGCACCCACAACCCGGCTGTCTCCCAAGACCCCCCCGAACAACACAGCATTTATGTCGGCCACCTGGCCTGTTTCTGCTTGGTGCCGCACATCGCCCCATGATCTTCCACTGACCCCCGATACACTCTGCTGCACTCACCTTGGACCGCGACATGGACTGCCATATCCTGTTTGGTGACCAATGACATGGCGACCAGACTGCGGACTGTACCCTTCCTCTTCTGCTGTACTTGTCATTCCCCAATGGACTCTGGCTGGCCCTCCACAGGCCCATATTGTGAAGTGGGGGTTGGCATGGCCCTGTACTGTTCCAGCTGCAAAACTCCACTGGATGTGCATTAAACATTCTGAAACGCACTGCTGTGTCATGTCTTTCATCATTCATGTATGAATGTGTGGATGAATGTAGGCCCAGTGATTCCCCCCAACGTCAATGATGCTCATCTAGTGGGAATCCAGTCACAGTGTGCTACATTGCCGATTGCGTTCCGGGTGCCGCAGACACCACAACAGGGACACACGCATTAGTCACTTCCTTGTCCGGACATGGACTGAACCACGCCCAGAGCCCCTGAGTCATTGTTGCAAGCCCTGCGCTGGTCCGGCGTACGCCAGGCCAGACCACTCCGCTTACACTCCGAGCGGGCCCACATAGCTACATGTCGCAGGCGCACACGCTAGTGGTCTGCAGGTCGCTGGTCTAGTTGTCAGCATGTCATGGCCACTCCCTGAGGGCAGGTTTGCATGCACACCACACCCATCCGGCACAGGCATCACAGGCCATGTGACCCCGCCAGTATAAGGGGCCGACAACGTCACATTCCCCACTGCCGGTGGTGACTGGATGACGGACGTTCCACGATACTCAATCATAAAGGGCCCATGACTTGTTGCGCACAGGGTTAGTAGCACCCAGAGCCTTGCGGACGTCACAGGCCTACCACCACGTGGCGCTGACTGGGGTTGCACAGGGTTAGTGGCACCCGGAGCCATGCGGCTGTCACGGGCCTACCACCACGTGGCGCTGACTGGGGTTGCACAGGGTTAGTGGCACCCGGACCCACGTGGCCGTCACGGGCCTACCACCACGTGGCGCTGACTGGGGTTGCAGAGGGTTAGTGGCACCTGGAGCCATGCAGACGTCACGGGCCTACCACCACGTGGCGCTGACTGGGGTTGCACAGGGTTAGTGGCCCCGAAATTGCTGAGCGGGTGTGCAGCCTGCAATGGTGACGTGTGCACTGATGTGGTCTCTGCCATTGATGCCTCAGGACTCAGCGTCATGTGTGGGACCTGCTGGGCCGCGGCACGGGTCCGCATGATGTGGAGCATGCCATGGTGGCGGGACCTGGGCCTGGAGCGTGCACGGGCACGTCGTGTGCCCACTGGTGGACACACCGTTGGCGGCAGGTGAGCAGTGGGGCCTGGGTGCGCAAGTGCGGACAGCCAGCGCTGGCCGGCGGGAGGGGGTAGGGTGCGGCTGCATGTGTGCGCAAGTGCGGGCAGCCAGCGCTGGTCGGCGGGAGGGGGTAGGGTACGGCTGCATGTGTGCGCAGGACGGGCAGGCTTTGTAGCCGTGTGCAGTGTGATGGACTCTGCCATGATTGACTCTGGCCTCGATTACAGATTGCAGACCTGGTGGCTTGCAGTGTATGCCGGCACGTGGTTGGAGACACACCGGTGGCAGCAGGTGAGCAGTGGTGCCTGGGTGCGCGGGGGCAGCAGTGTTCCTCCTTCTCCCTCTCTCTCTCTCCCTTCCTTTCCTTCTCCTTCTCTCTCTCTCTCCCTTCCTTTCCCTCTCCCTCTCTCCCTTCCCTCTCCCTCTCTCCCTCTCCCTTCCTTTCCTTCTCCCTCCCTCCCTCCCTCCCTCTCTCTCTCTCCCTTCCTTTCCCTCTCCCTCTCTCCCTCTCCCTTCCTTTCCCTCTCCCTCTCTCCCTCTCCATTCCTTTCCCTCTCCCTCTCTCCCTCTCCCTTCCTTTCCCTCTCCCTCTCTCCCTCTCCCTTCCTTTCCTTCTCTCTCTCTCTCCCTCTCCCTCTCCCTTCCTTTCCTTCTCTCTCTCTCTGCCTTTCTTTCCTTCTCTCTTTCTCTGTGTCCATCTCCTTTGATGTGCACATGACACACGTTCTGATTTTGTGCTTTATTTTCCAGGCTGTGACATCAGGATTGTCCCGGACGGACCCGACAGGAGTCTTCCGCATTGGTGTTTTGTGTTGTATTCAATAAAGTTTTTGGTTGTTACTTCAATGATGAGTGACTGTTTCTCGTTCTTCTGCCCACACGTGTTTCTTGTTGTCATTGTGCGACATCATGCGCTTTTTGTGGCTCTTGTGTCATGCAAGGTATGTGTTTGTCCCGGGGGGGGATTATCCGGGGGGGAGGGGCAGCGTGTGGTGGGGGTGGGTGTTGTGGCCCTCATGTGTCTCGGAGCTGCATGATCATTATCTCCATGGCATCTGTGGGTCTTCAGATGTGGCTCTGGGCTGGGCTCCCTTTCATACTGCGGGTAGTCGTCCTGCTTTACACCAGCAAAAGGCAGGTGTTAATTCCCTGCTGCTACCGCGGCTTATCGCCTGTTTTTGGTTCGCATCGCAGATCTGGCAGTTCATTGTGAAAGTGGTGTAGTGGTGTTATTGTGTGTTTTTGCACGGGAACGCCTACTCTGCACCTCATTAGGGTTAGTTGGTGGTGTCACCCGTGGAGATAAATTTGGCGGCAGTTATCGCGGGAATACTGGCGATGTCTGCAGTTTGCACCCGCTTGTGAATGGGGCGATAAATCTATCTCCTCTTTTGATGCGCTAAAGTGCCGATAACTCGGCGATAAGTCCTTGTGAATATGCCCCTAAGTCATTATTGAGGTTAACACGTGAGGATCTCTTTGTTCTGAAGAAGTAGACAAATTTGTAAACAGTGTTAACATTCGAACTAGAATTTGTTCTTGATGATTTGCCATTATGAAAAATGAATACTAGAGCTGGAGAAGTCTGATAATTAAACAACCAGAAGCTTTGGCTCCCATCCTTTGGTCTATTTGCCAGTCAGTGTTTAGACTTCCCCACATAGACATATCAGTGACACATCACTGATTTGTTGCACCAAGAGACAATTATTTTATACCACATGAATGGAGTGGGTGCATGGGTGGTGGGTGAGGGAGATGGTGTGATCTGCAGTAGATGACCTAGCGTCCCCTGCTTTATCACCGTTCTTGCTCTATAAAGTGAAAGTGCAGCAATATTTAGATACAGCAGACAGAAACGCTGTTTCCTTTGCAGGTTTACCAGTAGACTCTAATATTAAATGGTACTGTGTTTTCTATGTTTAAGCTTGATTTCAGTGTTTGTTCTTAGTCTGTAGGTCTGCAAATAGGAAATGATTGCACATAACTCATTAAACAAGCATTTGCAATGCAATAGGTCTCGCATTATTAAAGTTTGAGCTATTGGCATTGCTAAATAATGCAACACCAATTGCTCAAACTTTAATAATGCGAGACCTATTGCATTGCAAATACTTATCTTTATACTACAACCTGTGTGGTGTCCATCTGTAGTGTTGTCACTGGGTTACTGTATGTGTTCACATCACAAATGCTTTACACACTGCCTCTGAGATAAGCCTGCCTGCTCGTGCCAAGCTACCAAGGGGGTGAGCAGGGGTTATTTTAGTAGTGTATCCCCCTTACCCTGACTAGAAGCAAGGGTCCCTATTTGGACAAAGGTACCTACCTCTGCCAACTAGAGACCCCCAGTTCTAACACTGCACATAGGCATTGCATTAGATGAGCCATTCTGTAGTCTGCATGTAGTCACATCACAGGTGTTTCTGCACATAGGCGCAGTGTCAGAGGAGCCATTCTGTGGTCTGCCTGTAGTCACATCAAAGGTGTTTCTGCACATATGCGTTGCATCAGAGGAGCCATTCCTCACATGGGCGTTGTGTCAGAGGAGCCATTCTGTAGTCTGCCTGTAGCCACTTCACAGTTGTTTCTGCACGTAGGTGTTGCATCAGAGGAGCCATTCTATAGTCTGCCTGTAGTCACATCACAAGTGTTTCTGCACATAGGTTTTGCGTCAGTGGAGCCATTCTGTAGTCTGCTTGTAGTCACATCACAGGTGTTTCTACACATAGGCATTGCATCAGAGGAGCCATACTGCAAATTAGCGTTGCGTCAGGGGAGCCATTGTGTAGTCTACCTGTAGTCACATCACAGATGTTTCTGCTCATAGGCGTTGTGTCAGAGGAGCCATTCTCTAGTCTGCCTGTAGTCACATCACAAGTGTTTCTACACATAGGCGTTGCGTCAGAGGAGCCATTCTGTAGTCTTCCTGTAGCCACATCACAGTTGTTTCTGCACATAGGCGTTGCGTCAGAGGAGCCATTCTGTAGTCTGCCTGTTGTCACATCACAGGAATTTGTGCACATAGGCGTTGCGTCAGAGGAGCCATTCTACACATAGGCATTGTGTCAGAGGATCCGTTCTATAGTCTGCCTGTAGTCACATCACAGGTGATTCTGCACAGAGGCGTTGTGTCAGAGGTGCCATTCTGTAGTCCGCCTGTAGCCTGATAAGAGGTGTTTCTGCACATAGGCGTTGCGTCAGAGGAGACATTCTATAGTCTGCCTGTAGTCACATCACAGTTGTTTCTGCACAAAGGTCGGTGCGTCAGAGGAGCCATTCTATAGTCTGCCTGTAGTCACATCACAGTTGTTTCTGCACATAGGCGTTGCGTCAGAGGAGCCATTCTGCACATCTGTGTTGCGTATGAGGGGCCATTCTGTGATCTGCCTGAGGTCACATCACAGGTATTTTTGCACATATGCGTTGCGTCAGAGGAGCCATTCTGTAGTCTGCCTGTAGTCACATCACAGGTGATTCTGCACATTGGCGTTGCGTCAGAGGAGCCATTCTGTAGTCTGCCTGTACCTGTAGTCACATCACAGGTGATTCTGCACATAGGCGTTGCGTCAGAGGAGCAATTCTGTAGTCCTCCTGTAGCCACATCACAGGTGATTCTGCACATAGGCGTTGCGTCAGAGGAGCCATTCTCTAGTCTGCCTGTAGTCACGTCACAGGTGTTTCTGCACATTAGTGTTGCGTCAGAGGAGCCATTCTGTAGTCCGCCTGTAGCCTCATCACAGGTGTTTCTGCACATAGGCTATGTGTCACAGAAGCCAATCTGCACATAGGCGTTGTGTCAGAGCAGCCATTTTATAGTCTGCCTGTGGTCACATCACAGGTGTTTCTGCACATAGGCGTTGCGTCAGAGGAGCCATTCTGCCTATAGTCACATCACAGGTATTTTTGCACATAGACGTTGCGTCAGAGGAGCCATTCTACCTGTAGTCACATCACAGGTATTTCTGCACATCGGCGTTGCGTCAGAGGAGCCATTCTGTAGTCTGCCTGTAGTCACATCACAGGTGTTTCTGCACATAGGCGTTGCGTCAGAGGAGCCATTCTGTAGTTTGCCTGTAGTCACATCACAGGTGTTTCTTCTGCACATAGGCGTTGCGTCAGAGGAGCCATTCTGTAGTTTGCCTGTAGTCACATCACAGGTGTTTTTGCACCTAGGCGTTGCGTCAGAGGAGCCATTCTACCTGTAGTCACATCACAGGTATTTCTGCACATAGGCGTTGCATCAGAGGAGCCATTCTGTAGTCTGCCTGTAGTCACATCACAGGTGTTTCTTCTGCACATAGGCGTTGCGTCAGAGGAGCCATTCTATAGTATGCCTGTAGTCACATCACAGGTGTTTCTGCACATAGAAGTTGCATCAGAGGAGCCATTCTATAGTCTGCCTGTAGTCACATCACAGGTGTTTCTGCACATAGGCGTTGCGCCAGAGGAGCCTTTCTGTGGTCTGCCTGTAGTCACATCACAGGTGTTTCTGCACCTTGGCGTTGCATCAGATGAGTAACCTGAATTCTGACTGTAATGCACCATTCAGAATTCTGCACTCGCCTTGTAAAGTAAACCCAATGAGTTATTTATTCCGTAGTCTGTATGCAACATCCTTCATAATTCTCACATGGTATTCCTTCCAATGAGTGATCATGCGGTGTATCTGTAAAATCATACATAATTCTGCACATGGATATTCACTCTGACGAATTAATCTGTAGTCTGCCTGTGCCATCAGCCACAATTCTGCTCAAAGGCATTAAATCCAATGAGTACTTCCGTAGCTTGTCTGTAGCACCGCTTTCCCATCACTGTACGTGGTCCATAAATCAGGCGTCTTACTCTGTAGCCTCTCTGTAAAATCATCCCCAATTCTGCACATGAGTAGCACAGCCGATTAGATGAATTACTCTGCTGTATGCCTGTAACACCATTCGCAATTCTTCACCCGGGTATTAAATCCGATGAGTTATTCTGTAGCTTGCCTGTAACGCATCTTTTATACACAGGATGTGGTCATTAAATTAGATAACCTGTTTCGTAATATTACAGAATGCATCATGCATAGCTACACCTGCTGACGAAATCAGGTTAGTTATCCTGCATCCCAGAACGCCCCTGCTCAAGGGCAGGTGTTCAGCTGAGATCTTCACCTGAGCCCCGTTCGACGCCGTCTTGTTTATGAGGCAGGGGCTGACCCCTCCCTCCTCCCGCCAACACCGCCCGTATTACACCACAGGGAAATAAAATTGATGGTTTTTTTTGGGGGGGGGTTTATATAGCGGGAACTCGATCCGAAGGTATCAGAGCGCTTTACAGGAGCACCAGTTGTTTTACAGACTGACATGTTCATTTTGTTAGGCACGGGGAGATTAAGTGATTTGCCCAGAATCACAGGATGTTGAGCATCCCCTGTCGAGACAGGGACCCGGTTCCGCAGCTTCGCGGTCGACCCTCTAGCCGTTAGGCCACATCCTCTTCCAAGTGCCTGGCAAGCCTGCATGTCTTTTCCAGTCCTGTTTTTTTTTTTTATCAAATAGGGAAGGACGGCACTAGTTAAACACCAGAGCACGATCCCGTTCAGTTACACTCAAACTTGTATATTTTTTCCAATTTTCTTTTTGACATCTTTTTAATGCTAGTAAACGACACAATAGAAGAATTGAACTGAAACGTTTTAGGTAAGAGTTATAGATAAAAAAGGTTAAGTGGATTCGTTGAAATGGGGACAAATCGCACGTCTTTCAAAACGTGAACACTGCAGAATTATATGATGATAATGAAAATGATAATAATATTAATGTCTTCTATGTAACAAATGTTGTCGTAACATTGACGATTTTAAGTAGCAGGTGCGACCGTTACCCAGTTTAACCGTATTGAAGTTGCTGACCTCTGAACGATGGGCGGCTGTGTTGGTGTTCCCGGTATTCGAACTCATGGCCTGCATCGACACACAGCTCGTAGGAGTGTGGTGCAACACTTGTGTACACCGAGTCTCCGTCAATGATTCGCTCAGAATAGCTTGTGTACTCCCACAAATACGGTAATACAAATGGGGTTTCATGTGTATACTGGTGCATTTGCAGCTGGAACGACACTCATTACACCTTGTGTAAGCGCAAGTGCACGCGCGAGGTATGCCGGGCGCTCTTCTGCATCAATACATATTTATATTCTATGTTGTAGGCGCTACTTGCAACGGTGTACTCTTATGTAAAAAAAAAAAAAAAGTTGTAGTGAAACACGTGGGGTATTCTGCATACTCAGCTGCAGTGACGCATACAGCTAGAAGGTAGGCGATGCCCCAGGCCCTTTGGTGTAGTGCAGTGATTCACGTGATATCGCGAGAACTCTTCGGTACACGCAGCGATGCGCCTGTGCTATTCGGTGTACTTCACTGGATTTTCAGCTGCAGTGACGCACAGAGCTAGTAGATGCCTTGTGCACGTGCAGCGATTCACGTGCTACTCTGTGTACTTCGCTGTATCTCCAGCTGCAGTGACGTGCACAGCTAGATATGTGACCCCATGTGCACTTGTGTCGTGTGTACGTGCAGTGATACACACGTGCTATTGTGTACTCTACTGTATCACCAGCTGCGGGGATGTGTGAATGAACAGCGGGAGCCGACAGCGGGGTGTGAATGTTGTCAGAGATGCGGCCTGCGCGTGTGCACAACTCCCTCCCTCCGCTGACATGTCAGGCGCTGGCCAAGGTGCTGAAACTCCCTTGACGCGGCTCTCTCTCGACAGCCGGGGTTTCAGCTGATTGGAATCTCTGGGCCGACACGGAAGTTTGCTGCTCTGTCGTTGTAGCGACTTCAGTCTGTAAAAAACCAGTGGTGCGCGCGCACCACAGAGGAGCAAGGGCTAGGGAGCGCGGCAGCGAAGCGAACGCACGCTGCTGCGCGTGCTGGCCACCGATGGGAATGGGCGGAGCAAAGGCGGGACATGCGCCCGTCTTTGCCCAATTGCGTGCTGGCTTTTTTTTAAAAAAGCACGCGAAAGCCAATGGCAGCCGCGGAAAGCAAAACCACACGCACGAGCGTGTGAGCAGCTTTCAGAACCCCATACAAAAGGGCTCTCGCTGCGCGAGCAGTGCTGCGCACTGCAACGCACGCGCGAGCCCTAAAAAGGAGCTTGGATTTGGCTATAGAATAGCTACCCTCAATTTTACGGTTTTGTTTTCACGATTGATTAGCGATCAGAAACATTACTCTTGTACACATTGCTTGAATCATCCCATTATTCCAGTTTTTATAGATGGTCTAATTTTCAGGAGTGCTCTGGTGTTCACAGAAATCTAGTGCTCATGAGCAATATGTAGCACTTATAAGCAGAAGCCCTGTTGCATTCTTACTTTAAAGTGCTGTAAGCGGTGTGGACTTTTAACTATTTGATTCGCATTTCTACTGTAAATATATTTCTATTTTGATATTTTGAGAAAGTTATGTGTGACATTGTATTAGGTTCCACATGGAATCTTCATGCAGAACCACTCTGTACATTCTATGTAGAATGTTGGTTAAGGATTGGATTTGTGGGTTCCATGAGTGTCAGTGGATTTTGCTGTTGATGGCTGAGGTGAATAAACCCTACATGCCTCTTACCTTCATGGTCCTGCTTCGTTATTCTACGCTGAAGACACCACATTTATTTGGCGACGAGCGAGGGCGTCCGATCACCTCAACATCCAGCGGTTGATGCATTCTCCCCTTCGTGAAATTTAAAAAAAAAGAAACCTACTCCAGCGGCTGATTATCGTGAAGAAGAGAAGACTTCCCTTCTCCAGCGGCTGTTCGGCGAGTCGAGTCACGGTGCATTGTGACTTGCGTCCACAAAGTAAATGGTGAGGAGGTTAGAGGGAGGTGAAGGCTTTGGAGCGCATTTGCGTTCCACCGGCATCGGAGAAATAAGGGGCCTGGTTAAGGCCAGAATCACGTTCGCGTACCAAGAGAAGGTGACGCTTACGCTAGCGCTGTCACGTACAGGCGCCATCTTAGGAAATTGGGAAGCTGCTGGATAGAAGATTGACGTGCGTCGTCACACACGGGGGCCATTTTGTGCAGTTGGGAAGATCCCCATTACTTCTGTGGTTTGCGCGTCAAACCTTTCGTTTTCGTCGTTTCTTCAGTGAAGCGCTTTTATCTATCGGAAGCCAGCATCTTCGGGGACTGGCACACCTATGTATGGGTGTATCTAGTTTTTCGGAGGATCATCGTCATTTGCGCGCAGGTGGCGTAAGAAACATCACGGAAGTGTTTTTAAGCCAGCATTGTCGGTGACTGGCACACCATTGAACTTAAGGAAGGTCACTAATTCAGTCAGTGGAGTGGAACTTGTTTTTTTGGTGGTGTGGACCATCTCCTTGCCAATACCTTGGTGATGTCCCTAACAGTCACATTGGTGATTTCAAGTTGGATTTGGCAGTAACCAAAGGGAAGGGCTTGCAGGAATATGAAATGGCAGCATTTAACAACATGAGTTAGGACATTTGAAAGATTTAAAAAAAAAGTGAATTTGAAAATGCGTTTAGTATAACACCACTTCACCTTACATTAGGGTTGTTTTGTGTTAAAGTTTTATTTTAAATTATTTTTATTTGGGACACGTATTTATAGTTTTCAATTATACTGACTTTGCAACACCATGCAGAATGTAACCCAGCCGCCTTTTTTCTTGACAAGTCCAGGTGAACCAGGTGTAAAATGGCAAAAATGGAAAAAGATTTTTGTGAATTACGCAAGAGTCTGTGGGACAAATTTAAGTGCTGAACGAAAGCTTTCTTTATTGTTACATTGTCTGGGGGGAGAAGGGCAAGAAGTTCTGGAGCATTTACCAGAGCTCAGTTCTGCTGATCAGAGAAATCTGAATGAATACGAAATATGTATACTGCAGTTGGATCGGCATTATCTTCCTCGTTTGAGCACGATTATGGAAAGGTACCATTTTGGTCTTCGTGAACAAAAGAAAGATGAATCGGTTGAGGAGTTTGTCTCAGCCTTAAGAAAACTAGCATCCTCTTGTAAGTTTGGTGGTGCAGTAGAGGAGAGAATTAGGGACCAATTTGTATTGAAATGTGCTCATGACAAAATCAGGAAAGAACTGTGGTTAAAAGATGAGCCTCCATTGGATGAGGTTTTAACAATTGCCAAACAAGTAGAGCATATGATGAAATGTGTTGATGAGTTGAGTTCAGAAAAAGTAAATCAAACCCAACCAGTACAAGCGTAGAGGAGGTTATATGCCAGGTTCAAAACAGGTATCCTGTGACCAGGGACAAAAATACATTTCCGTCGGCCACTGGTAGTACTCCTGCATTTGACAGTAAACCTACATGTTTTAGATGTGGTAGATTAGGACATCTGGCAAATGCTCCTTTCTGTCCAGCTTTACGGGTTGTTTGCAGTACCTGTGGTAGGAGGGGTCATTTTGCCAGATGTTGTAAAAGCAAGGTAAAGAAGGGAGAACAATCAGGAGCCATAGACAAGCCTCAAGTTAAGGAAATTATTTTTCAGGTTGATGAACAGAAAGCTGTCCATCCGTCTCATATGGTTGCTATTGAGGGTGTCCAACTTGAGTTAAAATTTGATTCTTGTTCACACCTAACTATGTTAAGCGAAGATATTTTTCAACAGTATTTCAGTGCTAAGGTGAAACTAATTAAAAGTGATGTTTCTCCTCTAGGTTATGGTGGCTTACCCATTAGAATGTTAGGGTATTTTATGGCAACAATTGAATTATGTGGTCGCATGATTGCTGGGAAGGTATATGTAGCCAAGCGTGGGGATGCTCTTTGGGGTGGCCCCATCAACGCCTGCTTGGTGTTCGACTTAATCCCAATGCGGTTCCACAAGTCCAGGTTGAAGAGGTGAATGATTCCGTGTCTGTGTATGCAGAACAATTTGCGGATGTGTTTGCGGACAAACTTGGATGCCTGAAGGGTACAAACATCACATTAGATTGAGAGAAGGTGCTGTCCCAGTAGTTGCTAAAGTTAGAAGAATTCCTGTGAATGAACAAGCTGGTGTTCAGAATGAAATCGAGCGATTAGTAGAAACGGGAGTCATTGAGCCGGTTGAAGCGACAGAATGGTTGGCTCCCATAGTCGTGGCCAAGAAGGCTAGTGGTGAATTACGCCTCTGCATTGATTTACGCTCACTTAACAAGGAAGTTATTGTGGACAGATTTCCTTTGCCAAATATTGACGAGATGGTGGGCACGTTAGTAGGTGCAAGATATTTCACTACTCTTGACTTGGCGTCAGCCTATCACCAGGTGGAGCTGGATGAATCTTCTCAGGAGTTGACAGCCTTCGTGACACCTATGGGAACCTATAAGTTTCGTAGGATGCCATTTGGGCTTGTCTCTGCTGCGTCGGTTTTTCAACGCATCATGTCTAAAATTCTAAAAGGAATTACAGGTGTGAGGTGCTATCAAGACGATTTATTGATCTATGGCAGCTCTAAGATAGAACATCATTCTAGAGTGTGTGCTGTGTTGGAACGTCTTAGGAAGGCTGGTCTGTCTCTTAAAAGAGAAGTGCAAGTTTGGGGTTGAACAGGTGAACTATCTTGGTCATTGTATCACTGGACAAGGTGTTTTTCCTAAGAAGGAACTGGTTGATTCTATTATTAATATAAGTGAACCAGTCAGTAAAGAGGAGCTCTTATCTTTCCTAGGTATGGTAGAATTTTATAGTAAGTTTATTCCAGGGTATGCCGACAAGACTCAAAATTTAAGGAGACTCACTGGTAAAAGTGTAGTTTTTCAATGGTGTGATGATTGTGTGAAAGAGTTTAGTTCTATTAAGGAAGAATTGAGGAAAGCTCCATCTTTACAAGCATTTGTGCCGGGTGATATGACTCAAATTTTTACTGATGCAAGTGCAAAGGGGTTAGGTGCAGTATTACTTCAAAAGAAAGATGGTGTGGAACGATTGATTGCTTGCGCCTCCAGATGTCTGAGAGGTTCGGAACTTAATTACTCAGTCATTGAGAAAGAGTCTTTGGCCATTTTTTGGGCACTAAGGAAGTTTAGAAACTTGATTTGGGGTACCAAAGTGAAAGTGTTGTCTGATCATAAACCGCTTAAGGAGGTATTTTCAAAAAAGGTCTGGATTCAATTTCTTCAAGGATTAAGAGGTGGGTCATCTCTCTTCAAGAATTTGATTTTGAAGTTGATTACATTCCCGGTGCTATCAACAAATCTGCAGATTGCCTTTCTCGGTTGGTCAACGTTAAGGAATTTGACACGGATGAAGAGTTTATTGATGATGAGGTGATTAGTGTTTGTGAAATCACCTCAGGTGCGGTTAGTGAAGCGGAATGGAAGGAGGAAATTGGAAAAGATCAAGAAATCAAGAAGGTCATGGATATGTTGATGAATAACAAGCGTCTTGAGAAACCTTGGGCTTTGATTGGTGAAGAGTTGTCCATTGTTGATGGTGTGCTTGCTCGGGGCACCAAACTGGTCCCTCCATCAGGCATAAGGAGCAAACTTCTAAGCCTTGCTCACACTGGTCATCTTGGGATAGTGAAGACCAAGGAGTTTCTTAGATTACAATTTTGGTGGCCTGGTATAGATCTGGAGGTTGAAAGATTGGTCCGGGATTGCATGGAGTGTTGTGCTAGTGACAAGATTTTGAAAACGAAGCAGATGCCTATGGTCTGCAGGAAATTACCGAATCACCCCTGGGATGAAGTTGCAATTGACATTGTTGGTCCGTTGCACGGTGTGAGTGACACCCCTTATCTCATTGTTGTTTTAGATTTATATTCCAGGTGGATTGAGGTGAGTGCTGTTAGGGATATCTCTACAGGATGTGTTATTAAGTTTTTAGAGGAAATTTTTAAGAGAGAAAGCTATCCTAACAGCATTCTCTCTGACAATGGGCCTCAGTTCTGTTCGAATGAGTTTCAGTATTTTTTAAAAGACTGTGGCATTGTTCAAAAGAGAAGTGCAGTATACCACCCAGAAACCAACGGAGCTGTGGAAAGGGTCAATAAAACGCTCAAAGAGAGTATACAATTAGCCAGGGTCAATGGGTTGAACTGGAAAGTGGTTCTTCAGGACAGGATTACGGCTTATCGCTTATCTCCACACATGACTACGGGGAGATCTCCTTTTGAGTTATTCAAAGGTCGGGCTTCCAATTCGAAATTGTGTCCAGGGCGGATTAGGTTAAACAAAGGTTTAGTTAACAATCAGATAGGGGATTGGAGAAACAGAGAACTGGATAAGCAGTTTAATAGGAAAATGTATTTTGATGAGAAAAAATGTGCTCAAACCAATGAGGTGAAGGTGGGTGACCGTGTGAAGATAAAAACTCCTGTGGGGCGTCAACCCTGGTCTAAATATTCAAAAATTAGGAATGTGGTAAAGATCTTTAAGAATGCGGTCAAGACTGAAGATGGGAGGATTTGGAATAAGAGCCGTGTGGTTGTAATAAATTCAAACCTTCCTCCAGCTGAGAGTCCTGGAAGTTGTACTAGCTCCTATCCCTCATCATCATCAGGCATTATTCCCTCCCTTACAAGATCTCCTGAATTGTCTTGTAATGTAAGGGAGAGGAGTCAGAGGGTGCGAAGACTTCCTGTGTACATGAAAGACTATGTATGACATGCTCAAAATTTTTCATGCTTGTTTCTCATTTCATTTATTTTCCCTTGGTTGCAGTGTTATTATTCTGTTGTAAAGGAGGGAGGTGTGTGACATTGTATTAGGTTCCACATGGAATCTTCATGCAGAACCACTCTGTACATTCTATGTAGAATGTTGGTTAAGGATTGGATTTGTGGGTTCCATGAGTGTCAGTTGATTTTGCTGTTGATGGCTGAGGTGAATAAACCCTACATGCCTCTTACCTTCATGGTCCTGCTTCGTTATTCTACGCTGAAGACACCACATTATTTGTAGTCACAACTCAGTCAATACATGGAGATTTCAATTACAATTGTGGTAATCGTGTTACATTGACTGCTCCCCCACATCTGCCTATAGATCCAGTGATGCACAGGAACCCAACTTTATGTATCAGACCCAAATCAGTGCTCTGGTTATTGAGAAACACCAGTGCTTAATTTGAACCAGTGTTTGCGGGGCGGGGGGGAGGGGGACACCAGCTTATTCTTTTTCAGCAAACTTTAAACAAACAAAGAGAGAGAAAAAAACTAAAGCAGGAAAGAAAGAGGAAGAACGACAGAAAAACAGTGGCACGGAGTGTTAAAGTACCTGGAAGGTTGAGCTAAAGAGAGAGAAAGTGTCTGGTGGTGGATTGAAAAGGCATGAGCTAGAATCAATACTATGCAGCCTTGGTATTCAGCAACCTGACCTTCGATAGGGTTGCCACAGGCTTCTGAGCAAAACTTTGAGCCCAGCACTTATACAAATTAAGCGCTGGTCCAGCGCTTTCACCTTTGGTAATGCTTTTTCCAAGGCACAGGCCAAGAATAACGATACATGTAGTACAATATAGACTGTTCATGTGACAAATAATAAGCAATTATTTGTTGATAGTCGACTGTCCGTACCATACACATAAACAAAATGACTCGCAAGTCTGGTGGTTGCAAGAGGAAGGATAGATGCTGTCCAGAAAAGGTAACGAGCATCATCTGCGCCCTATTCTTTTTTTCGTTAGTATGAGAAGAAAAGATTCATTAAATTTAGTTGTAACTCAAAATTAAAAAAAAACACAAAAGGTATGTAATGCAAGCTCAACATCTGCACCATTACCAGTATACAAATAAATTACCTCCCCTTAAGTAGAAAGTGCAAGAACAACACAAAACATGATTGAAGTAAAATAACGAATGTGTGTTTTTTTTATTTCTACAGCTTAAAGAGCTCTCTCGCACTGACATTGTTTCCAGGTGCTTGCTATTGTATTGTCCATACAGCTTTAAGGTCCACATCACAAAAATGTTTTGCTTCCTGCAAACACCTTTTACCACCGTTTTATGAAACCAGGCTTCTGGAGGTGGTGATGCATAATTGTGCGTACTTATTGTGTGACATTTATATGGTGGTGATAGTATTTTTTTGTTGGTTTTTGTGCTGCTCCATTATTGCAATGTGATATTGTTGTGTTGTTATGTGGGTGTGGTGCTACATTTTGTTTTGACTGTGGTCCACACAAAGGACCAATGAATAACCGACTTTCAATTGGTCGGCACTAGTTTATGACTTTGCCATAGATTACCTTGAGTAAGTAAGAGCAGTACATACTGGCTATCTACAGGCAATTTTAATTTTCCCACTACACCCATTACTCACAACCACCACCCATTTTTGGGACGAGGCCAAGAAAAATTCTCAACTAAAGAGCCCCCTTTTTTAGGGCCCACTGGGTAGTGCACACTGACCAGTGTAGAGCAATACATGATTATAAAGCAAGCCACATAGGTGGGTGAGGGTCTGTGTATTAAGAAAATGATAATCCCAGTGATATTTGTAAATCAAGAATAAATCCGAATTATTTTCCTCTTGTGTTTTTATTGTCAATATGAAAAAACTCAAGGGAACATCATATTTTTCTGTAAGCTCGCCAAAAGTTAAACAATCCACTTATCCTTTCTAGATTCATGTTTCTTTTTGTTGATATGTTTTTAGAAGGGTCAATGGGGAAGATCTTAAGCGTTCTCTAGAGAGCTGTCCTGGTACCTGCATAAATTAACAATGCCATTAAAGATTTATAAAATGCTTCTAGATCCCCCTAAATGGGCTCTGCTTGGAAACAAGAAGAGGAGGCTGTTTCCCGTGCTTGTTAAAAGGGTGTAACATATAACCAAAATCAGAAAAACATGTTTAGAGGTAGGTCCTGCTGACCTGCTTTCAGCAGCACAATTCCATTGGAATATTGGACGAGCAAGAAATGGCAAATGAAATCTGGCACATTCACCTTCCAAAAAGCAGTTTATGCAACTAAATTCAAGGCCTTGCAGCTTGATGATTGAACAGCACGGAATTTGAAATGCAAAACAATCTTATAATTAATTCCATGAAAGACGCTATGTAATGAAAAACATGACACGAAAGCAATGTGCCAGTTGCGTATTAGTATATTCAAAGTTAATTCAATTGTACAGTCGTCTTCCTTGATTTTATGTGTGTGTTATTCAGGGAATAGTAAACACTAACATGTTCATTTGCGCCCTTAGGCTACAAGCTCATTTGTCCGGTAGAAATGGATATAGACTCAAATCGGATGAATCGTGGTAAAAGATGTACGATTGTATTGACCATTCGAGCCTGATTTTCTCACTATTTATAAGCACGTCGGGAGTGGTAAAGACAATAAAATGAAGATCACAGCACTGGCGAAGGGCATTCTCCTAGAAAATGCTGCCAGAGAGCAGGGGAGTGGCTTGGTCAGCAACATTGAGGGGGGGAGGGTTGAGGGGTGAGCTTCATATTTTCCAACAATTATATAATATTAAAACACATTTTACAAGTAGAGCGCGTGGCAGGGGCTTAAGGAGCAGTGGAAAGGGAGAGGATTGGTAGTGGTCCTAAGTGAGAGAAACCACAATATTTTGTAAACTAAACATTTTTTAAGACTTTCAAAACAGAGAGCGGGAGAATGATTGTGTGCGTTTTTGTCTGCGTCTATGTAAATATTCCTGGTGAAGTCCGACAGACACTTCACCATGCCCAACTGAAAGCACCAGTACCCAATTATTTACCAGAAAAAATATTTATTAGAGGGTGTAACACCCCAAACAACACCCCGCCCCCTCCCCCAGAGAGGTTAAACCAGCAAAGAATCCCTTCTCACTGAGTAAGGTGATCAAACAGCTCTTCAACTTTTAAGAGACATAGGGCATAATCACAAACATTTTCTGACTGGCACTTGAGTTCTTTATGGTACCTTAAAGCAGTGCTTGCTCCAAATATGTTTAACCACCATATTATGAAAATAAGATTCTGGAAGTGGTAATGTGTGACAAGAACGTTTGTGCATATTATTCGTTGTGACGGTGATGTGTGCTGGAAAAGCAAGAAGGCCCTGCTGAAGCTCCGCTTGTTTGTTCTGCTGCTAAACTTGGCTGCAGGAGAAGTTCTCTGGCAGACTAAGAAGTCCAGAAAAACAGACCCAGCACCCTGAAGCCCTGTCTATCCGTCAGGTAAGACTGAAAGAAAAGCGCCTAAAGAAACTATTTATAAGTGAAGGTGAGCTGAGTGGTGACAGCATAGTTAGCAAACTCTTTCCCAGCATTTCCATTAGCTATTCTTTCCTTCTTGACCCTGCTGCTATGGCAGCAAACCAGCACCCGATTGGTTTAAAAGCTAGTTGGATGGAAAGCAACATCTGTGCCTGTGAGTTCCCACCAATTATGCATGTCAGACTATGATCTGCTTCTTAACCATCCCACTTGTATTACACCCAGTAAGATCATCAAGGATGCTCCTCCTTGAATGTGGAGCTTCTAACCTGGCACTTACATGGCCCTAGGCCCCAAGATATATCTATTTCAATGGATTGACACTACCTTCCTTTAAGCCAGGAGAGAGCCATTCCCTGCTTTTAGAAATTGCCTTTCAAAAACTCTGAGACGCTATTTCCTTTGCTGGCTTACCATTAGATTCTATTTTTAAATGGTACAGTGTTTTCTATGTTCCAGCTGGATTTCAGTTTTCTTGGACTGTAGGACTGCAAACAGTAAATGGTGCATTACCACTTCATAGTTTGTTAAGCTGGGTGTACTTTTAACTATCTGTTTCTCATTTCTACTGTAATATAGAAATATTTTGAGATTTTGAGAACAATAAGTGTAGTCACAACTCAAACAACACATGCACATCTTGAATACAACTGTGGTAATTGTGTTACATTGACTGCTCATCCACATCTACCTAGAGAGCCAAGGATGCTTAGGAGCCCAACTTTATGTACCAGACTCAACTCAGTGTCTTGGTTATTGAGGAACCAGTGCTTGATTTGAGCTGGTGGGTGCAAGTGGGGCACATCACGCTTATTTTTTCTCAACAAATTTTGATCCACACCAAGAGAGACAAAAAACAAGGAAAGAAAGAGGAAGAACAACAGAAAAACAGTGACATGAGGTGTAAAAGAACCAGTAAGATTGAGAAAGCGTCTAGTGGTGGAGTAAAGAGGCATGTGGTAGAATCAATTCCACGCAGACTTGGTATCCAGCAACCTGACCTTTGATAGTTCCGGCCACAGGCTTCTGAGAAACACTTTGGGCTAAGCACTTATTCTTTTACAAATTAAGCACTGAGTCCAGCGCTCTCACCTTTGGCAATGCCTTTTCCAAGGCACAGGCCAAGAAAAACTATACATCTAGTACAATTTGACTGCTTATATGACATTATTGCGCAATTATTTTGTTGGTAGTCAACTGTTCATTAGTATACACATATCAAAATGATTTCTAAGTCTGGTGGTTGCATGAGAGAGGATAGATGTTGTCCAGAAAAGATAACAAGTAACATTGACGCCCCCATTTTTATTGCCTCTCTTATTCTTGTTTGAAATGGTATGTAATACAAGCTGAATAACTGCATCATTAACAATATACAAGTAAGTTACCTCCCCTTAGGGAGTGGGATAACAACACAAAAGACAAATGAAGAAAATCACCACAAACTCTCATATACAATCTGTAAAAATTCAAATAACAAATGTGTTATTTTATTTCTAGAGCTTAAAGTGTTCACCAGTACCATTGCTTAATTTGAGCCAGTGCTTTCCATTGCTCGGTACCAGCACTTAAATGTCAGCACCCGCTCTAGTGACAGTCCACCACATGATGGCACTGTCTGTCTAATTTTGAGATGAGCACAAACAGTGTTTAATAATTCAATATGCAATAAAAAAGAATTATACCTGCCACTCACACCATTATTATAGCTTTGGGTTGCCTGGAATAGTCTGAATTATCTCCCTTGTAGGAGTGTGATGGTTAGTAGTTGTGTTGGTACCGTCATTGGCAGTGCTGGCAGGGACAATGGGTGGTGCAGACTGCAGTGACATTCAGAGGAATATGGCCCTTTACATCACATGCGCAACGCGGTCGTTACAACGACCACGTTGTTACATCGCAGTACCATTACAATGCAAGTCGTTACAACGACTTGCTCTAGGGGGCGCGCTGGACTTAGGAATAGTATAATTTACTATTCCAACTCCAGTGTGTGCAACAGTAGGGAAGGTGTTGGAATAGTAAATTATACTATTCCTTAGTTTAGAGCGCACCCTAGAGCAAGTCGTTGTAACGACTTGCGTTGTAATGGTACTGCGATGTAACAACACGGTTGTTGTAACGACCGCGTTGTACTAGAATGCTTTGTAACGCATGCGATGTGATGGCTGTTTCCCATTCAGAGATGGGCCCTAGCACTTACTTTTTCTTACAAATTAAGCACTGATGTACTGAAATGGGGAAACATTGTTTACAATGCACGCGTTACAATACGTGTCATTACTACAAATGTTTTACAACGCAAAATCCTTTACAAGGCATGTCATTACATCGCATAATCCATTACAACGCATTCCCCAAAGTAATGCCCCAGCGGAGTTAGAATAGTAATTGCGTTGTAATGGATTATGCGTTGTAATGGCATGCGTTGTAACGACATGCGTTGTAACATGTGCGTTGTAATGTGTCCTATTCACTGAAATGGCTTCAGGCGCTTGCAAGAGGCAAAAACAATGAGCAGGAACAACAACAAAAATAGCATACCTGCAAAAAGCAAAAGGAACCACCCCAAGTGTCTGGTACCTAATGAACATACAGTTAAGAGCATTGTACATTCAAAAGGAGATCCAGAAAGGACAAATATTGGCCCGATTTTCTCTTCACAAACATTTGACCGATGCCATGCAGAACCTCATTGGTTCGGACTTTAGCTGTAACAAAAGGCCAGTTTAAGGAAATTAAGAAGGGTAACTAAGAGACAAGTCTGAAGGCACCATAGTTCAGGTAAACAGCCAACATTTGGACCAATGGAAGCCTGCCCATAGTTATTTGGGGACAGCCAACTATAATGGTCTGCCATAATTGAACCTGCGAATAAATATGGGCACCTTCCGTCACTCGGAAGTAAAGCAAGAATGGATGCATTGGAGCATTTAAAGGTAGTAGAGTTTGGCCATTTCTAAGCACTTTAAATAACAGGTGTTGGTTCCTTCTTCCTAAGTAACTGTTTTCAATTGTCAGTTTGGAAGGATGAAATGTTGAAGTATGACCTTCAAGATGCATACCGATGTTGGCAGGGAGCAGTTAACTTGCTGCGTGAAGGGAACGTGCCCCCATTAGGGGGCATAAAGTCAGTCATAAAGAGGCCTACCCAACCCGACCCGACCATAAAATCTGTTTTGTCAGTGTTAAGATTCAGAAGATTGTGACCCATACATTCCCAGACAATCAGAAAAAATTGGTGTAAGCCTCCCAAAATGATATTCATAACAAACAGAAGCTTCAGTATGACATTGATGCCATTAGTATACATACAAATGGTACTAATTATTTAAATGCGTTTAGTTTGTGACTTGTAATAAACAGTAAAGAGACAGCGGGAGATATAACTTAACTTATGCAACCCACAAACCGTAGGCAATAACACAGAAGGGTAGGTGGCAGGCAAAGGTCTTGATTCTTTTTTTTAATTTAATGAACTTGAGAAAGTAGGGAGCAGGTAAAGTTTAAAAAAGATAGCTCCAGCAGCTCTTTTTCTGTATTGGGAAACCATTCATGCTGAATCAAAGAGCGGCAATCCCCATTTGCCACTTCCATGTTTCCACAACTGAGCTTAATCAAAGTCCTGAGTCCTGTCCCTGCACTTTTGTCTACCTGCTGATTCACCCCCTGCCAACTAAGACTTTACCTGGTTACAGCAACACTGCTCACAACCCAACCCCTACATTGTTAACGCCTCAAATGCTAGGTTACCCCACAATCCTTCATAGTGATCTGTTGCCGTGATTACCTCAGGGTTTTTGGGAGTAAATGCCACACACAGAATGCATCCTGTGTCTGGAAATCCTGACTTACAGTGCGGCTACTCAGGTTATCTTCACCAAGGGTAAATTTGAGCTAAGTTGGAAAACTTTGCCCACCTTGGCTTGAGTTTCCTGAATTTGTCCAAATTCACAAGATAGCCTGGCATGAATGGTTAGGAAGAAGTGGAACCATGGCAGGGCACATCCTAACATTCCAGTCAGCCACATAAGTTCTATGGCAAATGTCTTGAAAGTACCTAGGGGCAGATTTACAAGAACTGGAGCATCTCTGCATATTTGCAGAGATGCGCCAGTTCATTTGGTTGACGGAAAAATAGCCTTGCGCCACCTTGGATGCGCCGCATTTACAATGAAGCGCACCGTGGCACAAGGACAGACAGATGCGTGACGCATCTTGTGTCGGAAAGGCAACGCAATGCTGGAGTCATGTCATAAGCACGACGCAACTCCAGCAATGGTCAGGAATGCCTATTCCGGCCATGCTGCGTCACTCCTTACGCCTGCTTCAAGCAGGCGCAAGGTTTTGACAAAGTGGCGTCGTAAAAGTCACTCAGTGAAATCTTGTAGATTTCACTGAGTCACTTTTACGAGGCTTCCTTGCGACGGAACGCCCACTCTGCATACATTATACCTGACACAGGTAAAATGTAGAGCAGGGCTTTACAACGTGACGCATCTCCCTAGATGCGTCACGTTGTAAATATGTCGCATCGTGCCGCATTGTTTACGACGCCGCTACGTCACAGAAGTGACGCGACGGTGGCGTAAAGTTGGCGCAAGGGGCTTGTAAATCTGCCCCCTAATATCTCCACAAGGACTAGGACCAAGACACCTCTCCTGTTCTGCAGAATCAGAAACTGGGTTATTAGTTTGGAAAGTCAAAGAAGATTATGGCTAGGATAAAACTCAGGGGCTTATTGCCGCTGGTGTGTCACTTTTTGTGATGCTCCGGTGGTGCAGGAGCTTGCTCCATATTTACCAGGCAGCACTAAGCCACTTTTTTTGGCTTAATGCTACCTTGTAAATATCGTTCCCTTTAACGCAGTTTTCTGCGTTAAAGAGGCGTGCAATGGGTGTTGCTGGGGGCATTCCCAGCAACATCCATGGCTTTTTGCCTGCCCCAGATTTACAAGAAATCGTAACTCTAATGCAACGCCAAAAACTTACAACTCCCCAAGGGAGATATAAGGGAGGCACAACGAGGAGAAATATCTTTATTTCTCCTCGTTTTTCCTTTTTCTACATGTGCTGCATTCTGCAGCACACATAGAAAGAGGAAAAAGCCTCTTGTGATTGTTTTTGTGAAGGAAGGTTTCCCTTCCTGCACAAAACTAATCATTCCCGCACCGCAGGCACCATTGCACCATGGTGCAAAGGAGCCTGCATTGCCGCACTGCAGCCCATTGTGTGCCAGTGCAGGGGAAAAGGGCAGGAATGTGCTGGATCTGATAGAGGCTGTGCATTCCTGCCCTTTTCTTTTGCAATAGGGCAGCGAAGTAGGAAGGCCTGCGGCACTGCCCTACAGCCAAAACTCATAAATGAGGCCCTCAGTTTTTAGAGGCTTGCTGCCAAACTTGGTAGCTGTGACACAAGCAGCAGACCATTCCCCCCCAAAAAAAAATAATCATATTAAGTTCAAACATTAACAATCATTTTAAAGTCAATAATACACCAAAATAAAATTCCCAAACCAACTTAGAAAAAGAAAGAATTAGTAATAACAATTTAATAAGCAAAAAGATATCAAAATGATCAAAATTTGGTAACGGGAATAAGAGGTATCTATTTGTAAATTTTAAAGGAAAAATGTATCTAGAAAAAGTAAAATAACAATTTAAAACCTCATTTTGTTGTTGATCAACACCTAGGCACAATTTCAGTCCAACTGCAGTGGAGCCAATGTTGTACGCACCAAGCAGGTTGCTTTGGTCAAACATTTTACCTTTTGACCTAATGTGCACTTTGGAAACCAAAGTCTTCCAGAGGAGTAAGTTCCAAGACTGAAGCTATTGAGGGTCCATCTCTTACTGAAGCTGTTGGTTTTGGTTTCAAAACCTCTAAATGGAACAAAGCTGGATTTTGCGACCACTGTGGTCTCTATGCCACTGGGATAGATATGCACTTGCCCCCAGTTCAATGTTTTACATTTGGCGTTTTTGGATCTCAAAATTGACCAGTTGAGCAAGGGTGGGAACTAAAGCTCAGCGGGATCTCACCTCCTCTTTGATTAACTGCAAAAACTCGCAGGAACTATAAATCCAAGATGGCTAACCTCTTCTTCCATATGAGGTGCTTTGTCTCTCCTCTAGCCAATTACCTATTTATATAAGCTGTCCTCCTCTATCATGGGCAAAAACTGAAGTTCTCTCCTGTTGGGGTTGGAGCCAGAAAGTCTAGGATGACCCGGAAATCTGGGAGCAGATACTGCCAGCCTCGTGAGGCCATACCAAGTAAAAAGTAGAAGTGTGAAAGCTTTCCATGTTCTGACAGCAATTAAATGGTGAGTTGTTGACAACAACTCTGCCTTCTGCACACCTAGAGCCCAGACAATTGTCCTTTGGGAGCAGTGTAGTTAATGCCCCTCCAGAATTTTGTATTGAACCCCAGGAGTGAAGCTAAATTCAAAACATATTCTGAATCAGTTATCTCAGCAGCACACTTTTTAAAAGTTACTTTTCCACTAAAGTTATTAAAATTCAATGTTCACCATTGAAGTAGATTCATGAAAGTCAGTCAAAAATATTGTTTATTCATTTTGCTAGGAGTTTCCTAAGCAAAGCTATAAAAAAGGTTTTCATTTATACCTAAGCCTGTTCATAGAAATCAAGCTTCACCTACACAATGAAAACTGCTTTTGGGAAATTTCAATGTGCGGGCATACTGTAGTCAATATGCAATATACCTTATTGTTATAAATGATGCACCCAGCTCTATGAGCTAACGATGTGTTCTTGAGGGGTGACTTATCTAATATATAATATAGGTTTTCCTACATGGCAAAGCATTTCCCCTGCCCTGTGGTGCTGCAGTGCTTCCAAATTCCATCATAGCTAGAGTATTGGGAGTTCCTGGCAGCCATAGAATTCTGTAATATGCAACCATAGAATTTTGTAATAAGCACCCTGCAGTGCACATATAAAATGTAACTTCCACGCCACTGGTGCTTTACCTGCTTTATCCACCAAGGCCTTAAAAGAAAGCTAAATAGACCCACTAGGTAAAACGAAGTTTACCTGTACCATTTTACAGCAGTAGTTGCACTCTGGCACTGAATAGCAGTGTCACTGAGTCCTTATCGCAGCAAATAGAGGATCCTGAAAATGGCAAAGAATTTGGAGTGACCTTGCAGAAAAGACATATTACTACAGCCACCATTTTAAGGTATTTCCACACAAAACCTAAAATGAATCTCCACTGTGATGCATATGGCAATATTCTGAAAATTATCCAGCCAGTCAACAAATGTAAGAAAGACATCAGTTTAACCGCTGCTGAAAGTAAAGCAATATAGATGACTTCATTAGAATGGGTTTATTAAAAGCCTTAATTATGTTGTCAGATTTGATTGACAAATTAATCCTGTGGCATAGAAGCAGAATTTATCACCTTGAAATGTCAAAAATATTCAATTCTTTACATAATAGGTACTTAGATGCTATTAAAAAAGTGTTTCTGATAGCCTGAAGATACAGTTTTTTAAAATCTCTTTATTGGCATTTTTAATATCAACAGAGTTGCACAATCAGGTTTTCATGTATCTCATTAGTACAAAGTGAACAGTTCCAAAAATCATGCCACTGAAACCTTCGCCCAACAAAAGCAATTTTAAAGCAATCTGTCAGTGCGCATGAGGAGTCATATCCTAAATTATACTTATTACAATGAGCATATTGTTCTTGTAAGCAATAAGGGTTATCACAGTGTTGGGGGTATTGTCTAATCAAGCTCCATGGGCATAGTAAGCACAAACTCCACCAACAAACATTAATAACTTTAAATGCATTGTGACCAACTCAGCTCTATAACATATACTGACATAATCATTCCCAGTATTCCATTGCAAAGGTTCCAATGCTATGTTATCTATCTCTTAACCTACAATGCTTTGTCATAATTATGCCTTTTTAAATTCAATAAATACTCATCCCATGTTGTCAACCCCACGGCTGATATTTGTGGTTATGTGCGGTCAACAGTGTTTCATTTTCAGTATCCAACCATTTATACAGTTCTCCAAACCATCCAACGGAGACGTTTGCAGGGATTGTCATGTCATAGTTTCCTGCTTTTTGGCCACAATCAGTGATAAATCTGTAAACCCGTTACCAGTTTTTCCTGTTTTAGGTCTATTTGTTAGCCCCAGTATATAGTTTTCAGGAATCAGTAACCCACTAAGTTATTCAGTTGTTGTATTAGTTATCTCTTTCCAGTAGCTTCTTGGCTCTGTTATTAAAGCATTAACATGTAGGTGGATCTCTGGGTCAGTCATATCATAGCATAGAATGGCAAAGGGGGCTCCCTGCCATATCATGCAATTGGCTGATCTATGGTGAATAAAACAGAAAAATTATAGGTTTGGCTAATGTAATGGGTGAAACCTTCGCTAATGCAGGCATGTACAGCAGATATAGTGGGAGATGCATTCTCCTATTTAGCAAAGGCAAGGGAGTTTATGTGGCACTTATAGCCTCACCTCAAACTGTATTCACAACGTAAGCAATTCCCATATATGTTGCTCATAGGGAAGTAAAAATACTTCCTGCAAGAACAGACATACGTCTTGGTTTTGTTAACTTTATGAACGAAATGGGATGTGTTCCATTATGAACTGCCAGTGAGAAACAGTTCAATAATGAAACATTTCAGAGAAATTCGACTTATAGGTGCTTTCTAATTCTGTCTGAATACTGATAATAGAGCATTCTCTTCTTGCATTGGTAAGAACACAAGAAATTATAGACTGGTAGGGTAAAATTTAAAATTATGTACAGATATGATATAGAATGAACATTTGATATTTCCTGGTATACCGTCACATGATTGACGGCATAGAACACATTGTTCCCACCCTTTAAATGGGTGATATTTTAGTTCATGATGTCAATAGCTGCCACATGTTGTTTGACAGATTATCAACCACAAAATTATCGCAAAACAAAATGATTGCTGTAAAAACTATAAATATTGACTTTACATACATATAATGTAGAGAACCAAAATATCAACTAAAAAAGCATTAAGTACCAAAATATCGACATTAAATAGGGAAGTGTACATATTTAAATACAGTGAACATTATTTTAAGAAAGTAAGATTGTTTTTTAAAATTGTAATGCATTTTAAGAGAATATATTTTTTACTTTAAATACATTGTAAACATTAATTTAACAACTTTTTCAAAATGTAATTCAACCAAATACATGTAACTTTAAAGTATATTTAACATACAGGCATTTAAACAATCTATTATTAAGTTATAAATTAATTTATAAAAAATATATTTTGCCAAAAGACACAATTCTTAAATAAAAATGCTATAAAGTTATAATACAAAATACAACACAATATAAACATATCAAATAAAAGGTTATTAAAAAATATAAAAATATTATTTATTAACACGTTATTTATAGTAAAATAAAATATTTCATTAATATTATTGTTGGAAATTTGAGATTTAATTGAGAGGGTGAAACCCATCTCAAGCAACAACCACAATCATTGTCAGGGTGAACCACAAAAGTCACTAAATTAACCTGTGCCTAACCATCTGGTAGCTTGGCACAAAGCAGTCAGTCTTAAATTAGAGGCGGTGTGTTAAATAGTTTTGCAGCACACAGGCAGTAATAAAGTGAAAATACAAAACAAGAAAAATCCCACATCACTTCATGAAAATAGGTAATATTACAAAAATCCAATCAGTAGAACAAGAGCTATGAATTGTAATGTTTCTAGTAAAAACTAGCACCTAAAAGATCAAAGCGCCAACTGTGAAGATCTACTCACATGAGACCAGGGCAAAGTCAAAGGTCATGTTCAGGTACGCAAGGTGGATTGGGCCCTTAGTAGTAATTTTGAAGAAAAATGTCTGAGAAGGTAAAGCTCAGTGAGACAAGGCAGTTGGCAGTGTCTGAATGGGAGACGTCTTCGCTGGGGGGCCGCTGGACAGAGTTGTGATTAAGATTTCTATGTTCGGACGTAGTCTCTTTCTTGGCAGTCGAAAATCTCTAGCGGGAGTAAGCTGCAGGCATTGGACGACTAGGGCTCCAGGGTCTGGATACCCTTTCAAAAATAAGCCACTGAACAGTATTTGCTACTGCCAAGAAGAATGCAGCAGGAGCTACCACAAAGTCAGGCCGCCTGGCGATGCACCTTGGGTGTATTGGCGAGCAGGTAGGTCCTGGTCCACTTTTGGTTCACAGAGCACTTTTTGGCTTAAATTTTTTTAAGTCCCAAGTTTTGGATTATAGCCTATCTGGGATCTTTTAGCACAACTTCCAAGGGTCCAGGACTGGGTGGCCACCACTTGGAGGATAGGAATCTCTTCAGGCAGGGTAAAGGTCCAAATTAAACGTTTTTGGAACTTTTTGTGCCCTTGTAGCTCAGAACAGGAGGCCAACCAACTAGCCCTTAGAGTAGCTTTGGTAGTCTTGGGTTGAAGTAGCAAAGCAGCCCTCAAGCCTCTGAGGGTATAAGGCAAGCTTCACGCAGCAGGGAAGTCCTCTGGTAGCAGCAGGGCAGTCATATGAGGTACAAGGCAGACCTCAAGCATCAGGGCAGTCTTGTTAAATACAAGGCAGGACTTATGAGTGTTTTCCACATGTCCAGGAGTGAACTGAAGAGTGGGTGTGAGGGTCCTATGTTCATACCTGGTGCCATCTTTGAAGTGGAAGAAACTGCTGGAGTTTTCCCCCCACGGATCAATCTGGATTTTCCTTCCTCCCTGGACTGTCCCAAGATGCCTGGGGTGACAAAAGCCTGGTGTCAAGTTCTTTGTGAGTGTGTTGAGACAGCTCCATTGAAATGTAAGTGGAGGAGAGCAGCTCTGCCCCTCCCATCCTGGCTAGATGGCCCATCCCGCCAACATCTAGTTCCCCCTTTATGTTATTGTCCTGGAGGAATACACAAAGGCCAACTACATCTAGTCATGTTACCCAGGGCACAAACTACAGGCACCAAACCTCTCTCAGTGCATATACAGTTCAGCGGCCTAGCGATATGCTATTTCTCTCTACTTGAACTCTACCCGTGTAAGCCGGTCTTGATTTCGTAGATGTAACCTACACAATTCTTGTATCATGGTCGTTGCTTATCATTTTGCATCATTCTCACTTCACTGTCACTTTAATGGGCAGAGGCTGGTGTTGTGCAATCTTCCTCTGCTCCTTCTAACGTTAGTTTTATCTCCCCCAGTTGTACTCATGATCGCCTATTCCTACTCTTTGTAAATAGCTTGTTATCTCTGCAAAGTGTTCTCATGATTCGCCCGTTCCTTGTAAATAACTTGTTATCGCTGTAAAGCGCTCTGATACCCTAACGGGTCAAGTTCACACTCTATAAAACAATAAATAAATAAAAGAAAGAAAGAAAGAAAGAAAGAAACCGTTAGGACAAACAAATGTCAACTTTCTAAATGTGGCATTTAAAGAATGGAAACTAAAATCAGATTTTACTATTTAAGAGAATTTTGAATTACAATTCTTGAAAGACTAAACATGGCATCCCTAACTATTCCCAAATACAACTTATCACTCATTAAATGTAATAAGGTGACCCAATGTTATCCTATGGGAGAGGTAGGCGTTGCAGTAGTAAAAAACAAATGCATGTAAAACTTAAAAGTATATATCCAAATTTTTAAATATACTGCACCATGCCCTAAGGGCCATGTAGGGCTTACCTTAAGGGTGACATATGCATTAAAAAGGAAGTTTTAGCCTTGACAAAGGGGTTATTTTACCAAGATGAATTGGTAGTTTAAAACTGCATACAGGTTGCGATGGAAGACCTGAGACATATTTTAAAGGGCTACTTAAGTTGGTGTAACAATAAGTGCTACAGCCCCATTAGTAGCATTCAACCTACAGGCCCTGTGTACACGTAGCACTACTTTACTAGGAACTTATAGGTAAATTAAATGTGCCAAAAGGGTGTAACTGCAGGAAGCAGTATGTTCAATTCCATCAGAATATGAAGCAGGATGTGAAAACAAAAATTCAAACTTTTGTTGTCCTCATTTCATTGAAGCTTGATTTTATTCAAAAATAAGTTGGATAACAAAACACATTGCAATCGTGGTGTGTTTAAACAAATCTCCCGATGCTTTTCGGGCCGAACGCCCTTCGTATTCCAAAAGGGTGTAACACATTTTTACCATTTTACGGGAGTGAGTACAAGCATGTCAGTACTGGTTAGAAGTGATGAAGTACACAAAGTACTAAGGCCAACAAAAACTAATTTCAGCAAACAGAAGGGGAGAAGGCTTTGAGGAAGACCACCCTAAGGCTGATAGGTCTAACAATTACATACATAAATCACAGAATTAAATGAAGAAAAAATAACATCTAAAAATATTTTAGAAATAAGGAATGTAGGAAGGTGGAATCTGACTATATGGTTGCCCCCACTTTTTTTATGGTGTTTTGCTGGTTTATGACTTAGTTGGACTGGGATCCTGCTATTCAGGGCCCCAGTCTATCTGCTTTCTCTGTAAAATGGTTTCCATGTGCCTTAGGCACATCTCTGATTGGAATCTGGAGTGCCCTTATAAGTCCCTAGTATATGGTATACTATGTACCAAGGGCATAGGTACCTCAGAGGCCTACCAGGGGCTGCAGCATGTATTGTGCCACCCCTGGAAGGCCATCCAAACTGACACCACAGGTCTGCTACTGCAGCCTGGGTAAGGTGGTGCATGCACCCTTACTGTGATATAGGTTACCTATATCACTAAATACATACACACATATAAACCTATAAGTCACTCCTAAGGCAGGCCTTATCAATCCTAAAGGCAGAGTGCATGGTTCCTATGTGAGAGGGTGCCCCTGCATGAGCAGGGCCCCTCTGCAGCGTTCGGAGACCATCTCTGATGCTGTTTGTAGTGCAGCCTGACCATATACTCTTAAGCGCATTATATCCTCGCTGTAAAATGCTAACTTTGGAATGGCTGCACCTAAACATGTCGTGTTTGGTGTCAAACATCTTGGAATACTACCCCCCCACCAATCCTGGCGGCGGGGGTAGCATTCCACCCTTCTAGAGGGAAAGACATGTTAACTCTGGCTTACCCGGTAATTTCTTTCTGAAGCCCTGGCATCACAAAATGGATGCTGCTGCCACAGACACAAGTCTGGCCTCCTGCTGCTGGACGAAACTCCGGCAGGGGAGGCCTGGATAATAGGTTTCCTGTTGCAGGGAGGTGTGACCACCTCCCCAGACAGGATAATGTGTATTGGGGCTGGGTGGGTGCACTCTTAGAGTGCTTTGAAGTCCTGCACTGGGGGAGCAAAAGGCTCCTCTGTGCATATGCCAGTTCAAACCAGCTCAGGGGCTACCTGCCCCTGCTCTGGTGCGAAACTGGACAAAGGGAAGTGGGTGTAGCCACCCCCTCCCTTGACCCTCCCATAGGTGGGGTCATAGAGTTAGTCCCTCCCTGTTTTACTGGTTAAAATGGGGAACCCTTGCCACAGCAAGATTAGATTATACCTGGACGAAACTCTGAAACTGAATCCTGGACCTTCGACGCTCTACTCATGATTAGAGGACTGAAGAATCTCCCTTGGGGTCAAGTAGTGACTCCCCTGCTTGGCAGGCACCAAAGAAGCATCTGTCCGGTTCGCATTTCTGAAGCTCCCGTCGGACGCCGAAGTCATCGCATCACCAGAGGTGGATTCTCAGACTTCCCCGAGGCTACCCTGAGTCCCCAGCAAAGCTGAGGCCCGTGGCTATCGTGGGTGACTTGAGACCGTGACCCCTGGACACCGAGCACATTTGCAAGTGCATCATCTTCTGGGTCTCCCAAGAAGTCGTGCTTTGGGCTCCGAGTAGCCCCAGCCTCCAGCACTACCTGCACCGAAGATCACTGGCCCCCACTCCACGAGTGTCCTGTAAGCCAGATCCACGTGCGGCGTCACGAGGCTCCTTCGCGGTCGCTAGCCCATTGGCTAGTAGCCCTTAACGAAGGCCAATCCTTTTCTTACTTGGCATCCTGGTTGCTCCAGGCCTGCCCTCACTTACCCTTGCTGAGTGAGTTCCACAGACCTTGCTGGTCTGCACCATCGACGATCTACATCTTCACCAAGACTTGCCGTTGCCAAGGCTTGTTGGGTTCAATCCGGTCGCCGACACCTCAGCACTCGACAAACATCATGTACCAGCCCGAATCCTGCTCCTGGTCACCGACAACGCCTCCTGGACCTCGTGGCTGAAGAGTCAAGACGACTATCAACGCACCTGAAGCACTCGACATCGGTGGGCATCTGTCCATCGCCTTCCTGGTCACTGGCTAGTGACCCAGACTCTGTCCCCTCTGCTTTCAGGTTCACCAGAACTCCGATCCACTCTTGGATCCACCCGGACACTTTTCTCTTGGCCGCCAGCAGCACTTTGCAGCAGATCGCCATTCGAATCGACGACGAAACCCGACCCCGAAAGGCACCTATGCACCCGGCTTCCCTGGGTGAGGTAACACGAGTACTCCGGTGCTCCCGTGGGTAGAGACTCTTCAAAGTCCTAGATCTCAAAGGGTTTTGTCCTAGTCCTCTTTTAAGTGTCCCTTTCCTCTATTTTCCCGATCCCAACTTTCTCCATAGAAGTTAACGGCGTATCGCGGTTGTGTATTTACACTGCACGCGTCTCCCGTGGGTCCCCTGTGTCACTACCTTGGGTGGTTCCTTGTGGTCCAAGCACTTCTAGAGGCTCTAGGCCTAGTGTCTAGTTCAGTCGTGGTTCGCATACCACTTTATTGGTATATGGTTTGGTACGCCCCTAGGGCCCAAACGTGTATTTGTGCTATTACTGTGAATTAATAACTTATAACTTATGTACTTCGAACTCTAGCCTCATAAAGAGACTAGAGGGGTGTGTTTAGCAATAAATACATATATTTTGAATATATACCTGGTGTGGTGCTCTTTCATTTGGTCACTCAAGAGATTATAGACTGGTAAAACAAGCTGCTTTACATTCCTTCAAGACTTAGCCTGAAGGCTGCTCTCCATAGCTACCACTAGGATAGCTTTCAATAAAGGTTGTCTTTAACCTATCTCCAATAAGGGGTTGTTTGGACTGGTGCAAGGTGCCCACTATAATTAGTGGACAGCATATACCAGGCCAACATCTCACATTGGTGTGCAGCGTGTGGGATTCCAGCTTGCTATTGTTTTACCAGATAATCTCAATTGAATTGATCAACTGAAAACCACTAAAGGTACCTAAGGTACATATAATTTAAGCTTAGAATACAGTAAGTTCTACTGAACTTAGAGTTGTGTGTTAAGGGATAGCACAACCCTTTCTACAACTCAAGAGAGTTTAGTAGGCCACACTAGAGTAGGTAGTGCATACACCACACCACACTAGTAATGTCTTTAAGGGTAGGATCTAAAGAATCCTTGCAGGAAGCCATTGAGCTTCCACCCTCCAAGTATGATACACTCCCATTCTTGGAATTGAGAGCTTTATGTAACTTGAGAAAATTAAGGACAGGCCAAAGTCCCACCACCCAACACCTCAAGGAGTTGTTGGTGGCTTATGACCTTAGTAAGCCTGTAGGGACTGAAGGGGTAGGAGCTGAGGGTGGGGCAGGAGAAGAGGAGGAGGCCAGGGGTACCAATACCCCCAGCCTCCCCTCTGAAACTGGCCAGGAGGGTGACAATGACCCTGACCTGGATAACCCAATCCCTCATGTGGACGATGATGAGGATGATCAGGATGACACCCTCTTTGTCCCCCCAGGAAGGATTAAGAGTGTGCCCAGGAAGTCTAGATCTCCTTCTCAGGAGTCTAACCACTCTGGCACCTCTATAGGGAGCTCTGTCTCTTCTCACAGGAGGGAATCCTCTCATGAGAGGAGAACCAGACTGGTCCAGTATGAGGAAACTCAGCTGGAAATCAGAAAAAGCAATTGGCTTTAGATAGGGAATCCCTAGATCTCCTTAGAGAGAGAAGAAAGTTGGGACTAGAGTCCCATGGTGGCAGCAATATCCCTAGAGATAGGGAGAGGTCTTATGACCATAGAAACCTAAACAAGATTGTCCCTCCCTACCAGAGTGGGGATGACACCAACAAATGGATAACTGCACTGGAGAGGGCCTGTAAAGTTCAGAAGGTCCCCCAGAGGCAGTGGGCAGCAATCTTGTGGCTCTCCTTTGCAGACAAAGGTAGAGACAAGCTCCTCACTGTAAGAGAAGAGGATGCTGACAATTACACAGTCTTGAAGAGTGCTCTGATAGATGGGTTTGGCCTAACCACTGAACAGTATAGGTTGAAGTTCAGAGACACCCAAAAGCTCAGACTCAAGACTGGGTTGATTTTGTAGATTGTGCTACAAAGGCTCTGGAAGGTTGGATACATGGCAACAAAGTGCATGACTTTTTAGGATTGTACAATTTGATTATGAGGGAGCAGATCCTTAATAATTGTCAAAACCAGCTTTTGCACCAGTATCTGGTGGACTCTGATCTGACCTCTCCCCAAGAATTGGGAAAGAAGGCAGACAAATGGGTCAGAACCAGAGTAAAAACTAGAAATCAGGGTGGTGACCAGAAGAAAGATTCTACTAAGTCCCAAGAGAAAGGTGGGGATAAATCTAAGGATAAGTCCCCTACAGGGCCCCAAACTTCCTCTTCTGGGGGTGGGTCCCAAACTCCTTCCTCTCCTGAAAAGAAACCCTATTGCCATGTCTGTAAAAGCCTGGGCACTGGAAAACTGATCCCAGTTGCCCCAGGATTGGCAATAAAGAAAATGTTCCTCCCACAACTACTACCACCCCTCCTGGTACTACCAGTAGTAATCCTCCAGTTGGGAGTAGTGCACCCAATAAGTTGGGTGCTTTTGCAAGAGGAACAGAGGTGGGCCCTAGTTTAGACAGGGACCCCTCAACAGACTCCTCTGACTCTGATGGTGGTATAGGATTTGCCACCTTTACCATGGGTCCCATAGCATTGGGCAGGTACAGATTGGAGCCAATAATTAATGGTCAGAAAGCTGTGGCATTTAGGGACACAGGGGCTAGTGTCACCATGGTGGCAGGGAAACTAGTCCCCCCTCACCAGCTTTTACCTGAGTTTAAATACCAGGTGACCAACATTGATGGTATCAGAACAGATCACCCCATGGCCATAGTCAATCTCAGCTGGGAGGGGGTCACAGGCCCAAAGAGAGTGGCAGTGTCCCCAACCCTACCTGTAGATTGCCTGATGGGCAATGATCTGGAAATTTCAGCCTGGGCTGAAGTTGAACACCAAACCCATCTTAGGATGCTGGGCGTCCCTGTAAGGTTAGTGGGGCTGTAATGGCCACAGCCCCAGCCCAAGAATTTGGAGAGATGGAGCCTGAAAGAATGGCCCACTCTCCCCAAAAGAGAGCACAAGGGTTGAAGAAAAGTCTTCTTCCCTCCAGACAGTAGGTAAGGGTCAGCCTCCTCAGGGAACTGACCCTACCCCTAGTGAAGGAACTGCCCCAGAGGTAGTCAGGCCTGGCCTGGCCACACCCCTGATGGCAGAGGACCCTTCCAAGGTGGTACCCAGTCTGGAGCAGGTAACCTGCCCCTCTCTACCCTGCCTCAGTCAGCCCAGGGCTGCAGAGGTCAGGGAGGTCAGTGGACCCCCCAGGGCCCCCTGTCCAGAGGAAGCCCCCATCAGCAGATTAGGGGCACCCAGTCTAGTAGCCCTAGCCAGGTGAAAATTCCTCTACACACTGAGGGATCCCCCATACCTTTATGTAGGGACCTCCCCCAGAAGGACTCTGGTAGGCAAGGGCAAACCTGGGACCAGAAGGTTCCAAACCTGCCATGTCCCTCCAGTAGTCCATCCAAAGGGACCCAACCCCCAGCTGTAGGCAGCCAAAGGTTGACCCTTAGAGCAAAGTGCAACTCAGTCATGGAAAGACAGGCATACATGGTGACCAGTGATCTGAGGAAGCTGAGGCCAACATTCCTAGGGCCTCACTTCTCTACTCAGACACCTCACCAGCCTTGTACTTTACCTAAGCACACCACAGGTAGTGATTCCCCATGGTGGAGACCCTCTCATACCCTTAGGGTGAGGGATTGCTTAGTGGACCATAAGACAGGGGGCAACCATGCTAGTGCAGGTGCTTCCTTATATGACCACTTAGTCAATGAAGGCTCAACTGGCCAAGGTTAGCCTTATCTCCTTTCGTTTGGGGGGTTATGTAGGAAGGTGGAATCTGACTATATGGTTGCCCCCACTTTTTTATGGTGTTTTGCTGGTTTATGACTTAGTTGGACTGGGATCCTGCTATTCAGTGCCCCAGTCTATCTGCTTTCTCTGTAAAATGGTTTCCATGTGCCTTAGGCACATCTCTGATTGGAATCTGGAGTGCCCTTATAAGTCCCTAGTATATGGTATACTATGTACCAAGGGCATAGGTACCTCAGAGGCCTACCAGGGGCTGCAGCATGTATTGTGCCACCCCTGGAAGGCCATCCAAACTGACACCACAGGTCTGCTACTGCAGCCTGGGTAAGGTGGTGCATGCACTCCTTACTGTGATATAGGTTACCTATATCACTAAATACATACACACATATAAACCTATAAGTCACTCCTAAGGCAGGCCTTATCAATCCTAAAGGCAGAGTGCATGGTTCCTATGTGAGAGGGTGCCCCTGCATGAGCAGGGCTCCTCTGCAGCGTTCGGAGACCATCTCTGATGCTGTTTGTAGTGCAGCCTGACCATATACTCTTAAGCGCATTATATCCTCGCGGTAAAATGCTAACTTTGGAATGGCTGCACCTAAACATGTCGTGTTTGGTGTCAAACATCTTGGAATACTACCCCCCGCCAATCCTGGTGGCGGGGGTAGCATTCCACCCTTCTAGAGGGAAAGACATGTTAACTCTGGCTTACCCGGTAACTTCTTTCTGAAGCCCTGGCATCACAAAATGGATGCTGCTGCCACAGACACAAGTCTGGCCTCCTGCTGCTGGACGAAACTCCGGCAGGGGAGGCCTGGACAATAGGTTTCCTGTTGCAGGGAGGTGTGACCACCTCCCCAGACAGGATAATGTGTATTGGGGCTGGGTGGGTGCACTCTTAGAGTGCTTTGAAGTCCTGCACTGGGGGAGCAAAAGGCTCCTCTGTGCATATGCCAGTTCAAACCAGCTCAGGGGCTACCTGCCCCTGCTCTGGCGCGAAACTGGACAAAGGGAAGTGGGTGTAGCCACCCCTCCCTTGACCCTCCCATAGGTGGGGTCATAGAGTTAGTCCCTCCCTGTTTTACTGGTTAAAATGGGGAACCCTTGCCACAGCAAGATTAGATTATACCTGGACGAAACTCTGAAACTGAATCCTGGACCTTCGACGCTCTACTCACGATTAGAGGACTGAAGAATCTCCCTTGGGGTCAAGTAGTGACTCCCTGCTTGGCAGGCACCAAAGAAGCATCTGTCCGGTTCGCATTTCTGAAGCTCCCGTCGGACGCCGAAGTCATCGCATCACCAGAGGTGGATTCTCAGACTTCCCCGAGGCTACCCTGAGTCCCCAGCAAAGCTGAGGCCCGTGGCTATCGTGGGTGACTTGAGACCGTGACCCCTGGACACCAAGCACATTTGCAAGTGCATCATCTTCTGGGTCTCCCAAGAAGTCGTGCTTTGGGCTCCGAGTAGCCCCAGCCTCCAGCACCACCTGCACCGAAGATCACTGGCCCCCACTCCACGAGTGTCCTGTAAGCCAGATCCACGTGCGGCGTCATGAGGCTCCTTCGCGGTCGCTAGCCCGTTGGCTAGTAGCCCTTAACGAAGGCCAATCCTTTTCTTACTTGGCATCCTGGTTGCTCCAGGTCTGTCCTCACTTACCCTTGCTGGGTGAGTTCCACAGACCTTGCTGGTCTGCACCATCGACGATCTACATCTTCACCAAGACTTGCCGTTGCCAAGGCTTGTTGGGTCCAATCCGGTCGCCGACACCTCAGCACTCGACAGACATCGTGTACCAGCCCGAATCCTGCTCCTGGTTGCCGACAACGCCTCCTGGACCTCGTGGCTGAAGAGTCAAGATGACTGTCAACGCACCTGAAGCACTCGACATCGGTGGGCATCTGTCCATTGCCTTCCTGGTCACTGGCTAGTGACCCAGACTCTGTCCCCTCTGCTTTCAGGTTCACCAGAACTCCGATCCACTCTTGGATCCACCCGGACACTTTTCTCTTGGCCGCCAGCAGCACTTTGCAGCAGATCGCCATTCGAATCGACGACGAAACCCGACCCCGAAAGGCACCTATGCACCCGGCTTCCCTGGGTGAGGTAACACGAGTACTCCGGTGCTCCCGTGGGTAGAGACTCTTCAAAGTCCTAGATCTCAAAGGGTTTTGTCCTAGTCCTCTTTTAAGTGTCCCTTTCCTCTATTTTCCCGATCCCGACTTTCTCCATAGAAGTTAACGGCGTATCGCGGTTGTGTATTTACACTGCACGCGTCTCCCGTGGGTCCCCTGTGTCACTACCTTGGGTGGTTCCTTGTGGTCCAAGCACTTCTAGAGGCTCTAGGCCTAGTGTCTAGTTCAGTCGTGGTTCGCATACCACTTTATTGGTATATGGTTTGGTACGCCCCTAGGGCCCAAACGTGTATTTGTGCTATTACTGTGAATTAATAACTTATAACTTATGTACTTCGAACTCTAGCCTCATAAAGAGACTAGAGGGGTGTGTTTAGCAATAAATACATATATTTTGAATATATACCTGGTGTGGTGCTCTTTCATTTGGTCACTCAAGAGATTATAGACTGGTAAAACAAGCTGCTTTACATTCCTTCAAGACTTAGCCTGAAGGCTGCTCTCCATAGCTACCACTAGGATAGCTTTCAATAAAGGTTGTCTTTAACCTATCTCCAATAAGGGGTTGTTTGGACTGGTGCAAGGTGCCCACTATAATTAGTGGACAGCATATACCAGGCCAACTTCTCACAAGGAACAATTCAAGTATACCTATGTAACTACAGTACTATAAAAACTTGACAAAATAAAGTGTTGTGAAGAAGCAGATTCACTATTCTAAGTACTATGAAACACTATAAATAATTGGGTTACTGGTTGATGGGGGTGAAACCTTACTCAAGCAGCAATCACAGCTTGTCAGGGTGAAGTTACAAGAAAATTCCAAGTTAACTTGTGCTCAACCCTCTGGTAGTTTGGCCCAGACCAATCAGGCTTAATTTAGAGGCAATGTTTAAAGTATTTGTACAACACTTACAACAGTAATAAAGTGAAAACACTACATAAAACGCATCCAAATTAACAAAATAGAGTGGATTTTATTATATAAAACAAGACCAAAACAACAAAAATACAATCATTATACCCAGAGATGAGCAGTTTTAAAGATTTAAGAGAAAATAGCTCCAAAAAGCCCATAGCTCCACTGACAGCAATCTGGTCTTGCGAGTCCAGGAGAAATTCACAAGCTCAGGCTGACCGCAATGGAGCACGGGTCAGACACAAGGACTATGTTAGGCCCAATAACAAGTTACTTTCTCAGTCCAGCGCAAAGAGTCCTGTTCACTGTGGAGGGGGCTGAGAAGCGCTGCAAACGGTTGTTGCTGTAGCATAAATATCCTGTTGTTTTTGCGGGCCGGTGCTTCATGATGGCACTCACCATGCATGGTTGATGCTGTAGTTCGCTGGCAGCTGGCCCGTTTACCATTGTGAAGAGCCCAAAAACTTCAATCCAGCCTTTCTGAGGCCACACAAGGTTCCAGGATCTGAGGGGAATGCTTGCGGATCATGGGCTTGCTCCAGCTAGTTCTGGGTGCTGGTTTAGGTGGTTGTGAGCCTGTTATGTTCCTGTGATAGAAGGGCAGCAGACTAGCCCTTGGAGTCACTCTATGAGTCCTGGGTTCATGTGCAGTACCAAATCAATCTGACGCAGGGAGGGGGGCAGCAGGACAGCGCAGCATCAGAGCAGCAATCTGGCAAGGCACCAGTCCAGCAAGGCAGCAGTCCTTGGGGCAGCACAGCAATCCATCCTGGCAGAGTCTCCACATGTCCAGAAGTGTACTGAATAGTTGGCGTCTGATGTCCCATATTTATACCTGGTTCTTTCATCTGAAGTGTGGGGAGGTTCTGGAGGTTTTCCTTTGAAGTCCACAGGCTTTCTGTCTTCCCTGCACTGGCTCCATACTAACTACAGGGGGCATGCAGCCTTTTATGTGGAGGCAGGACACAGTCTACTCAAGTGTAAGTAGGTCTTGATGGCCCATCCAGGCTCACCTAAGCTCTCTATTGTGTGTGGCTGTCGAGGGGGAATACACAAAGCCCAACTGTCAGCTACACCCAGTCATGTGACTCAAAGGCAGGCTGCAGGCACCAAATGGCTATGGCAGGAACATGCCAACTTTCTAAAATTTCAAAATTGTAATTCAAAATCCGTATTTACCATAAGGTAGGAATTTTTATTACAATTCCAACGATACCAAACATGAACAGGTCACCTGTTTCCATCTTATTAAATGTAATAAGGTATCCCCAATGTTATCCTATGGGAGAGGCAGGCCTTGCAGTAGTACAAAATTAATGTAAGAGTTTTTCACTACTAGGACATGTAAAACGTAAAGGTACATGTCCAACTTTTTTAATACACTGAACCGTGCCCTTTGGGCTGTCCAGAGCCTAGCATAGGAGGAAGTTATATGTAAGGTTTGGCCTGGCAAAAGATTTACTTGGCCAGGTCAAAATGGCACTTTAAAACTGCATATACAGGCCACAATGGCAGGCCTAAGATATTTTTAAAGAGCTACTTAAGTGGGTGGCACCATCAGTGCTGCAGGCCCACAAGTCTCATTTAATTTACAGGTCCTGTGTGCCCGTAGTACCACTTTACTACGGACTTATATGTAATTTAAATATGGCAGTTGGGGATAAGCCAATGTTACCATGTTTTAAGGAGTGAGCACATGCGCTTTAGGACTGATCAGTTGTGGTAAAGTGCACAGAATCTTAAGGCAAGTAAAAACGAGGTCTGCAAAAATGAAAGAGGTAGGCAAAAGGTTTGGGGGAGGACCACCCCAAGGATGACAGGGCTATCAAACATACATCAGGTAAAATGAAGTCATGGGGCATCATGTATATTATTCTACATCTAGTAAAACAAACATTATCAAAAGTGCAAACATTATGGGCGGATTTAACATTCACAGTCCAGGCTAACAAATAGTGGGGAAAGTGTAAATATAGAAGGCGTCAGATTAACTATTCTTACTCCAATCTAATAAGCACTAGAAAAAAAGCATACCCCGGGGAAGGGCAAAATGTACTATTCTAAATCCAGTGTGATCAACATTGGAGAAAGTGTAAATTCTAACTCCAACCCAACAAACATTGGGTAAAACACAAACAGCGGGGGAGTCATATTTATTATTCTGACTGCAATCTAACAAAAAATGAGGAACGTGTATACACTTCGATAGGGGTCAGATTTAATAGCCTATCTCCAGCCCAACAAACATTGGTAAAAATGCATATATTGGGTGGTTGAGATTTATTATTCTAACAAGCATTAAGGAAAGAGCATACATTTGGATTGGGATTTCCTACAGAAATCTCCATAACACTGTTTTGAAACTCTGCAATGTAAGCTCCGTGACTGACAATAAATGTCTGTCTACTACTTGAAGCCAAGGATGGCCCTATGCTGCCTACATTTCCTATATTTCAGTTTTTAAATCCAACCTAATTTATGAATATCACATGAATATTCGGCACAATAGTTTCTGAAGCAGCATGAGAGCTCACACTGCATCCCCTTTATGCTAGACTTTTGCAGAGAATCAACCTGTTTTATTTCACCCAGCTGGCACTACTGTTTTTTCCTTTTTATATTAATGCTCCTACTTTGCTTGGTATATGTAATTTTGCATATGGGCCTTAAGTTATGCTCCGTCATGTTTTCATAATGCATTTTTCACATAAACACAATACTCATGTTTCTACATATTGATCCTCGGTAATTAACTGCTTATTAATGTTAAGCCACATAAACATTCAATTATGGATGCCTGCTCTGCCTGCCATACAAAATTTGGGTTACCAGATTACTCCATGTTACCAGGTCGTTTTCTTTCCAGACCTGGATTTTCAGTTAACAAATCAGAAAACAATGATTGGTCAAAATACTGGAGAGGAATTGAAAATGAGTGACCTGGGGACACGGAGCCATCCAGTAACTGTCTGTGCAAAATCCTGTGCTTTTTGCTGCTCCCTTCCTCTGCATTTCTATTAATGTGGTTCCTTAGTAGAGAGGGGCTGCTTTGCACTCTGCAATGAATATCCAGTTCAAGTTTCTAGCCACAGACTATATAAAGTCAGACAGAAAGGCATTTACAGGAAAGAAATCACATGATTTTCTCTGGAAGAAGCTACGCATATATCTCAACTCTTTGAGATTCCAAAGAGGGTGACGTAAGGTGTTTGAAGTTGGTGGTCCCATTATAATCATTAGTCTTTTATTGAAACTGTAATTGCATTTATGTAGTGCTTACTGCCCCTGACGAGGCGTCGAAGTGCTTTTTCGGCGAGTAGCACGCTATACTGGAACCCAAAAAGGATTAGTGGTGAATTAGTATAGGGAGATATTAAATTAATTTCAGTGGTGGACATGTGAGTTTGTTATTTGGATTGAAAAAGGATAGTGGAGGGGTAGAAGAGGGAAGGGTTTGCATTTATATAGCGCTTGCTACCCTTGAGGAGGTGTCGAAGTGCTTTTCGACGGGTAGCATGCTACTCCAAAACCCAAAGAGGATTACTGGGGAATTAGTATAGGGAAATATGAAAATAGTTTGAGCAGTCGACATGTTAATCTGTTAGTTGGATTGAAAAGGATCGAAATTTAATTTTCTGCAGCAATTGTGGTCTTGAACTAAATGTTAATAAAATAAAATGTATGGTTTTTAATCCTGTAAGATCAAATGTTTTGTTGCATGGTGTTGCTCTGAAAAAGTGCAGGAGTTTGTGTATTTGTGGGTCTTCTTGAATCACAAAATGAGCTGGTCTTCACACATCAAGAGATGCTCACTAAACCTCCAACAATAAGCTGGTGCTGTAGCTAAACTGCGCAAACAGGCCCATGCGTAATCTTAGAACAAGTGGCGGAGATTTATAACATGAAAGCAAAAAGTACAGCCATGTATGGTGTAGAACTGTGGGGCCACGTTAAAAGCGATGAACTTGGCAAAACCGAAGAGGTTTCTGAGGAGCAACCTCCACAGAGCGTCCCTCATCTCCCCCAACTCCTGGATTTGGAGATTGTTCCTATAAATCAACGTATTATGTGTTGCCCTATTTTGTACTGGCATAGAGTGTGATCCACAGATGAACTAGAATCCAACAGAATTGGGATCAGGGCTCTTCTTAAATCTCCAGGTTGTGAGGGGATTGCTTAGTTCGCTTATATAAAAGCCACACTGTATGAGATAGACTTGCCTTTGATTTGGGAAACGCCTGACATGGCAAAACAAGTCTCTCACTCCTTGATCAAAGAACAACTAAAACAGTATCAGTGGTTGAGGAATCTGAAACGTGTCAAAGCAAGTAGTCTCACTGATTATTTCTTAGACATCAAGCTCTCCCCTGCCTATGACATTTATTTTGACATTCTCCCAGGTTCCATTCCTCTGCAACTCTTCTTAAAATGGAGGTATGGGGTCTTGCCGTTTAATAGCTTCTGTATAAAATGGGGCGTGCATTATTGCAGTTCTAATGTGTGTCCCGCATGCAAGTCAGCGGAAAAAACTCTGCATCATTTTGCCTTTTTCTGTCAAGCCTATGTTAGACCATGAAAACCATGGCTGAGGCCACTTTGTAATCTTTTGGGCTTTCGCCATTATGCTCATGCACTACGCACTTTACGTTCGGACACGAGAGAGGTAATTGTTGCTGGGGTGACAAAATATTTGTATGCTGCTTGGAACACCCGCATACGTAGTGTTAAGTGTTGTAGCAATGATATCTAAAAGTGAACCTTCTGATATTATTTATTTTGAAGTTGCTGCTCCTTCTCCTCTGAAGTCTCCCCATTTTATTTCTTTATTTTTCTCTTTTCTTTTTCTCTTATTTTACTGTGGGATGTTGTTTTACAAGATTGTTGATCTTACTGTCGTCTATTTATTTGTTTTTACCCGGTTACTTGCTGTACTAAGTTTTATGGATCTTTGTATCCAAAATAAACATTTTATACAATACGAAAAGGATAATGGAGGGATAGAGAAGGGAAGGGTCTAGAAAGTGGGCTTTTTTTGCTTTTTTTTAGCTCATAGCAGTAGGAGGAGGTTTGGGATGAGTAAAAGGGGAGCTGGAGGGGGAAGAGTCAGAGGGAAAGATTTAGAAAGGCTGGTTTGGGAGATCTGAATGGTAAAAGAGGTATGAGATGATGGAAGGAGGTGTAGAGGAGGGAAGAGTGTAGAAAGGTTTTTTTGTTGATTATTGTAGTAGAATTGGGTTTGGGATGAGTCAGATAATGGAGTCATAGGATATATTGAGAGAGGTATAGGGTGAACAATAGGGTAGTGCATTGGCGAGGGTAGTAGAATGAGATTTTGGATGAGCCAGAGAGTGGAGGTAGAGGATATATTGAGAGAGGTAAAGGGTGAGATATAGGGTAGTTCATTGAAGTTGCTGAATTGGAAGTAAAGTAATAAATATAAAGATTCATAAATACATGTAAGTTGTATTTAATAAACTCAGACTTTCAAGTGTTGCTGTACTTTAAGTTATTTTATTGGTTTTTATATATCTTTTGTAATTCAATAGTGAAGCAATTGTCAATGAATAGTTACGATAAAAGAGTTACGTATGTATGCAATAACCTATACACATGTTAAACATAGAATAATATAACCATAAGTAAGTATAAGCCTGCAAGGGTATTCTTTTGACTTATACCTGGTGCTCCCTTGTGTCTGGACAAAGCTAAACCTCTCTGAAGAGCTGTAATGACAGCGAAACACGTGTCAGGGGTTGCTTTTATTCATTTCAGGTTGGCTTGAATGGTATTTTGCCAGTATGAAGCTGTAATACTGTGCCTGGAGTGGTAAATGGCTTTTATCATTTAACATTTCGGCATGGATAGCACTGTGCTATTCCTATGCTAAAAAACTTTGATAGAAAAGCGGACATTTCAGGTGAGCAAATCTAGAGAGTCGCTGGTGTTGAGGGTGCTCTATACAGAAGCTGACTTCCACCTAAATTGGGAACTACCCAGAGTTCTCTTCTTCTTTTTTGCATAATTTATGCGTCACTCTATGCCTGCAAGGGTATTCTTTTGATTTATACTGGGTGCTCCCTTGGGTCTGGACAAAGCTAAACCTCTCTGAAGAGCTGTAATGACAGCGAAACACGTGTCAAGGGTTGTTTTTATTCATTTCAGGTTGGCTTGGATGGAATTTTGCCAGTACAAAGCTGTAATACTGTGCCTGGAGTGCTAAATGGCTTTTGTCATTTAACAGCTCAGCATGGATAGCACTATGCTATTCCTATGCTTAAAGACTTTGCTGTAGAAATGGCAAAAGACTTTGTCCCTTTCTATCTCGGCGTGGATAGCACTGTGCTAATCCTATGCTTAAAAACTTTGATAGAAAAGCAGACATTTGAGGTGAGCAAATCTAGAGTTTCGCTGGTGTTGAGGGTGCTCTATACAGAAGCTGTCTTCCACCTAAATTGGGAACTACCCAGAGTTCTCTTCTTCTTTTTTAACCATAAGTAATATGTACAATTGTTAAGCTGAACTAACTAATAGCTATATATTTATAAACATAATTATTATATATGTTTAAACAAAGCGATACACATATGTAGATAAACACATCTATAGTCCAAATAAATGCTTATATACACAGAGATATGCTGTATATATCTGTTTGAGTATGGTAGTTCTGCGGGGAAGAGCCAACTCTGGAGTATTCTTCTGAAGATAAGGTAGTTATCTGTGGATCTTATGTCTGGGGGTAAAGAGTTCTATAGTTTGGCTGCTTGAACATAGAAGGATGTGCCACCTTTGTTTTTTTTTTCTTGAATGTTGCGATTTTGAGGTGAAGTGCCAATCTAGAGTAAATGTTCCTTTGTTGAATGTATTTCGTAATTATATTTCTGATGAAGAGCGGTACTGTTCTATGTATCGCTTTGTGGGTGATACAAAGCAGCTTGAATTTGGATCTTCTGGTAACCAGTAAATAATGTAGGACCTTCAAGGCAGGGTAGATGTGAGATTGTGGCTTTATATGTAGGAGTAGTCTGGCAGCAGAGTTCTGCATTCATTGTAGTCTTTTCATAGTTGTTAGAGATGATCTGTGGTAGAGGCTATTGGCATAATTGAGTTTAGACAGAACAAGAGAGATAGTAGCCAGGACCTTGTGTGGAAATCCCAGGTGGGGGAAGATGCATCACAGAGTTGCTATAGTAACGAAGCTTGATCTTGCTAGTTTGTCCACCTGGGCATTCATTGATAGCTAGGTGTCCATGGTAATTGCGAGGTTTCTTCCTTAGATTCTTTAGGCAGTGTTCCCAGATCATCAGACCAGGCGGCAAGTGGGTCATAACTTTTCCAATCGCCACACGTGAGTATTTCTGTTTTGGAAGCATTCAATTTGAGATGGCTCCAGGTCATCCACTGATCCATGGCTCTCAGACAACTAAAAATTTGTGGGTTTTCGGAATTCCGGAGGAACGCGAAATTCCTGAATTATGCCATACAGGTGAGAAACAGAGGTTTTTTTTCCATTTGCATGCTCGAGTTTTCTTTTGGCGCTCAACCACGAGCGCCAAGACTCTCAGGCCGCATGTGAGCGCGCGCAAAACTTCTCACACCACTAGAGAGCTCCTGCAAGACTTCACGCTCACTCACACGGCTTCCGGCCTCGACAACACCGATCTATCATTCTTAGAGACGATCGCGATCGCAAACGGTGCGTTTGAGCAGCTTTTCTGCTTGAGAATGCAGCTGAGAGGCATTTGGAGTGGATTTTCTTCTCAGACTGACCTTTGGAGGTTTTTTTTTGTGCGCGAAGCCATTTTTCTTAAACTTTTTTTTTCAAACCAGAAGGAAGTGCCCCAGTGACTCCAACTTCCTGTTCCTGTCCAGCAGGCTCCTCCCAGTGCTTTGTCTTTCGCCTGGTCACTTTTCATTGAGATTTGGAGCTGGAAGGATACCTCTCCTTGTCTGCTGCATATATACAATTGGATTTAAGGACTTTGTTTTTGAGATATCACAAGTAAGTTGAAAACCTGGTGTATAAGGGTGTTGTTTGTTTGACTGTGGGCATGCACCTGGATTTATTTGTACTTTTATTTGATTTTTAAAATTAATTGTGGTGGGTGGCCTGCAGTTTTTAGGTGGGGTAATGCCTTTGGAGGATGTGTGTTGTTGTGAACATTTTTAGCCCTGTCAATTTTATTTGTTGGCATTGCTGAATTCTGTATTCTATATGTTACCATGTCTCTTTTGTGTGGCCACTGTGTGTGTGTATATGTGTTTGGCATAGGCCACCATTTGCCTTTGTTGTTCAAGAATCATTATGCCATGTGGTCACGGGCCACTTTGTATAGTCGGGGTCCACCCTAGGCCTGCATGAGTTCTTTGTTTTCCAGGCCTCCTGCTTGTTGTTGTTGTGACCATGTGGCTGGCGGCCATTTTGTGTAGCCAGCCCGAGTGCTTTCCCCATAGGCCTGCATTTCTTCTTTGTTTGTGGCCATGCCCCCTCGCTGGCTGTTGTTGTGACCATGTGGCAGGCAGCCATTTTGTGTAGCCAGCCAGTGTGCTTTCCCCATAAGCCTACATTCTTCTTTGTTTGTGACCATGCCTCCTTGCTGGTTATTGTTGTTCTGACCATGTGGCTGGCGGCCATTTTGTGTAGGCAGCCAGTGTGCTACTGCTTTTCCAATAGGCCTGTATATCTTCTCTTTGTTCCCCATGCCTCCTTGCTTGCTGTTTGACCATGTGGCTGGTGGCCATTTTGCGTAGGCAGGCATCCAGTGTGCTTTTGCCATAGACTTGCATGTGCTGTTCTTTTATCATTATGTTGCGGCCATGCCTCCTTGCTTGTTGGTTCACCATATAGTCAGTCAGTGGCCATTTTGTTTAGGTAGCGAGTGTGCTTTTGCCATAGGCCTGCATGTTGCCTTCTCTTTGTTCCAATTCCCAATACCTATTTGCTCTGTGTTGTTGTTGATGACCATGTGGCAATGGCAGGCAGCCATTTTGTGGGTCCAGCCAGTGTGCCCCTTTGCCATATGCTTGCATGGATGGTTGAGCAATGAGATAGCAGTCTAATAAATTAAAGCAAATTATATGCTTGAGGATAATGTCACTTATTTATAATTTTTTTAATTCTAATTTTTTTCAATTTTAGTTAAAAATGTTGATAATTTTTTTTTTTTTTTTACATTCTCATAACATCTGGCATCAATGAATCAACCCCATGTCTGCTGTAGGTGGGCAACAGCAATGATTGTGTAAGGATTATTAAATTCTAAATGCATTTGTCAGCTGCACCTCCCTGTGTGCCGCATCCCACGTGATGAATTGCACATAAAGCAAATAGTTACAGCTGTATTATTTTTTTGATGTCGCTCTTTATAATCCTTCCTGAGTATACAATCACCATGAAAGTTTATGTTGGTGTGGTTTTCCATTTTACGAATGAACTCTATACTATTGTTAATTATTTATAATAACTTAAGGACCACTAACCGCGGGCGGAGAACTCCGCTCCGCCTGTGGAGTGTGCAGAGATTTGCCTACTCCACGTTCCGCGGAGAAGGCGGAGTAGGCAAATCTCTGCACCCCCGCCTCCACCCCCCCTATTAACAATTAATCCTACATTAATCAAAAGTAAAATAAAAGACACTTACCTGTATGCGGCGTCCCCGGGCTGGCCTCCTCCTCTTCCACGGCGTCTGTGGGTGATCCTTGAGAAAACTGCGCATGCGCGCGCTCGCACGCATGCGCAATTCTCGCAAGAAAGGTGCATGCGCGGGCGCGCGCGCATTCACAGTTTTCGCAAGGATTACCCAGATGGCGAGGAAAAGGAGGAGGGCAGCCCGGGGACCCCGCAGTACAGGTAAGTGTTTTTTATTTTACTTTTGATTAATGTAGGATTAATTGTTAATAGAGGGGTGGAGGCGGGTGGCGTAGCGGGACTACGCGGAGTTCCACGGAGTTTGTTCCCAAGTCCGTGGACCTCCACGTAGTCCCGCTACACCAACTACGCCCAGAGTTAGTAGCCACACTAAATGATATTGTTTGTTTGTACTACTACTAGAACTGCAACAATGCCATGTTTTACTGATGTTTTTCTTGCTTGTTTGCATTTAGGTTCACAAGAGAAGAGACATCACCCACAGTACTGCCAGTTAGAAGGCCTATGCACAACATGACGCGTGACTAACTACACAACACAGTCATCTCTTCAGCTTGTTGTGAAGCTAAGTGCCACTGCCAACTGACATATTCAAGATGGCCCCAAAGAAAGGTGCTGCCAAGAAAGTGGCTAGTGGGGAGCAGAAGAATCAGATTTCCACCACTGGCGTGCCGAATGCAACCTTTATCCGGAAACTTGTGCCTGCCACGCCCGCCTCTGGCGAGCAAGCTGATGCCAGCACTCCTGCATCAACAGCACCACCTTCCCAATCTAAGCCCAGGACCATGTCTGTCAGTGAGGCAGCCAGTGCAATCATGTCGACGCCGACGAGTAGCGATGTTGAATTGGATTTGTCCCTTTCACAAAGTAGTACACAATAGTTTCAGGAAACACAGCAAAGTGGGCAGCAGCCGAAGGCAGCAATGGATTTGCCTGATGTTGGAGCAGAACAGGAGGTTGAGCTTCCTTCAGAGCAAGAAGTTGAACCTACTCTTTTAGAATCATTGGCTCCCACATCTCCAGCAAGAAAAAGGAAGGGTCCTACTACAGCACAATCTTCTCCAAGCACCACTTCTGATGATGATGATAGGGGATCCCGACAGAGACCAGGAGACAACAGGAGAGGCAAGGGAAAACAAAAGTTCCAGAACGACTTAGAGTTATGGAAGGGGATGAAGAGGAGGATGATGAGGTAGTCATGCTGGAAGGTGACACAGAGGAATCTGACATTGCTATTCAACCAGCTCTGAGGAATGTGGCACAGGTAGCACAGCTACTGGCTCCCATATTTTCAAAGCCCCAGCTGAGACCTGTACAAACCCATTCCTCAGGAGAAGCAGAGAGGCAATAGACGACATGCCCACCTACCTCCAGTTCATCTTCAGGCATTGGCAGTGTCCCTGTAAAAAAGTACTCCTCCCCAGTTTGGGACTTTTTACTGTTAGCAAATAGGGGGGAGCACATTGCAGTATGCACCATTTGCCACACAAATGTTTGTCGAGGAAAGCCTGGTACACATTATGGTACTGGAGCCAGATGACCCATATGAAAAAACATCACACAATCAGGTGGGAGGAACACCTTTAAAAAATTGCTGAACGTGGTCATGGTGGTGGGGAGAGCGGGGAAACATCAGCTATAAGTCCAATCATGGCTGAAGGTGATGATGAGGAAGAAGAGAGTGACATCTTCATACAAAGCAGCCCTGTCCCCAGCAGTGCACCAGCAGATTCACCCACCTCAGCGACTTATCAATGGCACAAGAAAACTCAGAGTGAGATGATGGAGATACTGCAGGATACAGTGACTGCCCTACCACCACGACGTACATTGAGTCCACCACTAGCATCTACTTCTAAAAAGATGCCTGTGTCAGTGCCCCAAGAAAAGAAGAAAATCCAGGCTACTATTACGGGCATGTTTAGGTAGGAAGGGCCCTACGAGCGAAACCACCCAACCACACGTTTGTACAATGGGAAGCTGACAAAAATGTTAGCGCTGGACCTCCTCCCTTTTTCATTTGTGGAAGGAGTGGGATTTTCGAATTTGTGGCAGCCATCTGCCCAAAATGGAAAGTACCAAGTAGGACTAATTTTGCCAGAGTGGCTGTGCGCAGCTTTGCATCACGTTGTGCTGCAGTTGGTTGGACAAGCTTTGCAGCAAAGTGTTGTTCACACCATCCACCTGATGACAGACATGTGGACCAGTTGTCAGGTGACTGATTACATGTACATCACTGCACACTGGATCTCTTTTGCAGGGGTAAAGCAAAAGATATCTTCAAGTCTTGGCCCTGAAGAAAGTTTTAAGAGCATTCAGCGGCTTGCAACAGTGGCCATGTTCGCCATGGAGAAATCACATACAGCTGTAAACATCTTGGAGGAATTTAACAGCAAAGTGTATGAATGGCTGCGACCCAGAGGTCTTAGAACTGGATTAGTTGCCACGTACAATTGCAGTAACATAGTCAAGGCCATGTCAGATGGAGGCTATTTCAGGGTCCTGTGTTTGGCCTATTGCATCAACCTGGTGGTGCAAGACTTCCTAAAAAATGAATACATATTCCGCAACATAGAACAACAAGAATCTGTACCCATTTTAACCATTATTTTAAAGCCCGGAAGCAGCTGCGGATTATTCAGGTAATAATAGAGCACCAGTTAAAGCCCTGATACAGGAGGTGCCCACATTTTGGAACTCCACCTTTTACATGCTGCAACATCTGTTTGAGCAGTACAAACAGATCAATGACTGTCATTCAAAGAGGAGGGGATGCAGTAGTGAAAGCTATGACTATGGATGAGGACAAATGAGGCCTAACACAGATACTACTCCCTTTTGTGGTTTTCACGTGGGAAGTTAGCAAGGTGGACAGGTACGATGGGACAAGCTATACCGTTGCTGCATCTCCTACAAGACCAGGTAAAGAAGGTGCCTGAAAGGTTCACCCCTGCATGTATGAATGAAAATACAGAAGCACATGCCTTGGTTGAGAGTTTAGTCCTGTGCTTGACTTCTAATATAAGGCTGCAACATGACATCATCGAGTCCAAAGAGTACATATGTGGCACACTACTTGATCCACAGTACAAAAAAATTCTGCCCACTTTCATCCCTTTTCCCCAAGGGGATGTTTTAAAATACAAGAGGTGGATTGTAGAGCAAGCCAGAGACTTGGGAGAAGAATGGCTAGAACTGCAAGTCCCACCCTGCAGTTCTGGTATGCCGCCTTCAACTTCCAGAGAGGGCAGTCGTCTCACAGCAGCCAACAACACCATCAACCAGAACACCGGCAACAACAGCAAAAGAAGTACTGGACCCAACCTCTGCATTGTATTGGTTTCAATATGCAGGGCTCAAGCCCAGTGCAGAGGCGATGGTAAAACAGGTAGAGCGAGTGGCAGCACCAATGACCATCCATAGGATGTTCTAGGAGTATGTGGATGATCCAAAAGAGATCTATGTGGATCAAAATCCATTAATGTATTTGTATTGGAAGATGCACCAATGGCCAGAGCTCAGAAGGCTGTCAATAAAGTGTCTGGCTTGTGCTATCACCAGTGTGTCTGCTGAACGTCTGTTCAGTGCAGCAGGTGCAGTCGTCACAGTGAGAAGGACCAGTCTCTCACTTCAAAATGTGAAGAGATTGACTATGATCAAAATGAACCAACATTTTATAACACTCAATTACACCTTTCTTGAAACAGCAGCAGAGGAGAAGGAAGAGGGTGAGTGGTCCGAAATTGAATCAAATGTGTTAGCTGACCAACTTCTGGGTGAACCAACTGAGTTTGAGAACGAACTCTACTTCCCGGACTGTGCATGCCAGTGCTCCCATAGAACTTTTAAAATATTCTCGTTGAACTTAGTTCTTTCTTTGCAAACATTTTTTTTTTAAATTAGCTAGGGGAACATTGTTATATTTATGTCAAATTTATGCTGCCGCACATTTTTTTTATTAGTCACGTATATATTGCTGTATTGCAGTTTAACCAGTGTGCATTGAAGAAGCCTCCACAATTCCTTCATGATATTGGGGGCAATGCCTGGCCCCCTCGCATGCCTATTGCCTAATGCCTATCCCTTTTTTGCATCACTTAGTACTAGAACGGCTACTCCATAAAATCATTTATTATGTACAGGACTGTCTGCCAATACCAAATTTCATTGTGTTGCCTGCATCAAAGATGATCGAACACCCAATACCTGAACTATCCATGCTGGCCTTGCATTGGATGAGGTAACTTCAACTATTGCAACTGTGAGTGACTGATTGCGTGAGTGATGATTTAAGTTGATTGATGATTTATGTGGTGGCAGACACTCAGGGAGGGTGTCTGTTAAGCTGTAATATGGGTAATTTCTTAAGCTGATTATTGATTTGCATTGTTTGGGGCTTGAGTGATGGGCGCTCTTTTTTTCCCTGTAGGTGATGATCTGTCCTTTCACACTTAGCCAAGTTTAATTAATTGCGTGGGGAGTTCTCCTTTTTTCTTGTTCTTCAGACACCAGAACAGTCACTTTAGTTATCAAACAAAAACCTATGCAAAATACTGCAATTCTGTGTCATTCTCTACTTGTTCTTTCACAGCAGTGCACTGCACTCCACGTCTATCTTGCTTGGGTCCTCGCGATTCATGATGATGAATGATGATGACTGGTCTGGTGCGGGGTTACTCGGAGTCACTCAGGACTGGAGGAGTATCGTGAAATAACTCAGGGTGGGACTGGGAGCTGCAGGACTTCCTCATCAACAGCAAGAAGCAAGAAGTTATTGAGTATCGACTTCAGTTTAAAGGTAAACCAAGAGTCTGAGGCCTAGTACTACTCAGCTATATGGAATATAGAGAGGTGCATTTGTGAAATGCTGCTCTGTGTGTGTGTGTATGTGTGTGTGTGTGTGTGTGTGTGTTGGACTTGTGGCAAAAGTGAAACTCTGAGTCCCCCTCTTGTTTTCTTGCTCTACCTCTGAGTCTTCTTATCTTGATACACTCCTCATGAAGCTTATCTTCCTTTTGTCCTTCTCCTTGACTCTAAAATACAGTTTCTCTTTTACAATCCACAGGCCTTCTTCTAGTCTCCTTCACGAACGAAAGGCGAAAGCTAGCTGAGCTCTACAACACTCCTGCTTACCTACCAGACCAGTGCAGAGAGGCAATAAAGAGTGGACATTCCTGAGGAGAATGCAGACGCACTACCCAATTTTGCAATACAGTATCATTTTTCTTTTCACAATCATATTAACTAAGAGAAGTGGGTGGGTGAGTTCACTCCCTAACCTAGAAGACAGAACATTTAGATATATGGTAAATTGGGTCTCGGGGGCAGAAGGACTGTTTGCAATGCATGTATCTGTACTCTGTCATTCTCATTCCTTTGTTTCTTTATAACAACAGATTGATGGCGAATGATGTGCTGCTACTTATTGCCCAGATGAATGTTGGCCCTGTGTTGTAGTGTTTATCTTTGTCAAACCTTTCCCCAAATCCCATTACCCATCCATGAAACCCCTAACCCTCTTCCCCCGAGCTGTGTGATTTACTGAGGTGTGGCTTAAATTACACCATCAATGGATCACACACTTGGTGGGGCGGATGTGGTGAAAGCAACACCAACTTACTGTAGAATCTTCGAAGCAGTAGCCCACACCAGCCTATTACCAACCCATGCATTAAAAATGATCCATAGTTTTTTAGATATAGAATGAAGAACATCAGTCATCAGCATCATCACTATTAAGGCCTTGTGTTGCCTAACCGCAAATGCCTAATCTAAGCTTGTCGACTCCAGACTTTGAGTCCATTTTTCATACCTTGTGGATTTCGCAAATAATACTGCTAGCTCCACATTAGCCAAAACTTACAAGTATTGCTATTTTTTCTATTTTAGCACAATCAGGCATTCTCATTGTGTCATCATCATCACACAGAACTCAGGCGGTGTCAATTGTTTGTAAATCTTTGATAAATATGTAACCCACTTACTCAGTCTTTCTACTTCCATTTAATTGCCTACAATGGATAATCATTAATCAATCAATCAGAACAATCCTACAGTTGGGACTCACCTGGGTGGAACTGGAAGTGGGGCCTCGCTTGTGAAGTTGTGATGCCTCCCCTGTTATTGCTGCACATATATTCAGCTAAGGCAACTAGTATGGATGTAATTTAACTTAGTAAGAAATAAATTAACTGCTACTGTTTTTTATCTAGATAGTTCACACCCTCCACATAATATAGCCTAGGTCATCTCATCATGGCAGCATTCCCCATAATGGTCAAGATAGTTAGATAAGTATAAGCCTAGACTCTATAACTAAGTGCTACACTATCCCTAGTCTTAAGTTACAAGCACATAAACAGGCTGCTTAAAACTACTTGAATGCAGCAGTGCAAAGTATAAGTAAAATAAACTTCTTCAGGCATAAATTTAGATGATAGGAAATAGTTTCTCCCTTTATTTATTTACAAAGCACCCACCCTCTCCACCCAAACAACATGCCCACCCCTCTCCCAAACAAACCGACCCAAGCCCCAAAACTCAAAATGTTCAAGAAAGTCTCTTGAGCCCCACCCCCAAATCCCTTCCCACCCTCTCCACCCAGCCCCAAAAAACAACAAATCCCTCCCACCAAAACAAAATATTTAAAAAAGGGTTAGAAGAGGGCATCATGGACGTCAGTCCGGAGCTGGTCCATGCTCTGCTCCATCGAGGTGAGCCAGCCCTTGATAGTGTCCAGCCGCTGCTGGTGGGGGGTGGCAGCAGTTGGCTGGCAGCGGTGCCAGTGATGCGATGGCCGGGAGGCTGGAGGCTGAGGGGGACCGGATGCACTGGGGCCCCGGAGCTGTGCATTGATTTCCTCCTCCGCCTCTTCCAGGACCACCAACTGCCGGTATTCCTACTGGATACGCTCCAGCCTCTGCCGCTGCAAATGGGCCACTCTCTCCTGCCTGTCCGGTGGTCCGGCTGGACTAGCAGGAGCAGCTATAATGAGAAAAACAAAAAAGACAAATTGTAAATATTGCTCTGTGCAAACAATTGTTTTAAATAACAGCATGGCACAGTAGCAGTATAGTGCTAATCCTCTAGGGCCATTGAAATTTATTTGATGTGATGATTATGATTAGGAGAACCACAATGTTGTCAAAAATAAAAAAAAATGACTGTGTGGCAGAAAAGTAACAGGCAGACGGGCAGAGAATAACATCACAGGATTAAAAAAACAGTGATTGTATTATTTCTTTCTTCTAAAGGCTTTTCAAGTAACTATAAACAGTCAGACACTTTGAGTTGAATAATAAATGACTTCTCATTGATGAGTACTACATTATGCACTATTATGGAGTACAAGTTGTATGTGGTGCTAAAATAATGAAGCCATGCTCATTGCTAGCCAGCGCCTTTACTAGTTTGATAATGGATGCAGCTGTAGTTGACAATTATCTAATTCCAATGGCCCTGCTCTTCGCACCATGCATTTCTCTTTCTATCCTGTCTCCAAAAAGGCTGATGAATAATAAATAAGATACTGCGTCAGTCACACACCTCATGTATGAAATGTGGATATTAATATATTATCCTGTCTGCCATAAAGTAGACGTTGAGGAAAATGAATCTAATGGACTGCACTACAGGTAAATGAAGAGATTATGTAGATTTTACTTAGCACATTTGTCACTGTGTATCCCATATGCCAAACTTGATATCAAATCATGCACTTACTCCCATTTTACTCTATGGCCTCGCCCGCCACCATGTTTTCCAACAAATTCATTTTCTGGGCAAAAACCAAGGGAAGAAAACTTGATTTTCTCTACTGCAGGGGGTAGGGTAGAGGGATTAAACAGGTAGGGTAGAGCTTTTTATATATATAATAGAAGGGCCACTGCACTGATCATTGATTCATCATCTTTGGCTTATTCAGTCATGGTTCAATTCACAAGGGACAAATCTGAACAAGTGTAAATTAATCTGTTATGGGAAACCATGATATATGTTCTGGAATCACTTCACATCAGTATCGCATGATCAAATGTGGCACATGCCAAGAATGGCCCACCCACCCTTTCATTCATATACCATTTCCGTTCTTTTAAGTTACCTTCCGTTCTATCATGTCTCCCTCAAGCCATTAAAGCTCATTATGTGAGATTTTGCTGCATTGCAGATACAAGAGTGCATAATAACTCAACCACCGCTTTGGCTGGTAAAGCTGGTGGGGGGGGGTTCACCTCACAGTCATTTTTGATGATGACGACGAGCGACGCCATGGCAATAGCTAGTGAGCATAGTCATTACAAGAAATATGGGACTTACCAGTGCCTGTCCCTGCTACCGCTTCTCCAATTGCAACTGAGCCGTCATCGTCTCCTCCTGCAGCGGCACTGGAGCCGGCATCACCGATGTTCTGTGTGGCTAGAATATAAAACATTACATATAATTTAGATCCCAGATACGCAACCCCAAATACAACCGCAATGCAGCACTACAGCTCAGTTAGAACGTATCTTCCAAATATCACTCGGACATTTGATTGGTTGGTTCACAAAGTTAGACAAGCCAGGCATGGAATAACGCTCAATAAAAATCCTATGGTGTTGGGTGGCAAATGCAATGCAAGTGGGACCTCATACTTTTTTTCCAGCCTTGCTGCACTGTCATTGAAAACTGGTTGTGTACTGTAACTATAAATGAGCGGGTCTTCAGCACACTACACTGGGGGGGAGGGGTGTGGTCCATGATGATCATGGCCACACTCTCGTGAACTCAACTGTGTTAGAGCTAGGCACAAACAGGAAAAGGAAATCCTTCTGAACAAACATACATGGTGATTTTTTTTATTTATAATACTAGACTTACTTGGGCCTGCTATCTGAATCTTCACGAATCACGATAATAGCACCAACATTCCAATAGATAAAAAATACCCCAAGATTCTACGGTTCTACCCTAAGAAGTCCACAACAATCATAAAAGGACTTACTGGGATCTGCAGAGTCGCTGGTGGTCGGCGCCGACTGACCAGCTTGCCCCGGACCCTCGGAATCATCCCTCTTCTTCCCCTTGGGTGCTGATGAAAGAAATTAAGAAGATAAATAAAAAGAGATTAGTGATTCTGTTAATAATCTCCACAAAATGTTTTATAAAAAGCAAATGTAGTCGCTAAAACAGATCACCAATAGTATTACTAGTTTCTTTCGACTCAAGCCCATCGACTGTCGTTAAATCCATATACCAAATCTCCTTAACAAAAACTACATTTGGAACTATTGTATTGCAGTTAGTGATCTTTGATTTTATTTTTTTCCCATTTCTCAACACCCTTGATGAGCCAACTCAGTCTCCCTTTTTTGTAATGCATAGATGCATACTTCACATCATCACTGTGAATTCAATTAAATAACATGGAACTGTACGAGCTACATAAACAAAGTCACAGAGAGAATGCGCTACTCAGTGATTCACTATAGTGACAGAAGAAACAGTCTGCAATGGCTTCTTAATTAATCAGCCAAATCGAGTGCCTGAAGAATGCGATTAGGTAGCGGCACCTGCCTAGCAGAAACTAGAAACTGGATCACACAAAAATATACCAGTGTAAACTTTACTAAATATAACTTACCTCTGAGTGTGAGCAGCATGCAATTCATTTTTTTTCCCCAGCATTGTAGAACACAAACTCAACAAATAATTAATACTCACAGAGCCCCGGAATCTCGATGCCTAGCAGGTCGAGCAGGTCCTGTTCCCGGTCAAGAATGTCCGCCCAGCGGTGCGTCAGCTGCTGGGCGGTGCGCTGAACCTGGCTGGTGCAACGCACACACAGGCGCACTGGCCCCCAGTGATGCTTGTCATTAGAGAGTGATCAAGCATTTATTAGTAGGCAGTTTAGAGAATGTGCTTTGGTGATGGTTGGACTATGTTTTGTAGAAGAGAGGGCAGTATTTTGTGGGCTTGTAGCAGGTGTGTCCTTAGTGGTGGTATTAGCTGTATGAGGATAGCAATAATGTAGCTGTTCTGTATCATATTCCTTGTCCAGCAGGCTAAGAAGGCATTTTGATGGGTCTGCATATGTCGGTGGTGGAGATTGTGTTTGAGAGTGAGTTGGTGAGCTATGTTGTTTTTGTGCAGTGGCCTTGTTGTGCAGTAGACATGGAGATGAGAAGTTGTGACGAGTGGCATGTTGCTTATTTTGTTTGCGTCTGTTTAGGGTGGAAGGTGTATGAGTTAGGGGTGGCGTGGCAGCATGCGTGTCATGCTGTAAGGTTCTAAATTGTCCAATGGATGAGAGGTGGTTAAAAGAGAGCTGCTGTGTTGCTGTGTATGTGTTAGGTGTGAGAGAAGAGAGAAAGCTTGGTGGCAGAGTTTGTTTCGGGTGAATATTATTTGTGTAGCCAGGAAGGTGGGTGTGGGTGTATGTTTCTAGTTTGTGACGGAAAGTATTATGAGGTGTTCTGAGTGTGAGATTTTCTTGTGCTGGTTTGTGTGTTAAATTCTGCTTTTGAGGAGTAGTGAGAGGAGGTGATGATGTATATGTTTTCTGTGTAAAATGTGAATGTAAAGTATTGTTGGTGAGCAAAAGCTGCAAGGTAAAGGGGGTGGTGATGTGTTTTAGAAAAGAGTATAGGTTGTGTGTGAGGGGGGATGAACAAGAGTTAAGAGTGTTGTGTTAAATTTTTATTGCTAATAGAGGAAATATTTGTGGTGCATCTGAGTGTAAGGGTTGTGTGGTTGTGTTTTTGTGATACAAAGAAGAGGAGGGTGTTGGTGGAGGAAAAATGGTAGGCTGAATATAGGTTTGTTGATGGCAGAAAGGGCTCTGTTAGGAGTAATTAAAGCAGGGAGTGTGTGTCTGGATGCAATATAGTTAAGTATGGTATAGATTTGGGTTGTGTTGGTGATGAGGGGATTGGTTGGTGGTATAGGATAGAGTGGTGTGCCAGTGAAAATAATCTCAAGGTGGATGACATAGCTGCCTGCTACTTGCATCAGCTTGCCATCTAACTGCATGTTTTCACAACACTGTGTGTCCTAGGCATTCACTTAACAATCTAATGGGTTGCTGGGAGTTATACCTGACATCTAGAATTTTATAATAGAAAACCTCAGGACAGGAATTATGACGTCCTACTGACATTAAACAAGGTGGTAATCCTTTAACTAGTTAGTCTGAGAGAATAGGTGGCAGTGGCATGGCAAATGTGAAGTTGACAAGGCAATGTAAACCAAACTTTAACAGTTATAAACCTGACATGGAAGTGTGTGCTTCATTAGCAATTATGATGTGGGCTTGACAATATGTATTCAAGTCGAGTATTGTAATCCTGGCAGAGAAATATGAAGGTAGGTAAACGGGTTCAGCTGTCTATGCGTTTCAAAGTTTGGCAGTCATTTCTGGTTGGAAGCAGAAAATAGTGTGAACGCTGATGTAGCTGGGATGTTGGAGGAGGAAAGGAATTTGTATTCTTGAAAAGGTAACCTTCTGCTCTCCTATGCAAATTTATACCAGTAAAACTGACCCTTTGTCCAGATGTTTTTAGGTTACTGTGAGGAACCTTATTCGATCACTCTATAGAGAAGTTAGATCAAATGCTGATAGGACAGATGAAATAATCTGGAAGGGGGAAGTGACACATCTGACTTGGTTCTTCTTTTAAACAGGCAAAGATTTAAAAAGTGGTGCTGACAAACAGCTAAATAGATCAAGTATTAATAATAATAGAAAAGGGAACCATATGCCCATATGAATAATAAGTTTCACCAAGAGGCATGTGGTTGGTTTAACAGTGCAGTAAGTTCCCTTGAACCTTTACTTTGTTGACATTTGGTTGTTAAAAGCATTGTAGGGCACCATAGATGAGAGTCTGTGGAGATTACTAGTCTCTCTCAGTGTTGTCTCACCGAATTTCAGTTTTCAAGCAACACTAATGGTAAATGAGCAGATATATTATAGCAGGTCAACTATATAAATATGGGTATCAAGAACTGTTAGAGTCTCAAGCTATCCCTTTAAATTGTGTGTATGACTAAAACCGCTTTTGCTGACAAAAAAGGTTATCATCAAACATAGAGGGAATGTATTATGAGGGACCTGCCCAAGTTGCCCTCCAAATTCACTGCATTACTCCAACTGTGTGGCTTTCAAATTATTTAAAAAACTTAAAGTAGGGATAGTAATACAAGTTTTTGTATATATAGCTGTACATATGTGTGTTCATTATTATTTGTTGGCCCACCATATGAGCATTGAAAGAGAGGTGGAAGCAATTGTCCTATGGCAGTACAGTTTGATGAAAAGCTTGATTAACAAAAGAAACTGTGAACATTCAATTTGCAGTTATTTATATATCATGTGTCAGCCAACTGAAGAAGTGGAAACGTATAACCCAAATTAGGAGTGAAAACAAGCTTTAGGATCAATAAATTACTGGCAGCAGTGAAGACTCTTAGCAAGTATGAGGAATTTCAGACCTTTTGAACAAACAGTATTCCTATTTTAAGATATTGAACCATTCTATATGTAACAATCTACATCTTGATAGACATCTAGGGCCGTCATCACCAGTTGCCTGGAGTTGTATCCACGGGGGACACAGATCCAGATACTGTTCTGGGCAACTACATGTTTTCTGGTGTCTGAGAGCCTGGCATTATTGGGCCCTCAAACTCTAGACTTGATACTTCCAGATCCGAAGACATCAGACCAAGAGACTTGAGAGAAGCAGTGGGGGCTACGTGCAGCAGCTGCACCCGGCCCACTTCTACCCTCATGCTTCAGCATGGTGGAACAGAAAGGCTCCCACTGCTGACGTAAAAGTAGCTCTGCCCTCCCACCACACCCCACACCCTTCCTCTACTAACTGGCCAAGAAACACAACCCAACACATTTATCACCTGGTTGAAGCTAGTGGTAAATATGTGTAGATTTGGGTTAATTATTTTGCGCAGAACGCGGAAAAACGTGTGAAATCGGAACCAGTATTACTGGGGATGAATGCTATTCTGTTTGCTGGGGAAAATAACCTGTAAACCCATTAACTCATTTGGATATACAGGCCAGAATTGTTAATTCCTGACCTGGCATTACCCTGAGTGGAACACATAATGAGGGCATTGGTAGTAACTGTCTTGTCTAGAATCACAGATCTGACATTAGGACAAATAGTATTAAACTAAGGCAGCTGTACAGGTACTTGACAAACTTAAAGCTCACCAAGGGCTTATGCCCCTGTAAAATACAGATATATTTTAAGAGAGCTGGGGTATTTAATTAATCAAATAGCAGTGTAGCTATAGATTTGATCACTCCTGAATAATGTCATGTATCACCACTAGACACTATTTTTTAGATCATACACTTAATATTACCTCTGTTTTGACATACAGACTTAATTTTTGAAGTTTTATCAGAGGATGGAGGTACCTACATGTGTAGCCAAGAACAATAAGGAGGTGTCCCTAGGGACTACTGAAATATTTAGTTGCGACTTTTTGAAAAAGATACCAAACTATATGTTATAGCTATAGTTATACATTTTAATTTGCTTTAATATATCATTAGATTTCTGACCAATTTTGAAAAATTAGATATTTTGACATAGAGCAGGTTATTTATCCAAGTTATGGGCATTGCAGCAACAAGATGTATTATCGTGAGACATGGTTTTGTCCTCATTAATTGTAGATTGGCATTTCCATAGATGAACTCTAACTTAATATGAGAATGTATACACGACCACCATTCCACAAACAGAGTGACTTACAGTTATGGAAAACATACTCAACAGTAGAGTACGCCCACACGCGGTCCCAACTTCTTTCATTTTACATTTGCTAACATTGTGCCTCACCAGGAACTTCTTTGTGTTTGATGACTATTTCTACCAACAGATCAAAGGCACGTCTATGGGCGCAGTTTTTGCCCTGAATTTTGAAATTGTGTGTATGGACAATCTAGAGACCACAAAGATACTGACTACGACAAATCCGTACCAGAACAATATACGAGTCTGGAAACGATATATTGACGATACTTATTTAATTTGGCATGGGGATCAAGTCACAGTACTTGAGTTTTTGGATTGGCTCAATACCAACAGTAACGGCCTAAGATTTACCCTAACACACAGTAAGACGGCGGTCTCTTTTCTTGACCTCATGATTAGACACACAGAGGGTGAGCTTTTCACTGCATTTTACAGGAAACCTACAGAAGGGAACACATTACTGCTCTATGACAGCCACCATCCTTGCGCCTTGCGTGACTCACTCCCATTTTCACAATTCCTCAGGATGAGGAGGAACTGTACATTCAAGGAAGACTACTTCCATGAAGCTAATACCTTAGCAGATAAATTACTAGCCAGAGGATACCCACGTAAACTAGTGCGAAGATCCATCAAGAGAGCCTGGTACTGCCCAAGAGAAAGCCTCCTTACACCCAAGACAAAAGACACACAAAATCGATTAGTCTGTGTCACTACCTTTTCCCCTATATCCAACAGAGTCAAGAAAAGTGTTCTCAAACACTGGCCAGTACTGAATGCCAGTGACTATAATTTGGAACGTCCCTTGTTTGCATTTCGCAAAGACAAAAACATCAAGGACCATCTGATCAGAGCTAGCCTCCCCCCTAAAAAAAACACACAAACACTTAATGACCTCTGGGGTTCTCCCCCCCTTATTGGCCACTCTAAATGAGGCAATTGTACTGTAGGCAAATACACTATTGAAAGCAAAGAATTTGTATTCAATACCATCAGAGTCTCTCTTGAACAATTCTCTAATTGCAATACTTCCAATGTAATGTATGCCATCAGATGTCCATGTGAAATGATTTACATTGGCCAAACTACCCTAAAAGTGAGTATTCGAATTTGCCAGCACCATAGCAGAATTCGCTGCAAGGTCCCAGGTGCTCCGCTTGTAGATCACTTTTCGTCAAAGGGACACACGGAGGACAATATCCATTGGTAAGTCCTCAACGTGGTCAAACCACCTCTGAGAGGAGCCGACATTAAGAAAATCCTTGACAAAGAAGAACTTAAAATGGATTCTTCGGACGAAGAGACTGTACACGGGTCTCAACCGCACCGAAGACTCGACCACCCTCATCTAATCTAGATTGTAAATGACTTTCTCTTTTTTCCTTCTTACAGGTCTAATGTTGCCCAATCAATGAATATTGCAATTGCCCTTTCCTTTTATAGTTCGAATGTTTTCCAATCTGCTTCCCTTATGATATTCTCCCGACATTGTAAACTGAGGGAGATGAATACACAATCTACCATGTACGGCTGTACTTATCACCATTTCTAGATGGGTCTTGGAGTTATAACTGCCCTCTGATAATTACACCTACAACGTCCCAACCTTGCCTTGATGTAGCGTAGTCTCATAATATCAATTGGCTCTCAGACACCATGCCCCCCCAAGAGGAGTCATATGACAGGTCTTTGCATTATTGAACTTGTAAGATTGTTCATTCTTTGTATTCCACGTTGTCTTACACTGTCATTAAGTGGGAAACAGCCATAACATTGCATGCATTACATCGCATGCTTTTACAACGCGGTCGTTTCAATGACTTGCTGTAGGGGGCGCACTGGTGTTGGATTTACAATCCAACACCTTCCCTGAGGTTGCACAAACTGGAGTAGGAATAGTAAATTATAATATTCCTAAGTCCAGCGCGCCCCCTACAGCAAGTCATTGAAACGACTTGCGATGTAATAGTTCGCATTCATGTAAAGGCATGCGATGTAATGCATGCGATGCAAAGGTATGTATTCATATGAGTGACTTTAAACATTGTTCCTCTCTCCTAAAAATACATTGTTCACATGTAATTAGGGGCAGTAATTACGTAAGTGAAGTATTGTACCATTGACTCTTCCTGTATCTGTACTTATTCTGTGAATAAAGAAACAGTATCCTTTGGACCCGATATCACACTTATAATATTCGACCAGTCAAAATATTCCATTCAAGCCAATACTTCTTCACTCTTATCTCACATACACACTTGAGGGAATATTGCCATATAACTACCACAGAGAGTCATGAACCATAAAATATACAAAGATGTACAAAGATATATAAATCGATTTATTATAAAAACCAGTGTATCTAAAAAGACGTTTAAGAAACTCAAGGGCAATAAAACCCTATACTATATGAACACAATACATTGCATGGTAAATAGACAGAAATCACAAAGGTTTCAGAGCAAATAATCACATGTTAAAATACAATCCATTTTAAAAAAACCAAAAATAAAACAAATTAAAGAGAGTACATAGCACAGACAGGTTCAATTTATCATTAGTTTTTTACACATCTGTTTTACACCAATATTTAAGGCAAAGATCCTGGTATGTGTTACTCATAGACCTCCGCCTTTCTAACAGATTGTGTATTAAGATGAGCGTCGACGCGTTTCGATGGATGAAAAAATTTTAAACCATCTTTTTCAAGACCGAACCAATTTGACTCTCCTTAAATAAAACGAATTTTTCTCAAATAAACAATATCAATTTAACCACCACCTCCCATAGGTAGTACTAATCGTATCAAAAAGTACTAGACGGATATAATGTGATGTAATATCTTTACTTGTCTTCACTATTCCGTTCTCAATTAGTGAAAATAAATCTGAATTAAAAACTAATTTCCCAACATCCTAAATTGATGCCATATTTTGAAGCTAAAAATGGTTTTGTAGTCTTCCAAACAGGTCTATAGCACACCGTTTATAAGACCTCCGCCACAGGTAATATATTGATGTATCGATGGTTCTCAAGATAGCTCCTTAAAAGTGGAAGCAGAATTACTGCTGTCAATGGGCGAATTATTTCAATTTGTCGTCCTCTATAACTCCCTCTTTAACATTAGGGTAGTTAGCGCGGTTGTCATCACATGCGGTCCTCGTCCTTCAGCGGTTAGTTGGCCACTGTACTTATTCTACCTTTCACCCTCTTAAGATGACCGCCGCCATACACCAAATTTTACTCTACACCATATTGCGTCAAATCATCACGCACATGCCCCGCGTCACAGCCACGATGCCTTCTTGTTCCATGCTGCAATTGCATTGGATGCTGTACAACAAATTGAACTATGGTCGCGCGGTGGAACTTCTACTCCCCAGGTGAGACCGCAACCAAAACTAGGGCCTTATCATACCGGGAGATTGTGCAGCCACTTCAATGTTTGTTATTTTAATTGCTGCAGTGGTATCCTTGTAGAATTCCCTCGGAGAATATCACAGCGGCATGCATTGCCTCGCCTAACCTTGTACAACCCACCTACCCACAGGTCGCTCCTCGTGCCCCCTCCGTGGTATGCATTGCTACTATCTACTCTATTGACTAGTGTGGCTTTTTTACTTGTTTTTCACTCGTCTACAATCACCTCCTTCTCCCCTTGGTGACTTGAGGACCTTAAGCCATGCTACTATATCGTTCAATGACCATCTTCCACGGTCCTTGATGATAGGACCTGACCCCCAAAACTCAATTTTCTTGAATCTAAGGTATATATTCACACCTTGAACACCACCGTAATGACCTAATCACTTCTGCTCCCCCCAATCATCGCCTGTCACCACCACCCCTCCGGGCCATAGGATTTATACAGCATGATCCACAATATAGATCAATAATAATTTTAAATTATAAAATTGAATCTTCACCTTACCCGACCCGAGCTTGCATTATACTTAGACTATATAACCTTCTTGTTAGGGACCAGTGTTCCTTATAACATTTCATACCCAAGGTCCCCGACCACTTATTGGGTTCCCTTGTTTGTTTCAAATATGGTTTTAGGACTCTGGGCACTTTATCACTGCTGACCAGTGCTAAAGTGCATGTGCTCTGTGTCTAAAATGTAACAGCATTTGGCTTCTCCATGACTGGCATATTTGATTTACAAAAAAGTCCCTAATATAGTGCTTTACATGTGCGCAGGGCCTGTAAATCAACTGCTACTAGTGGGCCTGCAGCACTGATTGCGCCACCCACCTGAGTAGCCCTTCAAACCTGTCTCAGGCCTGCCTCTGCAGAACCTGTGTGTGCAGTTTTAAACTGCCATGCCAACCTGGCAGGTACTCTTACTGCCCAGGCCCAAACATTCCCTTTTATTACATGTAAGGCACCCCTAAGGTAGGCTCAAGGTAGCCCCATGGGCAGGGAGCAGTGTATTTAAAAGGTAGGACATGTGCTGTTGAGTTTTACATGTCCTGGTAGTGAAAAACTGCTAAATTCGTTTTTCACTATAGCAAGGCTTATCTCTCCCATAAGTTAGCATTGGAGCTGCCTTGTAACACTTTACAAGTGTAACTTCCAATTAGGAGCAGATAGAAAACTTGTGTTTGGTGTCTCTGGACTCATAATTTATGTTATACCCGGCTTTCTAAGCAGGTTTATCCCCAGACTTTTTGCTTTTGGGCCTCCTGTTTTTGACCCCGCTTTTGCTGGTTTTAGGACTTTGGGCATTTTACCACTGCTGATCAGTGCTAAAGTGCATATTCTCTTTGTGTAAATTGTTATTATGGATTGGTGTTTTACCTGATTGGCTTGTTTGACTTACTGCTAAGTCTCTAGTACAGTGCACTGTGTATGCCCAGGGCCTGTAAGTCAAATGCTGGTAGTGGGCCTCCAGCACTGATTGTGCCACCCACATAAGCAGCCTTGCAAAAGGTTCTCAGACCTGCCGCTGCAGTGTCTGTGCGCAGTCTGGTACTGCCATATCGACCTGGCAAGTGCACCCCCTTGCCAGGCCCTAATCTTCCCTTTTATTACATGTGAGTTACCCCTAAGGAAGGCCCACGGTACCCCTGTGGGCATGGTGCAGTGTATGTGAAAGGTAGAACTTGTACTGATGTGTGAGACATGTCCTGATAGTGAAATACAGTGTATTTATTTTTGAACTATTGAAAGGCTATCTGTCCCATACGATAGAATGGGAGTTTATTTATAACATCTTATAAATATAACTTCCCATTGGGACAAGATTGGGAGGTAAAGTTTAGTATGCCTGAACTCAGAAGATAAAGATGCATCTTTTAGTAAGGATGATTTTTGCATTCTGTGTTTGAGAATACCACTTTTAGAAAGTGGGTATTTTCTTGCTTAGCCATCCTGTGTGCCTCTGCTGGGTTGTGTATTGACTATCTGGCTTTGGAGTAACAGGGGATGGGGATGGGCCTTCACTGTAGACAGCCACTGGGGGGGTTGAGGTGTGTCCTGCCTTTCCTGGATGAGTCAGGGCTGGGCTGAATAGACCTGGGCTGCATTTAGAGTAGGGGGAGGAGATTCCCTTGCACCTGAATGGGCCTGGTCTGCCTTACACAATGCTGTCTCCACCTCCTGCCGGGAAGCTGGGCCAGAGAGGACAGAACTGGTTTTGACTGAGCGCAGAGCCTCTCTGTCACAAGAGAACAAAGAGAAATGCTGTATAAATATTGGGGCCCAGACCCCAGGACTTTAGATCATTTCTGGAATTCAAGAGGAACCTTTGCCAAGGAGAAGAGCTGGAGAAACTGAAGGAGAAGTACTGCCCCTTTGCTGTGTGCTGTCTGTGGTTGGCCTGCTGTGGCTGTTTCTGCCAAGGAAAGGACAAAGTCTTTGCTGTGTGCTGTGTCCCCCTGCTTTAGGAAGATCTCCAAGGGCTTGAAGTAGAGCTTGCCTCCTATTCTGAAGTCCCAGGGACACCAAGACTTCACCACCAGCTCCCTATAACTTCCTTGCTTGGAGTTCTGACCTGCCAAGAAGTGCCTGTTGATGAGTTGGACCTCTGGAGGTTGTTCCTGCTTTTGGGAGCTGGAAAAGACACACAACTATGAGAAGCGTGACACATCCGCACCTGTTTCGAATGCATCACCACCGCGCGGAAAGAATTTCCATGCATTGTCATCGTGCCGCTGAAGAAAGCGATGCAGCGCCTGCCCGCGGCTGGAGAAATTGCTGCACGATGCATCAAGTGCACTGATCTACGAAGTCTGAGATCACTGCACTGATTCCGACGCAGGCCCTGCTGTGTGGCTGCAAAAACCAACGCATCGGGGGACCGCAGCTGGAGAGTCCATAGCAGCGCCTTTGCCACCGCCGCATCGAGAACCGCCGCATCCCCGAGTCCCACGCATCACACTGGAGCGCTAAGTCTACAAGGACACCTGGGCCACAGTAATAAACGGACACATCACCTCCCCGCACAGTAAGAAACAGACGCATCACCTCCCCGCACAGTAAGGAACCAACGCATCACCTCCCCTGCGTGGCAATAAGGAACTGACGCATCACCTCCCCTGGAGTAAGGTACCAATGCATTACCTTCTCTGCGTGTAAGGAACCGACGCATCACCTTCACTGCGGCTGTTTTTGTTTATGATTTTGACACATCCAAGGTACTTTGTGTTAAAAGTGTTGTATCTATAGTTTGCTATGGACAGAACTGTTTTTACCTTCTAAGAAGTACATTTTGATTGCTGTATTGTGGATTTTTGTCGTGTTTGTCTTGTTTGGTTTAGATAAAGATTACTTATTTTTCTAAACTGGTGTGGTGTTCATTTGTAGTGTTTTCAATGTATTACTGTATGTGTGCACAAATGCTTTACACACTGCCTCTGAGATAGGCCTGTCTGCTCATGCCAAGCTTCCAAGGAGGTGAGCAGGGGTTATTTTAGAAGTGTATCCTCCTTACCCTGACTAGGAAGAAGGGTCTCTACTTGGACAAAGGTGCAAACCATTGCCAACTAAAGTCCCCCATTTCTAAAACATCTTTTGGTGAAGGTGGTTTTAAAATTGCAGGTCTGAAAATGCCACTTTTAGAAAGTTGGCATTTTCTTACTTAAACTATTCTGTTCCTCTGCCTGTCCCTAGAATATACATCTGGGTCAAGGTAACAGCTGGGATTTGTGAATTCACTCTAGACAGTCACACACAAAGGGATGAAGTGTGCCTTACATATTAACAGACTGATGGGTCTTCCAGAGCTTGAGTTGTGGGAGGAGTTGACACTTGCACCTGAATAGGGCTGTGCCTGTCGTCCCCACACTAAGAGCTGCATACCCCCCTGTAGTGTGTCTGGAGCCAGAGCCAGGAAGGGCAGGGTCTTCTTGTGCACTACAAAGACCTTTCTTCGAAGTCTCCCTACTTCAAAGGATGGAATGGGTATAAGTGCTGGACCTCTGACACTATATACTCAGAACACTTCTAGGCTGAGGAAATTGTGCCAGGAAGAAGAACAGTCATGCTACCAGGAGGGACTGGCACTTTGCTGCGTGCCTTGCTGTGTTAGCCTGCTGCTTCTTGCATGCGAGTGAGAGGACTGAACTTTACTCTCTACATCCTGCTTTCTAAGGTTCTCCAAGACCTTGACTGAGCTTGCCTCCTGTTGCTGAAGTCTCAGGGACATCAAAGTCTTCCCCTGCATCTTGCTACCAGCACCTGGGCTGCTCTGCTGTGAGTCCTGACCTGCCAAGTGGTGCCAAGACAGTCCTAGGGCCTTGAAGGTGGATTTGGTGCTGCAACCAGGAAAATGACGCATCGACTCAAAGCGTCAGTTCAGATCCGTGCTTCCCTGCAAAACCAATGCATCACTGCTGCCTGCACCAAAGCTGTAGATACCGCTCGCCAAGTGCGCAATGCAGCAACCCTGACTTTGCTGCAGCGCTCCAAAGAACTGCCGCAGCGTGAGTCTCGACATCATGCCACTGATGTTCATGATGCGCTGTCTCAACTCCGACAATCGACTCTCGATCAGTCCATCACCTTTGTTCCAGCAGTTCAACTTCGGCACCAAGGAATCAATGCTCCACGCTCTCAACATCGACACAGCCTCGACACCGGATCTCCTTCACGAACTGAGGTCTCGCAACCCACACATCACCTTCTCTGTGCAACTCATTATCCCGGAACGTCAAAAGCTTCAGCGACCTTGCACTACCTTAATGAACCGACGCCTCAACTGAATCCGCGACGCCTTACCTCCTCTGCGTGATGCATAGTCTTTGGTTTGAGACGCATCCAAGGTACTGCAAGGGGGTCTGCATGACTTCTGTATCCGGCCCGCGCTTCTTCGCGATCGGACTGAACTTTTTGGATTTGTCCCGGTCAAGCGTGACCAGATAGCCCCAGTTGGAGCTATAGACTTCTAAATACTGCATTTTGATTTAATCTTTAAAAATGTATATCTTGACTTGTGTATGTTGGATTTCTGTCATTTTGGTCTTGTTTTACTCAGATAAATATGGCTATTTTATTAAACTGACGTAGAGTACTTTTGTGGTGTTTTCACTGTGTTACTGTGTGTGTGTGCACAAATACTTTACACATTGCCTCTTTAGTTCAGCCTAACTGCTCACTGCCAAGCGACCAGAGGGTGAGCACAGGTAAACTTTTAGTGTGTACTACACTTATCCTGACTAGAGTGTGGGTCCCTACTTGGACAGGGTGCATACCTGCGCCAACTAGTGACCCCATTTCTAAAATTGGTGATCAGCGGTGAGGATAGGACTTGTATTTATGCATTACACACAGTGATTCTGTTTTTCTTTTTCTCTTTTTGCAACCTTTTTGATTTTTCATATCAACCATGTCTCAATTTGGGGCGTGGCTGAGCCGGCGACTAAGATGGCCGCCTGACTCGTAAGCTCCGGAGCCATCGCGACTCGCTTTCCACTCCCTGGTGCATATGTGCTGCATGATGATTATTGGCGATATGCTGGGCATGCTTAAGGTGTGAGGCACCCCTGGCCCCAACAACGAAGTCTGGAGGTGCCTGGGTTGTTGAGAACTCGACGCTGCGTAGCCGAGCCTGCCGCGGCCCTCGGAGGCCCTGAGTCAACAGGGGACTCGGGTGAGCCTGAGGGCGGGGCTCGGCGTGCACTGACGCACTGAAGAGCCTCAGGCGTCCGGCGGCTCTCTTGTTTATGGAGCTGGCTGAAAAATGAACCCGGCTGCATCGCTTTAAACACCGGTGCCTCCGCCCTGCTTGTAGCGGGAAGCGCGATACAACAGAGTGGCGGCTGAGACGGCATCCTCCGGTCCGGTGCAATGGCGTTAAGAGCCGCGACGTGGAGAACGTGTGCCAGCACAGAGAATAGGGCATGAAACACTGAACTGAGCCTGGCTATGTATTTCACAATGCTGCCTCTGCAATACGCATGAAGCGAGTGCTGATCCCTATGTAGTGTGCCCCAGACACCGGACTTTCCTTTTTATATGCTCATGTGCCCCAGCTAATTTTTCAACATGTCTGGTAGCCTCACTGTGTGATTGTCGATTGCTTGGATGCCGGCCTAGTCATTCCATCACGCTGCGATATTTAACCTACACCATTGTGGCCTCTGTGCACACTCTACACCATCCCGCAGTGCTGCGAGGGCCATGCCTCAAAGAATACTTTCTGGTGCAGACTGCCTTCCACGACCCACATAGTGTACCCCGTAGCAGGCACCACAATCCCAGTACTGCTTGCTGACCATTGAGATTGCTTAATGGGCCGCACAGACCCCAAGCAGCGGCAATTAACCTTTGAAGGGGGCAAGAACCCCAGGCGTGAGGAGACAGACGGCGGCGCCGAACAAGATCAGGGGCAGCTTGAGGGCGCGGTGGCCATTATGGCCGAACTCAGGGCGGGATTTCAATCTATAGACGCCCGCTTGGACACTCTCACTGGTCGACTCGACGACATTAACAGCCTCTTGGACGCCCAGGATGCCCGGATCGAAAAAACGGAACAGCGAATATCAGAACTGGAGGATACTCATCCCTCTATACAGAAGAGATTGGACAGGACAGAAGGCCTACTCACCAACTCGCAACTAAAGCAGAAGCCCTGGAAGCGCGTTCGCGCAGAAATAACCTGCGCGTAGCTGGAATTGCGGAATCGACCAATACAGGCCCCATGTCCAGCTTTATTGAATCTCTACTAGTGGACCTGTTCGGGAGGGAATCCTTCTCTGCCACATTCGCGATTGATCGGGCACATCGATCGCTGGGTCCCCCGCCGCCACCCGGGGCGACCCCTAGGATAATCATCGCCAAGCTTCTCAATTACAATGATCGGGACACTGCGCTCCATCTGTCGAGAGAGCGTGGCTCGCTTATGTATCAGGGCTCCTTATCTCATTGTTTCCTGACTTTACGCCCTTAGTACAAGAAGCTCACCGCAAATACACTGATGTGAAACGCTCGCTTCAGAAAGCAAACATCAAGTATGCTATGTTGTACCCAGCCAGACTCCGTGTGCAGATTGGGAACACATCACAAATATTTGACACGCCGGACGCAGCGGCCAAATTTTGGAAACACCATCAGCAGACGATGCAGAGACAAGAAAAAGATGGGTGGCTCACACTAATGACTGATGGTTTTCGCCACCCGTTACTGTACTGTATCCTTTGACCTTTGCTTGGGCTGCCAGCCTGGTGGCGTATCGACCGCCTTAACTGCACAGATAATGTCTACCAGCTTATATGGGATGAGATGGCTCTGGCTGTCTTGGCTATCTATGCTCCAGATGCTGAGACCAAATTTTGGAAACATCAGCAATTGACGGTGCAGCGACAAGAATATGACGGACGGCCAGACACTGACGCTCGGTGATCTTTGCACTCCGATGGGGTGACGCATCTATAGAACAATGCCTACATTGACAAACTGATAATGTATTGATTATCTTCAGTGTGCTGGAATAGTCAACTGTTTTATATGTTGTATGCCTGGGGTCACCAAGTCACCTCTTTATTTCAGCGGAACGGGCCTAGACTTGAACCGCGTAGTCAGATTGGGTGGGAATAACTAATGTAGTGCCTATCCGGTAACGAGATGGCTCTGTCAGAGTGTTGCCACTCCCCTCAGGATGACTTCCTACTCTTTTTCCTTTCCCTCCCTCCCCCTCCTTCCTCCCTTTACTTCCCTATGTACTTTGTTTCCTATTTGGGATTCAACAGGTGCCGTATATTTGAGTATCCGATGGGGGTGGGGGGCAGGGTTACGAAGGGGTTTTCGTTTCAATTTGTTAGTTTTTAGCTGTTTAGTTTGTCCGGAGCACAACAGTTATGCAGCATGACTAGTGGCAGTCTGATTTTACCAGTTCCCTCCAACAGATTGCAATTGGTTAAATGCTTAAGAAGGAATTGACCATCACTGGATTGCATCTTAAATGTGTATCTTGGAATGTAAGGGGGCTCTCGTGCCTGAAAAAGAGTAGACAGGTATTGGCCTGTCTAGCGAGACACTGCATTCAGATCGCCTTCCTCCAGGAGACTCACTATGCACCGCTTCCTGCACATGGGTTCGCAGCGGCGTGGGGGCAGAATCGGTTCTTTTCTTGTTATAGTTCATATTCACGGGGGTATGCATCTTAGTACACCGCTCTCTTCCATTTCAGACCATATCGGTGGTAACGGACCCAGAGGGCAGATTCCTTTTGGTACAGGGTTCCCTTGGGGGAATGCCAGTGTTGGTAGCCAACATATACGCTCCAAATACTGACACATCAGATTTTTTTTCCACAATAGCTGGGCACATTGACCGACTTAACGCAGACACTATATTAATGGGCGGCAACTTCAACCTCACACTAGATCCTTCTACTGACACGACTGGGCCGGGGCGTGTTACAAAGCTGCACGCGACAAAAGATCTTCTTACTCTATTGCAGGCAGCATTACTGGCTAACCCCTGGTGTATCAGCTATCCTGGATCCCGTAACTACTCCTTCTACTCTGCCCCGCATGGTACTTGGTCCCGAATCGACCATTGGTACCTCACGCCGCGGCTACTCCTCGAAGTACAGAAGGTTGAATATTTACCTCGTACCCTCTCTGATCATTCCCCGGTAATCTTAGAGGTCATTTTCCCTTCGATACCGAAGCAGCGTTCCTTATGGAGGTTCCCTACAAATGCGCTACTAGATTCAGTATTCCACTGTGAAGTAGGAGACGCAATTACGGAATTCTTCGAATTGAATGGGGGCACCGTAGACTCCCAGCTTGTGCTCTGGGACGCCTCTAAGGCCTTTATCCGGGGTGTCTGCATCTCGAAGCACGCTGGTGTGTTGAGCTCTATACGTGGTGAGCTGAAAAAAATAGAACAGAAATTAAAAGATATCGACATTGCCATGCAGGGCACCCCGTCATTGGCAACACTTCGGGACAGTGCCCACCTAATGACTGAATTCACTGACGCTGCTGCCCGAGAGGTAAAGTATATGGGGAAGTACGCCAGGGCCCGTCTATATGGCGAAGGTGAAAGACCCGGCAGGACACTTGCTCATCTCCTTTGACCACAATACAAGTCGACATTTGTGACCCAACTAGACACTGACGCAGGTGACCCACTGACGAAGGGAGCTGATATTATTACAGCTTTTCTGGAGTACTGTACCAAGCTATATCAGACAAAATGCCCACCTACTGGGCAAGCCCTTAATGAATATCTACAAGAGATAGCTATGGTCTGGCTTGAAGAGGGCCAGCATGATTTTTTGGCCTCCCCGATCGATGAAGATGAGATAAAACAGGCAATTAAAGACCTAGCCAGCAGTCGTGTCCGGGGTCTGACAGGCTCTCCGGAGACTTTTACAAAGCCTACCAACACAAACTCGCTCCCCGCCTCTTGGAGGTATATGATGAGGCGCTGCAGAGAGGATCACTCTCACCAACAATGCGCGAAGCTATTGTCACACTGTTACTCAAACCAGACAAATCACCCCACAAATGTCAATCTTACAGGCCATTATCGCTACTTAATCACAATTATAAAATCCTCGCTAAAATACTTGCCACTCGGCTGGCACTGCTAGTCGACACCACATTATGCCCCTACCAGGCCGGTTTTATCCCGGGATGGTCTACCACATTGAATCTACGCGCAATCTTCTCAGTGATAAATCAAATAGAGCCCACCTTACCGGCGGCAGCCATGATGCTAGACGCCGAGAAGGCTTTTGACTCTTTGGAGTGGTCCATTCTGTATGCTGTAATGCAAAAATTGGGCATCCCCATTCGTTTTTTAAACCTTGTTTGGCTACTATACTCTAATCCGGTGGCACGACTGAAACTAAACGATTTGATTGCACCTCAATTTGCTCTAACACGGGGCACCAGACAGGGGTGCCCACTTTCACCCCTGCTATTTATTATAGCTATGGACCCACTTGCCCGTCACATTCAGGAACAACATTTGCACCGTGGATTGCGGTTGCATAAGGGCCCACTTATCGCATCATTCTATGCAGATGATGTGATGCGGTTTGTGCGCAACCCTGCCGACAATATGCCCCCTCTCCTTAGAGAAGTGGTCCGCTTTGGGGTGCATTCGGGTTTGGTCATAAACTGGACCAAGTCTGAAATATTTCCATTGACCCGTGCCACCATATTGGGTGACCTTGAGTTCCCCTTACAGTGGTGTACTAATCCTCCTAAGTACCTGGGCATCTATCTACATTGTAGCGCCCCCGAGGTCATCCGTTTAAATTACGGCCCTGCTATCGACCGTCTTGAGACTCAAATCAACAAATGGATGAAACTCCCTTTTTCCATCGCTGGTAGGATTGCTATTATAAAGATGGTGGTGCTACCACGATTTTTATATCTTTTTTTGAAGATCCCCATACCGCTCACGGTGACTTTTTTTAGCACACTCCGATCACTCCTGATACGACTAATTTGGGTGGATAAACAACCACAAGTAAACCAGGCTACTTTAACAATGCCATTTGAAAGGGGGGGGCTTTGGAGTCCCTGACTTCTACCTCTACTACCTGGTGGCCTGGGTGCACTTCACGTATTACTGGTACCACCCTGATGCCCGACTGCAATATCTCAGGGCTGACAGATCGCAGATTTATCCCCAGTCCCTATCGCCAGTCCTGCCTCAGGGCCTTTCGCAATGCCCTACAGAAATACAAACAGTGCCCACGACCTGCTGGGCATGGACTAAACTATGGAGACACCTGCAATACAAGTCCCTTTACTCACCACACTTATCGCTAGCAGATAACCCGTGGCTCCCCCTACCTTGGAAACGCTCACCAAAAAAACACTACTTAAACATAGACTCCTAAAAGTGGGTGATCTGTTTCATGATTCTAGACCTTGCTCGACTGCCGACTTAGCTGCTCGCGGACCCGCCACACATATGGATAATTTTTTGCTTCATAGAATCCGTGGCTCTCTCTTGAAAACTTTGCCAGAGGCCACATCTGAACCGGATGATTTTCGCCCACTCACACTTGTCATAAATTTGCCTGATAACACTCAGCTAGTGTCACGCCTTTACCACCTAGCGCTCTCCCTTCGTCCCCCTGTGGGTTCTAAGGCTCGATTTGCCTGGGAACAGGATTTTAAGATCAATATTTCTGATGACGTATGGCGGTACTGTTGTACACAGACGCATTACGTCTCCAATAACTACAGACACAAGTTATTACACTTCAAATACCTTCATAGAGTGTACGTAACCCCGAAGTTGCTATCCAAAATGAATCCATCTGTACCTAACGCGTGTATGAGATTTGGTACGCCGGAAGCAGATTTTTCACACCTATCATGGAATTGTTCACCTGTACACGCATACTGGGAAGATATCTTTCGACAACTGTCCCTTATGGTTGAACATACTATGCAGCCCAGACCGCTGATGGCCCTTTTGGGGTATGTCAAGCCACTCAAAAAAAGCATTAGACGATTCTCTGCGATAGCTCTACTGATAGCTAAAAGGCAGGTGTCATTGCATTGGGGCAGGGCACAGGCACCATCAGTGCGAGCATGGCTTCGAGACCTCACTTACTGTGATACTATGAGCTACACATATGCCACACTTCTGCCCATCACTTCACGACCCTGTGATATTTGGCAACCACTCAAGGCTTATTTACGAGCCCACTCCTTAGACGATGGTTAAGAAGGATAAACACACACATAGGCAGTGCAAGGCTGGCAGCACTATCGTGGAATAGGTGCATGATGAATGACTCACATTATGAGGGATGTTTCCACATGCAATAAGGTAATGATATTACGACTGACCGCTGTGATATTGCTGCACTGTAATTGCTACTAGATCCTTCTTTGTTAGTTTCTCCTTGTATTTTGTTTTTTGCATTTGATTGAAGAAAGCGTTTTCTATCTGACATAATGGCGCAGCAGATCCGACATTTGCGGGCTGCTTGCCTCTGTATATCTGCCTGGTTATATTGTCTCTTGAAAAATGCAATAAAAAGAGTTTAAAAAAAAAAAACATGTCTCAATTTGCAGAGCCAACAGTTGATCCTGCAGTAGAGGCGTTTGAGCAGGAGAAGTTAGAAAAGTACACGGTGTCCCAGCTGAAAGGTTTCTGCAGGGAGCTCAAGTGTTCTTTTAAAGGTCTCACTAGAAAGGAGGAGCTGCAAAAGGTGCTGAAGTCCTGGTTAGCAGTCAGAGATGCAGCTGTGTACCCAAAGAATGAAAATGATGCAATTTTGGAGGAGGAGGAACCCAGCTTGCATCTTGAATGGCTGCAGGATCCAGCATTGCCTCTGGGTCAGGGGACCAACTAAATGGTGGAAGAGCTCCCTCCAGAGCTGTCAGCAGTGTTTCCACTAGAGGCCTGTCTTAAGCAGAGTTGGAGGACAGGCGAGAAGAAACGGAGCTCAGGATGGAACTTGTCAAGCTCAAAATATCCATGGAGGAGAAGAAAATGATGTTAGCTCAGGAGCTGAGCTTTTTTTGTTTTTTTTGTTTTATATATCGCGAACTAGACCCGAGACATCGGGCATCAGAGTGCTTTACATGAGCACCAGTTTTGTTACAGATGGACACATTCATTTTTGTTAGGCATGGGGAGATTAAGTGATTTGCCCAGAATCACAGGATGTAGAGCGTCATTGCCGAGACTCTAACCCGGTTCCCCAGCTTTGAGGACGTCCGCTCTAACCATATGGCTACATCCGCTCCCCAGTTTGAAGGAGCTAGAATTAAAAGCAAAGAGGGCTGAATCCTGCACTGATGGTGGCAGCAGTTCTTCAGTTCACTCTGTGGGAAAGGTGTACATACCCAAAAGTCTGGTGCCTGATTATGGAGTGGGAGATGACATAGATCGGTAGTTTCAGGCCGATGAAATTGCTTTGCAGATGCACAGAATTCCTGTGAGGGATTGGGGTGCAGGTTTATGGGAGCATTTTACAGGGGAGGGAGACCTTATTGGCCCTAGGAGATGAGGACAAGACAGGGTACCCCGCCATGTAGGAAGCTCTGATCAGGAGATATGTTTGACCCAGAGAAGTACAGGCAGAAATTTAGGGCAAGTGAGAAACTTGGTCCTCCAACATGGGTAGAGTGTGTGGATTCTTTCTGCAGAGCATTGTATGGTTGGGTGAAGGTCAGTGAGGTAACAGACTATCAGGGGCTGTACAATTTGATTGCATGTGTTTAGTCTTTGTTTTTCAGAGCACATGTTTAGTTTTTGCTTTACAAAACTGGGCCAGCACTTGATTGATAGGAAGCTTACTGACCCAGAAAGCTTGCTAAGAAGGCGGACCTCTGGCTCAGCACCAGAGTCCAAATGAAGTTGTATGTGGGAGACTCAGCCGAGGATGGGCAGGGTCCCCAACAGAAGAAGTATGGGGGGACAAAAATAAAAGCAAGGAGTTCCCTAAAGGACCCCAAACTAGTTCCCAAGTTAAGGATTCCCAACCCCCTGTTGAGAAGAAGAGTTGGTTCCCTTCAGGAAAGCCTGCATGGAAGAGACCCCTGAAGAGTTTTGTGTGTAATCAGGAAGGGCACTTCAAGAGGGATCCCAAGAGCCCCTTACCGGTGGTAAGTCACTGGGGATAGGAAGTGTAGTGCTTGGGGAGGAGGTGGTCCCAGTTAGTGGTGGGTAGCCTGCCGAGTTGACCCTGGTTTCCCTTGGTGACGGTGAGATAGTCCAGAGAACCCTCATGACTGACAACACTAAGAAGTACGGGCAAAGTGGAGGCTCTGAGAAACACAGGAGCAAGCATAACAACTGCCAGGTATCATCTGATGTCCACCAAGTAGTTGCTGTAGACAACAGTGAGCACCAATGTTTGGTGGCTCAGGTTCTCTTTGTGTGGGGGTGTCTTGGGTTCAATAAGGATAGTTATGAGACCATCCAAGCCTTTGGATTGTCTGCTGGGCAATTACCTGGAGCATACCACCTGGAAGAAGGTAGAGCTCAGGTCACAGTTGGAGATGTTGGGATTGCCTGAGTGGGTGTACCTGACCATATGGTCCATGGCAGCAGGTGAGGGTGGTCAGAAGGACCTGAAGCCTGAAAGTGTAGCCCAGGACCCTGCCAAGAAGAAGAAGGGCAAGGGGTGTGAGAAATCCACTCCTGAAATTCCAACATATGGGAGAAGGCTGAACCTGAGGGGATGCCCTGGAACCTACAGGGGAAGATGTGGCCGAACTAGGGAACCTACCAGAGCTGGCCCATTGGCAGCAGGAAGGAGGTCTCCCCAGGGAAGAGTTGTGTGCAGCACAGAAGGGGTGCCTTGCTCCTCTGGGTACTCAGAAGCAGGCTGAGGCCCAGGCAGCTGGTGACACCTCTGGAACTCACCTGTTTTATTGGAAGAATAATCTCCTGCATAGCGAGCCTAAGGTTGGTGAGCCTTGGGCAGCCTATGTGCTGGTGGTACCCCAGCACTTCAGAGCGTTCCTACTGAGTCTGGCTCAGGATGTGCCTCTGGCAGTTCATTTGGGGCAAGACAAGACCTTTGACAGGCTTGTCACCCACTTCTATTGGCCTCAAATAATGAAGGCCTCAGATGTGTTCTGCTGGTTCTGTTGTACCTGCCTGGCAAGTGGCAAGGCAGGGGGGACTGTCAAGCACCAGTGTTGACAATCAAGTGCCGGTTCTGAGCACCGGAAACCACTGGCTCAAATTAAGCACTGGCCTCAAGCCACATTTTTATTGGACTGAGTTTATCATGTTCTTGGTAATGGATGATGGGTGGAAGAGGAGAGTGAACCTCTCCCTGACCTCCTGTCTTCCACAGTGCAAGATGGGTCAGTGGAGGTTGTGATCCAGGTGCTGGGACTGTTTGCTCCACTGCATTCACTCGCCCCAAGAGTCACCAATTGGTACACTCATGATATTGACACTGGGGAAAACCCACCTGTTAAGCACAAAACTTACAGGTTGTCTGACCGAGTGAGGGCCAGTATCAAGGAGGAGGTTTCAAAGATGCTGGAGTTAAAAGATATTGAGCCCTCCAACAGTCCTTGGTCCAGCTCAGTGGTTCTGGTCAAAAAGGCTGCTTCACCCGGTGTCACACCTGAACTCCAGTTCTGTGTAGACTACAGTGGGCTCAATGCTGTCACTAAGACTGATACAAACCCCATCCCCAGAGCTGATGAGCTCATGGGTCGGCTTGGAGCTGCCAAGATTGCCTTGACTGAGGGGGCATAGGAGAGGTCAGTGTTCTCAATGCCAGAAGGGCACTACCAGTTCTGTGTCATGCCTTTTGGGTTGAAGAACGCCCCTTTCATTTTCCAGAGGTTGGTCAACCAGGTCCTGGCTGGGTTGGAGAACTTCAGTGCCGCCTACCTTGATGACATTACAGTCTTCAGCTCCAGTTGGGGGGACCCTTTACACCAAGTTGAAAAAGTGTTGAGGGCCTTGCAGAGTGCAGGCCTCACTATCAGGGCCAGTAAGTGCCAGATAGGGCAAGAATCTGTAGTTTACTTGGGACACTAAGTAGGGGATGGCAAGGTGCAGTCCCTGCAACCAAAGATTGATGCCATTCTGGCTTGGGCACCCCCCAAGAGCCTGACAGAAGTGAGAGCCTTCTTAGGTCTCACTGGGCATTACAGGAGATTTGTCAAGGGATACGGCACCCTTGTTGCCCCCTTGACGGAGCTGACTTCCAAGAAGCAATCACTTAAGGTGATCTGGACAGAGGCAGACTAGACTGCTTTGAAGCCCTGAAGGAGGCCATGTGCACACCACCCGGGCTCAAGGCTCCTGATTTCTCCAAGGAATTTGTGGTGCAGACTCAGAGCATGGTATGGGGGGGCCTTGCTTTCACAGCTAAACAAAGAGGGCCTAGATCAACCTGTAGACTTCATCAGTAGGAGGTTACTTCCCAGGGAACAGAGGTGGAGCACAATACAAAGGGAAGCTTTTGCTGTGGTCTGGGCACTGAATAAGCTTAGACCCTACTTGTTTGGGACGCACTTCAGGGTTATGTATCTGCATTCATCTACATTCTGATGGGTCTTCCTGGGCTGGGAAGGGTGGGTGGGGCTCACACTTGTCCTGCCTACAGAGAAGGTACTGATAACCCCCTACCCAGAGCTTGGTAGACAGGCCTGGGTTGAAAGGGATGCTTGTGCACTTCAGAGAGCTCCTTTACATCAAAGGCAGTTTTTGTCATAAGTACTGGGGCTCTGACCCCCTAAAATAAGAAAATGTTTGACTTCTAACCAGACATAGCTGGCTCTACACCTGCACATTGCCAGAAGAACTGCTGTGCTGCCAGGAGGGACTGTCACTTTGCTAACTGCTCTGCTGTGTTGGCCTGCTGCTTGATGAACTGCAGAAGGGACTGCCACTTTACAACCTGCCATGCTGTGCTGGCCTGCTATCTCTGCCTTGTGACTAACTTCCAGTGTTCTCCAAGGGCTTGTTAGCTTGCCCCTTGTTCATTGAAGTCTCAGGATCATCAAAGACTTCAGCGCCGCCATGAGTCCATTAGCCGAGCTCTGAGAAGAAGCAGAGCGTGTTGGGTCACTTGCTTACTGTATTCATAGACTAGCGACCTGCTTGGGTTTGGAAGAGACCACCTTTTTAATTTGTGCCCGACATCAGTGCGATTCGCACTGCAGCTTCCAGCTGCTGTGCATGCCAATTTTGACATCCACAGACGCCGCAGCACCTTCCAGGATGGCTTCATCGAGATGCGTTCCCCTGGTGATGAGGGGCATGGCAAGTAGCGCAAGGATCATTGACTCTCTATGCCCACGGTACTTCCTACTCTGTCCATTGCCGATGTGAAAACCCCCGTGACTTCCTCAGCCAAGCGAAGACAGTCCCTCATGGCCTGCCTGTCCCCCGTGACCCCTGCTGGAAAGGTATTGTAATTGGAAGTTGGGCCCCCAAGGTCCCAGCCGCCAACTTGTCGTGTAGTTCCCACTAATCCGTAGGACCTGCGTGTTTGTTGGACAACATAAACTTGGGGTGAGGTGCCTAGACTGATTCCGGGCACCCCTGCAGGATATGTTGGCCTAGAGATCAACTAGCTCACAGTGCCACCGTAAGCCCCCCTAACCTTACCAGGGAGCAAATGGTTTTTGACAACCCTGACCCCTCAGGAATCGTGGAAACAGATCAGAACCTTTCGCTCAGTCACTCATGCTTACTTGTGCTCAGATAAATATACAGAGAATACACAGTGGGATGTTTTCAATATATTTATTGCACTAACGTTATTCTTGTATAGAATATATGTACTGCAATAATCAGTAGACAGAAGCAGATTAAATTGATTACAAGCGCCAAAAGTGTAAATAGTAGATACTGTTCTACCATGGTGCTAAAACGGTGTATATATGCAGGCATATGATACAAGGCAGTAATCATGCATACTCCTACTATGCAAATCCTACTCTGAGTGTACCTAGAGTGTGTGTGGTTGTGAAGCCAAGAATCCCCCCAAGGGGCTAAGGGACGATCCAAACCTGGGGGGAGAGAATGAAGGTCCCCGTCTTGGCCATGAACTGGATGGACACCTGTCACGAGATGTCAGACTGCTGCATCATGAAGTCTCAGCATGCAGGGACCCTCGGTGTCAGCTGAAGTGCCTCCTCTACTAATCTTTTGGGATGCTCTTTATTTATAATAGAAAGCAGCCTTGCGATGTGCGCTTAGATTAGAGATATTGTGGATATGTAGAAAGCCCTGTCACCCCGTGGATGAAGCTAGAACAACATTTAGTGCCTCGAAGGGCCTTGTACATGATGTTCGAGGCATCGTGATAATGTTGTGCGAATCTAGATGTGCAAACAAAGTAGTTTCAGAGAAACTAATCCAACATTGTCGTGCATGCATATATATGCAAAAAGTCATAGCATAAATGTTATTGTGAAAATTAGGACAATGTAAGAAATGAGTTGCTTCGCTACATGGGAGTAACCCAGGCATATAACAGACTTGTGCCCTCACGGGCAGCCCATCTTTGTTGGACTTCCCCAGTCCTGAGGGGTCCATTCACAACTCTACCCTGAGTGGCGCATTGGGCACAGTTTTTCACTAAGGGTGGGCGTAGTTGGCGGAGTACCACTACGTGGAATTCTGCGTAATTGAACAAAAACTCAGTGAACTCCGCTCCGCAACTCCGTTCCTTCTCATCCCAATTAATAAAACAGAAACCTCACATACCCTTGATAAAACAACAAGTAACTCTATCTTTACATGCAAAAATGCATATAGTCATCTCTCAAAAGTGAAAATGAAAATACACCAAGCAGTGAGAGAGGTGATGATTTTGGTGTCCTCCCTAACCTAGGGAGAGAACCAAGCGGATGCTTTGAACACAAAGAGCACATCATGCTGAACGATTCGGTGGTGGTCCCATCCTCCTAGGACCACCCAAGCACAGTTATGGGCAAAAATACAATCATTGTATTTTTGACCATAACTTTGCTTGGGGTGGTCCTAGGAAGATGGGACCACCACAATTGTTGAGCATGATATGCTCTTTGTGTTCAAGGCATCTGCTTGGTCCTCCCCCTAGGTTAGGGGGGACCCCAAAATCATCACATCTCTCATTGCCTGATATTTTTCAAAGCTCCCTTTGTGAATTCGTTATATGCTTTTTAGCATGTAAAGGTAAAGTTGTTTTATCAAAGGGTTGTGAGTGCAGTAGCTTACTCCAGAGTTTTTGCATGAATTCCATATTATGCATATTAATAAAACAGAAATCTTGTGTAGTCAATTTAATGTGTACTATTAAAACAGAAATCTCACATACCTTTAGTAAAACAACAAACAACTATCTTTACATGCTAAAATACATAAAGTCATCTCACAAAAGCGATAATGAAAATATAACAAACAGTACATTTAGTTAAACAATAAATAATTCTATCTTGACATGCTAAAATGCATATAGTTATCCAATAAAAGTGAAAATATAGCAAGCAGTGAGAGAGGTGATGATTTTGGGTTCCCCCCTAACCTAGGGAGAGAACCAAGCAGATGCCTTGAACACAAAGAGCACATCATGCTGAACGATTCGGTGGTGGTCCCATCCTCCTAGGACCACCCCAAGCACAGTTATGGGCAAAAATACAATCCCAGCCATAGCCCCTGCAAAGCATTATGGGACGATATTCTAGAGTGCAGTGAATATTAAAGTATCCAATATCAAAACATTCCTCAAGGGGCAGGCTCTCGGGCTCAGCTGAGAGCTAATACTATAATATTCACTGCACACTAGAATCTCACCCCATAATGCTTTGCTGGGCCTTTGGTTGACATTGTATTTTTGCCCATAACTTTGCTTGGGGTGGTCCTAGGAGGATGGGAGCACAACCGAATCCAGTGTCAGGAGAGCTGGGGGGGAGGCTGCCACAATTGCCCTACCAGTTCTTGTTTCTGTGGGTACCACTTCACAGAGGAGGGTACAGAGGCTCTGGTGGAGGGGTAAGGGGGGAGACAATTTCCAGTGAGAGGGTTAGTGGGTCAGGTGTTGCCAGCGCTGAGATCAGAGCTTCCCAAGACTGAACCTGGTGAGGCCACTTCTGGCCTGGGGGCTTCATGCTCTGTCACATGGACAGGGGTCGGGACACCTGAACCAGGCAGACTCTTGCACAACACACAAAGAGTGTGTCCCCCTGGGGTGGGTAGTGTTACTCCCCTAGGAAGTGCACATGTTCAGCCTCAGGGTACATACCCTAGGCTGGAGGACCAGTTGAAGGATATCACCCCAGAGCTGGTGGGAGAACTGGACAGGGTGGCTGCCACAAGCACCCTGACAGTTCAGCTTTCTGGCAGTACCACTGCTAAATGGAGGGTGTGGAAGCCCAGATAGAGGGGCAAGTACAGACCCTGGGTTGAAGGACCAGTTTCAGAATGGCAAGCCTGAACTAGTGGGAGAGAGGGTGGAGATAGGATGCAAGGCACATGTGGCTAATGCCCCCCCACTCTGAAAATCCCCAGGGGATAGAGAGCCCTGAATGGCCGGTGGCCTGGCTCTTAACCCTGACAACTGTCAGTGGTCTCTGGTGGTTGCTGTCCTAATGGACAGAAGTTTCCCTGGGGTGGGTACAGAAGTCAGAACCCAGGGGTGGAATGGGCCACAGAACTTGGTTAGCTACGTGGCCCCTGAGAGCATAGACAGAGGGATACCCCTGGGTCAGAAAGGCATAGAACTGGTAAGTACCCCTTCAGTTGTAGGCCATTGTCCAGATTATATCGCGCTAAGCAGGGAACTCCATTCAGGTATTGATTCGCCTAACCTGGCTTTAAGCCAGAGGTGGGGGGGGGGTTGTGTTGGAAATGGCCCTTTTTTCAGGATTACCCTGAACCTTTTGCCTCCTCCTCCTCTTTTTCTGACCTTGATTTTTTGGGCTTTAGGACTCTGAGCACTTTACACTGCTAATCAGTGCTCAAGTGCATGTGCTTCTTCCCTAAACATGTTTGCAATTGGTGTATACCTGATTGACATATTTAATTTACTTGTAAGTCCCATGTAAAGTGGAACACCATATACCCAGGGCGCCTGTAAGTTGAATGCTACTAGTTGGTTGCAGCACTGATTGTGCCACCCACAAAAGTAGCCTTGCAAACCCGTCTCAGCCCTGCCACTGCAGTGCCTTGCTAGGCAGTTTAATGCCACTTCGACTTGGCATTTAAAACTACTTGCCAAGCCTTAAACTTCCTTTTTATTACATATAAGTCACCCCTAAGGTAGGCGCTAGGTATCCCTAAGACAGGGTGCTATTTAAGTAAAAGGTAGGACATGTACTGTTGTGGTTTTCATGTCCTAGTATAGACAAACAGCCTATTTTGTTTTTCACTACTGTGAGGCCTACCCCTCTCATAGATTAGCATTGGGATATCCCTTATACCTTTTTAAGTGGTAATTCCTGATAAGAGAGAAGTAGCTTTTTGATGTATCATATGTCTGGAATGGTATTGATTAATCTTACTTACTGGTGAGGTTGGATTTAACTTTACTATTTTAGAAATGCCACTTTTAGAAAACAGACATTTCTCTGCACTCACTGCTCTATGTGCCTGACAGCCTGTCTCCAATACACGTCTGGGTTGGTCTGAGTGACAAATACATTTGTACATTCCCTCTAGACAGCCGCAACACAGGTCACTCAACTGCATTCACCTACATTCTGATGGGTCTTCCTGGGCTGGGAGAGGTAAGTGGGGCTCACACGCTAGTTGAATAGGTAGTGTTCTGCCCACACATAAGATATTGATAACCCCCCACCGACAGCCTGGCAGAAAGGCCTAGGTTGAAAGGATCCTTTTGCACTTCTGAGAACGCCTTCAAAATCGACCCCCTACATCAAAGGCACTTTCCAGGTATATGTACTGGGGCTCTGACCCCATAAAATCAGACACTAGTGGAATTGTAACCAGACATCGCTGGCTCTACATCTGCACAATGCCAGAAGGACTGCTGTTCTGCCAGGCAGGACTGCCACTTTGCTAACTGCTGTTATGTGTGAGCCTGCTGCTTGTTGAGCTGCAAGAGGTACTGCCAATTTGCAACTTGCCTTGCTGTACTGGACTGCTGTCTGCTATCTCTGCCTTGTGACTAGCTTCCAGTGTTCTCCAAGGACTTGTTGGTTTGCCCTATGTTCATTGAAGTCTCAGGGTCATCAAAGACTTCAGCGCTGCCGTGAGTCTGGTGGCATAGCTCTAAGAAGAAGCGGACACGTTCGGTCACTCGCTAATATTATTCATCGACTTGCACCCTGCTTGGGTGCCGAAGAGACCACTTTTATTTATGCCCAGCATCAGCGCTCCAGTCAGTCCGAAGCGCACTGTAACTTCCAGCCTCTGTGCATGCTGATTTCCACTTCACCACGGCCTTGCCCAGAATCAGCACTCCAGGCAAGCAGACTCGCACTACAACTTCCTGCTGCTGTGTGTGCAGATTTTTACCCCTGCCGCAGCAGCTTCCAGCACTGCTTTATCAGGATGCAGTCTTGAGCGGAGCGAAACAATTGTTATGGGACATCCAGTGAAAGTATATGTGCCACACTCTGTTGAAATCCTATTAACAAGGACTCGGACTCAGCGTATGACCTATAGTCGGCTGACTAGGTATGAGAGAGTGATTTTGGGTGCTGAAAATGTGACAGTGACAAGATGTACAATACTAAACCCTGCAACTTTGTTGCCAAGTCTAAATTGTGAAGAGGTGATAGATGAAGCAGATCATGATTGTTTGGATGTGACAGAATTGTGCACGAAACCAAGACCTGACATAAAGGATACACCACTAGAAGAGTCAGATAGTGTGATGTTTGTGGATGGATCTTGTCTGAGAGATGAAAAAGGTGCATTGAGTGCTACTTATGCAGTATGTACAGTGTCTATGGTTCTTGAAGCATCCTGTCTAAAGGGGATACATTCTGCTCAAATTTCTGAGCTAATAGCTCTGACTAGAGCATGTATAATTGGCAAAAATCAGAGAGTAACCATATTCACTGATAGTCAATATGGTTTTGGGGTGGTGTATGATTTTGGTCAATTGTGGATGCAAAGAGGATTTCTGTCTTCTTCAGGATCACCGATCCGGAACAGTAAAAATGTGAAGGATCTATTGAATGCATTACAAATGCCCAAAAAGATTGCAGTGGTAAAATGTTCAGCACATAAGTCAGGAGATGACTATGTGACAAAAGGAAACAGATACACAGACCAAGTGGCGCGTTTCTGTGCACAAAATTCAATTGCAATAAACAGAGGGATGGAGAAAAACATACAAATTGCCACTTGATGTTTTCTTCTTTGGAAACATGGGAGGAAATTAGACAGCTTCAGGAAGAAGCAAATGAGGAAGAAAAACAAATTTGGATAAAATCAGGTTGTGAAAAAAGAGCAGAAGATGAAGTGTGGGTGTATGTTGATGGAAGACCAGTAATGCCAGAGAGTTTACTGTCTCAGATGGCAAGGATGCACCATGGAATTGCACATGTTGGAAGAGATGCTATGATCCGACTCTTCAAGCAGTCATGCTACAACCCAAAGTTTAGGGTCATTGCAGAGAGTCTATGTCAGAGATGCATAGTGTGCCAGCAGCAAAATCCAGGTAGAAAGACAGTTGTTAGTTGGGGTCAAATTGGAAAAGCAGCAGGACCATTTACCCGACTACAACTTGACTTTATTGAACTTCCCCCTTGTAATGGGCTGAAATATGTGTTGGTTGTTGTTTGTTTGTTTTCTCGCTGGGTAGAAGCTTATCCAACAAGGAGAAACGACAGCCTAACAGTTGCTAAACTACTTTTGAGAGAGATTATACCAAGATATGGATTTCCAGTCTCTTTAGAAACAGATAGAGGAACTCATTTTAATAATGAGATAACTCGAATGATTTGTGCAGCATTACAAATTGAGCAAAAGCTGCATTGTGCCTACCGACCAGAAGCATCTGGAGTGGTCGAACAAATTAATGGCACTATTAAATCCAGACTGTCAAAAGTGTGTGCGTCTACAACACTGAAATGGCCAGACGCTTTACCCCCGGTATTAATGAGTCTTAGAAGCATTCCTGATAAAAGGACTGAATTGAGTCCTCATGAGATTCTAATGGGAAGAGCCATGAGACAAGCAGTTGTACCAGCAAACAAACTGATGAATATTACTGATGATCTAGTGCTTGATTATTGCAAAGGATTGGCTGATCTGGTGCATTCTGTGTCTCATCAGGTTGGAGAAATTACAACCACAACAGAGCCGGATCAAGCACATGATTTGAGTCCAGGAGAGTGGGTTCTTGTCAAGAAACACGTGAGGAAGTCATGTTTAGAACCCAGGTGGAACGGACCTTATCAGATCATTTTGGTGACAACGACAGCAGTAAAGTGTGGTGGCTTGCCAATCTGGATTCATGCAAGTCATACAAGAAGAGTCCCAAGTCCACTTGAAAGACAAGAAGAAGAACAGCAACTGGTAGAGCAGAGAAAAGAACCAGAAGCTGAAGAGCATGAAGCTATAGAATCTAGAGTTACAGATTCTGAAAAAGCTGAACAAGAAGAAGAACCAAGTACAAGTCGAATAAAGTGGGCACCAGCTACTGGGTCTCAAGAGACTGCTGTTGAGAAAGAAAAAGAGAAAGTGACTGATGAAAATAAAGAGCAAGTACAACAGAGAAAAGAACTGAATAAAAGAACTTGCGAACTTGATAACGAAGGTGAAAAAGCAATTCAAGTTAAGAGAGCAAGAAAAGGTGATGAGTGGCCAAAATGAGTGAAAAGACTGACATACACTCTAGAAAAGAAAAGGCCAGATCAAATAAATGAAATATCAAGTCAAACTGGACAAAGTGATTCAGAAGAAGAATCAGTACGAAAAACAAGGAGAATAAGAATTCCAAATAAGAAATACACAGCTCCAGAATGGACATATGTGGTGTTAGAAGAAATTCAAAATACAAATCAGAAAGAGAAAGAAGCTGGTACTGATCGAAGTGATCAAAACAAACTGAAAGCACCGTAAGAAGAACTGTGAAAATAAAGGTGCAACAATTTCAAGAAGAGTATTCTGAAAGTTCTAAAAGATTTGAAGATAAAGAAGATATAAAAAAGAAAAGAAAAAGGGGGTGGTAAAGAAGAGAGGCCCTAAAGTGTAAGGATACACTACTCTAGATGGTTTTGGATACGTTTTTGGATAAGTTTTTCTCAAAAATTAGATTTTTTTTAGATTTTTAGGTTTTTTCTTAGATTTTAAATTTTTTTATATAGTGTCTAAAAATAGCAAAGGAGACAGAGACTGGATATCAAAATCATAGTTTTAAATGTAGATGTATTAATGCTTGCTTATGTAGTGTCTTACTACTAACATTGGTATGGTTAACATTGATTGTTATTGTCCCTGTCTTAATGGTGACTAATTACAAAAATAATACTAATAATGTGGGAAGTGAGAGAATGGATACTGTTACTAAGGAAGATATAAATACTAATATAGAAAAGATAGAAGATGATAGTATTTATCATCATGATAAATCAATTAATGATTTTCCGTTAAATGTTTTTACTAAATTGTTGTACGAGTATGTTAATACAATGAATGCGAGAGATTGTTACGTGTGCATGCAATTACCATCGTCTGTCTCAGAGGGGGTGACTTACCATCACCTACCTTTAACATATGGTGTGTCTTGTAGTGTTCTAACAAGTCTGTTCTATGAGAGGGAAGGACTAGAGTATTATTATTCTAATTTTTATTTAATATTTTCAGAAATTCCTATTAGGAGAGATTTAAAAATTGTTTATGGTCCTATTTATACTGCATATATGGGAGATTTTTTCACTAGTAGTAAACCAATAGATACAATAGAGGCACATAAAAATAATCTAACTTGTAAGCTACGGAATGAAGAAATTGGGTTTATGAACCTGGCAGTAGATAGAAGACGAGATTTCAAAAAGAAAGCTGCTGAGCAAAAGTCACATGTACCTCCATGGGCTTTCAGAGAGGGTGATTATAAAAAGGGTGAGACTTACGCTGCCATGACTCTAGATTTTCAACATAGAGGAAAGCTTTGTGTGTTTAGAGAAAAGACTAAACTTAATAGTTATTTTATTGGTTCTAGTGAATGTGAGCATACTTTCTTGATAAAAGGAAGTTGGGGACTGAAAGGAGGGACTGATCCTGTTTACCCGGGAATATATTATGTGTGTGGTAAGAATGCTTATTATAGGTTACCTACAGGTTGGTATGGATGTTGTCATTTAGGCATAGTATTTCCGAAGGTTTACCACGTAGATAAGAATAATAGAGTTAATGAAATGAAACAAGGACTAACACGTAATAAGAGAGGAGAGAGTTATTCAGAAATAATCGGGGATATTTTTGGAGCACTGATACCTTCAGTTGGAGTTATTCTGAATTCACATAAAATTAGAAAATTGTCTACAGTGGTTGATAGTTTATCAACGGATACTGCTGGTGGGTTCTTGAAGATTGATATTGAAATGATTGCGATTAGATCAATGGTTTTGAAAAATCGACTTGCCCTTGATATATTATTGGCAAAAGAGGGTGGAGTCTGTAGCATGTTGAAAATACAATTCTGTACTTATATTCCTGACAAAAGTAAAAATCTTGAGGGGTATATAAAAAATATTACAGATCTTCATGAAGATTTAACTGAACTGAAAGTTGACGGTGCTTGGTAGAAACTTGGTAAGAGTTTTTCCTTAGTGAGAAATTGGTTTTCTACTTTTGGGAGTAGCTTATTAGGGAAAATATTAATACCTGTTACTTCAGTAGTTGCAGAAATAATAGTTATCATTTTGATTTACAAATGTTGCAAATGCAAGTGTAGAAAGAAAGAGACATCAGATCTTAAACGTAGAGCTAGAAAAAGAAAGAGAGAAGAGATAGAATTAGAAGATATGAGAGGAAATTACTATGAGATCATGAAAGACTTAGATGGAAGAGTAAAACGAGAAAGAAGTACAGTATTTTAAATAGTGGCAACTTGTATGTGATGGGTATTTTGATGATTGCTCGAAACGCCATCAAAGGAGGGATTGATGGAGCAGGGTTTTTCATAAATAAAGCACACACAAGGAGATGATGGACAGAGCGCTGAAACTTTTCAGACACTCACCCCCAGCCACAGATCTGGGTTGAATCCATCATCGTTCTTTAGCTCACTTTGCCACCTCAGTTCAGACCCAGCTATATGCAAATCAGTCTTGACCCTGTGCCTCATGGGAACAGTCCAGCCCGAACTGCCAAGCCAGGTCTTCCCTGAACCGGAAACACGCATCCTGGGACCAGTTTCGGGCTAACAGCCCTCATCAGCCAGGCTAGCTTGAATCCAGTGGCAAAGTGAGCAAGGGAACCATGTCTGGGCATAACCTGCCAACTTAGGGCATACAAAGCAAACACAAGGAGATGATGGACGGAGCGCTGAAACTTTTCAGACACTCACCCCCAGTCACAGATCTGGGTTGAATCCATCATCGTTCTTTAGTTCACTTTGCCAACTCAGTTCAGACCCAGCTATATGCAAATCAGTCTTGACCCTGTGCCTCATGGGAACAGTCCAGCCCGAACTGCCAAGCCAGGTCTTCCCTGAACCGGAAACAAGCATCCTGGGACCGGTTTCAGGCTAACAGCCCTCATCAGCCAGGCTGGGCATACCCTGCCAGCTTAGGGCAAACAAAGCAAACACAAGGAGATGATGGACGGAGCGCTGAAACTTTTCAGACACTCACCCCCAGTCACTGGATTCAAGCTAGCCTGGCTGATGAAGGGTGTTACCCAGAAACCGGTCCCAGGATGCTTGTTTCCGGTTCAGGGAAGACCTGGCTTGGAAGTTCGGGCTGGACTGTTCCCATGAGGCACAGGGTCAAGACTGATTTGCATATAGCTGGGTCTGAACTGAGGTGGCGAAGTGAGCTAAAGAATGATGATGGATTCAACCCAGATCTGTGACTGGGGGTGAGTGTCTGAAAATTTCAGCACTCCGTCCATCATCTCCTTGTGTTTGCTTTGTTCGCCCTAAGTTGGCAGGGTATGCCCAGACGTGGGTCCCTTGCTCACTTTGCCACTGGATTCAAGCTGGCCTGGCTGATGAAGGTGTTACCCAGAAACCGGTCCCAGGATGCTTGTTTCCGGATCAGGGAAGACCTGGCTTGGCAGTTCGGGCTGGACTGTTCCCATGAGGCACAGGTTCAAGACTGATTTGCATATAGCTGGGTCTGAACTGAGGTGGCGAAGTGAGCTAAAGAATGATGATGGATTCAACCCAGATCTGTGACTGGGGGTGAGTGTCTGAAAATTTCAGCACTCCGTCCATCATCTCCTTGTGTTTGCTTTGTTCAGCCCTAAGTTGGCAGGGTATGCCCAGACGTGGGTCCCTTGCTCACTTTGCCACTGGATTCAAGCTGGCCTGGCTGATGAAGGGTGTTACCCAGAAACCGGTCCCAGGATGCTTGTTTCCGGTTCAGGGAAGACCTGGCTTGGCAGTTCGGGCTGGACTGTTCCCATGAGGCACAGGTTCAAGACTGATTTGCATATAGCTGGGTCTGAACTGAGGTGGCGAAGTGAGCTAAAGAATGATGATGGATTCAACCCAGATCTGTGACTGGGGGTGAGTGTCTGAAAAGTTTCAGCACTCCGTCCATCATCTCCTTGTGTTTGTTTTGCATAAATAAAACCTGCTCGGATTAAAACCCTCAGTAACACATATTAACAGTGTGCGGTGAAAATATTATTAACAAATGCTAAAACATGGGGTAATGCTTATGCGCATGCGTAAACTAATGTGTGTATTAATGCATGAAAACTAGGCCGCAAACTGCTTGACAAAACATAATGCTGCTTTTATGCACGTTAATAATGTTTTGCTAGGAACTACATAACATGGGTTGTGCATGGATTAGTGCAATTGCTGGGATGGTGCGCAAAGTGAAATTACATTTCTTGAAAATAATAAATGTTTGTGTTCTGTTCTTGTAGAAAAAATAAGCAATGGGCCTACACTTCTGCATGCCAGTTTTGGGTTAAACTTTATTCCTGAAAAAGAGAAATACGAAATAAATGAGCTTTGAAGAAGGAAGGAATGCAGAGGCAATAGAAGTATCCTTTGAGTTGTACTGACTGTCTGCCAAGGTTACAGAAGAAGGAGGATAAGATTACAAATGAAAGTGATGTCACTTCCTCACAAGATGGCAGAGACGAACAAAAGAGGCGTAGAGATTTGCAACAGTCAAGGAACTGTAGAAAATGTTTATTATGATCATATTCAGAATTGTTTCTAGGGATGATTCTGATGTAATGCTTAAAGCTTGAACAAAAGGGTGGCTAATAACATGAGCATGACGAGTGTGGTGTGACAGAACACCCCCAACTTTAGTCAATGGGAGATGAATACTGTGTTCAGATTGAAACAAATGTGGGTTGGACATTTAGATTTAAGGGTATAATTGAAGGTCCCCGGTGGGTGTGGTTTTTTGGGGTTGGCTGGTGTTTAGCTAGCGGGAGATTGTCGCTGTCGTCGGATTGCTGTTTCCAGATAGAGGCCTACCTGTTTCCTGACTCCTGACCTAATCTTTGTCACTTGACTCTACATGAGTGGCCTTCCTGCCCTAACTGGCCAGTGGGGTAGTTTCCCTGAATCTTACTTGGGTTAGTATAGATGATCTTCTTAATTTGCATATTCATTTGCAAAAGTATTTTTGTCTCTGAAACATTTCTCTCAACGCCTATCCACTCCTTCAATGCATTGTTTATTTGATATGAGTTTGAATATATACATTGCCAATGTTTTCTCTCTGTGATAATCCATGATTTGCATTATGTGTAACTGTACTTAATGAGCATTATTTCCTTACATTATTTACGATAAACAACATAAACTTTACATTGAGTCTGTTATCATTTTATTGATATAGATATATAGAATGGTATATAATTATTGTCATCAACTAGTGAACACCAAAAGGTTCGTCGACACACTTATTTGTAAGGAGAAATGCAGGTTCTAAAGTATATTTAGTGAGTTAGGGATAAACTTGCATCACACTGAACCCCAGCGTGAAGAGATTGGTTGGGTAGTGTAAATGGGCCTATGTTAGTGAAAATTTATTGATCCCTGATCGCTGGATCAGTAGGCTTGCAGAACGCCTATGGTCCTGCAGACAAAGAGAGGATCTGACAGAAGAGACAAACGGTTGTACTGAAATTTGAAATGCTGTATCCAACAGAAAGTCTGAAAACCATGCCAGGGCTCAATCTTTAATCCCTGACTAAGACAGTCGGGCAGAAGAATTTTCTTTCCGTGTCCCATGGTGGGATTTCTGGCAGCTGGGATGAGGAATCAAACTATTCATCTGGTGGTGGCCATTGTGTTTCCTACTTGCCAGCTGCCTCAAATAACGATGCCCAATTTCCTCATTAAATGGGCAAAGTATAAACTGGACACAGCATTGGAAAACACACTAGGTAGATGGAATTTCCAAAATGGACAAAGATATTTACAATTTTATATTTGCAACAAGGGCTAATCCTCTTGCGATTAAGAAAATGAGTCCAACTGAACATCAAAATACATAAACATTTAGTGGTATCATTGAGGGGTGCAAGTTATATTAAGAAATAAAGATATAGAAGAAACATATCTTCTTATTTGTCTTTTAACTCTGCTCAGTGTATTTAAAAAATACTGAGTAGGCATGAATGGCATGATGTTGTGAAAAGCTGGCTTAAATTATATATATGAAATTATATTCATTTTCCAGATGTTTCTCATAAATTTCAAAACCAGCAAAATAACACTGCAGACCAAACCTCGACTTCATAAAAAATACATCACCTTTCCTGCTTCTTGCAATAAGAAATCTGGATGAATATCAAGTGTGAATTCACTGTAACACCACAAAGACATCTTTTCTTTTGGAAAAATTTAACTATTAAGTTTAAGGAAGTACCTATTTGCACAGGAACGCCTAAATGCTGCTTTACATGGAAATGTAATCATAACCAGAGCATAGAAAAGTTTAACCAGACTACAGTGAATTTGACGTTTTGTACTGCGTTAGACCATTTCTGTTACCTTTAGGAAACGTGCCAGCAGTCTATAATATTTGGATATTAATTGCGACCCTACCTAACACGCAAGAACGGAATTCTGGGGTAAGCGTCAGCATGTAGATTTACAAAATGTTTTATGTAATTTAAATATTATTAAATCTAATAAATACAAACTAAAATAATGACCAAAGTAGCTAGTTCAGTAAATGTAAAATAAAAACTCACAGCTAACAGCCTTGGAGGAAGCATACCTAGCAGCATAAATGAAGCTCTGGAAGAAAACAAAAACCAATGTATGGAATAATGACAATTAGGAGACAATTTGCGTACAGTAAGAATAGCTAGCATCAACTCTTTTCTGAAATGATGCTGCTCAATAAAATATCAATACCAGAGTTTGTACTGCAGGAGGAAGTTAGCAGATGGGTGACTGGTGTTGAACGGAATAGAGTAAGGGACATGAGAGAGATGGGACTTCAGCTAACACAGGAAATGTCTGCCAAGTGGAGCAAGTCAACTGGCTGCAACTCATGGCAGAAGGAACAGGTTCTCTCGAAGGGCGAGAGAGGCTCTACAGCTCTTGTGAGTGATAGACTTCACAACTTTGATCATCCCTTATCAGGACCTCATATTAGTCTTGTACACCTTAATTATTCTGTACACTTTTTACGTTAAGCTTTATCTTCAGTTGTATACGCACTAATTTTGCACTTGTAGCGCTACTTGCTTCACCTTAGCACATTATATTCACAATCACTATTTAAAATATCCAAAAACTGACAATATGAATTTAGCTGGATTATTTTTAAACATGGGTATAATGTCAGAACATTAAGTGGCACAAACAACCGGCCATCACACGTCTGCACAATTTTGCATCATATGTAACATGGAATCAGGAAAATTAATTCGTCTCGAGTTCACATTACAGAGACATGGTTGCATAATTTCAAAAGTGGCAGAAATTAATGGTGCCACGTTTGCTAAGAATATGTAACATATATTGCTAGTACATCATTTTGAAGAGATGTTATCAAAGAAATCAGAGCAATTTTAATATTTTCTTCTATTTCTTTACGTATGTAATGAACAATGGAACACACTGATTTTGCCTTAAACATAATTCAGTTTGCTTATTTCTGCATTACACAAGGAGAGTAAAAGGTGAAAACTTATAAGAACTTTCCATGCATCAATGCAAGATTTCTGTAATTGGGGGTGGCATTTGCTGTGACTCACAAATAATTATAAAGTCTTAATTGTGGCGGGACACATGGTACATTTCGCTGACTGGGTAACCTAAAAAGAGATAAGTCCCAATAGGACGAACTACATCCAACTTTGTAACAATAACAATAATGAATTATCGTGCATGGAAAGCCGGAGAGTACGACCCGAGCCTGACGGTACATCCCTGGTGCGGAGAATACGGCCCGGGTGTGGAGGTTCCGGCCTGACTACGGATGTAAAAATACAACTCATAAATGACCTCTGTGAATACCAGAAATCGTAAAGGTAGACTTTTGTCTCAGCTTGCCTTTGTGAATCGGGCCCACTGTCTTTGGCCTTACCTCAGAGCAGACTCACACAATGTTCCCAACTACTGTTCCTTCACTTTTGTGGCTAAGGAAATCTGCCCCAGGAACAAAACCCACGTTTTAGCAGATCCTTTTTTGACACAGTTGTAACAGAACCACCCTTGATATTGATGAAACTTAGGGGTCGCATGTGGCATCAGCATACCAACCCCCTCAACCCCTCCAGCACAGTGATAATGAAACATTACCTGACCTCTTGGAGTTTCATGAGGTAGATTTTCATCTGAGCTACTTTGCTTTTCCCAAAGTTGTGAGTTTAGCCACTTTCTTAATAAACATTCATCTGAGACATATCTACCTTGCTAACATTCAGAGGAGAGTTTACAGATCTCCTTAGTTTCGGTCAGCATTTATTAAGGGCCCAGTATTTCTCATTCTGTTTTATCTCTAATGATCTCTGTCTTTAACCTCCTGTTCTTTAGAACTCTTCTTTAAGTGAACTTCTAACCCCCACAATACACACCATTCAGGGACATTCATTTAACTCTTTACCACAATACAGCAGTGAACTTTGAAGTGTAAAAAATGCAAGAGCGGGTCATTCAGAGCCTCAGGTGCCAGACTGGAATGCTTGTTTATTTTGCTTTTAGGTTGGAGACGAACATTTGCCCCAAGTTCTGCCCTCCTGATTCAGGGCAATCCTGCCTATATGTGCTCTAAGAGACTTCTGCTCAAGGATGAATTCGGGATTCTATTTGATTAAGAGTCTGCGGGGTATATTCACAAGAACGTGCGCTAAACATCGCCAAAAAAGCTTAACGCAACTTTACACATCGCAGTCTATTGCGGGAAAATAACCCCGTCTTAACGTGGAATTCACAACACGGCGGTACCATGCGATAGGTTCCCGAAAACGCGGACAATGTCCGCGATACAACCACCGCGACGGCGATAAAAACACAAACCCCAACGCGAAAAAACATGCGATGGCCCAAACCGCGATGAGGAAATCAGCGATAAGCAGCGCAAGGCCTGCAATACACACACGGCACGCAGGAAAATCACTACAAAAGTAGAGAAAACCCACAAACACAAAATAACCAACACCGAAGCACCATGGAGGCACCCGGAGCAGGCGCAGAGGACGAGTGGAACCCCACAAGCACCCCGGATGACCAGCCTGGGACCTCGGGGACAGGGAAGGGCAAGGACAAGAAGAAGAGGAAGACGCGGTTCGGTCCGCAGGAGAATAGGATCCTGGTCACGGAGGTGATGGAACACCATCAAGAACTGTTTGTCACCTCCAACGTGTCATTGGGCACCAAAAATGGAATATGGCGGTCCATTGTGGACAAGGTGAATGCTGTCGGAGTGCACAAGAGGTCAATGGACGAGGTCAAGAGGCGATGGATTGACATCAAGCGCAAAACCAAGGAGAAACTTGCAGGCAACCAAAAGGCAGCAATGCAGACTGGAGATGGGAGTCCAGCGCCACAGCTGGAGCTGGATGACATGGAGGAGCTGGTGTCGACAGTCATCAGTGTGTAGACCATGGCAGGAGTTGGGGAGCGGACACTGCTCGATATGACACAACACAACAGCAACAGGGTGAGTAACCACCAGGTACTGGGGAGACGGGGGGAGATGGCCACAATGGCACACATGCACAATCAAGCAGAGCACAGTGCACACCCACAATGACTCTGGATCATGGCCCTGATCTACAGACTGTCACAATGTACATTGCCATGCTGTCTGAATGTGAACATGTACCATGCGGCTACATACATGTGGACACATTGTAACACAGCATCTCCCCTTCACATTGCAGAGGCACCGTCAACACCTCCTGCAGAGCAGTCCCAGCCACTCTTCACTGATGACGAGGAGGACAGCCCCAGCATCGACACCGAAGCCCTCCAAGACATCATTGACATCATCCGCAACTCACATCCAGGATCAGGGCAGCCCAGTTGCATCGAGGAGACCCCACCCACTCCACAAACCACCCAGCAGGAGGCACCCACAACCCCGGCTGTCTCCCAGGACCCCCACGAACAACACATGGCCTTCCAACGCCATGTGTTGGAGGGCCAGAGGGAGATGGCTGAGCAGGTGCGGGTGGGGTTCGACCTCATGGCTACCAAACATGACGCCATCCATGGTTGTCTAAGTCCCATCAGGGACCACCTCCGGTCCCTAATGGACACCCACAGGCTGCTCCATGGTCTCCAACGAGCCCTGGCTGACATCGCTGGAGTCATGACTCAGAGACAAGAACACCTGTCCGCTCAGAGTGGCCCCAGCAATCTCAGCCGTGAGCTGGCACACATGCGGAGGCTCATGGAGGACATGGTGTGGATGGAGGCAGAAAGGATGGCAGCCACCGCTGCACATCAGCAAAATATAGCTGGGATCTACCATGCCCTGCAGATCCTCATCATGGCATTGCTGCCACAAGGCGTGGCGCAGATGAATGCTGCTGCTCCTACACCATCCACATCTCCGCCCCCTGGTGTGTCAGTGCCTCACAGTGCAGCAGACATTTCCACTCCGGCACCTGATGTGTCACTGCCACACAGTGCGGCCGACAATCCACCTCCGGCCCCTGATGTGTCAGTGGCACACAGTGCTGCAGCCAGAACTGCACCACCCACAGGTGAGGCAGAGCACACATCCGAGGACGAGGACGTGGATGGGATTGAGATCAGAAGGAGGCACTAGCATTCATTTCCGCCACCTGGCCTGTTGCTGCTTGGTGCCGTACATGGCCCCATGACCTTCCACTGACCCCCGATACACTCTGCTGCACTCACCTTGGCCCGCGACATGGACTGCCATATCCTGTTTGGTGACCAATGACACAGTGACCAGACTGCGGACTGTACTCTTCCTCTTCCGCTGTACTTGTCATTCCCCGATGGACTCTGGCTGGCCCTCCACGGGCCCATATTGTGAAGTGGGGTTGGCAGGGCCCTGTCCTGCTCCAGCTGCAAAACTCCACTGGATGTGCATTAAACATTCAGAAACGCACTGCTGTGTCATGTCTTTCATCATTCAAGTATGAATGTGTGGATGAATGTAGGGACAGTGATTCCCCATAACGTCAATGATGCTCATCTAGTGGGATTCCAGTCACAGTGTGCTACATTGCTGATTGCGTTCCGGGTGCCGTAGACACTACAACAGGGACACACGCATCAGTCACTTCCTTTTCCGGACATGGACTGAACCACGCCCAGAGCCCCCGAGTCATTGTTGCAAGCCCTGCGCTGGTCCGGTGTACGCCAGGCCAGACCACTCTGCTTACGCTCCGAGGGGGGGGCCACATAGCCACATGTCGCAGGTTTACACGCTAGTGGTCTGCAGGTCGCTGGTCTAGTTGTCAGCATGTCATGGCCACTCCCTGAGGGCAGGTTTGCACACACACCACACCCATCCGGCACAGGCGTCACAGGCCATGTGACCCCGCGAATATAAGGGGCCGACCACGTCACATTCCCCACTGTCGGAGGTGACTGGATGACGGACGTTCCACGATTCTCAATCATAAAGGGCCCATGAGTTGTTGGGCACAGGGTTAAGGGCACCCGGAGCCATGCGGCCGTCATGGGCCTACCACCACGTGGCGCTGACTGGGGTTGCAAAAACAACAATTGATGGACAGAATGCAGAACAATGTGATACATTCACCCCAGTACAGAGATCTGGGCCTAAATCCATCGTTTTTTTGCTCACCATGCCATTCCAGCTTGAACCCAGCCATATGCAAATCAGTCTTGACCCTGTGTCTCATGGGAACAGTCCAGCCCGAACTGCCAAGCCAGGTCCTCCCTGGACTGGAAACAAGCATCCTAGGACCGGTTTCGGGGTTTCACCCCTCTTCAGCCAGGATAGCTTGATTCCAGTGGCATGGCAAGCACGGGACCCACTTCTGGGCATACCCGTCCCACTCGGGGTGACAAATGCAAAAACAACAATTGATGGACAGAATGCAGAACAATGTCATACATTCACCCCAGTACAGAGATCTGGGCCTAAATCCATCGTTTTTTTGCTCACTGACTGGGGTTGCACAGGGTTAGTGGCACCCGGAGCCATGCGGCCGTCACGGGCCTACCACCACGTGGCGCTGACTGGAGTTGCACAGGGTTAGGCGCACCGGAATTGCTGAGCGGGTGTGCAGCCTGCAATGATGACGTGTGCACTGATGTGGTCTCTGCCATTGATGCCTCAGGACTCAGCGTCATGTGTGGGAGCTGCTGGGCCGCAGTGCGGGTCCGCATGATGTGGAGCATGCCATGGTCGCGGGGTCCGGGCCTGGAGCTTGCACAGGCACGTGGTGTGCCCACTGGGGGACATACCGTTGGCGGCAGGTGAGCAGTGGGGCCTGGGTGCGCAAGGGCGGACAGCCAGCGCTGGCCGGCGGGAGGGGCTAGGGTGCAGCTGCATGTGTGCGCAGGGGCGGACAGGCGTTGTTGCCGTGTGCAGCGAGATGGACTCTGCCATGATTGACTCTGGCCTCGATTACAGATTGCAGACCTGGTGGCTTGCAGTGTATGCCGGCACGTGGTTGGAGACACGCCGGCGGCAGCAGGTGAGCAGTGGTGCCTGGGTGCGCGGGGGCGGCAGTGTCCCTCTCTCTCTCTCTCTCTCTCTCCCTTCCTTTCCTTCTCTCTCTCTCTGCCTTCCTTTCCTTCTCTCTCTCTCTCTCTCTCTGCCTTCCTTTCCTTCTCTCTCTCTCTCCCTCTCTTCCTTTCTCTCTCTCCTTCTCCCTTTCTTTCTTTCTCTCTCTGCCTTTCATTCCTTCTCTCTTTCTCTGTGTCTCGCTCCTTTGATGTGCGCATGACACACGTTCTGATTTTGTGCTTTATTTTCCAGGCTGTGACATCAAGATTGTCCCGGATGGACACGACAGGAGTCGTCCGCATTGGTGTTTTGTGTTGTGTTTCAATAAAGTTTTTGGTTGTTACTTCAATGAGTGACTGTTTCTCGTTCTTCTGACCACACATGTGTGTTTCTTGTTGTCATTGTGCGACATCATGCGCTTTTTGTGGCTCTTTTGTCGTGCACGGTATGTGTTTGTCCGGGGGGAGGGTGGGTCCGGGGGGGGGCCCTGGGAGTGGTGGCGGTGGGTGTTGTGGCCCTCTTGGGTCTCCGAGCTGCATGATCATTGTCTCCATGGCACTGTGGGTCTTCAGATGTGGCTCTGGCCTGGGCTCCCTTTCATACTGCAGGTAGTCGTCCTGCTTAACACCAGCAGAAGGCAGGTGTTAAATCCCTGCTGCTACCGCGGCTTATCGCCTGTTTTTGGTTCGCATAGCAGATCTGGCAGTACGTTGTGAAAGTGGTGTAGTGGTGTTTTTGCACGGGAACGCCTACTCTGCATCTCATTAGGGTTAGTTGGTTGTGTCACCCGTGGAGATAAATTTTGCAGCAGTTATCGCGGGAATACTGGCGATGTCTGCAGTTTGCACCCGCTTGTGAATGGGGTGATAAATCTATCTCCACTTTTGATGTGCTAAAGTGCCGATAACTCGGCGATAAGTCCTTGTGAATATGCCCCTGCGACTTTAAGGTCAGTCATTAGAAATTACTAATAAAGTAGACCGACTGCTTGCTAACAAAAAAGACGCTTCTCTTGAATAACTGTAAAACATTGTGGCTGATGCCTGATGCCAGTTTGTGACGAAGTCCAAAGAAAAATGGAAAAAAGTCAATTAGCCGTAATTGTCCATTGCATTTGGTTTCTGCCGTGAGAATGCACTGAAGAATCACCGGCAGCATACGTAAAAATAAACATTAATATATAATATTTAGAAGTCTCGTGTTTCTATTTCTGCATTGCACAATTTAAGCAAGAAAGTGTAAACAAAAACAATTATATTTCAATGATTTCTAAATAGAAAGCGAATAAAACACATAAAATACAAACAAATGGATGACATATGATAAATGCATTTGTCTCTTGTTTACACCCAATTGATAGCAATGTTGAATGTTTCAGGGTAGGCACTGGAAGTCAGTTAATTAAGTATTGAATAGTTTGTATTCTACTACTAAGTGTGGGTTAATAGCTGGATGGTTGCTGTAGGTGCTAACAAGGACTGCCTCATTAAATCAAAAAACAGCTAAATATTCTGCAATTATGATACATTAGAACCAGAATGCAGTCACAGCAAAAAGATGCTGATAGTAATTGTTTACAGGTAATCCATGTAAGTGAATTTATAAAGCATGAATCTGCCAGGGGCGGCTCCTCCATTAAGGAGAAGGAGCTTGTCCCCACTAATTGAAATGCCGCCCATGCCCCAGGGATGAAAAATAAAATGGTAATACAGTTAATGTATTACCATTTTATTTTTCCATAACTCCGTCCCGAGCAGAGCTTCAGGACTGGGGTGGGGCAGCTGCTGACTGGCAGCAGCAGAAGGAAGTTATGGGCAGAGCACTTATGTTTAAAATGCACATGTCCCTTTGGCCAGCACCCACCTCCCATTTTTCCACCCACCACTCCCCGTAGGTGGCAGCCGCCATTGAATTTGACAGGGAAGCAAGGGAGCACTGCACAATTGCTGGGAGGCGAGTTCAGGGGTAGGATTCAAGGCCATCTACATCAAGGCAGGTAGGAGATGAGTTCCTTCTGTGTTAGGTATTTCCTTGAAAAGATATGTCTGAATAGCTGGAGCATTCTGTAATTTTAATTTTGGTGGAGTTGTTGTTCCATCGTCTGAAGGTTAAATGGAGAAGTCTTGCTTTCTGAGTTTTTTTCGTGCTCATTTTCCTCTCCAATCTGTTTCCTACAACCTACTAAGGTGGTGTCTATCCAAGATGGTTAGTTTCCTGGTCAGAAAAGGTGCAGTATTGTTTCTGATGTCCTAGTAGGTTGAGCAACTGGTCTTGAAGATGATGTGGGCCTTGAGGGGGAGCAAATGTAGTGCCGGCAGATTTTGGGTGATGTGACTGAAATTCTTTGCAGAGAGGAGGAGAATGCATCATGGAGGATGTCTTTGAAGGGCGCCAGACTGGTGTTGTGTAGTGTACAAAAGTGCATCGTTTGGTATGGTCATCCCCAAATCTTTGGACTAAGGGGTCGATTCCGATTCGGGCCGGAAAAAGCACCGACCGACTCGGAGCCGGAATTAATTCCGACCGACACGTACCTGTGGCGCCCGACACGCCAAGTACGATGCAAGGCGTGCAAAATCCGACCGACACATACTGAACCCAAGCCGAACGACCGAGCCGCACGGAAAACAGCAATCCGGCCGGAAAAACACGCGAATCGAACCGACCGACACGCACCCGGAACAAATCCAACCGAAACGTACACGCGAACTCCAAACCGCTAAGTACGATGCAAGGCGCGAAAACCACGACCGAGTCGTACGGAGGACAAGCCGTACGACCGACACGCATGCAAAACCGAGCCGAAGTAACACAAAACACCACGACCGACGCGTACGCAGCATTGAAAACTGCACAAACACAGCGTGAACGAAACGGAGAAGACCGTACGAGACAAATGCAGGGTCCGACTCGGTCACAAGAACGTTTCCAACATGCACAGAAAGTACTAAGGAAAAATACACAAAAAAAGGCCAAACAAGCAATTACAAAGCCAATAAATACTGGGGGGGTGGGGACAGAGAACAAAGACACACCCACAACTCCACCCATATAAAGGACACAAATCCCAACCATGATACTTTGCAAATGCTATTCTACTGCCAGCACTCAACAGACAGCAACCACACACCCACAGGTCATCCCTCACACAAGCCACACACCATCAGCACACCAACAAATAGCTACCTCACATACACCCAGCAAAACACACACTCACACACCCTCACCTGCACACCAACACACACATCACTCACCATCACCACCCATCACCATGCCCCCCAAGAAGAATCACAAGTTCCTAGATTGTGATTTGGAAGTCCTGGTAGACGAGATCCTCAGGGTAGAGCCACAGCTGTTTGGCACACTGGTCCAACAGACACCCATCTCCCAGAAAACCAAGATGTGGGAGAGGATCATCAACAGGGTGAACGCACAATCACCATGTCTGCGCACAAAGACTGACATCCAGAACAGGTGGTATGACGTGCGCAGGAGGGTACGGAGCTGCTCAAGAAGGACTACCTCCTGAGCCAATACACCGGCAGTGGCCCTCCTGCCAAGCCAGTATACCTCAGGCCCTGGGAGGAGAAGGTGCGGGCCATCCTTCCGCCAGTGAGCGTCTATGGACTAGAGAACATCCCAGAGCCTGGTGAGTACACAACAAATGTACACAATATTCTGCCACAATACACACACACATCACTGTCAAGGGAGAGTCAAACCATGCACTCATAGCAATTACACAGCAACCAGAACAGAATCATCCCAAAATGTGTATGTCAGTCAGATAAACACAACACATGCCATCTCAAAGTTACATTTAACCGTGTCATCACATGTACAAACACAACTACAACTACAGCTAGGCAGTGGCACAAATAGAACTAACAAACACATCCAGACATGTAGCCACCACTACAACACCAACACACAGTGAAGACCACTGAAAGGAAGGAATTCTGTGTATGCTGGGCAAGTCAGTGTAGCCAATAGCATCATGGGAGTCGTAGTCACAGATATTGCTCACCCCCACAACTGTCCCATCAACACCACCATGAACCATGCGCACATCACAGGGAGTGGAAAAGGACTCACAAGATGGCTGACACTGGCTACTGCTGTGGGGAGCACAAGGCCCTGCTGGCAACTGTGCAACAACCAACAGCAGGACACCACTGACTGACATCCTGAGAGACAACTTCCACTCCCTGCAATGGAAGCACATTCCATGGTGGGATATCTGGCTGGGTGGGAAGGAGGACTCGCAGCACTGACCATAGTCACAAGCACCTCCCCTCACACACACCCTCAACACAAACTCCACAGAACCCACCTGGGAGAATGCAATGCCTCACATCCTAACTCAAGATCCCACAAAGAACCTCCACCCTGGGTAATGTTGTGTGAAGCACAGGGACACTCTTTGGACTTTTAGCCAAACAACTGCCAGGACAACACTCCCAGCCATCCTGTCAGCACAGGCAGCCCACCCCACAGGGAAGCAGAGTCAAAAGGAAGGAAGCATGGGCATGCTGGGAAGGGGGTGGAGGCAATAGCATGATGGGAGTAGTAGGCACAGATATCGCTCAGCCTCACAACTGGCCCATCAACACCACCCTGAACCATGCTCACATCACAGGGAGTGGATAAGGACTGACAAGATGGCTGACACTGGCTACTGCTGTGGGGAGCACAAGGCCCTGCTGGGAACTGTGCACCAACAAACAGCACAACACCACTGCCTGACATCCTGAAAGCCAACTTGCACTCTCTGCAATGCAAGCACGTTCCATGGTGGGATATCTGGCTGGGTGGGAAGGAGGACTTGCAGCACTGACCATAGTCACAAGCACCTCCCCTCATACACCCCCTCAACACATACTCCACATAACCCACCTGGGAGAATGCAATGCCTCACATCCTAACTCAAGATCCCACAAAGAACCACCACCCTGGGTTATGTTGTGTGAAGCACAGGGACACTCTTGGGACTTTTAGCCAAACAACTGCCAGGACAACACTCCCAGCCATCCTGTCAGCACAGGCAGCCCACCCCACAGGGAAGCAGAGTCAAAAGGAAGGAAGCATGGGCATGCTGGGAAGGGGGTGGAGGCAATAGCATGATGGGAGTAGTAGGCACAGATATTGCTCAGCCTCACAACTGGCCCATCAACACCACCCTGAACCATGCTCACATCACAGGGAGTGGATAAGGACTGACAAGATGGCTGACACTGGCTACTGCTGTGGGGAGCACAAGGCCCTGCTGGGAACTGTGCACCAACAAACAGCACAACACCACTGCCTGACATCCTGAAAGCTAACTTGCACTCTCTGCAATGCAAGCACGTTCCATGGTGGGATATCTGGCTGGGTGGGAAGGAGGACTTGCAGCACTGACCATAGTCACAAGCACCTCCCCTCATACACCCCCTCAACACATACTCCACATAACCCACCTGGGAGAATGCAATGCCTCACATCCTAACTCAAGATCCCACAAAGAACCACCACCCTGGGTTATGTTGTGTGAAGCACAGGGACACTCTTGGGACTTTTAGCCAAACAACTGCCAGGACAACACTCCCAGCCATCCTGTCAGCACAGGCAGCCCACCCCACAGGGAAGCAGAGTCAAAAGGAAGGAAGCATGGGCATGCTGGGAAGGGGGTGGAGGCAATAGCATGATGGGAGTCGTAGGCACAGCTCTACATCCCCCACCACATGGCCCAGCAAGCTCACACTCACGCATGCACATCCCACAGAGAGTGGAAAGGCCCATCAAAGATGTCTGACACTGTTGCTGTGTCGTGGGGAGCACAAGGGCATGCTGGGAACTGCACACCAACCAACAGCAGGACACCACTGTCAGCCATCTTGCCATTGCTCTCACACCCACACACACTGAACTCCCCACAAAAGCAAGTAAGTATGGGAATGCTGGGAAGTGGGGTGGAGGCAATAGCATGATGGGAGTCATAGTCACAGACATAGCTCACCCCCACAACTGTCCCATCAACACCACCCTGAACCATGCTCACATCACAGGGAGTGGATAAGGACTGACAAGATGGCTGACACTGGCTACTGCTGTGGGGAGCACAAGGCCCTGCTGGGAACTGTGCACCAACAAACAGCAGGACACCACTGTCAGCCATCTTGCCATTGCTCTCACACCCACACACACTGAACTCCCCACAAAAGCAAGTAAGTATGGGAATGCTGGGAAGTGGGGTGGAGGCAATAGCATGATGGGAGTCATAGTCACAGACATAGCTCACCCCCACAACTGTCCCATCAACACCACCCTGAACCATGCTCACATCACAGGGAGTGGATAAGGACTGACAAGATGGCTGACACTGGCTACTGCTGTAGGGAGCACAAGGCCCTGCTGGGAACTGTGCACCAACAAACAGCACAACACCACTGCCTGACATCCTGAAAGCCAACTTGCACTCTCTGCAATGCAAGCACGTTCCATGGTGGGATATCTGGCTGGGTGGGAAGGAGGACTTGCAGCACTGACCATAGTCACAAGCACCTCCCCTCACACACACCCTCAACACATACTCCACATAACCCACCTGGGAGAATGCAATGCCTCACATCCTAACTCAAGATCCCACAAAGAACCACCACCCTGGGTTATGTTGTGTGAAGCACAGGGACACTCTTGGGACTTTTAGCCAAACAACTGCCAGGACAACACTCCCAGCCATCCTGTCAGCACAGGCAGCCCACCCCACAGGGAAGCAGAGTCAAAAGGAAGGAAGCATGGGCATGCTGGGAAGGGGGTGGAGGCAATAGCATGATGGGAGTAGTAGGCACAGATATTGCTCAGCCTCACAACTGTCCCATCAACACCACCCTGAACCATGCTCACATCACAGGGAGTGGAAAACAACTGACAAGATGGCTGACACTGGCTACTGCTGTGGGGAGCACAAGGCCCTGCTGGCAACTGTGCAACAACCAACAGCAGGACACCACTGACTGACATCCTGAAAGACAACTTTCACTCCCTGCAATGCAAGCACAGTCCATGGTGGGATAACTGACTGGCTGGGTGGGAAGGAGGGCCGGCTGTCAACCAAATACAACCAATGCAGACCATGTTCACACCCCAACAAATACATAGAAATGCCCAAATAATGCAGGACAATGTGCTACACCAATATCAACCCCTGACTGTGACAACTTAGGACAATGCAATGTACAGGCCCGCACCCAGAGGCACAGTCACAACTGTCAGGTGTGTCAACCATTGAGGCCTGCAGAAACATAACATACATTGTGTGTGTCTCCCAAAAACAGGTGATGATGGGGACATAGCAGCAGACGCTGAGGAGTCCCAGTCCCAGGCTCAAGAGGATACAGAGCTCACTGGTGTCGTACAGCCTCTGCCCTCCTCGGACGAAGAAGACCAACCTGGCACATCCGGTGCAAGTCAACATGCAGCACCAGCAGGACCACCAGCTGCAGCACCAGCAGGACCACCAGCTGCACCCCCTGCACCCACCGCTCCAACGACTGTCACCACAAATACCATCCCTGCCGACATGGACAGAACAAGGAGCATCACCAGCACAGGGACCCTGGACCAACGTGGGGCCATGGACACCACCACCACCAACCCCCAAGGGGGACCAGGGTCATCTGTGCGTGCCACTGCACGCACTGCACATGTCGGCAGGGGTGGTGGGAGGGTGGGAGACAGAAGTCGCTGCTTGCAGAGGTTGCTGGTGTGCATGATGACCCACAACTGGTACGCATAGCCGATGCGTACCAGTCCAGCACCGGAGATCTCAGCCAGGTAGTGGGGCTCCTCAGAGACATGAAACAGCAGCAGGCTGCCCATCATGCCCGCTTGGACTCACACATGTCCCGCGTGGAGTCCAAGTGGGACGCACTGCAAGAGATGACGGCGGTGCACAGGGACATATTACAATGCCTCCGCCAGATGAACAGCAACCAGTCCACACCTCCCTGTGTGCCAACAACATCTGGTGCTGAACAAACTGCAACTGCCACAGGGAGGGAGGATGACTCTGGCGGAGAGTCCCCTGCACCGCAGCAGCCTGTACTTGAGGGCCCCCCAAAGAAGAGGGGTCGTCCGAGGAGGGGCAAGTGAGAGGCCGATGGCCAAGTGCAACCCCCAGGAAGCCTGAACCTGTTCTGGATGTTCACCTTTGTGCACAAACTGTTCACCCTGTTGACGGCAACACAACTCCCACACATGACATGGGGAGTACAAGTTGGACCAATGTCTCAGACAACTGTGGCCCCGATACTGGGGATTTTGTCTACCAGGACTTTCAATTCACCTAGGAACTTCTGATTGCAATATATATGTGCAGCACTAACCATCCTATGCACTATTCACACAAATGTATCACAATAAACACAGTAATACACCATACTTGCCTCTGTTGTGATTCCAACGTGGGTGCTGTCATGGGGATGATGAACTGCAAAATTACACTGTGTATGCGAACTGCAACAGCAAGTACAACACAGGCATGTGAGTAAAGGCAACGTGACACATATGAGGGAGACACACCACCAGGGCTACACAACACATACACACCTAGGCCATCTGACTCATTGCCTACACTGATGTTGCCAGGGAAGACGGTGCAATGCACAGACACCACACCTATTCCCAGTTGTAGTCAAGTAGCCCACAGGTGCAGTAAGCAAATGGCAGTCAAATGTGTGACCACAGACAACGCACATCACAAAGTGAAGCACAGGTTTATTACACAGTTGCAACATGTCGTAACCACTACAGATGCAAGGTAATCCCACCTGGCAGCGGGCACACAGTCAACAACTGTAGAAGGAAGGAAGTCCATGGGTGTGGCGCACATCACCTGTAGGGACACAACAGCTACCACCCTGGAAGTACAATCACGTCGTCGGTGGACACAGTTGACCAAACGAATCTGACAGTACCCTGTGAAGGACAGAAATGACACACAGTCAAAAGCAATGGAGAACAGGACAGAACAGCAAAACTCATGCACAATACATGTTACAAGATACCCACCCAGAACCAAGTTAGCATGTCAACACTGTTGGGGAGTACAGACCACCTGTAAGCACACATCGCTACACACATCCAGTCAAGTAGCCCATGGACACACTCCAACAGCACCAGAGCACCACCTACACATATCATGCCAACTCACATCATTGACATGACACCTCAGGATACTCACATTCAGCTAAAGAAGTTGGTGATGAGCTGTGTGCGGTCATCACCCTCATCATCATCATCATCATCATCACTGGCATTGTGGTCCAGGCCAGGATCCTCCACAGGTGGCGGATGTTGGTCATTGTCATCCTGGATGAGAGGCAACTCCTTCCGCACTGCCAGGTTGTGGAGCATGCAGCAGACGATGATAATCTTGCACACCTTCGCTGGGGCATATGGGAGGGACCCTCCTGTCTTGTCCAGGCAGCGGAAGCGGCTCTTCAGGAGACCAAATGTCCGCTCAATCACTCTCCTGGTCCGACCATGTGCCTCATTGTAGCGCATCTGGGCTGGTGTCACAGGGTTCCTGAGGGGTGTCAGCAACCACGGCATGTTGGGGTATCCCGAGTCACCTACGGACAGACAAGTGCACATTAGCTGACTTGGAAAAGTGGGCAGAATACTACAGATCAGATCACACACAATGGCACAAAGTCAGTACACACCGACAAGCCAGGCACGCTGGTTCTGCATCTGTGCCATCATCCTGGGGATGCGACTACTCCTCATCACAAAGGCATCGTGTGCTGAACCATGGAAACGGGCACACACGTGTGTGATGGTCATATCTGCAAGACACACCACCAGTGCATTGACCGAGTGGTAGTGCTTGCGGTTACGGTAGGCCTGCTCCTGGGCCTGTGGTGGTACCAAAGCCACATGTGTCCCATCAATGGAGCCAATGACATGCGGCATCCTCCCCAGGGCATAGAAGTCACTCTTCACGTCAGTGAGTCGTTGCAGTCTAGGGAAATAGATGTACCGGTTCAGGAATAGCAACATTGCCTCCAAAACATCGCGGAGCACACGGCTCAACATGGTCTGTGACATCCCACCAGCAGTCGCCACAATATGTTGGAAGGTACCGGTGGCAAAGAAGTGTAGGGCTGCCATCACCTTCACCTTGGGGGTCAGCGCTGTAGGATACGGCCGGCCAGGCTGCAAATGTGGGGCCAACTGCACTGCCAAATCCTCAATCAGCTGCCTGGTGAAGCGGTACCGTCGGATGCTGTCCCGTTCCACCATCGTTGCCAGGTCTGGGAATGGTCTATGGACAGCAGGAGCCCTGCAGTGCAGAGGAGAAGAAAGCAAGATTGTCAGTCACCCCACATATGCGGCATTGAACACACTCAATATCACAACATACATCATTATGAGGCACAACTACATGAAGTGTGCAGTTCCGTAAGGACATGTATGGTACATACATGGCCAACATCTGTCATCACGGTTCAACAAGTGGCATCAATAAGTCCCAGGTTGGCCCATTGGATATCATGAGGCCGTGTCACAGTTCCCATCTCCTGCTGCCGTGTCACAATCACCCCCACAGTGACATGTGAGGACAGATGTGCCCCAGGCATCACAGCTCAACGACAGGTACATTCCCAGGGACCCTGTATTGCCACATGGACACTGGCATTACATGGAGTATCATGTATACACCACAGCAAAACAACCATGACCCCCACAGGTAGTGGTCCCACTTGCCACTGCAGGACAGACATGGACGTCTGTGACACACACACGCACAACATCAAAGTCCATGCACACACAACGTGGATGTGGAGACTGTCTCCCATTGTGCACATGAAATCAGAGACATTGTAAACACTACATGCACACAGACTGTGGAGGACCATCACTATTGTGCCACTGGGACACCCTGGCTCAAACATACCGTCCCACATGGGACTCACGGGGTATGTGACATGACATACACATACACCACCGTGAAATGTGACCATGGCACATGCACAGATATGAACAGTTGCACATCACAGTGGTCATGTACACGTAACACCCAGGATCCTGTCCCCATGAACACGTGCACAGCCTGGGGGTGGCTGACCCCAGGTGACACCCACAGGACAACATGTACACCAACATACACACAATAGGAAATGCAGCCTTACATGCCTTATGATACAGTTTGGACAGGCTGTCGTGTTGTAGGTGTGCCCCTCACTCCCTGGGAGCTATCTGTGGCTGGCATATGTTCATCTGAGACAGGCATGGTGACATATGCCAGTCACTTGTACAGGGACGCGTTGAACAGCAATGGACCGATCGGTGCCCCCGGCCGGCCCATTGCATTCAATGTGTGCGGGTACGCGTTGTACCCCTGTACGCGTTGAACCGCAATGGACCGATCGGTGCCCCGGCCGGCCCATTGCATTCAATGTGTGCGGGTACGCGTTGTACCCCTGTACGCGTTGAACAGCAATGGACCGATCGGTGCCCCCGGCCGGCCCATTGCATTCAATGTGTGCGGGTACGCGTTGTACCCTGTACGCGTTGTACCGCAATGGACCGATCGGTGCCCCGGCCGCCCATTGCATTCAATGTGTGCGGGTACGCGTTGTACCCCTGTACGCATTGAACAGCAATGGACCGATCGGTGCCCCGGCTGGCCCATTGCATTCAATGTGTGCGGGTACGCGTTGTACCCCTGTACGCGTTGAACAGCAATGGACCGATCGGTGCGCACCCATTGACAATGGCCTAGCCTGGCAACGGACGCGTTTTCGAAATTCGATACGAGTCGGTTGCTGGAAATTCAGTTGGTCACCCACAACAATGTTGCAAAATCATGTATGTCATGAAGTTGAAGATTTGAAGGATGCTGTGGGCGTGTATTGGTGCTGCTATTCCATGGATTGGCCAGATTCAGAAGATGCAAACGACTTGGACCTATCACTTTGGACACATGGGACAGTATCTGCCTCTCCAGCACATATATATTGCTGGCTGTTCCCCTGAGAGCTCACTTGCCTGCACTACATGCTCCAGGACGACATCTGCCACTGCACTGCTGCTGTCTCTGCCCCCTTTGGACCCTGCAATGGCACGTACTGTGGAGAGAGCCCCAGCCTTCAGCCTTGAGGAGAACCAGGCCCTGCTGGACAGCCTACTTCCACAGTACAGCAAGCTGTATGGGACACCAGGGGAGCAGGTGAGTGTTCTGTGCACTGCCTTTCTGAATGTGCATTTTGTCTGACTAGCAAGGCTGAAAGTCTGCACGCCACTGGCTAGCAGGCTCACTGAGTAGTTGTCACCCCCATAGTGTGTAGTGACATGCACTGGACAGGTATGGTGCAGTGACAGTGCATTTGAACAAGGTTTTACTTCCCATGCAATGATACCATGTAGTGACTTCTGGCAAACTGTCCATGGGCAGCGTTGCACTGCCTGTGTACATCATGTGCCCCTGTGATTGAGACATGTATATACAACTGTGTCATGCACGGATATGTTGCATGTGTAGTAATGGCCTTTTCACTTTGTCATCCTGACAGGTTAATGCCCATCGGAAGCAGGAGATCTGGAAGGACATCGTCCGGGCTGTCCGGTCCGTGGGGGTCTACAAGCGCCGGATCCGCAACTGCCAGAAGAGGTGGCAGGACCTTCGGGGCTGGACCCGGAGGATTGCACGGGTCCAGCTGAAGCTGTCGCCTCCTCGCAGGAGGGGCGGAACACGGACCCTGACCCCCACATGCTCCAGATCCTGGCGGTGGTGTTTCCAGACCTGGATGGGCAGCTGAAGGCCAGACAGCAGCAAGGAGGGGGTGAGTCAAAGACTGCACTGTGAACTCTGTATTACATGCTATGTGCCCTCCTCTGGCCTGGTTAAACTGCCACAGTACAGCAGTCATGTTGTCCAGGAGCCATGTCCCTCTGTTGTGCACTGCCCACTCCTCATCTGATACCCAGGTTTGGCCCTTACATTCAGGGAATTGTGTCACTTGGGACTGTGTCCTTGCAGTTTGCTTCACTCAAGGTGGGGGACAGCATCTGTTTCCCTGACTCTGTTGTGGGCATCATGGGTGGGTCCATTGTTCACACAACGCCTGTGTTCGGACATGTAATCTGCGTGTTGCTTTGATATGCGGTCCACTTGCTGAGCTGAGCCACCACATGTGCCTGGGGTATCTGGCACACACCCATGCAGTGGGTGGGAACAATGTTTGGGCCCCAGGAGTGTGCAGATTACGTGTGTCACACATACATAGCCAGCTATCCACTGTCCAGGGCTCATCCCTCATTCATGTGGGGCAGGACAGTCATGCCTACTCCAGCCCATCCAATACACCTGTACTCCCACTCCCGTGTATCAGCTGACACATTGTGCGCAGTGATTTGACCCCTCAGGTGTCTGCCTCTGTGTCAGTGTGCTGTGGATTTGTTGCCAGGACTGCTGGGGTGTTTCTCGGTAGGGGCTCAGCATGCCACTGGAGATGTGACCATAGGAGACGATACTTGTGTGTCACATAGGTGTTTGATCAGCTGCCCGTGCAGACTGGGGTATGCGAATGTGAAGTTCAGGCAGCTGTTTCCCATTCACAGCAGATTGTGAGGGGCTCAGGTTCAGAGGGTAGTGTCACAGGTCTCCCATATGTCCAATCGGTATGACCTGGACAGATGAGGGTTAAGATGATGTGTTGTGTGGGGGATGTACATGTGCACTTGTGCAGCTCCAGGACTTGCATTCCCCATGACCTACTATTGTGACACAGTGCAGAGTGTTGTTGTCTGGCTGCCAAGTCATACATCACTGAGACAGTGATGTATGACTTAGCAGTCATGCCTCCGCCATGGCATGTGTCTACTTATTGGTGATCCTGCAGGGGAGTGACATGTGCTACATGCACACCATTGTGGCGATGGCTATCAGGACATGGGTGCATCATGGTGTCTGTCGCTGGTATGCATCACATGCATTTCCTATTTGACTCTGGGCATCCCTTTCATCCGGAAACCTGTACTGACTCAGTGGCAAGAGTTGTGATGTGTGCATGTCCACATGCTACACCGTGTCCTCTGCACTGTCCAACTACTGTGTAGGTGGTGCATGTGTCCACACTGGGGTGTTGCTATCCAACAGACACCAGACAGATGGGTGCAAGGCCATGTGGGATGTGAGTGCCATGGTTGGCATCAGACTGACAATTGGCTTCTCCTGTTCAGTTAGGGCACTTTTAGCAATGTTCAACTAATGATGCCAGGGCTTGCTCTGTAATGTGCTGTGCTCACAGTGGTGTGTGCGTTTGGTGCAGGTGACTGATGTCTGTCTGTTTCCCCATTGTTTGCAGATACATCCACGGCCACGGAAGGGGACAGCTCCACGGACCAGGAGGAGCCGGAGAGCCAGACTGGGTCAGCAGCCGAGGAGTGGTCGGAGGGACCCAGTGGCACGGAGGGCGAGGGAGCCACACCGAGGAGTCCTCAGCACCATCCACCTCAGCTGAGGACCAGAGCAACTCGGACGATGACTCCCTTATGGAGGCGGGTGTCAGCAGCCACCACACCCCAGCTAGTGTTGCTGTCCCCGCCACCACCAGCACCACCACCGCCCTCCCATCGGCTCCCATTCCCCAGGTCCGTGGAGGCTCCCATGTTCGGGAGCGTGTCTCCTTTGGGCCAGGCACCGCACCCCCTGCCCCTGTGTCCCCTGCTGCCCTGAGTGAGGAGTCTGTGTGCCTCCTTCGCCAGCTCCATGTAGGGCAGACAGCCATGCTGAGTGTCCTCCATGCGCACACCGCTCTGTTGACTCAGCTGGTGTCGTTCATGGAGGGCATCTCATCGGGCATGTCTGACCTACAGAGGGGCAATAGGTCCATGGACTCCTCCCTGACGGCAGCAGTGTCCCTCCTCAGACAGTCCCTCACCCCTCCTGCCTCTGCTCCATCCACACTCCCCAGCACCTTACCCGTCCCAAGCACACACACACCGGCACAGGCACACACCAGCACACACACGTCCAGCACACAGACACACACGCCACAAACAAAACGCACACGCACGCACAGTCAGGGGACTGAAACCAGACTCACAGGGGATGGGGCCCTGGAACACACACACGCATCCACGAGCACTGCGCAGTCCTCAGTTGCCTCTCCCTCCAAAGCACCCTCCCTTGCCTCACCTGCAACCCCAAAGACCCAGCGGCTCTTCCTCAGTGACCTCGGCCTCTTCCCCTCCGATCCAGCTGATACAGCATTCAGGGGAAGAGGAAGCCCACCCACACGGAGCAGAGTGCCCCTCGCCCCCGGACACCCTCCCCCAGGCGCAGACAGACTGAGGCCCCCACCCGCAAGTCCCCCGGAGTCGTAAGAGCAAGACCCCGCCGCCGCCCTGCAGCTCAGGCACCAGGTCTCCTTCCTCCATCCCTCAGGCCCCCACTCCACAGGTGCCCCCACCACACCCTGCCCCAGGTTCCCCCACCCACAGATATACCATCCCCAAGAGGATCCGGCCTTCTCCCCCTGCCACTTGCTCTCCCGGCACCACACCCCCGCTGCGCTTGTCTGTGCCACTGATGTGGTGAGGGTGTCCTCCCCCTCTGTCCAGCCCACCTTGCCTGTTCCCCATTCTCCTCCCCTGGTGGTAGGCACTGCAGTGGAGTCCACTACCACCCTGTCTGACTTGGGCACTGCAGTGGCGGACCTGTCCACTCCATCTGCAGGGTCCACTGCAGTCGTGCCGGCACCCACAACATCTGAGTCATGCCCCCCAGTTGTGCCGGCACACACCATGTCAGACACCTCCACTGCAGTTGTCAGTGGCTCTCCAGCACCCACCACCCCTTCCCTGCCTCCTCCTGGTGAGCCCTGATCCTGTCCCTGCGGTGCCTGGCCTGCCCCCGGTTGCCCCTCCTAGTGGATTGTCCCTGGTTTTGTGCAGTGCAGGCATGCGTAGGGTGACATCTGCCACTGTCACCCTGTTTGGACTTTGACAATGGACTGGCCATTGGCCTTTGTGTTTTTCTGGACTTTCACTTTTGAAACACACATATGCTGAATAAAGCAACTTTCTGTTCTCTAGTGCTTATGCTTCTGATGTACATGTTGTTGATGATGCTAACCATGCCCTTGCTGCAGTGATGGTGATATTTGGTCTCATGATAATGAAGTGTTACTGTGCAGGAACCCATGTGGTCCAGGGGGAATGTGTCCTATCCTGTGGTGTATCCATGTCATCCATAGCAGCATCTGAGGGTGTCATGTGTTCAGTATTTGGCAATGGGATTTCCTACTTACATTAGCAATTTCACATCTGTGGCTTCCACCCCTGCACATCTGTTGTGCCTGCCATTGTTCAATTCGTCTACTTCCCTGACCGTGTGGCCATCTCCACTGGACATGCAGGTTTGGGCATCAATGGGGAAGGACTCATCTGTGTTGTCAGTGCAACATTGCTATACAAGTGTGTTGGATCTGTGCTGATGATTTCGTTGGCACTTCCATGACCAGGCTGATGTGACAGGAGCCTTCATTTGGTGCTAATTGTTGATTGTGTGACCAAGTGCTCAGCTGACATGATGGGGCCCTACTGAGGCAACATATGGCACAGCTTTCCTCACACAGGAGTGGAGTCCCCTCATGGCAGTGTGTACTCCTGTGACATTGCCTGCGCCCAAGGTGTGTGTTGTATGAGCATGTCTGTGTGTTCACTTCCGTTTAGCTGTGCATGCTGTGATCCCTAGTGTTGTACCTGTTTGTGATGCTTGCTGACTTGACCTATGTTCCCCCAAAGTCTTCTCCCTGGGTTCTCTGTGATGTGGGTGCATGGCACATTACTGGTCATCAGGGTGTCACCCATAGGTGTGTTTGCTGTCAGGGCTGAGTTTGTGTGCAGACGCAGATGGGTCACAGTCAGGTTTCCCCTTGGCACTTGTTGTTTGCACCTGTCATGTGATTTCCAGTTTGTGTTATCTTTCAGTGATTGTGACACGTTGTGTGTGTGACTGCTGGCACTCCTCAGGGTCCGGGCTGCAATGTTGGTTGTTGTCTATGTGTGTTCTTTGTGGGTGACCTTGGCTTCTTCATTGGTGTGTGACTGTGGCTGGGATCCCATTGGTTGGTGTGGTATTGCCGTCATGTCCATGTACAGCGTAGTGTGCAGTGTGTCAGACATTCAGGAGTCTTGTTGAGTGGCCATGTGTGATGTGTTTCTGCACCTTGGTTCCCACCCACCACCCTGGAATAGTCATGGGTGCATGTGCAATGTCACCAGTGCATGTGTGCTTCACTGCTGCACATTGTTGGAGGTCGAGGTGTGTGGTGTTGAGTGTGTGCAGATGAGAGTTGTTGCCCGGCTAGACCCCTGCCTCCATGTTGGCCTTGGCTTACTGGCCGTGCTGATTGATTTGTGCTTGTGTAGGTGTGATGGTAGTTTGTTGCTCAGGACACATGACTGTGGTTCACAGTGTGAACGACATTTAGCTTTGTCATCACAGTGGGATTGTAATGCAGCCCAGGGTCACCACATTGTGGGGGCCCTGGGGGTGAGTGCTGTGGTGTGTCTGTGTCTTGCTGTGTCAGTTGCTGTTCCTACGTGCCTGTGTGACATGTGTGATTTGTGCTCCCTCTCATCTGACAATGCCTGCTTGCCCACATAGGGGATTTGGATCCATGAGTTACCTTTGTGTGGCACTGTATGCACATCTGTATGATTGGTATTCAGGCCTCCTCATGTGTTGTGTGGTTGCCTGGGGACACTGGCACCCCCTCACCTGTTGTGTATGATGTGCAGTGTGGGTCTGCCTGTTTGTGTTTGTGCATCTGCACCACTGCATTGGCATATCTTGGGTGTGCCATTGGCTGTATGTAGTTTGGTGGGTTTCCCCTGCTGTCCCTGGGACTCCTAGGTCATCGGTCAGCACAATGATCATGGTTTGTGTGTCCCATTGCTGCCATGGTATGGTATCTGTTCACCTCACATCTACAGTCTCCACAGGGTATCTGCATTTGTGTGCCCATTGGTGCAAATATGTGGGTCTGCATTCTGATGGTCACTTCTGTCATTGTGTCATTGATGAATGTTGACAGTGTCAGCCCCCATGGGTGTTGTTTGTCTGCACATGGCCAAAGGTATGTCTTATTTGCACTGCAGTATTTGCCTCCCCCAATCTATGTTGCAATGGGACACATGCACTACTTTGCCACTGATGTGTTTTATGTTCTGTGACCAGGAATCATCCATGCAGTTTGGCAGTTGCAGCTTTTTCTTTGTCTACACTTACATTTTGGTCACTGTGATGATGGGGGTTTGGACCCCATTGCCACAATGTTCAAAATGTGCTTCAGATATGGACCCCACACTTACATTTTGGTCACTGTGATGATGGTGGTTTGGACCCCATTGCCACAATGTTCAAAATGTGCTTCAGCTATGAACCCCACACTTACATTTTGGTCACTGTGATGATGGGGGTTTGGACCCCATTGCCACACTGTTCAAAATGTGCTTCAGCTATGGACCCCACACTTACATTTTGGTTACTGTGATGATGGGGGTTTGGACCCCATTGCCACAATGGTCATGGCCTGCTTGCATTGTGGGGGCCACACACATATATGTGTGGCACATGTGATAGGGCGTCACATTGTATGTTCAAAGTCATGTTCAGTGTTGTAGGCATTTGACACAGTCTACACACGCTTGTCATGGTGTTGGGGGATGTCTTTTTCTTGCATTCCCTAGGTTGTGGTGTGCTGGTTGTGTCATGCATTGTCCATCCTATGAGTGGGGGTGGTGTTGGTGGTAGGCATCCAGCCCCCATGGGTAGAGGTGGTAGTAGTGACAGGCATCCAGCCCCCTGGGTAAGGGTGGTAGTTGTGGTAGGCATCCAGCCCCCTGGCTAAGGGTGGTAGTAGTGGTGGGCATCTGGCACCCCCATGGCTAAGGGTGGTAGTAGTGGTAGGCATCCAGCCCCCTGGCTTAGGGTGATAGTAGTGGTAGGCATCCAGCCCCCTGGGTAAGGGTGGTAGTGGTGGTGGGCATCTGGCACCCCCATGGCTAATGGTGGTAGTAGTGGTAGGCATCCAGCCCCCTGGCTAAGGGTGGTAGTGGTGGTGGGCATCTGGCACCCCCTGGCTAAGGGTGGTAGTAGTGGTAGGCATCCAGCCCCCTGGCTAAGGGTGGTAGTAGTGGTAGGCATCTGGTACCCCCTGGCTAAGGGTGGTAGTAGTGGTAGGCATCTGGCACCCCTGGCTAAGGGTGGTAGTAGTGGTAGGCATCCAGCCCCCTGGGTAAGGGTGGTAGTAGTGGTAGGCATCTGGCACCCCCTGGCTAAGGGTGGTAGTAGTGGTGGGCATCCAGCCCCCTGGGTAAGGGTGGTAGTGGTGGTGGGCATCTGGCACCCCCTGGCTAAGGGTGGTAGTAGTGGTAGGCATCTGGCACCCCCTGGCTAAGGGTGGTAGTAGTGGTAGGCATCCAGCCCCCTGGCTAAGGGTGGTAGTAGTGGTAGGCATCTGGCACCCCATGGCTAAGGGTGGTAGTAGTGGTAGGCATCCAGCCCCCTGGGTAAGGGTGGTAGTGGTGGTGGGCATCTGGCACCCCCTGGCTAAGGGTGGTAGTAGTGGTAGGCATCCAGCCCCCTGGCTAAGGGTGGTAGTAGTGGTAGGCATCTGGCACCCCTGGCTAAGGGTGGTAGTAGTGGTAGGCATCCGGCACCCCCTGGCTAAGGGTGGTAGTAGTGGTAGGCATCTGGCACCCCCTGGCTAAGGGTGGTAGTAGTGGTAGGCATCTGGCACCCCCTGGCTAAGGGTGGTAGTAGTGGTAGGCATCCAGCCCCCTGGCTAAGGTGGTAGTAGTGGTAGGCATCTGGCACCCCCATGGCTAGGGGTGGTAGTAGTGGTAGGCATCCAGCCCCCTGGCTAAGGGTGGTAGTGGTGGTGGGCATCTGGCACCCCCTGGCTAAGGGTGGTAGTAGTGGTAGGCATCTGGCACCCCCTGGCTAAGGGTGGTAGTAGTGGTAGGCATCCAGCCCCCTGGGTAAGGGTGGTGGTTGTGGTAGGCATCCAGCCCCCCTGGGTAAGGGTGGTAGTTGTGGTAGGCATCCGGCCCCCCTGGGTAGGGGTGGTGGTGGTGGTGGGCATCTGGCACCCCCTGGCTAAGGGTGGTAGTAGTGGTAGGCATCCAGCCCCCTGGGTAAGGGTGGTAGTGGTGGTGGGCATCTGGCACCCCCTGGCTAAGGGTGGTAGTAGTGGTAGGCATCCAGCCCCCTGGGTAAGGGTGGTAGTGGTGGTGGGCATCTGGCACCCCCTGGCTAAGGGTGATAGTAGTGGTAGGCATCCAGCCCCCCCTGGGTAAGGGTGGTGGTTGTGGTAGGCATCCAGCCCCCCCTGGGTAAGGGTGGTAGTTGTGGTAGGCATCCGGCCCCCCTGGGTAGGGGGTGGTGGTGGGCATCTGGCACCCCCTGGCTAAGGGTGGTAGTAGTGGTAGGCATACAGCCCCCTGGGTAAGGGTGGTAGTGGTGGTGGGCATCTGGCACCCCCTGGCTAAGGGTGGTAGTGGTGGTTGGCATCCGGCCCCCTGGGTAGGGGTGGTGGTGGTGGTGCGCATTCAGGCCCCTGTGTGCATATGTGGCATTGGTGATGGGCATCCCGCCCCTATGGTGCTGCTGTTGCTGGTGTAAGTAAATTCTGCATCCCTCTGTGTGTGTGTGATGTGTCGTGTACGTGTTGTATGTGTTTTGTGATTGGTGTCTGACTTACCTTCTGCGCCGTACGCGTCCGTGCCTGTTCCGGTAGTAGATGTAGAATATTGGTACGATCGGGACGAAGGGATTCATGGTTGGTTCGTGTCGTTCGTCTTTCTCGTTGCTTCGCGTCGTCCTCGTCGCTGGCGTGTTCGCCTCGTAGCCGTGGATCGTGTTGTGGCGCGAATCGGAGCTTATGTGCGCCTCTCCCGGATGCTTTGACGTGCCGTGCGTAGCGACGGGTTCGGCGCGTACGGGAAGCGCATCGTACTTGTTCGGCCGAACGGGGCTGCATTTTCCCTTCCGTGCGACTCGATTCTGCGTTTCCGGATTCGCCTCGGTCGGAGAACAGGACCTGGATTGGGTGAGTACGACTCGGCCGGATTCTGTGCTATTGTGCGCATCGTACTTACTCGTTCGGTATGATGTACGGATCGGTCGGGAAACAGGCATTCGCATGGCTTTTTTCCCGACCGAATGGTATTGGGTGCGCCTCCGACCGAGATCGGAATCGGCCCCTTAGTCTGCTGTTTTTTTATTTTTTATTCTGATGTTCACTGGGACCAACTGACAAGGTGCCTGTGCATGTGCTCTGACCCCTCAAAGTGTATGTGAAACGGCTAATGGGTGATTGACATATTTAACTTGCCTATATGTCCCTAGTATATAGTACAAAGTTAACCCAGGGTAAGTAAGTTAAATATCACTAGTGGACTGCAGCACATATTGTGCCACCACTGCAGTGACAAGGCTCTAAATCTGCTACTGCAGCCTACTCGAGCAGCTTTTAAACTGCGAACCGACATGGCAGAATGAACCCCTTTTGCCAGGTCAAAACCTTTCTTTTTTATATTGAAGGCAGGGTGCAAAACATTAAAGAGAAGGATATGTTTCTTTTATTCTTTACATGCCCTGCTAGTGAAAACTCAAAATTGTTGCTTTCACTGTAGCAAGGCTGGTGGTCCCATTGACTAATATGGAGTTTCACTAGCCTACGTGCCTAGTGTTAACTTCCATTTGGAAGCACCAAACCTAGTACTCCAAGATATAAAATTAATTGTTACATTAAACCTGACTGAGTGTCTGATTTAGATCTTGGCGGGACTACCTTCATTCTACTGTTGTGGTGGGTCCAAGTACTCCGTCAAGCTGACGGCTGTCTGTTTGCCGTATTTAGATGTTGCAGCAATAGACAGTAGACCGCTGCGGTAGTGGTGTTCTCTGCTGGCTAACAGTACTCCATCGCCGTCAGGCTGGTGAGTTTGAGCTGAGCCGATTTAGAAGTTCCCATTGTGCTGGCGATGTCCTAGCTGCAGTTTGCTGACGGAGTGAGTTCCTGGTGGAGTGGAGACTGGTAAGTACAACTTATTCATGTGTCAATACACATATATGTCATGTTTGCATGAAAAACATATGTAGGCAATGTGTTATGTCCCTTTGTGTTACATATTGCATGCCACTCACACAACATACACACACTATTAAATGCCCACCCACAGGCACCACTAGCACAACACCCCCATTAACCACAACAACAAATATATTTGTAAGTGTCAATACAGGTGTGTTCAATTTACCTTGATAAGTAGGAAAATGAACACTACTTAATTACACCTAAGAAAAATATTACATGTAGGAGCACTGCAGAAACACACGAGGCTACGGCAATTGTTAACACACGATACATAGTAAGACAATTGCACAAGTAGCTCACCTTATATCTCGACAACAACTGAGTCATTTGGCGTCATGGTGGAGTCAGAGCAGCAAAAGAGGGACCTGGACGATGGGGGTACAAGACCAAAATGGAAGTGGGAAGCAGGAAAAAGGGTAAGTTTTACCTCATTTTCTTTGATTCTGACAACTCATAGTAGGAGGGGTTCCCACGACAGTTGCCTCACCAGAAAGGTGCATTGTAATCATCTCAATGAGATTCTTAGCTGTACTCCCTCCGACAGCCGCGTCTGCCTCTGATGCCCTCGACGTGGGAGCAAGATTCTGGAAGAGGCGGCAGAACTCCAATGGACTTCTCTCCATAGAGCTGCTAACATCTCAAAACAGCGAGCGGACTGACAAGTCAGCAGCCAGGTAGACCGGTGAAAAAGCAACGGCGGGACCTAATCTGCCAACATCTAAATCAGACCCTGAATGCTTAAGCCAAATTTAAGGTAACTTATAATACCAAAGTGACTTTAGAAGGTCACCACTTTCTTGTCCCCAAAATTCTAGTAGCTACTTCTGGTTAACTACTGCAGTTGTCACTCAAGACAGCCTGCTGCCCTTGCTGTGAAGTGCTCCCAGGAAGAGGAAACAAAGGGTCTACTGAAGAGAGGGTGTGACCACCTCCTGCTAGGATGACCCAGGGAGGGTGTGACCTCCTCCTGCTAGGATGGCCAAGTGGCGGTGGTCACAGATGGCCCAATCTCAAAGGGACTACCACCTCTGAAAGGCAAATGATAATCACTCCTTAGGTTACACATTCCGTTATGTAGGTAGATAGGCTGGCATCTCCTCCAGAGGGGGAAAACCTGTTGCAGAACCATTTTTCCAGGACAAGTGACTCATTATACTGGATACAGCACATGGGTATGCCCATGACTCTGTCCAAGGAAAGAAAGATTCTCAACACTTTGGATTTGGGCAGAGACATGCACTTAGTGCCACTCCCACATGAAATGATGTAAAAGTGGGTAGGGTAGCCCTATGGGAACTGTAGCCCTATTGGCTACTGAGTCCTCCACACCCAGAAACTCGAAATTGCAAAAAAGTGGCATGCCTGGCCTCTAGCGTTAGAACACTGTTGGACTCAGAAAGAACAGAAAAAGGAATGCACCTGCGATATCTGTGCTAAGCTGGAAGAGAGGCTACACCAAGAAAAACTGCACCTGCTTCACATACTGGACAAAGACAAGACTTCAGAAAGAAAAGGTCTGCTCCTGTTGTTGTCCCATGGAGAGACACGCCCAGGGCTGGACCTGCTTCCAAGTGTGCCAAGGACCAGTGAATGGACTCCAAGGGCTAGTTGGCTAGCCTCCTGTTAAGCTTCAGTGATACAAAAGCTAAAGAAGCCCTGCAAGTGCAAAGTGTCCAGCTGAAAGTTTTGCCCTAGACTTGCCGTGCATTTGGCGATGCAGCGCGAGAAACGAAATTTGTTTTATTTATTTATATGTGTACTTACCTGTAATCGGCCGTAATCCGTAGTTTACTACCCCCACCCTGCCCCTCCCCCGCCCCACGTACATCACATATGATGTGACCAACATGATAGGTCTAGACCAAGCAGGACAAGAAGCATGTACTCTCTCTGTCACTCCCTTTCTGCTTCCTATTGCTCATATGTGTCCTTCGATATGTAATACTTTTTGGAGGAAGGTGTAAATAGGTAAAGGAGTAGATCATCCATGTCGCTGCTGCTCAATGTAATATTGCTCTGACTGTGTGTGCTGAATCCAAGTGGTGCAATACTATTTTCTGCCTTCTTTCCACCCTGACCAAATGACCACGTATAAGAAAATGTGTGGGCATTGGAAGAAACTGTTGAAGGAAAATGGGATAACAGATAAAACAGAGACACATGACTTCATCACTTCTGCCTTGTCAATTGATTGGTCAAACAGATCTGTAGAATGTGGTAAATCCCCACAAGGCAAAGGAGATATGTTATGTATCTGATTATTCAGAGAACTGAAAGTGGTTGAATTTGTGAATTGATATACCTGGCCACTATCTCTTTGTGACCAGCTCTCTGTACACGTAATTCCTGAAAACTAAACAAATAAATAATAAATATCTCAAATATACATGTGTGATAATTATTCTTCCCGCGCTTTGGATATCTACCCGGAGCATTGTCTCTGCACAAACACTTTTGTGGGAGATGAGGCATGGTTTTAACTTGATTTCTTTAAAACTGTAATGATAACAACAGCTCTTAATATCCTGTTTTTCCCAGTTTTGAGCTATTATATATACTTACAAAATCTCCAATACCTTATAAACAACATTGTAGACACAAATTAAATGATCCACTTTGAGAGACCTCCTTGTTCAGTTCAGATAAACATTCAAAAGAATTGTTCAATGTTTGTTTTCACCACAATAACAGTTCAGAACCCTTCTACATAATCCTTTAATAGAAAATTACTTTGTATTCATGTTTAAGAGAATAGTCCAATGTTAATTTCCATAAACAATTCTTTAGGATACCTCTCAGTAATCCAATAGTCCATTCAAGCTATTCCAGTGAAGCTGGAATAGTTTGAGGGAACTCCAAAATCCATGTAAGTAAGTCCTGGTTGCAGTAACCTGGTGGCCAGACTACCTAGGACACCATTAAGCAGAAGAAAAGTTACAAAATGCAAGAAATTGTGGCTTGCTAGTGTAGTTCACTGCCAGCAGAACACTTCAAATGCACAGCTTCAGTACACACAGCACTAGTACTCTGTTATGAACACCAGTGTTTCCTTTGCTGAAAGTCATCCAAGGAGAGCGGATTTCCGTTATCACCTCCATGCTCATAGGCCACACAAAGCAGTAATCAGAACTTCCAACTTGCTTCCTAACACGGGCCCAATCACCGCACCATACAGGTTAGTTCTTGCTTTTCCCTTAACAAGCTGGAATAGTAGTCATATAAAATTAAACCAGTTAGTGATTAGTTTTAAAGTGTGCAGGCCTGTACTGAACAGTTTGAGTGGAAAATAGCAAGGATCCACTAAGCGAGCCTTAAGGAATCCCACTTGGACAGAGGAAAATATAATCAAATTAACATTTTCAAGACAAAAAAAAGTGCAGTAGTTAAGATTGCATATTGTTCAAAGCAGTCCCAGAAATTCATGTCAGTAGGATAGAGTAACCCACCATATCAAAACCTGTAAGTAAATTCAGCAGAATGCCAATAGAAAACAGTTTTGGGTGACATGTTTGTTGAATGATTTTAGGCATAGAAACTAAGAAGAAACCTAATTGTACAGGCAACAGTAAATATAAAGAAACTAGCAAACCTAAAATGAATTCACAACTTTTCAAAAACGAAATTAATTTATTAAATTAGAAAACAGAGGAGGTGCTAGGGATAAAGGTAAGTTATTTAATACAGATTCCAACCTAAAAAACAGAGGTTCAAGAAGGTTACTAAAGATTGCATATTGAAGAATTGCAGCAATATTTGTTCACATAATGAAGGATGTGGTAAAGATTTAAGCATTTTTCTAAGATTTAATATTAAAAGTCAGAAGTGAGAAGTGTGTGGATTTCTTCTATAAAGTCTGGAAGTTTCTTGCTTTTGATGTTGAAAACTGCAATGTAATTTGACAAGGTTGCTTATTTATTTATTTGCTGTAGAAATGGCAAATAACTTTCTCCCCTTTTATCTCAGCGTGGCTGGCACTGTGCTAATCCTATGCTTAAAAGCTTTGATAGAAAAGCAGACATTTGAGATGAACAAATTAAGAGTGTCGCTGGTGTTGTAGGATGCTCTATATAGGAGCTGCTCTCCACCTAAACTTGGGAACTACCCAGAGTTCGCTTAGTGCTTCTTATGTATGTATATGTATGTATGCATGTGTGTGTGTATATATGTGTGTGTGTCATGTGATCAAGACCCTTGGAGGGTCGAAACGCGTCATGGCGGCAGAGGTCTGTAAAGAGCTGAAATAAAGATTTTGGATTCTGCACCGAATTGTGGTCCGTGCTCCATTTCCTGCGTAAAACTATCAAGGCAAAGGTGGAGTGCTGCTAATATATATATATATATATATATATATATATATATATATATATATATATATATATATATATATATATATATATATATATATATATATATATATATATATATATATATATATATATAGCTAGCCCGGCTGATGAAGGGTGTTACCCAGAAACCGGTCATGTGATCAAGACACCGTGAGTGTCGAAACGCGTAATGGCTGCTGAAGTCTCTGCAGGAGCAGAATAAAATTTTGAAACTGCTACAGCTGGGTCCGTGCTTCACTTTCTTGGCACAATCGGCGAGACATAGATGGAGTGTGATGCATATATATACATATATATATATATGAGATTGACAAAGGATTCTTGTAATCCGAAACGCGTGTCTCTTACCTCAGGGGTTGAGGGTGGACCTGAGCAATAAATATTTGCCTCATCTTTACTACCTCGTGTCCATGCCTTCGTCCATGGAGGTGTCTGTGGAAGCTGGATTGTTTGGTCATATATATATATATATATATATATATATAGTTGCCACTGGGTAGTTATAGTTAAGATCGTGTTGCCATGGGAAATGCATTTTTTTGGTTTGCGTATATCTTTGGTGCTGACGAATCTTCACAAAACCTTCCCAAACAAATACAGTTTTACCTCAGCACCTAACTGGAAAGTTTCAGGGGCATCCTTCAATTGGGGGCTGAAAAAAATGGGGGTCCCACAACTCATTTTTCCCATTTGTTTTTCCATAGGGTCTTTAGACACAGCTATAGCCCAAATCGTGAAACGGATTTACAAGAGTGCTTTTCATGCATGGCGTGGTATTGGCTTTACATATGGTATTAAAATCATACTTTGCGTTATGAATAAAAATTCATTGAAAAAAACAAAAGTTGAAGTGACATTATAGTTACAAATTGGTATAATATTTTACTTTACATTAAAACAAAATGAGAAATTTGCTAAAAAAAAGTTAAACTGTTGTTATAGTTAGGTGAAAATTTCAGTTCCAACGTAAAGTTTTTAACTAAATAAACACTAAAAATCACCAGTTATAGTTGTCTCTAGTAATGATAATTTGTGCACTAAGGTAACTATAACTCATGCCCTCACCATGAACACCTAATTATCTTACATATTACATCACTCATGACATGCTCTGTAACATCATTGATAGCATCACTGCATTATTTGAAATGGCATCCTTGATAACAAGACTAGTCTTGGCAGGGCGTCAATCTGGAATAAATAAAAGCATCCCCCATACACAAGTGTTTCACTCTAATATAAGCTCATCAGAGAAGTATAGCTTTGTCTAGACACAAGGGAGACTCCAGTATAAGTCAAGACAATACCCTTTCAGGCTTAGAGTACCACATAAATAGTTAGGACCATGCAGAGAATGGATTTTTTGGTTTGCTAATAAATTTGGCACCTTTTGATGAATCTTCACAAACTTTCCAAAAAGGTATCATCCACCTAAGCCTCTTCCTGCAAAGTGCTGTGGTGAATTTGTGAAGGTGTGGCAGAGAAAAAGGGGGTCCCAAAATGTTTTTTCCCCATGCACCCTTCCATAGGAAAATAAAGCAGTGATGCTGCACAAACGGCTGAACGAACTTACACCAGATTTGTCGGAGAGTTAAATCTGGGTCCAGAAAGCAATTTTTCCTAGATCAGGTTGAAGTCCATTCGAAAAGATGTAGCAGCAGTCATTTTAGGAATCAGGGGCTCAGTCAATTGTCCCACAAAGCGTAAAAGAAACATTCGGGTGGCAGGGCAGGGATAGTCTGCCCGCTAGACCGTCAAGCACCAAAAATTGAATTATTTTTTTTATCATGTCCACAGATCAGCATGGGACTTGAGGATCTGTGAATCTGATCAAAAAGAAAAGGCTGGCTACTACCCTTTTCTAAAAGAAGTCTTACAGGGTTTGGCCAAGGCCAGGGGGGTTGGTGAAGTTAATTATTTTGGAAAGAGTGAGCGACTCCCCTCCCTGAGCCATTTGGAGGCTTCTGGGGACCCCAGGACCATTTTTAAATTTAGAGGAAGGGGGTTGTATGGCTTCCTTCCCCCAGCCTTTACAGGGAACCAATGACCGCATCACCTGGGGCCATTTTTAATATTATGGTAAGGGGCATGCCGTCCCCTCCCAGAGCCTTTGTGAGCCTTTATGATGCCCTAGGGACCCCATACGCTGGGCCTGTTATGTTTCATATAGGTACCCTAATATAGGCCCGGGTAATATCATACACCTTCACCTACATTATCTCCCTTATACTACACAGTAACGAGCCTTTAGGTTTGAACCTTTACCTAGTTCTAGTCCTGGGCGCAGAAGGAGGGTTTTCCCTGAACAATAGCGTCCTATAACTCCATCAATGGACTCATACAGTATGAATGAATATTCATGAGGGTTCTTGGAAACCAGGCAGGGGCTACACCACCTGCATAATATCTACGTACAAGGTTCATCCCATACGTCATCCTCAAATCCAACAATGGCTAATGCAAGAAACAAGGGACAAAGAAACCCTAGATACTTTTTGTATAAATACAGCACATCTTGCTAGGGTTAGTAGAGGGAACCGAGACTTCCAGGCCGACACACTGACCAGAGAAGCTGAGGCTCCTGCATGCAGACGCTCCAGCTGACAGTGGTCTAACACATCCCTTGCGGGGTGTCCAACTCGAGACCAGGACAGGGTCCCACACTCTCTCACTTCAGGTAATGGGGTTAGGCTAAATCCTAGAGGGATTCTTAGCTTCACACCTACTCACATGCTAGGTACACTTAGGTACATCTAGATAGGCATCGTAGGAGTACGCGCATTGTATCCATGATTATTGCAAGATGGTAGAACTGTACTATCCTTTTATTTTCACTGTACTGCTAATCATATATATATGCTACTGTCTAACGGTTGTTGCAGCACATCTATTTTACACTAGAAGAACAACTGTGCAATAAATTCTTATTGTAACACGCCCGACTGTTTCTTCTGTGTAACTCTCTGAGACCGAATAAGTGAGCACGAGTGACTGAGCGAAAAGTAGTATATTGTTTCCACGATCCTGAGGGATCAGGGTTGTCATGTTCTGAGGTTTCCAGAAACTATCCTCTCCCCGATAAGAGGAGATTCTAGTGGCACTGTGCGCTAGCTAAAACAGAAAGGCTAACATTCTTGGTGGGGGTGCTCAGAGCCAGTCTGCCACCAATCCTACAGTTTAAGTTATCCGAACGCGCAGATCCTGTATGGGTAATATAGGCAACTACACGACATGGCGCCCAACGTTGGTTGGGTACTTATTTAACAGTAGAATCTGAGTAGTTCCGTCGTGCTAATTCTCAGAGACCCCTACTCACAAAACGCCAGAGACGTCTGGAGTGGGTGGGCACAAACTCCGCCACAGCTGAGTAGGTGAAAGATCCTATCTATTAGCTGTTGGTTAATCAAGCTTGAAGGACACAGTGTTCCTAAAATTGTGCAAATAAAACCTTATCTTAGTCCCCTGAACAAACTTCTTTGTTACAAAAATGACTGAGGGCGAAAATAACCCAGTAGTAAATCTACACGTCTCAGACGGAGAAGAAGATACAAACGCAATTCAAATTGCACCTAAATTCAGATGTACGATCACCCTGAAACTATTAGAAAATGGTTTATCAGCTAGGGATGGCTTAGTAGTTTTCGTGATTGAGGCACACGAATCAAACAAAACAGAGGTATTCTATTCATGGGTTACATTCCCAGAAGCAGATGCGAGAACACAGACATTTCACTACTATACAGAAGGAGATGCACCGGTGGAATAGGGTCCGTTCGAGGACATAGAGGTTCCACTCACGTACCAGGAACACTTATACTGGTTTAAAGGCGCCCTACCCCACTTAAGAAATAGAGTAAGATTAGGCCCGCTCGGAGGAGAGGGGGCAACATGGCCGATATTAGCGGCCTACACACCACATCCTGACATTGACACAATGCCACAAGGAGACTTACTCATACAACACAAAGATTTAATTAAAATCTACAGAAAATTGACACATTTCGTCATGAGGACTTTCAGAGGCCAACCTGCAACAGTTGCAACAAATGGTACTCAGTCTCAGGGTACAGCAACTAAAATCACTCCACAAACATTACATGCGGTAATGGGCAAAATGCCCACGAAACGTGAACAAATGCCATTCTGGGTAGCTCAGAAAATAACTCAGCTCGAGGCAGTATTCCCGAATACTACCCCGTATGAAAAACCCAGAATGCTAACAATCTGCTTGCCCATGGGGATAACACCACAAGTAGAAGATTGTACCACGTGGGGTACCGTCTTTGCTGCCATATATACCAGAACGCATGGTATCCCTTCATTAGCAGTAGTACATGATGTATTAAGACAAATACAAAACGAGTACGGAGCAGAGCCTGCCCTAAACTTAGGGATGAAGTTACTAGGTGACTATGATCAAGTATCAGCCATAATACTAGCTAATATTAAAGGAAAAGCAGCTTCGGTGGCAATCCGCCAACGCCTAAGGGAGTTCAGTCCTATAGATCAACAACACGAACTACCCAAAATAATTGAAACTGCATATGCAGAATTAGGCAGAGACAGTTTAGGTGGGAAAGCTTTAAAACCACAACTGATGAGCAGTCCTGAAAAGGACACTTCCAAGCAGACACCTACTTCTTCTAAAAAGAAGTGGGATAATAAAAAACAACAAAACTTTAAAGGAAACAGATCTCAATCCCGAGGCAGATGTCCTCCACAGGAGCCCTCCGAAAGGAGGTATAATCTCAGGAATAGGGATAATATTAGGAAACCTGACAGGTATCAGGATACTGATACACGTTCCTCTCGTTCCTTTCAGGGTTCGACGAAAAACTCAGAGAGAGAAGGACGGTCAGAACACAAAGAAGAGCGTACAAAGTCCAGAGACAAACAGCACGCTCAAGAATATACATCCAAAAAAATAGAAAAGCCAAAATTAAAAACTCAGTTTAAGAAGAAGAAAGTTGCAGGCCTGAAGATCAGACATGCCCAGAATTCTGAGGACACAACTTCTGAACGGGGAATGGGCTCAGACGATGCTAGACTGTGCGACAGAAGTAACAATAGCTCGCCAGAACCTGATGGAATTTCTGGTGACAGCCGACTTGAATGATTACATCTCGGTGGAAACACCAGACACGAGGGTGAGCGTCCCAAATAAGTTATATGAAATAACACTCCAGATGGAGGGGGACAAGCCCAGGAAAGTTAAAGGTCTATTTTGGAAAAATCTGTCATCTGGTTATGACATCCTATTAGCTGAACAAGATTGCCCGCCAGCATTCGTTATGGAGTGCCCTAGGGGAGAAACTGTAATTTTTCCAGCCTTCTCCGACCTCGTTCCCATTCATTTAAAACACACATATGCACGGGAGTGGGCAGTTGCCCTAGCTCCAGCACTGTACAAAAATCATGCCGGATGGGATGAGAATTCAACCCACCACGTGATCCCGTTAAAAGTCTCACCAAATGCACAGAGATAATATCCAATAAAGCAAGAAGCTAAAAACAGGTCAGGGAGATCTTAGATCAACTTGAATACCAAGGGGTGATCGAAAATTGCACCTCACCAATGAACAATCCTTTGTTTTCCGTAATGAAACTGGACAACTCGTATCGTCTAGTTTTAGATTACAGACATTTAAACACATGCACAAAGACATTCGCTGTTCAAAATGCACATAGTGCCGCATTAATGAATAACATTGTGCGGAAAAAATACAAAACTACACTTGATATCTCAAATGGATTTTTCTGCCAAAATATAGCACCTGAAAGCAGGTATTTGACCGCATTCTCAGCGCTGGGGTCCCAGCGACAATTTTGTTGTCTCCCCCAAGGGTATAAGAATAGCCCGGGGGTGTTTTCAGCAAGAGTAATTGAGTTACTCCAAAATGTTGATGAGGAGGCATTGTTCTATGTGGATGATACTTATCTGACGGACGGTGACTTAAAAGACACTTGACCAGGGTGAGCACCATAATTATGGGATTCGCCTCTGAGGGCTACAAATTTAATTTAAAATAATCAAAAATCGCCCACCTCAATGTCCTGTTTTTAGGATATGAGCTTTCAAGTAAAGGGAAAAGTCTGGCAGCTAACTTTTTAGAAAAGTGTGCGCTGCTTCAACCTCCAAAATCATTAAAAAAATTACAATCAATACTGGGATTCCTAAATTTCGACAGAACATACATTTTGGATTACGCGGAAAGAGTAAAACCTTTCTACGACTTAATAAAACCTGACTTTTCAGTTAGACAATGGACAAAGGAACAAACAAACATCCTACGTTCACTACAAGAACACATGATAGCTTCAAAACACTTACAGACGCGGATAAACGTACGCAACTTAGTGATCCGTGTAATAGCGGGTCAATGCATGTACACTTACTTAACCTTCAATGAAGGCGAAACAGTACCAATCGCTTACAAATCGCACCTGTACACAAACGCAGAAATGCGTTTCACTTCAACAGAAAAAATCCTGACAGCAGTTCAGACCGCTGTAGCAAGAGAAAGAGCACTGGCTCAGGGAAAGCGCATAATTGTCGTAACCCCGGTACCAGCTTTAGAAGCTGTTACAAAGGCTAGCATTCCAAATGCAAAAGCCTTACATCCAAGATGGATACAATGGGCTAATTCTCTTACTGCAATGGATGTTGAATACAGATTTGATCCAAGTCTAAAAACACAAGCATTTCTGAAATACGAACAAGAATACCCTCTACCGAATGAAATCTTGCCTCTAGATCAGTATGAATATATTATTTACACTGACGGATCTGCTCAACCGGCCATAGGGAGTAAGCAACAATACAGTGCAGCATGTGCTATTGTTAAAGGTCGCATGAGGGATGGGAAGTTCAATCCAAGTTGCACCAAAACGCAATCTCTAGGAGACTGCACGGCTCAGTTGGCAGTTAAAAGCGCTGATACTAGCACTGGTGAATACGGATCACGAATTCCCCACACTGATAGTGTGTAATTCTTTTTACTGTGTACAATCATACAATGAATATTTACATCATTGGGAACTAAACGGGTTCAAAGACGCAAAAGGTGGCACAATTAAGCATAAAATGCTATGGGAACAGGTAGTTGAGTTGAGAAACGAACTACCACGGGCTCACGTGATTAATACACTGAGTCATCAACGTGATGGCGTTCACATTGAAGGGAATTCTTTGGCTGATGAAGCTGCGAAGGGGGCTGTACGCACAGCTTCCGTAGCTGCATTCACTAGTTCAAAAACGAGGATAGATGGTGAGATTATGGTGGCTGTTATTGCTTCAAGCAAAAACAGCGGTGCAGTACCAAAAAGATTTCCACTCAAGTACTCCTACAAGTTAGATGCAAACAACATTCCATATGCTCAGATTCCTGGAGTGGGGGACAGAGTAATACCAAATATGGATCGTAGGCAAGGTTTGATCATTGCAGCACAAGAGGGTTTGGGCTCTGCGCATACAGGCATTACAGCGACTATTTCATTGTTGAAACAGTGCTACTGGTGGCCAGGTCTAACAAAACAAACTAAAGACTACGTCTTGAAATGTGACATCTGTCAGCAGATGAAAGGCTCCACCATAACACGCCCGGCACAGACACCGTTATTAAAATCAGACAGACCTTTCGCTTGTGTATATCTGGACCACTGCGGCCCCTTACAATCAGATGGGGCTTACAAGTATATCATGGTTGCAGTGGATTCATGCTCAAGATTCCTATGGGTTTGGCCTCAGCACTCGGCTGATGCTCGAACTGTTATCAAAGATTTGCTAGTCTTTATCGGGACATACGCATTTGGCACGTTACATTCTGACCATGGCCCGGCGTTTAGCTCTCGGGCTTACAAAGAGGCCATGGAAAGTATGAGCATAGCATTGCGGTACTCCTCTCCGTACCATCCTGAGGGATATTCGGTTGTGGAGAGGAAGAACCGGGACCTAAAGCAATCTTTAACAGCTAGGGTATTAGGCAAGGGCGGTAGTTGGATCAATCACATATATGGGGTACAGCGAGCTCTCAATAACCAGCCAAGAAGTTCTCTAGCGGGTGTCACTCCTTACGAGGTCCTATTTGGGACAAGAATGTGGGTACCTGATCTTGATTGTGAAGGCGCAGTGGCGGATGAGAAACCATTTGATATCCATGATCGTTTGGCTGTTTTACAGGATCTAAATGAATCTAGGACACAACAAAGTAACATCCACCTGAAACAGACCGCCACTGGGGAAGTCAAGGCAGTCACGGCAAGACATGTCTGGATCCCAAAAATAGGGGATTTGGTCACAGAGAAAAAAGCGGACAAAAAAGAATTTGGACCATCATACATAAAGCCTGTACCTGTCCTAGCAGTTCAAGGAACAAGAACTGTGCTTTTGCCGCCTCTTACCGAGAAAAAGGAGAAACGATTTGTCTCAATCGACTTAATCAAACCACACTATGTGGCCGATACTGAACAGTAGGCCTCGTGGACTCCACTGTAGCAGACGCCCTCCTCTAGCTACAATCCAAGAAGTTCAAACAGAAAGACTCATCACGTTCGAAGAGCCTCCTGTACGGAATGAAGGACTATGCAACAATGCTATAGAACTCGTTCCCCTTGTACTCAAAGTTCAACTTCAAAATCAAACTCAAAATAACACACAAGTTGCAAAGACCTAATACAGATGTCTACGTCAACATGCCTCGACAAGAGCAAACTACAATTTCAACGAATCCCGATGCAATTCTTACAATTGATCGAACTGCTTCTGGCTACTTCATGAACTTTGATACATTTTCCTTGGATCCAAGTGAACCAGAAACAACGCCAGCCCAACAAACACGCAAGCAGCATATTACAGACTTTCTGAACTTTCTCAAAAAGACTTACCTGGTATCACCTTGGGTAGAACTCTGGGTAATTACTGGGATACTGTTCTTTCTTTTCTGGCTAGGCTTAGTTATAACTTTTAGCATGCTTATTAATGGACAATACATTCAACAAAGACCTGCAGCCAAAAAAGTAAATCTGATTCTGAAACCACATCAGTCCTCACATCGTGAACAAAGAGACTTGTCATCAGTGAACATTACAGCAGTTCCTATACCGGACGCTACAGTTTGGGACAAGGTTGATTTCGATATATTCGGTCCTACTGAACTTTTAAATATTTCGCATGTATTTAAAATTTCACTGAGTGACATCATTACCTCCAGTACATTTTCTGATAATTGGGACTCTGAAACTGTTAATAACATGTTGTCGGATTTAGAGAAAACTGCCGCATTTCCGAACACTGAAATGTTAGAAGGTACTTCAGACTATGACACTTTGTACTGTTACCAACATTATGGTCATCATTTCTTGCACAAATCTATATCACTTAGAAATGTGTTTGAGTACCACCAGTGGGAACATTGCCCTACACCACCAAAAGGTAGTTTGCATACATTTGCACAGAAGTTTTCATACTTTTCAGGGTTTAACACCACTGACCCGACCTCGTATTATTACAAGGTTGCACCGACATCAGCACTGAAAACTAGGTTGACAAACACCAAACAGATATACTCTGCTTCCTTTATCACCCAATTGTCTGAACAGGGTTTTGACCTATGGAAGGACACAATAGACTTAAAATCAGTCTGGGGTTCTAGAGACTGGCAAGTCCAGGAAACAGAGGCGCTATTTAGAGCGTGCCTCATTCCACAGCACATGATATTTCTAAATGACACTGTGCAACAGACGTCCTGTCTTGGACTAGCCAAAAACAAGGACCTGAACACACCTCGGTTTCCAACACCATCACAGATAGAGGGGTGGCAAAATTCAACTTCACAAGAAGGGGCAACAGTAGATGAAATTTTACAGTACAATAGATCAGACCCTAATTGGAAGAAATGGGTGGTTTGGCCCTTAGACACGAACACATGTCAGAAAAGATTCTGGGGTATAACCGAAGGGTTCCGTTTCCATAGGCCAGACCCACGCTATGTACAAAGAGAACACCCAGGGGTAGGGACATCCTACAGTGTTGGGAAGTTGTGCCTTGATTGGCTAGAAACCTCAACACTCACAGAAGTGAAACATCAACTATCCTTACTCACACATGACATGGATCTTAGGGACTTTTTACTAGGTCCCCGGAAATCTCATCAGAAATGTTTAATGTATGCTGGTATTTATGCTGCCTACAATGAAAATTGGAAAATATACCAACAAGAGGCCACAGAGAGAATACGGGAAATAGACTGTATTAACTTAGAAAAGGCATTAGCAGTAGTGGATAATGGGTTAAAAACTTTGACCTCCAGGATCTATTCCTTAGGCAACATTGTATCTTCTGCAGTAGACATACTGGAACAAGATTTAGCCATATTACAACACGGGCAATCTCAGTTACGTTCTATCATGTTGTTAAGCTGGACACTGCAATCTTTGCGTGAAGGCTATGTGCCTTGGCGTTTTATCAACAGTACGTCTCTGTTTTCTGAATACAATCTAACAGATAAACAGATAGAAATAGCACAAAGGGGAGCAAAATATACAATGTTGCGCATTGAAAAGCTGGATAGATTACCATTTACGGTAACGGAATCACCAACAACGGAATGGCTAATCCATGGCCACATAACTCTACCGGTCACTACTTTTCAATTTCAATATTGCCTTGAGCAAAGGCAGGCAGGCAAATATGAAAGATTGGGTAAGGAATACATTAAGGAATCCTGGGAATTACCGTACAGATTTCGATGCCGGAGTGGGGATCGAGAAGTGTTTCTAAGCGGTACAAACTGCAAGAACGCTTTAAGCGGTTCTCTAATGTGCCAGGATATTTCCCTGCACGGAGCTTGTAATGGTTCGGTAGCGAACTTGTCCTGCCACATGACAGTGACTGCAGCAGCCGTGATTACTCCAGTATTCAGACTGCTCTCGAATGGGAGTTACTTGATGCTGAACGATCAAGGTTGCTGTGGGATGCTTCCGGGCATTGCCTATCTGGTCACTGTGAACTCCAGGGTTACTTGCTGTATGTAAGTATTGTTTCCCCCAGTAAATACAGTCTGGGATGCGCCGTTATGGCCTTCGTTGAATGTTTCCTTTATACAGTTTGATACTTTGAGCAGACTGAAAGCCATGCTTTTACAGCAAATCGTACCCTTAACCTCCGCTCGAGAGACCTTTGATCTTCAAATCGCAAGGACTTCGACTAAGATACAGGCACTTATACGTACAAACTGCCCCTTTCATTTAGCAGAAATGGTGGGTCGTATCTTTAATATGTCTGATACAAGTGGTATTGTACACCTATTTAAGACCATAGGGTCAGGCTTTCTAAGCACCTTTCAGACTATCCTCGGAGTTATTCCAAACTTTATACACTCCGTATTGGGAAGCGTTTTTGGAGGTCTTCCGCTGATCCTGCTCTCAATAGCAGGTATCCTGATTGTCATTTTTCTGCTACACAATGGACGGCACAATCACCAACCAGATGGCAAAAGCACTCCTGGAGCGCAAGTACCGTGAACGCATGGTACAGCATCTGGGCACACCTCGCCTAAGGGAACTGAGCACCTCTTGGTTCCTATCGTTTAGACCAGTCTGGATGGGCTGCATCTTACCTGTTCTTCGATGCCTGTTCTGTGGAGAAGAATGCGTGTTGGATCTCTGTCTGACACTTGCATCAGACACGCCTATGGACTTGAATACCAGGCGGGAACCCGTGAGGTCCCATGCTCTGAAATGTCCCCAGCGTATTTCTATACTGATGGCTGCATTCCTCGAGAACCCGCAGGTGCCTTTTACTACAACTGGGTTAAGCATCAGCTCTTCCACTAGCACTCAGGTATCGACTACAGCACCAGCTGCCTCTGCACCAGCTACTGGCAGTTCTAAATATCATCTGTGCTCCATTGACGTACTCTGCAAGGTATTACAGGGACCGTTCTCTGCAGCGGCAAGCAACGACGATATTGCATCTCCCAGCCAGGACACTTAGGGGCCGATTCTGATTCGGGCCGGAAAACGTACCGACCGACTCGGAGCCGGAATTAATTCCGACCGACACGTACCGGTGCAGCCCGACCCGCAAAGTATGATGAGAAACGTGCAAAACCCGACCGACGCATACGGAACACAAGCCGAACGACCGAACCGCGCGGAAAACAGCCATCCGGCCGGAAAACCACGCGAATCGAACCGACCGACACGCACCAGGAAGAATCCCGAACGAAACGTACCCGCGAACTCCTACCCGCCAAGTACGATGCAACGCGTGGAAAACACGACTGAGTCGCACGGGGCCCAAGCCGTACGACCGACACGCATACAAAACTGCGAGCAGAAGAAACCCGAAACACAGCGACCGACGCGTACGCAGCACAGAAAACAGCACAAACACAGTGTGAACGAATCTGAGAGGCTCGCACGAGACAACTGCAGGGTCCGACTCGGTCAGAAGAACGTCTCGTACATGCACAAAAATAACCAAGGAAAAAACACACAAAAAAAGGCCAAACAAGCAACTACAAAGCAAATAAATACTGGGTGGGGAAACAGGGAACAAAGACACACCCACAACTCCACCCATATAAAGGACACAAATCCCTACCATGATCCTTTGCAATTTCAAATTACCTGCCAGCACTCAACACCAACAGACAGCAACCACACACACACTCACAGCTCATCCATCACACAAGCCACACACCAGCAGCACCTCAACAAATAGCACCCTCACATACACCCAGCAAAACACACACTAACACACCCTCACTTGCACACCAACACACACATCACTCACCATCACCACCCAACACCATGCCCCCAAAGAAGAATCATAAGTTCCTAGATAGTGAATTGGAAGTCCTGGTAGATGAGATCCTCAGTGGAGAGCCACAGCTGTTTGGTACACTGGTCCAACAGACACCCATGGCGCAGAAAACCAAGATGTGGGAGAGGATTGTTGACAGGGTCAACGCACAATCACCATGTTTGTGCACAAAGGTAGACATCCAGAACAGGTGGTATGACGTGCGCAGGAGGGTCAGGGAGCTGTTGAAGAAGGACTACCTCTTGAGCCAACACACCGGCAGTGGCCCTCCTGCCAAACCAGTATACCTCAGGCCCTGGGAGGAGAAGATGCGGGCCATCCTACCACCAGTGAGCGTATATGGACTAGAAAACATCCCAGAGCCTGGTGAGTACACAACAAATGTACACAATATTGTGCGACAATACACACACATCACTGTCAAGGGGAGAGTCAAACCATGCACCCTTAGCAAATACACACCAACCAAAACAGAATCATCCCAAAATGTATATGTCAGTCAGATAAACACAATATATGCCAGCTCATAGTGATATGTAACTGTGTCATGACATGTACAAACCCAACAACAAATAGAGCTAGGCAGTGGCACAAATCTAACCAACAAACACAGTCAGATATGTAGCCACCACTACAACACCACCTCACAGGGAAGCTCACTGAAAGGAAGGAATTCTGTGTATGCTGGGCAAGTCAGTGTAGCCAATAGCATCATGGGAGTCGTAGTCACAGATATTGTTCACCCTCACAACTGTCCCATCAACACCACCCTGAACCATGTGCACATCACAGGGAGTGGAAAAGAACTGACAAGATGGCTGACACTGGCTACTGCTGTGGGGAGCACAAGGCCCTGCTGGGAACTGTGCACCAACCAACAGCAGGACACCACTGACTGACATCCTAAAAGACAACTTGCACTCCCTGCAATGGAAGCACGTTCCATGGTGGGATATCTGGCTGGGTGGGAAGGAGGACTCACAGCACTGACCATAGTCACCAGCAGCTCCACCCACACACCCCCTAACACAAACTACACACAACTCACCTGGGAGAATGCATTGACTCAAACACACAAATCAAATATCCCACAAAGAACCACAACCCTGGGTCATGCTGTGTGAAGCACAGGGACACACATGGGACTTCTAGCAAAACTAACCCCAGGATAACACTGTCAGCCATCTTGTCAGCACAGGCACACAACCCCACAGGGAAGCAGAGTCAAAAGGAAGGAAGCATGGGCATGCTGGGAAGGGGGTGGAGGCAAAAGCATGATGGGAGTGGTAGTCACAGCCCAACATCCCCCACCCACATGGCCCAGTAAGATCACACCCAAGCATGCACACCTCACAGGGAGTGAAAAGCCACTTCAAAGATGTCTGACAATGGTGCTCTGCTGTGGGGAGCACAAGGCCCTGCTGGGAACTGGGCACCAACCAACAGCAGGACACCACTGTCAGCCATCTTGCCATTGCTGTCACACCCACACACAGTGAAGTACACTCAAAAGGAAGGAAGTATGGGCATGCTGGGAAGGGGGGTGTAGGCAATAGCATGATGGGAGTGGTAGTCACAGCTCAACATCAACCACCCACATGGCCCAGCAAGCTCACACTGAACCATGCACACCTCACAGGGAGTGAAAAGCCACTTCAAAGATGTCTGACAATGGTGCTCTGATGTGGGGAGCACAAGGCCCTGCTGGGAACTGGGCACCAACCAACAGCAGGACACCACTGTCAGCCATCTTGCCATTGCTATCACACTCACACACAGTGAAGTACAATCAAAAGGAAGGAAGAATGGGCATGCTGGGAAGGGGGGTGGAGGCAATAGCATGATGGGAGTGGTAGTCACAGCTCAACATCCCCCACCCACATGGCCCAGCAAGCTCACACTGAACCATGCACACCTCACAGGGAGTGAAAAGCCACTTCAAAGATGTCTGACAATGGTGCACTGTTGTGGGGAGCACAAGGCCCTGCTGGGAACTGGGCACCAACCAACAGCAGGACACCACTGTCAGCCATCTTGCCATTGCTGTCACACTCACACACAGTGAAGTACACTCAAAAGGAAGGAAGTATGGGCATGCTGGGAAGGGGGGTGGAGGCAATAGCATGATGGGAGTGGTAGTCACAGATATTGCTCACCCTCACAACTTTCCCATCAACACCACCCTGAACCATGTGCACATCACAGGGAGTGGAAAAGAACTGACAAGATGGCTGACACTGGCTACTGCTGTGGGGAGCACAAGGCCCTACTGGGAACTGTGCACCAACCAACAGCAGGACATCACTGACTGACATCCTGAAAGACAACTTGCACTCCCTGCAATGGAAGCACGTTCCATGGTGGGATATCTGGCTGGGTGGGAAGGAGGACTCACAGCACTGACCATAGTCACCAGCAGCTCCACCCACACACCCCCCTAACACAAACTACACACAACTCACCTGGGAGAATGCATTGCCTCACACTCCAATCAAATATCCCACAAAGAACCACAACCCTGGGTCATGCTGTGTGAAGCACAGGGACACACATGGGACTTGTAGCAAAACGAACCCCAGGATAACACTGTCAGCCATCTTGTCAGCACAGGCACACAACCCCACAGGGAAGCAGAGTCAAAAGGAAGGAAGTATGGGCACGCTGGGAAGGGGGGTGGAGGCAATAGCATGATGGGAGTGGCAGTCACAGATATTGGTCACCACCACAACTGTCCCATCAACACCACCCTGAACCATGTGCACATCACAGGGAGTGGAAAAGAACTGACAAGATGGCTGACACTGGCTACTGCTGTGGGGAGCACAAGGCCCTGCTGGGAACTGTGCACCAACCAACAGCAGGACACCACTGACTAACATCCTGAAAGACAACTTGCACTCCCTGCAATGGAAGCACGTTCCATGGTGGGATATCTGGCTGGGTGGGAAGGAGGACTCACAGCACTGACCATAGTCACCAGCAGCTCCACCCACTCACCCCCCTAACCCAAACTACACACAACTCACCTGGGAGAATGCATTGCCTCACACTCCAATCAAATATCCCACAAAGAACCACAACCCTGGGTCATGCTGTGTGAAGCACAGGGACACACATGGGACTTGTAGCAAAACGAACCCCAGGATAACACTGTCAGCCATCTTGTCAGCACAGGCACACAACCCCACAGGGAAGCATAGTCAAAAGGAAGGAAGTATCGGCACACTGGGAAGGGGGGTGGAGGCAATAGCATGATGGGAGTGGCAGTCACAGATATTGGTCACCACAACTGTCCCATCAACACCACCCTGAACCATGTGCACATCACAGGGAGTGGAAAAGAACTGACAAGATGGCTGACACTGGGTACTGCTGTGGGGAGCACAAGGCCCTGCTGGGAACTGGGCACCACCAACAGCAGGACACCACTCACTGACATCCTGAGAGTCAACCTGAACCCACTGCAAGGGTGGCATGCTTCATGGTGGGATAACTGGGCTGGGGGAGAAGGAGGTCCGGATGTCAACCAAATACAACCCATGCAGACCAAGTACACACCCCAACATTCAAATTGAAATGATCAAAGTATGCAGGACAATGTGCTACACCAATATCAACCTCTGACTGTGACAACTCAGGACAATGCAATGTACAGGCCCGCATCCAGAGGTACAGTCACAACTGTCAGGTGTGTCAACCATTGATGCCTGCAGAAACATAACATACATTGTGTGTGTCTCCCAAAAACAGGTGATGATGGGGACACAGCAGCAGACGCTGAGGAGTCCCTGTCCCAGGATCCAGGGGAAACGGAGCTCACTGGTGTGGAACAGTCTCTGCCCTCCTCGGATGACGAAGACCTACCTGGCACCTCCGGAGCGAGTCAACATGCAGCACCAGCAGGACCACCAGCTGCACCCCCTGCACCCACCCCTCCAATGACTGACAACACATAAACCACCCCTGCCGACACGGACAGACCAAGGACCACCACCACCACCAGCACACGGCCCCCTGCCCAACGTGGGGCTATGGACACCAACACCACCAACAACCCCCAAGGGGGCCCAGGATCACCTCAGGTACTGCACGTGTCGCCAGGGGTGGTGGGAGGGGTGGTAGACATAGGTCGCTGCTCGCAGAGGGGTCTGGACTGCATGAAGACCCACAACTGGTACGCATAGCCGATGCGTACCAGACCAGCACCGGAGAGTTCAGCCAGGTAGTGGGGATCCTCAGGGACATACGACAGCAGCAGGCTGCCCATCATGCACGCTTGGACTTACACATGTCCCGCGTGGAGTCCAAGTGGGACACACTGCAAGAGATGACGGCGGTGCATAGGGACATATTACAATGCCTCCGCCAGATGAGCAGCAACCAGTCAACACCTCCCTGTGTGCCCACAACATCTGGTGCTGAAACAACTGCAACTGCCACAGGGAGGGAGGATGACTCTGGCGGAGAGTCCCCTGCACTGCAGCAGCCTGCACTTGAGGGTCCCCCCCCCAAAGAAGAGGGGTCGTCCGAGGAGGGGCAACTGAGAGGCCGATGGCCATGTGCAACCCCCAGGAAGCCAAAACCTGTTCTGGATAATCACCTTTGTGCGCAAACTGTTCACCCTGTTGACTGCAACACAACTCCCCCACATGACATGGGGAGTACAAGTTGGACCAATGTATCAGATGACTGTGGACTTTATTCAGGACATTTCTGCTACCAGGACTTCCAATTCATCTAGGAACTTTGGATTGCAATCAAAATGTACAGCACCCACCATCCTGTGCACTATACTCACACATGTATGACAATAAACACACTAATACACCATACCTGCCTCTGTTGTGATTCCAACGTGGTTTCTGTCATAGAGATGATGACCTGCGAAATTACACTGTGCATGCTAACTGCTACAGCAAGTACAACACAGGCATGTGAGTCATGGCAACGTGACACATATGAAGGAGATACACCACCAGGGCTACACAACATATACACACCTAGGCCATCTGACTCATCGCCTACACTGATGTTGGCAGGAAATACGGTGCAATGCACAGACACAACACCTATTCACAGTCATTGTCAACTAGCCCACTGGTGCAGTAAGCAAATGTCAGTCAGATGTGTGACCACAGACAACGCACATCACAAAGTGAAGCACAGGTTTATTACACATTTGCAACATGTTGTAACCACTACAGATGCAAGGTAATCCCACCTGGCAGTGGGCACACAGTCAACAAGTGTAGAAGGAAGGAAGTCCATGGGTGTGGCGCACATCACCTGTAGGGATACGACAGCTACCACCCTGGAAGTTCAATCATGGTGTTGGGGGTTCACAGTTGACCAAACAACTCTGAAAGTACCCTGTGAAGGACAGAAATGACACACAGTCAAAAGCACTGAAGAACAGGACAGAACTGCAATACTCATGCCCAATACATGTCACAAGATACCCACCCAGAACCACGTTAGCATGTCAACACTGTTGGGGAGTACAGACCACCTGTAAGGACACATCGCTACATGCATACAGTCATGTAGTACATGGCCACACTCAAACAGCACCAGAGCACCACCAACACATATCATGCATACTCACATCATTGACATGACATCTCCGGATACTCACATTCAGCTGAAGAAGTTGGTGATGAGCTGTGTGCGGACATCACCATCATCATCATCATCATCACTGGCATCGTGGTCTAGGCCAGGATCCTCCACAGGTGGCGGATGTTGATCATCGTCATCCAGGATGAGTGGCAACTCCTTCCGCACAGCCAGGTTGTGTAGCATGCAGCAGACGATGACAATCTTGCACACCTTTGCTGGGGCATATGGGAGGGCCCCTCCTGTCTTGTCCAGGCAGCGGAAGCGGCTCTTCAGGAGACCAAATGTCCGCTCAATAACTCTCCTGGTCCGACCATGTGCCTCATTGTAACGCATCTGGGCTGGTGTCACAGGGTTCCTGAGGGGCGTCAGCAACCACGGCATGTTGGGGTATCCGGAGTCACCTACATACAGACAATTGCACATTAGCTGAGTTGGAAAAGAGGGTGGAACACTACATTGCAGAACACACACAATGGTACATAGTCAGTACACACCAACAAGCCAGGCACGCTGGTTCCGCATCTGTGACATCATCCTCGGGATGCGACTACTCCTCATCACGTAGGCATTGTGTGCAGAACCGGGGAAACGGGCACACACGTGTGTGATGCACATATCTGCAAGACATACCACCAGTGATTTGACCGAATGGTAGTGCTTGCGGTTCCTGTATGCCTGTTCCTGGGCCTGTGGTGGTACCAAAGCCACAGGTGTACCATCAATGGAGCCAATGACATGCGGCATCCTCCCCAGGGCATAGAAGTCACTCTTCACGTCAGTGAGTTGTTGAAGTCTAGGGAAATAGATGTACTGGTTCAGGTATCTCAACATAGCCACCAAAACATCGCGGAGCACACGGCTGAACATGGTCTGTGACATCCCACCCGCAGACGCCACAGTGTGTTGAAAGGTACCGGTGGCAAAGAAGTGTAGGGCTGCCATCACCTTCACCTTGGGGGTCAGCGCTGTGGGGTATGTCCGGCCAGGTTGCAAATGTGGGGCCAACCGCACCGCCAATTCCTCAATCAGTGGCCTGGTGAAGCGGTACCGTCGGATGCAGTCCCGTTCAACCACTGTTGCAAGGTCAGGGAATGGCCGATGGACAGCTGGTGCCCTGCAGTGCATAGGTGAAGAAAGAAAGATTGTCAGTCACCCCACATATGTGGCATAGACCAGACTCAATATCACATGATACACCATTACGAGACACAAGTACATGATGCGTGTGCCGTTCCGTAAGGACATGTATGGCACCTACATGGCTAACATCTAACATCACAGTTCAACATGTTCCCTCAACAAGTCCCAGGTTGTGCTATGGGATATCATTAGGCTGTGTCACAGTACCCATGTACTGCTGCCACGTTCCAAACACACACCACAGTGACATGTGAGGACAGATGTGCCCCAGGCATCACAGCTCATCGACAGGTAGATTCCCAGGGACCCTGTATTGCCACATGGACACTGGCATGACATGGTGCATCATGAATACACCACAGCAAAACAACCATGACCCACACAGGTAGTGGTCCCTGTTGCCACGGCAGGACAGACATGGACGTCTGTGACACACACACGCACAACATCAAAGTTCATGCACAAACAACGTGGATGCGGAGACTGTCTCACATTGTGCACATGGAATCAGAGACATTGTAAACACAACATGCACACAGACTGTGGAGGACCATCACTATTGTGCCAATGGGTCACCCTGGGACGTACATACCGTCCCACATGGGACTCAGGGGTATGTGACATGACATACACATACACCACCGTGAAATGTGAACATGCCACATGCTCAGGAATGAACAGTTGCACATCACAGTGGTCATGTGCATGACACACCAAGGATCCTGTCCCCATGAACACGAGCACAGCCTGGGAGTGGCTGCCCCCAAGTGACACCCACAGAACAACATGTTCACCCCCATACACGGAATAGGTAATGCAGCCTTACATGCCTTAGGATACAGTGTGGACAGGCTGTGGTGTTGTAGGTGTGCCCCTCACTCCCTGGGAAGTAAATGTGGCTGGCATATGTTCACCTGTGACAGGCATGGTGACATATGCCAGTGACTTGTCCAGGGACGCGTTGTACAGCAATGGACCGATCGGTGTTCCTGGCCGGCCCATTGCATTCAATGTGAGCGGGTACGTGTTGTATCGCGGGTACGCGTTGAACAGCAATGGACCGATCGGTGTTCCCGGCCGGCCCATTGCATTCAATGTGAGCGGTAGCTACGCGTTGAACAGCAATGGACCGATCGGTGTTCCCGTCCGGCCCATTGCATTCAATGTGAGCGGAGTGCGCGTTGAACAGCAATGGACCGATCGGTGTTCCCGGCCGGCCCATTGCATTCAATGTGAGCGGGTACGCGTTGTATGCCTGGTACGCGTTGAACAGCAATGGACCGATCGGTGTTCCCGGCCGGCCCATTGCATTCAATGTGAGCGGGTACGCGTTGAACAGCAATGGACCGATCGGTGTTCCCGGCCGGCCCATTGCATTCAATGTGAGCGGGTACGCGTTGTATGCCTGGTACGCGTTGAACAGCAATGGACCGATCGGTGTTCCCGGCCGGCCCATTGCATTCAATGTGAGCGGGTACGCGTTGTATCGCGGGTACGCGTTGAACAGCAATGGACCGATCGGTGTTCCCGGCCGGCCCATTGCATTCAATGTGAGCGGGTACGCGTTGTATCGCGGGTACGCATTGAACAGCAATGGACCGATCAGTGTTCCCGGCCGGCCCATTGCATTCAATGTGAGCGGGTACGCGTTGTATCGCGGGTACGTGTTGAACAGCAATGGACCGATCGGTGCGCACACATTGGCTATGGCCTGGCCTGGCAACGGACGCGTTTTCAAATCTTTAACGAGTCTGATGCTGTGAATTCAGTTGGTCACCCACAACAATGTTGCAAATTCATGGGTGTCATGAAGTTGAACTTTTGAAGGATGCTGTGGGCGTGTATTAGTGCTGCTATTCCATGGATTGGTCAGATTCAGAAGATGCAAATGACTTGGACCTATCACTTGGACACATGGGTCAGTACCTGCCTCTGCAGCACACATAAAATGCTGGCTGTTCCCCTGAGAGCTCACTTGCCTGCACTACATGCTCCAGGACGACATCTGCCACGACCACTGCTGCTGTACCTGCACCCTCTGGATCCTGCAATGGCACGTACTGTGGAGAGAGCCCCAGCCTTCAGCACTGAGGAGAACCAGGCCCTTCTGGACGGCCTCCTTCCACAGTACAGCAAGCTGTATGGGAAAGCAGGGGAGCAGGTGAGTGTGCTGTCCACTGCCTTACTAGATGTGCATGTTGTCTGACTAGCAAGACTTACAGTCTGCACGCCACTGGCTAGCAGGCTCACTGAGTAGTTGTCACCCCCATAGTGTGTAGTAACATGCACTGAACAGGTATAGTGCAGTGACAGTGCATTTAAACAAGGTTTTACTACCCAGGCAATGATACCATGTAGTAACTGCTGGCAAACGGTCCATAGCCATCGTTGCACTGCCTGTGTACATCATGTGCCCCTGTGAATGAGACATGTATATCCAACTGTGTAATGCACGGATATGTTGAATGTGTAGTAATGGCATTTTCACTTTGTCATCCTCACAGGTTGATGCCCACCAGAAGCAGCAGATATGGCTGACCATCGTCCGGGCAGTGAGATCCGTGGGGGTCTACAAGCGCCGGATCCGCAACTGCCAGAAGAGGTGGCAGGACCTTCGGGGCTGGACCCGGAGGATCGCACGGGTCCAGCTGAAGCTGTCGCCTCCCCGCAGGAGGGGCGGACACCGGACCCTGACCCCCACATGCTCAGGATCCTGGCGGTGGTCTTCCCTGATCTGGATGGGCAGCTGAAGGCCAGAGAGCAGCAAGGAGGGGGTGAGTCCATGACTGCATTGTGAACTTTGTCTGCCATGCTATGTGCCCTCCTCTGGCCTGGTTAAACTTCCACAGTACATCAGTCATGTAGTCCAGGACCCATGTCCCTCAATTGTGCACTGCCCACTCCTCATCTGATACCCAGGTGTGGCCCTTACAGTCATGGAATTGTGTCACTTGGGTACTGTGCATTTTGCTCAGCTCAAGGTGGGGGACAGCATTTGTTTCCCTAACTCTGTGGTGGGCATCATGGGTGGGTCCATTGCTTACACAATGCCTGTGTTCTGCCATGTAATCTGCGTGTTACTTTGATATGTGGTCCAATTGCTGAGCTGATCCACCACATGTGCCTGGGGTATCTGGCACACACCCATGCTGCGGGTGGGTACAATGTTTGGGCCCCAGGAGTGTGTATATTACGTGTGTCACACATACTTAGCCACCTGCCTACTGTCCAGGGCTCATCCCTCATTCACGTGGGGCAGGACAGTCATGCCTACTCCAGGCCATACAATACACTCTGTACTCCCAATCCCGTGTATCAGCTGACACGTTGTGCTCAGTGATATGTCCCCTCAGGTGTCTGCCTCTGTGTCAGTGTGCTGTGACTTCGTTGTCAGGGGTGTTTCTCGTTTGGGGCTCAGCATGCCACCAGAGATGTGACATAGGAGACGATACTTGTGTGACACATAGGTGTTTGATCACCTGACCGTGCAGACTGGAGTATGCAAATGTAAAGTTCAGGCAGCTGTTTCCCATTCACAGCAGATTGTGAGGTGCTCAGGTTCAGAGGGTTCTGTTACAGGTCTCTCATATGTCCAATTGGTATGACGTGGACAGATAAGGGTTCAGATGATGTGGTGTGTGGGGGATGTACATGTGAGCTTGTTCAGCTCCAGGACTTGCATTCCCCATGACCTACTATAGTGACAGTGCAGACTGTTGTTGTCTGGCTGCCCTGCCCATGTGACTGGAGACAGTGATGTATGACTTAGCAGGCATGCCTGTGCCATGGCGTGAAACTTCCTATGAGTGATCCCGCAGTGGAGTGACATGTGCTACATGCACACCATTGTGGCAATGACTATCAGGACATGGGTGCATCATGGTGTCTGTCGCTGGTATGCATCACATGCATTTCAAGATTTACTCTGGGCATCCCTTTCTCCGGACACCTGTACTGACTCAGTGGCAAGAGTTGTGATGTGTGCATGTTCACATGCTTCACCGTGTTCTCTGCAGTGTCCAACTACTGTGTAGGTGGTGCATGTGTCCACACTGGGGTATTGCCATCCGACAGGCACCAGACAGATGGGTGCAAGGCCAGGAGAGATGTGAGTGCCATGGCTGACCATCAGACTGACAATTGGCTTCCCCTACTCTGTTTGGGCACTTTTTGCAATGTTCAACTAAGGATGCCAGGGCTTGCTCTGTAATGTGCTGTACTTACTGTGGTGTGTGCGTTCGGTGCAGGTGTCTGATGTCTGTCTGTTTCCCTATTGTTTGCAGATACATCCACGGCCACAGGAGGGGACAGCTCCACGGACCAGGAGGAGCCGCAGAGCCAGACTGGGTCAGCAGCCGAGGAGTGGTCGGAGGGACCCAGTGGCACGGAGGGCGAGGGGAGCCACACCGAGGAGTCCTCAGCACCATCCACCTCAGCTGAGGACCACAGCAGCTCGGAGGATGACTCCCTTGTGGAGGCAGGTGTCAGCAGCCACCACACCACAGCTAGTGTTGCTGTCCCCGCCACCACCACCACCACCACCGCCCTCCCATCGGCTCCCATTCCCAAAGTCCGTGGAGGCTCCCATGTTCGGGAGCGTGTCTCCTTTGTGCCAGGCACCGCACCCCCTGCCCCTGTGTCCCCTGCTGCCCTGAGTGAGGAGTCTGTGTACCTCCTTCGCCAGCTCCATGTAGGGCAGACAGCGATGCTGAGTGTCCTCCATGCACACACCACTCTGTTGACTCAGCTGGTGTCGTTCATGGAGGGCATCTCATCGGGCATGTCTGCCCTACAGAGGGGCAATAGGTCCATGGACTCCTCCCTGACGGCAGCAGTGTCCCTCCTCCAACAGTCCCTCACCCCTCCTACCTCTGCCCCATCCACACTCCCCAGCACCTTACCTGTCCCAAGCACACACACACCGGCACAGGCACACACCAGCACAGACACAGGCAGCACACAGACACACACGCCAAAATCCACACGCACACTGCACAGTCAGGGGACTGAAACCACACTCACAGGGGATGGGGCCAAGGCACGCACACACGCATCCACGAGCACTGCGCAGTCCTCAGTTACCTCTCCCTCCAAGGCCCCTTCCCTTGCCTCACCAGCAACTCCAAAGACACAGCGGGTCTTCCTCAGTGACCTCGGCCTCTTCCCCTCCGATCCAGCTGATCCAGCATTCAGGGGGAAGAGGAAGCCCACCCACACGGAGGGAGTGCCCCTCGCCCCCGGACACCCTCCCCCAGGCGCAGACCGACTGACGCCCCCACCCGCAAGTCCGCCAGGACCCGGAAGAGCAAGACCCCGCCGCCGCCCTGCAGCTCAGGCACCAGGTCTCCTTCCTCCATCCCTCAGGCCCACTCCACAGGTGCCCCGACCACACCCTGCCCCAGGTTCCCCCACCCACAGATACACCATCCCCAAAAGGATCCGGCCTTCTCCCCCTGCCACTTGCTCTTCCGGCACCACACCCCCGCTGCGCAAGTCTGTGCCACTGGTTTGGAGAAGGTGTCCTCCCCCTCTGTCCTGCCCACCTTACCTGAACCCCATTCTCCTCCCCTGGAGGTAGGCACTGCAGTGGAGTCCACTACCACCCCGTCTGACTTGGGCACTGCAGTGCGGAACCTGTCCAATCCATCTGCACGGCCCACTGCAGTCGTGCCGGCACCCACAACATCTGAGTCATGCCCCCCAGTTGTGCCGGCACACACCATGTCAGACACCTCCACTGCAGTTGTCAGTGGCTCTCCAGCACCCACCACCCCTTCACTTCCTCCTTCTGGTGAGCCCTGATCCTGTCCCTGAGGTGCCTGGCCTGCCCCCCGTATGCCCCTCCGAGGGGATTGTCCCTGGTGTGTAGCAGTGCAGGCATGCGTAGGGTGACATCTGACACTGTCACCCTGTTTTGACTTTCAGAATGGACTGGCCATTGGCCTTTGTTTCTATTTCTTCTGGACTTTAACTTTAGAACCCACATATGCTGAATAAAGCTACTTTCTGTTCTCTAGTGGTTTTGCTTCTGATGTACATGATGTTGATGATGCTAACCGTGCCCTTGCTGCAGTGATGGTGATTTTTGGTCTCATGAAAATGAAGTGTTACTGTTCAGGAACCCATGTGGTCCATGGGTAATGTGTCTTATCCTGTAGTGTATCCATGTAATCCTTAGCAGCATATGAGGGTGTCATGTTTTTAATATTTGGCAATGGGATTTCCTACTTACATTTGCATAATCACATCTGTGGCTTACACCCCTGCACATCTGTTGTGCTTGCCATTGTTCAATTAGTCTACTTCCCTGACCGTGTGTCCATCTCCACTGGACATGCAAGTTTGGGCATCAATGGGGAAGGACTCATCTGTGTTGTCAGTGCAACTTGCTATACATGTGTGTTGGATCTGTGCTAATGATTTCGTTGACACTCCCATGACCAGGCTGATATTACGGGAGCCTTCATTTCGTGCTAATTGTTGACTGTGTGACCAAGTGTTCTGCTGACATGATGGAGCCCTACTGGGGCGACATATGGCACAGCTTTCCTCACACAGGAGTGGAGTCCACTCATGGCAGTGAGTAATCCTGTGACATTGCCTGAGCCCAAGGTGTGTGTTGTGTGAGCATGTCTGTGTGTGTTCACTTCCATTTTGCTGTGCATGCTGGGATCCCTAGTGATGTTCCTGTTTGTGATGCTTGCTGAGTTGACCTATGTTCCCCACAAGTCTTGTCCCTGGGTTCTCTGTGATGTGGGTGCATGGCACATTACTGGTCATCAGGGTGTCACCCATAGGTGTGTTTGCTGTCAGGGCTGAGTTTGTGGGCTAACGCAGATGGGACACAGTCAGGATTCCCCTTGGCACTTGTTGTTTACACCTGTCATGTAATTTCCAGTTTGTGTTAGCTTTCAGTGATTGTGACACGTTGTGTGTGTGACTGCTGGCACTCCTCAGGGTCAGGGCTGCAATGTTGGTAGTTGTCTATGTGTGTTCTTTGTGGGTGACCTTGGCTTCTTCATTGGTGTGGGACTGTGGCTGGGATCCCATTAGTTGGTGTGGTTTTGCCGTCATGTCCATGTACAGCGTAGTGTGCAGTGTGTCAGACATTCAGGAGTCTTGTTGAGTGGCCATGTGTGATGTGTTTCTGCACCTTAGTTACCACCACCCCCCCATGGGATTGTCATGGGTGCATGTGCAATGTCACCAGTGCATGTGATCTTCACTGCTGCACATTGTTGGAGGTCGAGGTGTGTGGTGTTGAGTGTGTGCAGATGAGAGTTGTTGCCCGGCTAGACCCCTGCCTCCATGTTGGCCTTGGCTTACTGGCCGTGCTGATTGATTTGTGCTTGTGTAGGTGTGATGGTAGTTTGTTGATCAGGACACATGACTGTGGTTCACAGTGTGAACGACATCTAGCTTTGTCATCACAGTGGGATTGTCATGCAGCCCAGGGTCAACACATTGTGGGGACTCTGGGGGTAGTGCTGTGGTGTGTCTGTGTCTTGCTGTGTCAGTTGCTGTTCCTACATGCTTGTGTGACATGTGTGATTTGTGCTCCCTCTCATCTAACAATGCCTGATTGCCCACATAGTGGATTTGGATCCATGAGTTACTTTTGTGGGGCACTGTATGCGCATCTGTGTAATTGGTATTCAGGCCTCATCATGTGTTGTGTGGTTGCCTGGGGACACTGGCACCCCCCCATTCACCTGTTGTGTTTGATGTGCAGTGTGGGGCTGCCTGTTTGTGTTTGTGCATCTGCACCACTGCATTGGCATATCTTTAGTGTGCCATTGGCTGTATGTTGTTTGGTGGGTTTGACCTGCTGTCCCTGGGACTCCTAGGTCATCAGTCAGCACTATGATCATTGTTTGTGTGTCCCATTGCTGCCATGGTATGGTATTTGTTCAGCTCACATCTACAGTCTCCACAGGATATCTCCATTTGTGTGCCCATTGGTGCAAATATGTGGGTCTGCATTATGATGGTCACTTCTGTCATTGTGTCATTGATGAATGTTGACAGTGTCAGCCCCCATGGGTGATGTTTGTCTGCACATGGCCAAAGGTATGTCTTATTTGCACTGCACTGTTTGCCTCCCACAATCTATGTTGCTATGGGACACAAGCACTCCTTTGCCACTGATGTGTTTGTTGTTCTGTAACCAGGAATCATCCATGCATTTTGGCAGTTGCAGTTTTTTCAATGTCAACACTTACCTTTTGGTCACTGTGATGATGGGGGTTGGACCCCATTGTCACAATGTTCAAAATGTGCTTCAGCTATGGACCCCACACTTACCTTTTGGTCACTGTGATGATGGGGTTGGACCCCATTGCCACAATGTTCAAAATGTGCTTCAGCTATGGACCCCACACTTAGCTTTTGGTCACTGTGATGATGGGGGTTGGACCCCATTGTCACAATGTTCAAAATGTGCTTCAGCTATGGACCCCACACTTACCTTTTGGTCACTGTGATGATGGGGGTTGGACCCCATTGCCACAGTGATCATGTGGAGGCCACACACATTTATGTGTGACACATGTGATAGGGGGTCACATTGTGTGTTCATAGTCATGTTCAGTGTTGTAGGCATTTGACACAGTCTACACACGCTTGTCATGGTGTTGGGGGGATATCTTTTTCTTGCATTCCCTAGGCTGTAGTGTGCTGGTTGTGTCATGCATTGTCCATCCTATGAGTGGGGGTGGTGTTGGTGGTAGGCATCCAGCCCCCCATGGGCTGGGGTGGTGGTAGTGGTAGGCATCTAGCACCCCCTGGGTAAGGGTGGTAGTAGTGGTAGGCATCCAGCCCACCATGGGTAGGGGTGGTAGTAGTGACAGGCATCTGGCACCCCCTGAGTAGGGGTGGTAGTGGTGGTGGGCATCCAGCCCCCCATGGGTAGAGGTGGTAGTAGTGACAGGAATCTGGCTCCCCCTGAGTAGGGGTGGTAGTAGTGGTAGGCATCTAGCACCCCCTGGGTAGGGGTGGTAGTAGTGGTAGGCATCCAGCCACCCATGGGTAGGGGTGGTAGTAGTGGTAGGCATCCAGCCCACCATGGGTAGGGGTGGTAGTGGTGGTAGGCATCCAGCCCCCCATGGGTAGAGGTGGTAGTAGTGACAGGCATCTGGCTCCCCCTGAGTAGGGGTGGTAGTGGTGGTGGGCATCCAGCCCCCCATGGGTAGGGGTGGTAGTGGTGGTGGGCATCCAGCCCCCCATGGGTAGAGGTGGTAGTAGTGACAGGCATCTGGCTCCCCCTGAGTAGGGTTGGTAGTAGTGGTAGGCATCTAGCACCCCCTGGGTAGGGGTGGTAGTAGTGGTAGGCATCCAGCCACCCATGGGTAGGGGTGGTAGTAGTGGTAGGCATCCAGCCCACCATGGGTAGGGGTGGTCGTGGTGGTAGGCATCCAGCCCCCCATGGGTAGAGGTGGTAGTATTGACAGGCATCTGGCTCCCCCTGAGTAGGGGTGGTAGTGGTGGTGGGCATCCAGCCCCCCATGGGTAGGGGTGGTAGTGGTGGTGGGCATCCAGCCCCCCATGGGTAGAGGTGGTAGTAGTGACAGGCATCTGGCCCCCCTTGGGTAGGGGTGGTAGTAGTGGTAGGCATCCAGCCCACCATGGGTAGGGGTGGTAGTAGTGGTAGGCATCTAGCACCCGCTGGGTAGGGGTGGTAGTAGTGGTAGGCATCTAGCACCCCCTGGGCAGGGGTGGTAGTAGTGGTAGGCATCTAGCACCCCCTGGGTAGGGGTGGTAGTAGTGGTAGGCATCCAGCCCCCCATGGGTAGGGGTGGTAGTAGTGACAGGCATCTGGCACCCCCTGAGTAGGGGTGGTAGTGGTGGTGGGCATCCAGCCCCCCATGGGTAGAGGTGGTAGTAGTGACAGGCATCTGGCTCCCCCTGAGTAGGGGTGGTAGTGGTGGTGGGCATCCAGCCCCCCATGGGTAGAGATGGTAGTAGTGACAGGCATCTGGCTCCCCCTGAGTAGGGGTGGTAGTGGTGGTGGGCATCCAGCCCCCATGGGTAGAGGTGGTAGTGGTGGTGGGCATCCAGCCCCCCATGGGTAGAGGTGGTAGTAGTGACAGGCATCTGGCTCCCCCTGAGTAGGGGTGGTAGTAGTGGTAGGCATCTAGCACCCCTGGGTAGGGGTGGTAGTAGTGGTAGGCATCCAGCCATCCAAGGGTAGGGGTGGTAGTAGTGGTAGGCATCCAGCCCATCATGGGTAGTGGTGGTAGTGGTGGTAGGCATCCAGCCCCCCATGGGTAGAGGTGGTAGTAGTGACAGGCATCTGTCACCCCCTGAGTAGGGGTGGTAGTAGTGGTAGGCATCTAGCACCCCCTGGGTAGGGGTGGTAGTAGTGGTAGGCATCCAGCCCCCCATGGGTAGGGGTGGTAGTAGTGACAGGCATCTGGCACCCCCTGAGTAGGGGTGGTAGTGGTGGTGGTCATCCAGCCCCCCATGGTAGAGGTGGTAGTAGTGACAGGCATCTGGCTCCCCCTGAGTAGGGGTGGTAGTGGTGGTGGGCATCCAGCCCCCCATGGGTAGAGGTAGTAGTAGTGACAGGCATCTGGCTCCCCTGAGTAGGGGTGGTAGTGGTGGTGGGCATCCAGCCCCCATGGGTAGAGGTGGTAGTAGTGACAGGCATCTGGCTCCCCTGAGTAGGGGTGGTAGTAGTGGTAGGCATCTACCACCCCTGGGTAGGGGTGGTAGTAGTGGTAGGCATCCAGCCACCCATGGGTAGGGGTGGTAGTAGTGGTAGGCATCCAGCCCACCATGGGTAGGGGTGGTAGTGGTGGTAGGCATCCAGCCCCCATGGGTAGAGGTGGTAATAGTGACAGGCATATGGCTCCCCTGAGTAGGGGTGGTAGTGGTGGTGGGCATCCAGCCCCCATGGGTAGGGGTGGTAGTGGTGGTGGGCATCCAGCCCCCTTGGGTAGAGGTGGTAGTAGTGACAGGCATCTGGCTCCCTCTGAGTAGGGGTGGTAGTAGTGGTAGGCATCTAGCACCCCCTGGGTAGTGGTGGTAGTAGTGGTAGGCATCCAGCCACCCATGGGTAGGAGTGGTAGTAGTGGTAGGCATCCAGCCCACCATGGGTAGGGGTGGTAGTGGTGGTGGGCATCCAGCCCCCATGGGTAGAGGTGGTAGTAGTGACAGGCATCTGGCTCCCCCTGAGTAGGGGTGGTAATGGTGGTGGGCATCCAGCCCCCCATGGGTAGGGGTGGTAGTGGTGGTGGGCATCCAGCCCCCCATGGGTAGAGGTGGTAGTAGTGACAGGCATCTGGCACCCCCTGGGTAGGGGTGGTAGTAGTGGTAGGCATCCAGCCCACCATGGATAGGGGTGGTAGTAGTAGTAGGCATCTAGCACCCCTGGGTAGGGGTGGTAGTAGTGGTAGGCATCTAGCACCCCTGGGCAGGGGTGGTAGTAGTGGTAGGCATCTAGCACCCCTGGGTAGGGGTGGTAGTAGTGGTAGGCATCCAGCCCCCCATGGGTAGGGGTGGTAGTAGTGACAGGCATCTGGCACCCCTGAGTAGGGGTGGTAGTGGTGGTGGGCATCCAGCCCCCATGGGTAGAGGTGGTAGTAGTGACAGGCATCTGGCTCCCCTGAGTAGGGGTGGTAGTGGTGGTGGGCATCCAGCCCCCCATGGGTTGGGGTGGTAGTGGTGGTGGGCATCCAGCCCCCCATGGGTAGAGGTGGTAGTAGTGACAGGCATCTGGCTCCCCCTGAGTAGGGGTGGTAGTATTGGTAGGCATCTAGCACCCTCTGGGTAGGGGTGGTAGTAGTGGTAGGCATCCAGCCCCCCATGGGCTGGGGTGGTAGTAGTGACAGGCATCTGGCACCCCCTGAGTAGGGGTGGTAGTGGTGGTGGGCATCCAGCCCCCCATGGGTAGAGGTGGTAGTAGTGACAGGCATCTGGCTACCCTGAGTAGTTGTGGTAGTGGTGGTGGGCATACAGCCCCCATGGGTAGAGGTGGTAGTAGTGACAGGCATCTGGCTCCCCTGAGTAGGGGTGGTAGTGGTGGTGGGCATCCAGCCCCCATGGGTTGGGGTGGTAGTGGTGGTGGGCATCCAGCCCCCATGGGTAGAGGTGGTAGTAGTGACAGGCATCTGGCTCCCCTGAGTAGGGGTGGTAGTATTGGTAGGCATCTAGCACCCCCTGGGTAGGGGTGGTAGTAGTGGTAGGCATCCAGCCCCCCATGGGCTGGGGTGGTAGTAGTGACAGGCATCTGGCACCCCCTGAGTAGGGGTGGTAGTGGTGGTGGGCATCCAGCCCCCCATGGGTAGAGGTGGTAGTAGTGACAGGCATCTGGCTACCCTGAGTAGTTGTGGTAGTGGTGGTGGGCATACAGCCCCCCATGGGTAGAGGTGGTAGTAGTGACAGGCATCTGGCTCCCCCTGAGTAGGGGTGGTAGTGGTGGTGGGCATCCAGCCCACCATGGGTAGGGGTGGTAGTGGTGGTGGGCATCCAGCCCCCCATGGGTAGAGGTGGTAGTAGTGACAGGCATCTGGCTCCCCTGAGTAGGGTTGGTAGTAGTGGTAGGCATCTAGCACCCCTGGGTAGGGGTGGTAGTAGTGGTAGGCATCCAGCCACCCATGGGTAGGGGTGGTAGTAGTGGTAGGCATCCAGCCCACCATGGGTAGGGGTGGTAGTGGTGGTAGGCATCCAGCCCCCATGGGTAGAGGTGGTAGTAGTGACAGGCATCTGGCTCCCCCTGAGTAGGGGTGGTAGTGGTGGTGGGCATCCAGCCCCCATGGGTAGGGGTGGTAGTGGTGGTGGGCATCCAGCCCCCATGGGTAGAGGTGGTAGTAGTGACAGGCATCTGGCCCCCCTTGGGTAGGGGTGGTAGTAGTGGTAGGCATCCAGCCCACCATGGGTAGGGGTGGTAGTAGTGGTAGGCATATAGCACCCGCTGGGTAGGGGTGGTAGTAGTGGTAGGCATCTAGCACCCCTGGGCAGGGGTGGTAGTAGTGGTAGGCATCTAGCACCCCTGGGTAGGGGTGGTAGTAGTGGTAGGCATCCAGCCCCCATGGGTAGGGGTGGTAGTAGTGACAGGCATCTGGCACCCCTGAGTAGGGGTGGTAGTGGTGGTGGGCATCCAGCCCCCCATGGGTAGAGGTGGTAGTAGTGACAGGCATCTGGCTCCCCTGAGTAGGGGTGGTAGTGGTGGTGGGCATCCAGCCCCCCATGGGTAGAGATGGTAGTAGTGACAGGCATCTGGCTCCCCCTGAGTAGGGGTGGTAGTGGTGGTGGGCATCCAGCCCCCCATGGGTAGAGGTGGTAGTGGTGGTGGGCATCCAGCCCCCCATGGGTAGAGGTGGTAGTAGTGACAGGCATCTGGCTCCCCCTGAGTAGGGGTGGTAGTAGTGGTAGGCATCTAGCACCCCCTGGGTAGGGGTGGTAGTAGTGGTAGGCATCCAGCCATCCAAGGGTAGGGGTGGTAGTAGTGGTAGGCATCCAGCCCATCATGGGTAGTGGTGGTAGTGGTGGTAGGCATCCAGCCCCCCATGGGTAGAGGTGGTAGTAGTGACAGGCATCTGTCACCCCTGAGTAGGGGTGGTAGTAGTGGTAGGCATCTAGCACCCCTGGGTAGGGGTGGTAGTAGTGGTAGGCATCCGGCCCCCCATGGGTAGGGGTGGTAGTAGTGACAGGCATCTGGCACCCCTGAGTAGGGGTGGTAGTGGTGGTGGTCATCCAGCCCCCATGGTAGAGGTGGTAGTAGTGACAGGCATCTGGCTCCCCTGAGTAGGGGTGGTAGTGGTGGTGGGCATCCAGCCCCCATGGGTAGAGGTAGTAGTAGTGACAGGCATCTGGCTCCCTGAGTAGGGGTGGTAGTGGTGGTGGGCATCCAGCCCCCATGGGTAGAGGTGGTAGTAGTGACAGGCATCTGGCTCCCCTGAGTAGGGGTGGTAGTAGTGGTAGGCATCTACCACCCCTGGGTAGGGGTGGTAGTAGTGGTAGGCATCCAGCCACCCATGGGTAGGGGTGGTAGTAGTGGTAGGCATCCAGCCCACCATGGGTAGGGGTGGTAGTGGTGGTAGGCATCCAGCCCCCCATGGGTAGAGGTGGTAGTAGTGACAGGCATATGGCTCCCCCTGAGTAGGGGTGGTAGTGGTGGTGGGCATCCAGCCCCCCATGGGTAGGGGTGGTAGTGGTGGTGGGCATCCAGCCCCCCTTGGGTAGAGGTGGTAGTAGTGACAGGCATCTGGCTCCCCCTGAGTAGGGGTGGTAGTAGTGGTAGGCATCTAGCACCCCCTGGATAGTGGTGGTAGTAGTGGTAGGCATCCAGCCACCCATGGGTAGGAGTGGTAGTAGTGGTAGGCATCCAGCCCACCATGGGTAGGGGTGGTAGTGGTGGTAGGCATCCAGCCCCCCATGGGTAGAGGTGGTAGTAGTGACAGGCATCTGGCTCCCCCTGAGTAGGGGTGGTAATGGTGGTGGGCATCCAGCCCCCATGGGTAGGGGTGGTAGTGGTGGTGGGCATCCAGCCCCCATGTGTAGAGGTGGTAGTAGTGACAGGCATCTGGCACCCCTGGGTAGGGGTGGTAGTAGTGGTAGGCATCCAGCCCACCATGGGTAGGGGTGGTAGTAGTAGTAGGCATCTAGCACCCCCTGGGTAGGGGTGGTAGTAGTGGTAGGCATCTAGCACCCCCTGGGCAGGGGTGGTAGTAGTGGTAGGCATCTAGCACCCCCTGGGTAGGGGTGGTAGTAGTGGTAGGCATCCAGCCCCCATGGGTAGGGGTGGTAGTAGTGACAGGCATCTGGCACCCCTGAGTAGGGGTGGTAGTGGTGGTGGGCATCCAGCCCCCATGGGTAGAGGTGGTAGTAGTGACAGGCATCTGGCTCCCCTGAGTAGGGGTGGTAGTTGTGGTGAGCATCCAGCCCCCCATGGGTTGGGGTGGTAGTGGTGGTGGGCATCCAGCCCCCCATGGGTAGAGGTGGTAGTAGTGTCAGGCATCTGGCTCCCCCTGAGTAGGGGTGGTAGTATTGGTAGGCATCTAGCACCCCCTGGGTAGGGGTGGTAGTAGTGGTAGGCATCCAGCCCCCCATGGGCTGGGGTGGTAGTAGTGACAGGCATCTGGCACCCCTGAGTAGGGGTGGTAGTGGTGGTGGGCATCCAGCCCCCCATGGGTAGAGGTGGTAGTAGTGACAGGCATCTGGCTACCCTGAGTAGTTGTGGTAGTGGTGGTGGGCATACAGCCCCCCATGGGTAGAGGTGGTAGTAGTGACAGGCATCTGGCTCCCCCTGAGTAGGGGTGGTAGTGGTGGTGGGCATCCAGCCCACCATGGGTAGGGGTGGTAGTGGTGGTAGGCATCCAGCACCCCAGGGGTAGAGGTGGTAGTAGTGACAGGCATCTGGCTCCCCCTGAGTAGGGGTGGTAGTAGTGGTAGGCATCTAGCACCCCCTGGGTAGGGGTGGTAGTAGTGGTAGGCATCCAGCCACCCATGGGTAGGGGTAGTAGTAGTGGTAGGCATCCAGCCCACCATGGGTAGGGGTGGTAGTGGTGGTAGGCATCCAGCCCCCATGGGTAGAGGTGGTAGTAGTGACAGGCATCAGGCTCCCCTGAGTAGGGGTGGTAGTGGTGGTGGGCATCCAGCCCCCATGGGTAGGGGTGGTAGTGGTGATTTCCCATCCAGCCCCCATGGGTAGGGGTGGTAGTAGTGGTAGGCATCCAGCCACCCATGGGTAGGGGTGGTAGTAGTGGTAGTCATCCAGCCCACCATGGGTAGGGGTGGTAGTGGTGGTAGGCATCCAGCCCCCCATGGGTAGAGGTGGTAGTAGTGACAGGCATCTGGCTCCCCCTGAGTAGGGGTGGTAGTGGTGGTGGGCATCCAGCCCCCCATGGGTAGGGGTGGTAGTGGTGATGGGCATCCAGCCCCCCATGGGTAGAGGTGATAGTAGTGACAGGCATCTGGCACCCCCTTGGGTAGGGGTGGTAGTAGTGGTAGGCATCCAGCCCACCATGGGTAGGGGTGGTAGTGGTGGTAGGCATCCAGCCCCCCATGGGTAGAGGTGGTAGTAGTGACAGGCATCTGGCACCCCCTGAGTAGGGGTGGTAGTGGTGGTGGGCATCCAGCCCCCCATGGGTAGAGGTGGTAGTAGTGACAGGCATCTGGCTCCCCCTGAGTAGGGGTGGTAGTGGTGGTGGGCATACAGCCCCCATGGGTAGAGGTGGTAGTAGTGACAGGCATCTGGCTCCCCTGAGTAGGGGTGGTAGTGGTGGTGGGCATCCAGCCCCCATGGGTAGAGGTGGTAGTGGTGGTGGGCATCCAGCCCCCATGGGTAGAGGTGGTAGTAGTGACAGGCATCTGGCTCCCCCTGAGTAGGGGTGGTAGTGGTGGTGGGCATCCAGCCCCCATGGGTAGGGGTGGTAGTGGTGATGGGCATCCAGCCCCCATGGGTAGAGGTGATAGTAGTGACAGGCATCTGGCACCCCCTTGGGTAGGGGTGGTAGTAGTGGTAGGCATCCAGCCCACCATGGGTAGGGGTGGTAGTGGTGGTAGGCATCCAGCCCCCCATGGGTAGAGGTGGTAGTAGTGACAGGCATCTGGCACCCCCTGGGTAGGGGTGGTAGTAGTGGTAGGCATCCAGCCCACCATGGGTAGGGGTGGTAGTGGTGGTAGGCATCCAGGCCCCCATGGGTAGAGGTGGTAGTAGTGACAGGCATCTGGCTCCCCCTGAGTAGGGGTGGTAGTAGTGGTAGGCATCTAGCACCCCCTGGGTAGGGGTGGTAGTAGTGGTAGGCATCCAGCCCACCATGGGTAGGGGTGGTAGTGGTGGTGGGCATCCAGCCCCCCATGGGTAGAGGTGGTAGTAGTGACAGGCATCTGGCTCCCCCTGAGTAGGGGTGGTAGTAGTGGTAGGCATCTAGCACCCCCTGGGTAGGGGTGGTAGTAGTGGTAGGCATCCAGCCACCCATGGGTAGGGGTGGTAGTAGTGACAGGCATCTGGCTCCCCCTGAGTAGGGGTGGTAGTGGTGGTGGGCATACAGGCCCCTATGTGTATGTGTGGCATTGGTGATGGCCATCCCACCCCTATGGTGCTGCTGTTGCTGGTGTAAGTATTTCTGCATCCCTCTGTGTGTGTGTGATATGTTGGGTACGTGTAGTTTGTTTTTGTGGTTGGTGTCTGACTTACCTTCTGCGCCGTACGCGTCCTTGCCTGTTCCGGTAATAGATGTAGAATATTGGTAGGATCGGCACAATGGGATTCATGGTTGGTTCGTCTCGTTCGTCTTTCTCTTTGCTTCGCCTCGTCCTCGTCGCTGGCGTGTTCGTCTCGTAGCCGTGGATCGTATTGTGGCGCGAATCGGAGCTTATGTGCGCCTCGCCCGGATGCTTTGACGTGCCGTGCGTAGCGACGGGTTCGGCGCGTACGGAAAGCGCATGGTACTTGTCCGGCCGGACGGGGCTGCATTTTAGCTTCCGTGCGACTCGATTCTGCGTTTCCGGAATTGCCTCGGTCGGAGTACAGGACCTGTATTCGGTGAGTACGACTGGGTCGGAATTTGGGCAGTTGTGCGCATCGTACTTGCTCGTTCGGACGTATGTGCGGATCGGTCGGGAAACAGGCATTCGCCTGGCTTTTTTCCCGACCGAATGGTATTAGGTGCGCCTCCGAGCGAGATCGGAATCGGCCCCTTAATCTATAATTTGCTCATCAAGTGCTGGGAAAGAATTCGGAATTTTTCCTTTTTGATTTCAAAACTCAACTAAATTTGGAACACTTGCTAAAATTGACACTTTCGCTGGAAAAGCACGGCTTTCTGACGCTTGTAGTGGTTCGGCTTATATAAACAAACTCAACTAGGACTTTGGTTTAAAGTGACATTTCCAATACTAGCTTTCGAGAATAATTTTTTTCTTCCCCCGATTAGACTGTTTTTAAATGGTTTTAATGACAATATTTTATGAAGCTCAATGATTGTTTTAGGCGCTGCTACCTAGTAAAAACAGTAGTTCGCTAGCATTTTTATCATTGTTGACTGTTCGGAAGAGGAGTGGGTGTTATGATTCATATAGGTACCCTAATATAGGCCCGGGTAATATCATACACCTTCACCTACATTATCTCCCTTAACGAGCCTTTACGATTGAACCTTTACCTAGTTCTAGTCCTGGGCGCAGAAGGAGGGTTTTCCCTGAACAATAGCGTCCTATAACTCCATCAATGGACTCATACAGTATGAATGAATATTCATGAGGGTTCTTGGAAACCAGGCAGGGGCTACACCACCTGCATAATATCTACGTACAAGGTTCATCCCATACGTCATCCTCAAATCCAACAATGTCTAATACAAGAAACAAGGGACAAAGAAACCCTAGATACTTTTTGTATAAATACAGCACATCTTGCTAGGGTTAGTAGAGGGAACCGAGACTTCCAGGCCGACACACTGACCAGAGACGCTGAGGCTCCTGCATGCAGACGCTCCAGCTGACAGTGGTCTAACACATCCCTTGCGGGGTGTCCAACTCGAGACCAGGACGGGGTCCCACACTCTCTCACTTAAGGTAATGTGGTTAGACTTAATCCTAGAGGGATTCTTGGCTTCACACCTACTCACATGCTAGGTACACTTAGGTACATCTCGATAGGCATCTTAGGAGTACGCGCACTTTTATCAGGCATTTTATATTCATGTATGTATCTATGATTATTGCAAGATGGTAGAACTGTACTATCCTTTTATTTTCACTGTACTGCTAATCATATATATATGCTACTGTCTAACGGTTGTTGCAGCACATCTATTTTACACTAGAAGAACAACTGTGCAATAAATTCTTATTGTAACACACCCAACTGTTTCTTCTGTGTAACTCTCTGAGACCGAATAAGTGAGCACGAGTGACTGAGCGAAAAGTAGTATATTGTTTCCACGATCTTGAGGGATCAGGGTTGTCATGTTCTGAGGTTGCCAGAAACTATTCTATCCCCAATAAGAGGAGATTCTAGTGGCACTGTGAGCTAGTTAAAACAGAAAGGCTAACATTCTCAGTGGGGGTGCTCTGAGTCAGTCTGCCACCAATCCTACAGTTTATGTTATCTGAACGCGCAGATCCTGTATGGGTAATATAGGAACTACACGACAGGCCCAAATCAAAGCAATGACCTAGAGACACCATCCCCTAGGACACTGTGGTTCCCTGCCCAGGAGAGTGCAGGCAGGGAATTCATATATTTCCTTCCCGCACTCTCCCAGGCAGGGAACACAGCTTTGCTTCTACCTGGGCAGGGGAACAGAAAAATAGTGCTCCTGTTTGGGTGGGAGCAAAGTCAAAGAGACGGCTCCTGCCAACACCACAATCGGTGCTGACTGGAAGGCTGGCATGACCAGTTGGGGCCTTGGGGCTTCTCCCACAGCCCACAAGCAATGATCAGATTGTGGGTGCCCCGGATGGACACCAGAGCACCCACTGCACCCCAAGTTATTAGAAAGTTTGCCTGTGTCCCGGGTGGGACTGGGACACCCATAAAAAATAATATTAAAAAATGAATACTAAATGAATGACAGGAGCTGCTAATTTATTATTCACTGCTCCAAGCAAAGAGCAACATGGAATTGCCTGCAAGTAATTTTTAGTTAAATATTTGGATCCTGGTGAAGCCCCTAGAAAGGGCAGAGGCAGTATTATGCATTGTAATGGTATGCGTTGTAATGGTATGCGTTGTAATGGAATGCGCTGTAATGGTAGTTTTAAAAATGCGTTGTAATGGCATGCGTTGTAAAATCATGCGATGTAATGGTAGTTGCAATGTAAAAACCACGTTGTAAAAGCATGCGTTGTAATTGTTTGCGTTGTAACGTCATATATTCGGGACTCACCGCAGGCCAGGCTAAGCATCCAAATCCATGCTGCGCATTTCCTTCGGGGTTAGACACACAGCTTTCCGGGCTAGGCATATAAAACACATTATTCCAGCCAGTAACATAGGAATTACCTTGAGCCCATTATTGTAGAAGTATTACACAGGTAGGAAGAGCTAAGGGACTGATTACGAGTTTGACGCAGCGGCGCCGACTCAATGCCACCTCTGCTGCTCGAAACCCATGCATGGACCGCCGGCTGTATTACGAGTTCTTACAGAACAACTTGTAATAAGGTCGGCTGTACTTTGGCCTTTCCCATGGTGGTGCCTTGAAAACAGGCACCGCAATAGGAACACCCAAAGGTTTCCAGCATGGCATGGATGGTGACGTCCATGCCTTGCTGGAACTGGGGGGAACACAGACAGGGGGGGCACATGTTGTGCCCCCCTAAATGTATCCCCATGGTGGGAGGGCCATGGGGGACCACCATGAAAAGGCTGGCAGTTCAGGAACTCAAAATATGCTGAGCGGGACTGCGCCAGTCCCTGCTCAGCATAATGCATTGTGGTGCTCCTGTGCCACCGCCAGGGAACGACTGTTCCCAGGCGCAGCCGACGGTCCACCGCCAATACAAAGTCGTAATTGGCAAAACAGTGGACCGCCACTCCTGTGTTACCACGAGTCTGGCGGTCGCAATACCACCAGACTCGTAATCAGGCCCTTAAACTCTTCATTGAGATCATAAAAAGGATCCACTTCAGACTCAAACATTTATTAAATTTCATTAGGTTTGAAAAGATTATAACACAATTTCCAGATCAGGAAGATCCCTAGAAAAGTAAGAAGACTACTTTAATGCACTGTGGTGGGTTCTTTTCCCATGGATACTGTGGTCCCTTCAGAGGTCCCGCAAAAATATTGCCAGTTTTCTTGCACTCAAAATTCCAGATACCCTTAGCATTTGTAATTTTTGTAACTCAGTCATATTAAAGTACTATAAATATTTTCCTGATGGCCCTCTTACAAGTGGGGAATTATCCTTGGCGTGGAGTTGAGTTTAGTGACTTAGGGACTAATGTACAACATTTTAAGGCAGGACAGCACTGCACGTCACTTTGCTGCACTGCCCAGTGTCAAAAGAAAAAGGAAAGAATGCGCCGTATCTCTGAAATTAGGTTTTTTGTGCATAAAGGTACACCTTCCTTCACAAAAACAACTGTTACACCACCCCTGGGGAGCTGCAGGGTGTTGACGCATTCCCAGATTTACACTATGTTATAAATCTGGAAATGTGTCTAAAGCCATGGGCATTGAGTGGGAACACCCACCGCAATGCCCATAGCATGCCTCCCTGAGGCAGTGTGAGGCAATGCAGCGACTTGCTCTGCGTTGCCTTACACCAAATCTACAAGGCCATGAAAAGTCACGCAGGGTGGCATTCAGTGGCCTCGTAGATATGGGTCTGCACTGTGCGCGGCCGGAACATCAAGAGAAGTGAAATGCCAGTGGCACAATGGGCTTTGTAAATGAGCCCCACAGTGTGTGGCATATATATTATGGACCTAAAAATACTGCGCTACAAACAATTTCCCAGGCTGTTGTTTACCCATTCCTATGAAAAGCAGTGCCACTCTTTTCCAGGCATGGTCTGTGGTTTGTGACCTGACATTTTGTAATCGTAAGCATCCTAGATGGACCTTTATTCTGAGTAGCTTAATGGGTAAAATCATCAAAAAGTGTGTTTGGACCTTGTTTTGCACCTATAGAGCAATAATGGATTGACACTAGTTGTTCTCATTCCATTGGATTTTGCAATCACAATGTCCACAAAAATATTTGAGAAGGCAAAGCCGTGTTATGCGTGGGAATAACAACTGCAAAACTGTTTTAACTTCTATTTTAACACTTTAGTGCAGATGTACTAACATTATGTATTGGGTTTGTATCACCAGTGCAACATGTTTATTTGGTAAGTTGTCTGAAAGCAACACAATGAGGTTTTGTGCACTATTTTGCACCGCTTTGCATCAGGAGGGGTTTCTATGGTGTTATGTGGATGTTCTCATGCAACCATCTTGTGTTTTTGACACAAAGACCTATCTACTAACAGCAGTAGAGTGGGCTTTGCACCCAAAATAACATCTCTTTGAGGCAGGTGTTAAAAAGGAGAAATTGAATTATTTCTCCAAATTGTTCTGACTTTGAATGTGTCCTGCACTTTACAGCACACATCCATAGTGGGAAACGTATTAAAGTTTGTCTAAGCACAGTAATTTACAAAACCTATGCTAGAAATAATGCAGACACCTTTACACTATGTTGCAAAGTTGTGTCGATGGCGCTAAGCACCCTGAATGAGCGCCAGCCCTGGGAATAGTGCTGTCCTGCTCTCTCCCTCTCGCACAAAGCAGCGCAGCAGCTTTGTTTGCTGCACTGCATTCCATGAAAATTATTTAAACCTACCCTCTTCATTCTCCACTGTACAGCATAAAAGTTGGACTCATATTCAAAACCAACCTGATTCCGGGCACAAATGGTCTTTCACCAGGTACTTCTTGCACCCATCCCCCACTGCATTCAGAACAAGACAGAGGGGGAGATTTACTAAGATTTTATGCCGTGTTTAGGTCACAAAAGTGACACAAATCTGCGCAAAATCTTTTTTTCCCAATTTACTTTCCAGCGCTAAACTTGTTTAGCACTAGAAATAACCGAAAAGTAATGCGAAGCAGCGCACAGCACTGCTTCGCATTACTTTGCGCCATGGGGGCGTACCAAGGTTGGTGCATGGGCGTTCCCATGCAACCACCCAAGGTTTCTCACCCTAAACCCAATTTACTAAATAAAGTAAATTGGGTTTAGCATGAGAAAACCGCAACCTTTTCAAGTAGGCGCAACAAGGGAGAATTGTTTTCATTTCTCCTTCCTTTTCCGACTTTGCATATGTGCTGCACTTTGCAGCACACATACAAAGTGGGAAAATGGTTAAAGTGAGTCTGTGCATAGCATTTGGTACTGGAAGGGTTCGTTGCAGTACAAAACCTATGCTAGACTCACGGAGACACCCTTGCACCATGGCGCAAAGGTGTTGCTGTGGCGCACGGCAGCAGATTTCAGCTCCTGTCGCTGGTGAGAGGGGAGAAGAGTGCCATATTTTAGTAAATAGGGCGCTCTCCTCCTCTCTCCTTTTCACATAGCGCAGCGCAGCATAAGCGGCTGCTGCAGTGCGCTACGTGAAAAAATTGTAAATCTCCCCCAGAGAAATTCTCTACTGCGTTCAAGTGTTTGATGCAAGTGCCATGGATGTGATAATCAATGGGGCTTCTGGTAATAAAATACATTTTACTGTCTTCGCTCGGGCAAAGCTTCATCTGCTGCAATTTTGTTGATTTTCATTTTAGAATCCACGAATGACAATTATGTACCAAGCAGACCAAACATTAGGTAGACTGCATTTTTCACGCGCTTTTCAGTTTAGCAGTGGCAAATGCACATTTTGCAATGCCGGCGCTACAGTATTTTTGTGCGCTAGAGTCTGACCCAGAGCGATTCATGGGAAACAGAACGAATATGTTTAGACAGACACAATTAGTTTATTTATAAAAACGAAAGAATGCGATCTAGTCAAGTTTGCAGCTGTTTATATGTCCGAGTGTGTTGGATGTGGCAGAATCCTACTGTTCATGCCAAAGCTGTGCAAATATGAATTGCGAATATTGTGAAAAAGGTCAAAGCCCCAGTACAGACAGCTAGGAAAATAGTTACAATGACATTTAAAGTGAAAGTCTTAAAATAATAGGAACACGATTGTTATCCTTAAAAATACCGGATTACTGTCTAAACCAATATATGCTTGGGATTTATTCAAAATGAAAAGAAAGTATCACACCAGTAATACAAGTTGAACTAAGCTGCTAAGACCCATTCAGCTCCTAACTTTGTTTTAGATTGCATTCAAGTAAGTGTTAGTCACGTTTAAAAACAGTAATGTGACAATGTAATGCTTAATCTTATGCTGTGTAACATACCAACACAAAAAGAATATGGACGGAATGCTGAACATTGTCAAACATTCACCCCCAGTCACAGACAAGGGATAAATCTATCATTGTTTTGCTCACCACGTCACCCCAGTTTGGACCCAGCCATAGGCAAATCAGTCTTGACCCGGATCCCCATGGGAACAGTCCACTCCGAATTCCCAGGCCAGGTCCTCCCTGGACCAGAAAACAAGCATCCTGGATAGGTTTTGATGTATCACCCCTCATCAGCTAGGCTAGCTTGAATCCAGTGGCATAGCGAGCACAGGACCCAGGAGGTATGCAGCCCTTTGTGTGAAGGCAGGACACAGCCTATTCAAGTGTAAGTGGGGCTGTGCCCAGCTCCTCCCTCCCATCCTGCCAGTAATGGCCTATCTAATCACACCTAAGCTCCCGTTGTGTGTGGCTGTCTAGGAGAAATACATAACGACCAACTGTCAACTACACCTAGTCATGTGACCCAGGTGACCCAGAAACAGTCTGCAGGCACCAAATGGCTAAGGAAAGAAAATGCCAACTTTCTAAAACCCCGACTTCACCATAAGCTAGAATTTTAAATTAGGATGCCAGAAACACCAAACTAGTCATCTCTTCCCATTTGGAAATTACACTTATAAAATGTAATAAGCAAACTCCAAACTTATCCTATGGGAGAGAAAGGACTTGCAGTAGTGGAAAGTGAATTTAAGAGTTTTTCACTACCAGGACATATAAAAAGTAAAAGTAGATGTCCTACTTTTTTAATGTTTTGCACCCTGCCCTCTGGGCTGTCAAGGGCCCACACTAGGGGTGAATTATAGGTATTATCGAGGAAGGTTTGAGCATGGCAAAAAGTTTATTTTACCAGGTTGAACTGACAGTTTAAACTGCACACGCAGGCTCTGCAATGGTAGGCCTGAGACATGTTTTAAAGGGCTACTTAAGTGGGTGGCATAATCAGTGCTGCGGACCCACTAATGGCATTTAATTTATAGGCCCTGGGCACATGTAGTGCACTTTACTAGGGACCTATAAGTAAATTAAATATGCTAATTGGGTATAAGCCAATGTTACCATGCTTTGGCTAACAGTGGTAAAGTGCACAGAGTCCTAAAGCCAACAGAAGGAATTCAGCACAAAGTAGGAGGAGGAAAGCAAATGGTTTGGGGATGACCTTGTAGAAAGGACCAGGTCCAACAATCATGATAAATGAATAATCAGGAGTTTTTATTAGAAGACTTAGCTTGAAATTTGACCTCTGTCAGATGTCACATAACAGCAGCACCCTTTCAAAGCCTGCCCACCCATTCAGAGAGTCCACGTTTGAGAACTCAGGGTTAGGTCCCAAGATGAGGGCAAATGCTCCCTCATTCAATGTTATTTGTTTATTTTTTTCAAAATTAATAGTCAAGAACCTGATTGTGTAATAGAAATATTTCACAAATGAATTAATATGTTACACCAACCAGGATAAGACACTTCTCACAATAAAATTCTAGTTTCATGTCAGGTTTGGTATAAAGTTAAAAGTTATGCCCCCCCCTTGTTATATCCTCCAAATAGTTAATAAAGACAGGACATATAAAATATAGCCAAGATATTTAATGAAGATGTGTTACATTGTACCAAAGTGATAAGCAAACGAAAGAAAAACAGTGTTTCAATAGAAAATGTGGCATTGTAATCTAATGTAACTACCCAATTATTATTACCCATAATGTGTCAAATGTATGAATATAGTACCAGGTTAAATACATATATGCTGTCTTGAAGTTACACTAAATGCAGATCTTTTAGCAGGAAGCAAATTCAATATGTGAAGTTCAATGAAACTTTATGCTTACCTTACAACTTCCATGAAACTCTGTGCGTGGCTCATCAGGTTCAATATATAATACAGAATCATCTGACAAGACTCTACTTTTAACCCCGTTAGCAATGGAAAAGGCTATTTAACTGTGCTCCTACCTCCTACATAATAAAACACATCATAATAATTTCGACCATCTATTCATATCATTTAAGATGTCATCAGTGATGCTATCTAATGTCTAACATTTTTAAAAACATACTTTAATGTCTTATGAGCAAATGTAAGCATAACTTACTGATATACTGCACTCAGCATCCATAAAGATAAAGTGTATTGTATTCCACCTTTAGATGTGCACAGCCGGCTCTGGATAGAGGTCCTTTCCCAAGCCCAGAATCTGCTCCAACAATCACACCACCGTGCTTGCTGTACACGGTTTCAGCCATGCACAGTGGACTCAGAGCACAGGGCCTGACCTTCAGGGAGGTCTTGCATTAGCCCCCACTCCACTGGGGTTACTGCATATTGTCTATGACTGTGTGTAGAAGGATCTGAGAAAAGGTTATGGTCTGTCGCCAGGCCCTGTGCCATCCTTTTACCATGGTACCCAATGTGCATAAATGTTAATTGAACATAGCCGGCACTGTATGCAGGAGGCGGGGAGCCAGCAGGGACTGCGGGGGCCTTGAGGCTCCCCCCCAGTCCCCAACATTGGCAGTGGGTGCTCTTGGTTGGAACCAGGGCACCCACACTACAGGCCGGGCCCCAGGGGGATGGGAACACCGGGCCGAAATAGACCTGGGAGTGGGGCCACGCATCCCCCCTCCCTTTTTTTAAATAAAGAAAGTGGCAAGTCTCAGGGGATGGAGCCACCGGGTTAAAAATGGCCCAGGAGGGGGGCCACGCGGCCCCCTCCTTTATTTAAAAAAAAATCTTTTTTTAAAGAAAAAGGGGCCGGCCCCGGGGCATGGGGTACCTGAGCCCAAAAATGGCCCTGGAGGGGGGCAGCTCGGCCCTCTCCCTTTAAATTAAATAATGATTTAAAAAAAAAAAAATTTGGACCCTGGGGGATGAGGTCTCCGGGCCCAAAATGGTCAAAGGAGGGAGGGCCACGTAGCCCCCCCTTCATTAAAAATTGAAAGAATAAAAATTTTAAAAAGCCAGCAACTCGCCAGAGGCCCCACCCCCTTTCTCCACCACTCTGCAAATGCACCTCCTAGCACACTGCTGGGTGGGAGATGAAGTTCCCTTGGCTGCTGATTGTCCTTAGGGGCCAATAAGGCCTCCTGTTACCTCCAGTGAATCCCACACAGTGGGATTGCTAAAAGGTGGTCTGAGGCCACGCCCCCTTTCCCCACCACTCTGCAAACGTGCCTCTTGGTGTACCGCTGGTGGGGGGGTGGGATCCCCTTGCCTCCTGAGGGCCCCAGGACTAAAATAGACTTCTTTCCCCTAGCAGCAGTGCACCAGGAGGCGTGTTTGCAGAGTGGTGGAGAAAGGGGGCGTGGCCTATGACAGCCTCTCAGCAATCCAGCTGTGTAGGTCTTACTGGAGGTAACAGGAGGGCTAGTTGACTCCCAAGAACTCTCAAGAGTCAGGGGGACTTCAACCACCAACTAGTAGTGAGCCAGGAGGTGTGTTTGCAGAGTGGGGGAGAAAGGGAGCATGGCCACCAAAAACATCTCAGTAAACCCACTATGAGGGACTTGCTGTAGGCAACCAGAGGGGTGGTTGGCCCCCAACGACCCTCAATAGCCAAGGGGACTTCATCCATCTACTAGTAGTGTGCCAGGAGGCACGTTTGCAGAGTGGTGGAGAAAGGCGGCATGGCCTTCTACCAGGTCTCAGCAATCCCACTGTGTGGTACCTACCCAAGGTAATAGGAGGGGCAGTTGGCTCCCAAGGACATCCTTGGGGGCCAACTACCCCTCCTGTTTTCTCCAGTAAGTCCCACACAGTGAGATTTCTAAGAGGTCTTCAGAGGTCATGCCCCCTTTTTCCAGCACTTTGCAAATGCATCACGTGGTGCACTATTGGTTGGGGCATGAAGTCCACTTTACTCCTGGGGGCCAAGAAGCCCTCCTAGTGCCTCCTGTAAGTCCTACACTGTGGGATGCCTGAGAGCTGGTCAGAGGCCCACCCGCTTTCTCCACCACTCTGCAAACATGACTACTGGTTAAAAAAACTTAGAAATCCACTTAAAAAACCAAAGGTTACAGGGACGTTATAGTTAGGAATTAGCATTTAAAAAACCTTAGAAATTCACTGAAAAAAACAAAGGTTGCAGGGACGTTATAGTTAGAAAATAAAATTTAAAAAACCTTTAAAATTTCTTGAAAAAACCAAAGGTTACAAGGACTTTATAGCTAGGATCAGATTTCACTCATACAAAACCAGAGGAATTCGGCAGTTATAGTTACCTGAACTAACTATAACTTATGCTCCCGCAATGCACTGCTTATGACCTCACACATTACATCAATCATGACATGGTCAGTGACATCACTGATTACATCACTGATGACATCTTAAATGACATCACCGATGACATCATCCACAGAACCACTCGCACACCTACTCACACCCCATAAAACCTCTCATATGCCCACTCACACACCCGTACAACCACTGACATACCCATTCACAGAGCTATACCAGTACTCACACATCCACTCACTCTTCCATAGAGCCACTCACACACCCACTCACTTACTCATACAGCCACTCACACAATCATTCACTCACCCATACAGCCGCTCATACAACCAGTTACTCACCTATACAGCCAGTCACATAACCACACACTCACCCATACAGCTACTCACACACCCACTTATTTACCTACAAAGTCAACCACCCACTCACTCACCCAATCAGCCTCTCAACTCAGCCACTCACTCACCCATACAAGCTCTCATACACTCACTCACACAACCAATTACATACCCATTCAAACATCCATACAAGCACTCGCACATCCCTGTACTTACCCATACAGCCATTCACACAGGCACTCACTGTCTAATACAGTCACCCACACACAAAGTCACTTAACAAAACACCTACTCAAACAGCCACTCACTCACCCATACTGCCACTTACATACCCAGTCACTCACTCATACAGCCATTCAGACACCCACTCACCCATACAGTCACTACACACCCACATACCCATGGATAGAGCCACTTACACCATCATTCACCCACCCATATAGCCACTGACACACCCTCTCACTCACCAATAAAGCCAATCCAACAGCATCTCACTCACCCACACAGCTATTCACACAACCACTTATACACCCATACAGCCACTCACACACCCATACGCAAAAGGATACATACAGTCACACAGCCACTTACATGATATATATTAAAAGTATTATTACTCGTTAGTATATATATATATATGGATGATGGGTACTACACCCTGATTCATCTGAAATTTCCCAGTTAAAGTGTTTCCGCACATCCCAATCTCACCAATTTTCAACAGTCAGCGAACATTACGCAATTGAGTACTGCTATTTCTATTGAAACTGGGGACCTAGAAACACTGGTACACACTCACTAACACACAGGTACTACACCATCACTATAGTCAGTATGTACATATGTATTACTTGTTAAACCTGGAACTACAGTAGTCTCCCAACTTTCCATGCAGACCACCACATATTTGAAACGGTCCTCTTAACTTAATTACATGAAATGCACCTTACCTCCCGTGATTCAGAAATGGTTTCACACAGTGTCATCACAATTGTACTTTTATTTTTTTATTTTATTTTTTTAATTATTTTTAATTCTGACTTATCACATCATGAATACAATGGATCAATCGTATATGATTTAAATTTAATTTAATTTATTATGTGTATCAAATTGAAAAAGCATTTTCTGACATGTTTACTAATGTTACGACACACACTCTGTTTTCACTTGCAATTGAGCACCCTGCGACGTGCAAATCTTGTAAACGTATATTACTTCCTGGATTCAGGAAGAGGTCATGTGACCAAGGCCGCTTGATGGCCAAAACGCGTCTTTTTTGTTGCCATCTTAAAAAATAAATCGACTTACCTGAGCAATCGTAGTGGCTTGTCTTTCCCCGCCGGAGTGAGTGTGGGGGATTTCGGTGTCATATATATATATGTATATATATATATATTTAAATATATATATATATTTAAATATATATATATATATATATACATATATATATATATATATATATCACTTTTACGAAAATCCAAATAAGTGCGCTCTCAGGGCCAAAAGACAAACATCCGATATTGATGCAAAACCAAGTTTATTCCACTACCCGTTTCGACTGCGTCCGCAGCCTTGCTCACGTGTACTAAGTGCACCATCAAAGAAGGGTAAAAATAACATCGGGTTGGGAATAGGCATAACAGAAAAGGGACAATACAGATAGCCTACAATGGCGGCCATCTTGGAATGGTATTACACAAAATGTTTTATACATACTAGTAACTAGGTACAATGTACATGTATAGTCAATAAGACCATATAATGGTGCTAAATAAAACATGTTACTACTGGAGTGCACCATGAATGAGACCAGTCTCAATAATATTATCAGCAGTCTGTAACCAGTAGAAACCATGATTAATTGTAGGCATAAGACATAAGGCATGATGTCTGAGAACAGGAAATGTAAAGCACAAATTGTCCACAATGTTTTATCTCAGGGTGTCATAACTGTGACGCGAGTAATTACGTCATACACACGTTAGTATTGCAAGTCCTAGTATCACAAGTGAAAGCAAAGTGCTCAAAACCTATGTACACAACATGTTCTAAGATAGCATGTTAGAATGCAATGTCAACAGTGTACTAGTAGCCCTACATTTCAAGGAGAACGTATACTGCACAAGGCTATGTCCACACGATGTTGTCTCCATTTAAGTAAACTTAAGTATCAAGTTTTACAGACCCACTGTTCTGTGAATAGTCCTCAATAATCCGTCTGTACATAGGTTCCAATCCTCAGTTAAAAATTACCCAAATAGTGAGATCCCAAAGTGAATACGAAGAGAAGGTTGGGTAGCCCGTGTACGTGAGTGGGTTCCTTCCTTCCCTCCTGCAAAAGAAACAAACAGTTGTAAAAATTAAAACATTATAAAACCCAAAGAAAAAATGTTTAAAATACTGTGGCACGTGTGTGCCTACAAGCATCCAATGGAAAAAGTTTCTAATGCACAACTAATAAAGGAGGATAGGACGTATGTATTAGCATCAGCTGATAAATAACTAACAACCTAAGGGCCTTGTTACATTTGTACTAAGAGAAAATCAGGAAAAAGGACATAGAAGAAAATCATACTATTAAAATATGGAACACGGAAAAATATCTCATATGGCAATCATTCGGTCCTGAGATGAATGGCAAGCTCTTCATCCTGATTGAGCCCCCATGGAATTCTTGTTTGAAAATCTACAATGTATCTGGACTCTCTCTGTCTGAGTCGCAGTACTCTATCACCCCCTCTGTGTCCCAACCTAACCTGTTCCAATATGAAATATTTCATGAGGGAGGAATCAGAGAAATGGTTTTCTTGAAAATGTCGTGCCACAGGTATTTGGGATCCTTGTTGGTAATGGCCCTTTTATGTTCTAAAATTCTCTTTTTGGCCATCAATGTGGTGCTCCCTATATAATACAGTTTGCAAGGGCACTCAATGACATATACTACAAAAGTGGTACTGCATGTAAGAAATTGTATGATTTCTTTGCTGTAGGTTTTGTGTGTAAACTCTTTGCGAAAACTGCTAGTCAGACACGCCTTACAATGACCACACGGAAAAAACCCATTCAAATTGAGGGTCCCTACATCTTGCTGTCTCGTGATGTCACTATGTACCAACATATCTCTCAAGCTCTTACCCCTTCTGTACGTTATGTTGGGTCTACCAGGGATTATGTCACCTATGCTATTGTCAGATTTGAGAATGTTCCAATTCTGTGTGAGAATACGTCTGATACTGTCTGCATCTGAATTATATGTCATGATGACTCTGGTACTGTCATCTTCCCCTACACCCTCGTTGTCTATCTTCTCAATGAGTGTCTGGGTTCTGTTGACACCCTCAACTCTGGAGATGGCTCTTTTGAGTACCCACATTGGATATCCCCTCGCCTTAAATCTCTCTATCATGTTGGCACTCTCGAGTCTGTAGGCTTCCTCGTTATTACAGTTTCTTTTTGCCCTCAGCAGCTCGCCATAAGGAATACTCCATTTGAGAGATTCCGGGTGGTTGCTGAGGCGTGCAAAATACTGTTCCCTGCAGTGCTCTTACGAAAAGAGTGGTGTGGATCTTGTTGTATTTGATCTCTAGGTGCACATCAAGGTATTCTGCTCTGGTACTACTGATATTACCAGTAAGTTGTATGTTACGGTTGTTGTTATTAAGTCCCTCAATGAACTTCACTGCCTCGTCTGTTGACCCCTTCCAAATGATGAACAAGTCATCAATGTACCTCAGCCACACATGTACCTTCTATAGATTCTGTCTCTGGTCTACATCTGCAAAGAGCTCCTCCTCCCAGATGCCCATAAAAAGATTGGCAAAACTGGGAGCGAAGCAAGAACCCATCGCAGTTCCGGTCGTTTGTTTGTAGAGACCCCCATCAAACCAAAAAATGTTGTTGGTTAGGCAATATTCTGTCATTTCAAGAATCATGCAGTTATGTTCTAAGTACTTGATCTTTCTTCTCTTCAAAAAGTGTGAACAGGCAGCCAATCCTTGTTGATGATCTATAATGGTGTAAAGCGAGTGGACGTCTAAGGTAATCAGAAGGAAGTCACTTTCCCACTCGATATTCTCTATTCTGCCCAGAAAGTCCTTGGTATCCCTGATGTAACTGGGAAGTGTGATGACATATTCTCTGAGAAAGTGATCAACATATTTCGATGTGTGCTCGGCTACACTCCCTCTGGAGGAAACAATGGGATGGCCAGGAGGATTAACCGGATCTTTATGCACCTTGGGCAGGAGGTATAATACGGGTAGTTTGGGATAGTCCCTTTTAAGATAACAAAACTCCTCCCATTCAAGGATTCCCTTGTCTTTCCACGTCGTCAATCTTTCCCAAATGGTAATGATACTGGTGTTGTATGTCTCCCTAGAGACGGGTATGTAGTATTTGTTGTCATTCAACTGCCTGTGTGCCTCCTTGATGTAATGTTCTCTATCCAAAATAACAATGTTACCCCTTTGTCAGCTGGGCGAATAACAATTTTGTCATCATTAGCAAGTGACTTGAGGACCTCTCGCTGTTTAAAAGTGAGATTGTTGCTATGTTTCTTCCTACTGCAAGACTTACCCTTAAAATCAATAAGTGCCTTCGTGACACTCTCGTGGAAAGTGTCAATATTGTCATGTGGGAGAGACGGTAAAAAGGTCGACTTGCGTTTAAAGTCAGTAGATGCAGCCGCATCACCTATAATTCCCAGCTCATCTAGGATCTGATGTTCGTCTATCCTAGTGTCATTGGTGTCTGTCGCTTGTTGTAATTCTAACATAGTGGATAGGGTGTCCATATCATCAATGTTCAGATCAGTGACATGATCACCCTCCCCACCTCCTGTGTGCTTCCTAGGTCTCTGCCTACGCAATTGATGCCACTTTTTAAGTTTTAACTTTCTCACATATTTAAAAAGATCAATTCTAGTATCAGCGTAATTAAAAGAGGATGAAGGACAAAAGGAAAGTCCTAGACAGAGTGTACGTTTTTCAACTTCATTGAGCTGTCTTTTAGAAAGATTAATGATAGTTCTATTAACCATTGTGGGGTCCATTAGTATGTTCTTTTGGAGCGTGTGTTGATATCTCCCATGCGGCCCCTTCCTCTGCCTCTTTTCCCATTGTTGCCGAGTTCGTTTCCTTCTGTTCCTCCGTCTCCTTGTCCTCTGCCTCGACCCCGACCTCTCTGTCCCCTTGGCTTTGGGGCTGGGATGTCTCGCATTGTTTTTCGTCGCGTTCGAAGTGTCCGATGCTCGTCTAAAAAAGTCACTGAGATTATAGCGACAACGAGTACAGAGGGCGCAGCTGCAGCGGAGTCAACGGCGAGTGAGAGTGAATCGGATATTTCCAAAGGAGACACCTCGGGAGAAGAGCGCAGTACATGCCCCGTGACTTTTTTAGACGAGTATCGGACACTTCGAACGCGACGAAAAACAATGCGAGACATCCCAGCCCCAAAGCCAAGGGGACAGAGAGGTCGGGGTCGAGGCAGAGGACAAGGAGACGGAGGAACAGAAGGAAACGAACTCGGCAACAATGGGAAAAGAGGCAGAGGAAGGGGCCGCATGGGAGATATCAACACACGCTCCAAAAGAACATACTAATGGACCCCACAATGGTTAATAGAACTATCATTAATCTTTCTAAAAGACAGCTCAATGAAGTTGAAAAGCGTACACTCTGTCTAGGACTTTCCTTTTGTCCTTCATCCTCTTTAATTATGCTGATACTAGAATTGATCTTTTTAAATATGTGAGAAAGTTAAAACTTAAAAGTGGCATCAATTGCGTGGGCAGAGACTAGGAAGCACACAGGAGGTGGGGAGGGTGATCATGTCACTGATCTGAACATTGATGATATGGACACCCTATCCACTATGTTAGAATTACAACAAGCGACAGACACCAATGACACTAGGATAGACGAACATCGAGATCCTAGATGAGCTGGGAATTATAGGTGATGCGGCTGCATCTACTGACTTTAAGCGCAAGTCGACCTTTTACCGTCTCTCCACATGACATAATTGACACTTTCCACGAGAGTGTCACTGAAGGCACTTATTGATTTTAAGGGTAAGTCTTGCAGTAGGAAGAAACATAGCAACAATCTCACTTTTAAACAGCGAGAGGTCCTCAAGTCACTTGCTAATGATGACGAAATTGTTATTCACCCAGCTGACAAAGGGATAACATTGTTATTTTGGACAGAGAACATTACATCAAGGAGGCACACAGGCAGTTGAATGACAACAAATACTACATACCCGTCTCTAGGGAGACATACAACACCAGTATCATTACCATTTGGGAAAGATTGACCACGTGGAAAGACAAGGGAATCCTTGAATGGGAGGAGTTTGTTATCTTAAAAGGGACTATCCCAAACTACCATGTATTATACCTCCTGCCCAAGGTGCATAAAGATCCGGTTAATCCTCCTGGCCGTCCCATTGTTTCCTCCAGAGGAAGTGTAGCCGAGCACATATCGAAATATGTTGATCACTTTCTCAGAGAATATGTCATCACACTTCCCAGTTACATCAGGGATACCAAGGACTTTCTGGGCAGAATAGAGAATATCGAGTGGAAAGTGACTTCCTTCTGATTACATTAGGCGTCCACTCGCTTACACCATTATAGATCATCAACAGGGATTGGCTGCCTGTTCACACTTTTTGAAGAGAAGAGAGATCAAGTCGCTTAGAACATAACCGCATGATTCTTGAAATGACAGAATATTGCCTAACCAACAACATTTTTGGTTTGATGGAGGTCTCTACAGACAAGCGACCGGAACTGCGATGGGTTCTTGCTTCGCTCCCAGTTTTGCCAATCTTTATGGGCATCTGGGAGGAGGAGCTCTTTGCAGATGTAGACCAGAGACAGAATCTAGAGAAGGCTACATGTGGCTGAGGGACATTGATGACTTGTTCATCATTTGGAAGGGGTCAACAGGCGAGGCAGTGAAGTTCATTGAGGGACTAATAACAACAACCGTAACATACAACTTACTGGTAATATCAGTAGTACCAGAGCAGAATACCTTGATGTGCACCTAGAGATCAAACTACAACAAGATCCACACCACTCTTTTTAACGTAAGAGCACTGCAGAGAACAGTATCTTGCACGCCCTCAGCAGCCACCGGAATCTCTCAAATGGAGTATTCCTTATGGCGAGCTGCTGAGGCAAAAGAACTGTAATAACGTGGAAGCCTACAGAACTCGAGAGTGCCAACATGATAGAGAGATTTAAGGCGAGGGATATCCAATGTGGGTACTCAAAAGAGCCATCTCCAGAGTTGAGGTGTCAACAGAACCCAGACACTCATTGAGAAGATAGAACAGCGAGAGTGTAGAGGAAGATGACAGTACCAGAGTCATCATGACATATAATTCAGATGCAGACAGTATCAGACGTATTCTCACACAGAATTGGAACATTCTCAAATCTGACAATAGCATAAGTGACATAATCCCTGGTAGACCCAACATAACGTACAGAAGGGTAAAGCTGAGAGCTATGTTGGTACATAGTGACATCACGAGACAGCAAGATGTAGGGACCCTCAATTTGAAGGGTTTTTCGTGTGGTCATGTAGGCGTGTCTGACTAGCAGTTTTGCAAAGAGTTTACACACAAACCTACAGCAAAGAAATCGTGCAATTTCTTACATGCAGTACCACTTTGTAGTATATGTCATTGAGTGCCCTTGCAAACTGTATTATATAGGGAGCACCACATTGATAGCTAAAAGAGAATTTTAGAACATAAAAGGGCCATTACCAACAAGGATCCCAAATACCCTGTGGCACGACATTTTCAAGAAAACCATTTCTCTGATTCCTCCCTCATGAAATATTTCATATTGGAACAGGTTAGGTTGGGATACAGAGAGGGTGATAGAGTACTGCGACTCAGGCAGAGAGAGTCCAGATACATTGTAGATTTTCAAACAAGAATTCCATGGGGCTCAATCAGGATGAAGAGCTTGCCATTCATCTCAGGACCGAATGATTGCCATATGAGATATTTTTCCGTGTTCCATATTTTAATAGTATGATTTTCTTCTATGTCCTTTTCCTGATTTTCTCTTAGTACAAATGTAACAAGGCCGCTAGATTGTTAGTTATTTATCAGCTGATGCTAATACATACGTCCTATCCTCCTTTATTAGTTGTGCATTAGAAACTTTTCCATTGGATGCTTGTAGGCACACACGTGCTACAGTATTTTAAACATTTTTCTTTGGGTTTTATAATGTTTTAATTCTTACAACTGTTTGTTTCTTTTGCAGGAGGGAAGGAAGGAACCCACTCACGTACGCGGACTACCCAACCTTCTCTTCGTATTCACTTTGGGATCTCACTATTTGGGTAATTTTAACTGAGGATTGGAACCTATGTGCAGACGGATTATTGAGGACTATTCACAGAACAGTGGGTCTGTAAAACTTGATACTTAAGTTTACTAAATGGAGACAACATCGTGTGGACATAGCCTTGTGCAGTATACGTTCTCACTTGAAATGTAGGGCTACTAGTACACTGTTGACATTGCATTCTAACATGCTATCTTAGAACATGTTGTGTACATAGGTTTTGAGCACTTTGCTTTCACTTGTGATACTAGGACTTGCAATACTAACGTGTGTATGACGTAATTACTCGCGTCACAGTTATGACACCCTGAGATAAAACATCGTGGACAATTTGTGCTTTACATTTCCTGTTTTCATACTCATGCCTTATGTCTTATGCCTACAATTAATCATGGTTTACACTGGTTACAGACTGCTGATAATATTATTGAGACTGGTCTCATTCATGGTGCACTCCAGTAGTAACATGTTTTATTTAGCACCATTATATGGTCTTATTGACTATACATGTACATTGTACCTAGTTACTAGTATGTATAAAACATTTTGTGTAATACCATTCCAAGATGGCCGCCATTGTTCGCTATCTGTATTGTCCCTTTTCTGTTATGCCTATTCCCAACCCGATGTTATTTTACCCTTCTTTGATGGTGCACTTAGTACACGTGAGCAAGACTGCGGACGCAGTCAGCGCGTAGTGGAATAAACTTGGTTGTGCATCAATATCGGATGTTTGTCTTTAGGCCCTGAGAGCTACTTATTTGGATTTTACGTAAAAGTTATATTGACTTTACCAGCACGCTCCGCTGGTGTGTGCGTCACCTTCCATGGGTTAGCAGTTCGGAAGGAGCTACGTTCTTGGGATATATATATATATATATATATATATATATATATATATATATATATATATATATATATACATATATATAAATATATATTTTTGTATAAGTGTAAAAAATAATGACGTCTAATTGTGCAAACCAGTGAGATGTTGCCTTCAAAGATTCCATTAGTTAAGTCAAATGACATGAAAGAGAAGTGGAAAGGTACATGTTGTACAGTGCATATTCTGCATTTTCTGTTTATTATGGTGTTTATGAATGATGGCAAATCTTTCAAGGTCGAAATATGGAAATAATTTAAGAGTGCATTTATATTACTGATTTTCATAGCCCAAAGTAACGACGCAATCTTTTTGTCAACATGAGCATGCCTTTCAACCCTCAGGAACCAGTGAAATCCATGGTCAAATATTCCATAACAAAACAGGGAAATCACTGACAGGCCATTTGTAATACTTAAAAAAATGGAAATTCGATCTATTCTGAGGAGTTTAAAAAACAATAAAAATAATTCACACTTTGTAATAGCACGTTTGTGAGCTCAGTTGCCCCTGGCTGTATCTATGTTCTATTTATTTATTTATTTTTATTTTTGACATTTGTAGAGCGCCTGGTTACACCACCGGTGTGTCTATTGCATACCATACTTGAATGTGCCTCTTTAATCATAGTTTCTCACAGATTTGTTCTTATTCTCCATTCTCTTATCCTAAAACAGTTTTCTCAAAAGTGTATCTATATACCACCTCTCCACCTTAGGTCTCTGCCTTTTGTATGTGATGAAGTATACATTGGACAGAGCTGTATTCCTGGGTGGGATACCCCTCTACCTGACCATGATTGACTTGGTGTTCCCGCATATGGATTTGCTGTGTGCGAGAACATAAGGTCTGATTTTACAGGACAGAAAACACTGCTGGCAAAATCACATAAGACTCAGGCAGTGAGTGCGGGCATAAGGACATCAAGGTCTCTGTCTGACCCCCTCTTATGGTACTAAGAATCATAGATGACTCGGCCTATTTGGCTTCAGTGTGCCCTGGCCCCTGACACCCTCCACACTCCTGCCCCTCATAGCCCCCTCAATTCCATTCATCAACTTCTCATAACAGGTAAAATGTAAGTCTCAGGTAAATGATAGTGGAATTGTCCCCGCCATGTTGATTCTACATACAGAAAAAGCCCTATGGGGACGATTCACAAAGGGCATCGGCACTCGTGGCGGAGGCCCCGCAGTCGTGGCAGGGGCCCTTCGCTCATGGCGAGACCTCCGCAAAGGGTAACTGTAGTACGGAGGTCCAGCCACAAGTGCAGAACCCCCGTCATGACTGCGGAGGCCCTTTGTGTATCAAGCCCTGTGATTCTAGGTCAGCATGCTCTTTCCTATTTTAGGGATAAAACCATAGAATAGGCAGATGTGGGTGTGGGAATACTGGCTGGAAATTATATTTCCAGGCACCTGATATCCCCTGACCTAAATTTGCCTAACTAGTAATCAGGCACAGAATGAATAGGCTATTGTGATGGCATCCATGTTTTTGGTATGGAATTGAGAGAGCTGGAGTCCCACTTAAACATTCCTACTCAATCAGATGGTCTTTTTAGCATCTTGAGAGGTAGGAGGGAGAAACAGTCACAATTAAATTTCAAAACAGTGTAACCAATTGGGTCACACAATAATCCACTCGACAACCAAATCTGAGATTAGAAAGATTAAAATATAAATTTGGAAAGATATCAATATAAATCAACCTCAGCATTATCATATAGAAATACAGAACGTAAAAAATGAGTCAAAATCTCCTAAAGAGATTTACCCTATATAACAAAAAGCAGAGAACTAATTCTATAATGACAATGCAAGTAATCAGGAAAAGAAATTGAGTATTCAATTTCATCAAATGATTCTCAAAGGTAAGCAGGAGCACACTATCTCCCCATACACTGCCTTGAAAGGGACAACCCTATAGTAAGCATTGAATAAAGGTGAAATTAGAAAGGTGTCAGCTGTCAGAGTCTTCAGTAGAAGAAACTCCAACCAAGGTTCAAGTAGCATGAAGCCACTCGAAGCCGAAGCACAGGTCTGTACCTCACAAAATCCTAAGATATCTCTCTGAAACTCACTATGTTACAACAAAATATATTAGTTGCACTCAAGTTAAGTCACATGCTCCTCCAGTACTTTCCACAATTCCAGCACAAATAGGTTACTGACACCACCTTTCCCACATTGATAAGTTGCTACTTCATTCACGTTAGCCATTCTGCTCCTCCCCAATGAGAACTTGCCTCTTTGCTCGTTACCGCGTTTCTCCTTCCCGAGATCCATCTTCTCATACCTTGCTGTCTAACTAAGACAAAAACCCTTCTTTTCTTGTTAATAAAGCTTTGTCCGCACCTGCAGAGGATCAAAAATACAAGTAAATACACTCTACATTGAAGGTTAAATACAGAAAAGCAGACAGTTGAGGTGAGCAAATTCAGAGTGTCGCTGGTATTAAAGGGTGCTATACATAGGAGCTGCTCTCTTGGGAGCATGGGGAAAAAACATAACAAAATAACTGGAAGATCTTTTAAAAAATCCCAATTTCATTACACATAAAAAAGTAACCAATAAAAAAAATACATTTTACAAAAAATATATTACATGTTACAAAAATCACTATATAAAAAATATAATTGTTAAACAAAAATATAATAACAATATAATTTTAAAGAATATTAACAAAACTATTCAATATTAGGAATAATACATATACTATTCACACTCCAGTCTGTGAAATGGGAGAGAAAGCGTTGGACTAAGGAGGGGTTAAATTTACTAATCCCACTCCGGTCTGTGCAACAGTAGGGAAAGCGTTATACTTGAACAGGGCAAAATGTACTATATCCACTTCAGTCGGTGCAACAGTAGGGAAAGCATTGGACTAAGGAGGGGTAACATTTTACTATTCCCACTCCAGTCGGTACAACATCAGGGAAAGTGTAGGATTCAGGAGGGGGTAAAATTTACAATCCTCACTCTAGTCTGTGCAACAGTAGGGAAAGCGTTGTATTTAGGCGAGGTAAAATTTACTATTCCCACTCCAGTCTGTGCAACAGTAGGGAAAGCGTTGTATTTAGGAGGGGTAAAATGTACTATTCCCACTCCAGTCTGCGCAAAAGTAGGGAAAGCGTTGGACTTCAAAGGAATAAAATGTACTATTCCCACTCCAGTCTGTGCAACAGTAGGGAAAGCATTGGACTAAGGAGGGGTAAAACTTACTATTGCCACTCCAGTCAGTGCAATAGCAGGGAAAGCATTGGACTCAGAAGGGGAGAAATGTACTATTCCCACTCCTGTCTGTGCAATAGTAGGGAAAGCATTGGACTCAGGAAGGGTAAAATGTACTATTCCCACTCCAGTCTGTGCAACAGTAGGGGAAGCGTTGGACCCAGGATGGGTAAAATGCACTATTCCCACTTCAGTCAGGGCAACAGCAGGGAAAGTGTTGGACTCAGGAGGAGTAAAATTGACTATTACCACTCCAGTCTGTGCCACAGTAGGGAAAGTGTTGTATTCAGGAGGGAAAAAAATTAGTATTCCCACTCCAGTTGGTGCAACAGTAGGGAAAGCATTAGACTCAGAAGGGGTACAATTGAATATTCCCATTGCATTCACTTGTATAATATAGAGAGTATTTCACTTAAAACAAATAACATATTTTAACGCGTCTATTAAATACCCAAAAATATAAAATTCTAAATATGAAAATTAAATGTCTTAATTTTAACTAAAACAATAACATAAATATTACAATTTTTAATAATTAGTATCAATTGACACAAATATTATTAATATAATAAAAAACAACACTGTGGGCCTGATTACGATGTCGGTCGGAGTTGCCTCCGACTGACGCCGTTTCGTGGAAGGAATCGCCCGACCATAGGTCGGCGGTTCCGACCGTGCAATTAGGATGTGACCACAGATGGTGCTGTTGCAAAATTCTATTATTCAATGGGAGCTTGTGTGGCGGACTAAAGCCCACGGCACAAGCTCCCATTTTGAAATGGAAATTTTTAAACATCCCTGCACGGTGTGGCAGGCACCTCACTGTGCCTGCCACGCCGTGCAGGGATGTTTAGGGGGGCACCATAGGTGCCTCCGAGGGCCAAATGCAGAGGGCCGGGGGTAAGGGGGCCCTACTAGGGGCCCCAAAAGTCAGTTTCCATCATCCAATCCATGTCGGAAAGGCAACATGGTTTGGCTGTCGGAAACCGACATCATAATCCCGATGGCGGAAATACCATCCTTAAGCGATTATGAGGGCTTTAACATATCAAATAATAAAAAAATGAAAATAAATTATTATTTAAATAACTTCCCCATTCCTCTATATACTAAACAACACATACCTAAAATATACCTTAACAAATATGATAAGTGCACAATTAACATAGTTATCAATTAAATCAATAATAGTAAAGTAATAATTAATTATCAATACATGATTTCTTTAATTAACTTCCCACCCTGTAACCCTAAAAATGTACACCTAACATATAATTAAAAAAATATCTTAATTACAAAATGTACATAATTAATTATCAATTAAATAATTTAAATTATTTAAATTATTTTTTCATTAATTAATATAATTCCCACCCTGTACCCTACACATCCAACAACCCACACCTGACATATAATTTAAAAAATTACTTAATTACACAATTTAAATAATTAATTAGCAATTACATAATTAATATTAATTAAATTAATTATTAATTAATTATAATTAATTTACTTCCCACCCTTTACCCTTATAAATCCCCAACTGTCACCTAAAACATAACTTTAAAAATAAATTATTACATAATTCACAAATTAATTATCAATTAAACAATTAAAAATTAAAAATTAATTATTAATTAATTTAAATTAATATACTTCCCGCACTGTACCTCTACAAACCCCACACCCCTCACCTAATGCATAGCTTAAAAAATAAATTAATTACACAATTTATGTAATTAATTATCAATTAAATGAATAATAATGATTAAAAATGAATTATTAATTAATTATAATTACATTTCTTCCCACCCTATACCTCTGAAAAACCCACAACCCGCTATGGCACTATAAATTACAATAAACAATTAAATTACATTAAAAAAACAACAAAAAATGTGCAAACTATTTTAAAAAAAAACATTAGCAATAATTATACAAGCATATTTAAAACATATACTAAAATACATAAAAATATTTAAAAAACAATATTTTTAACAACAATATTTTGTAAACGATATTAACAACTTAGATATTTTTTAACATCAATATTACTTATCTTAGAAAATCGATATTCTTGTCAACGATATTCCTGCATCACAATATTTGTGTATCACGATATAAAAAACTCGATATTTTTGCATCTTAATATTTTTATTTCGATATTTTTTCCGAATACCAATTTTCCATATTTATTCAATCTTTAAATTTGCCTATTTATAGAAATAAAAATTACTGTTGGGTCTGATTCTTGCCCTCTTGTATATCTGTAAATTATAATGAACGTACTTAGGTAAAGTTACTTGCGCTTCCTTATAAACCATTGTTACGTATACTAATATGTTGATGTTATGGGTATCCAGAAATATTTCCTTATCCTGATTCTGTATACTTGTCCACAGGAGTCTTTTTTGCATTTTTAGAATCTTTAATCTAAGTAATATGCAAGTGAAGGAGATATTTTGTTAACCAAACCACAGTTCAGATTGGGCTACCGAGCAGGGGCTCAGGTGCACCTATGTGTGTCAGACTTTCAGGCTAACCACTGACAATGTAAATTAGTTCTACTAAGGTTTCTTGCATATAAATGTATGGTATGTGTGTATTCTGACAATGTGGCATGAATGCATCCCACCTACCCCCTTGTTGGACACCCATGTTCTACAGCATTACAGTAAACTTACTTGGACCCAACTTTCACAATCATTGCACAGTGGTGTTTTGTGAAGAATCGACTTACATGTCTAAAATTTCCAAATAGCTTGAGTAGCTCATGTGTAGCTAATTTGTTTTTCCCAGGATAATATATCAAACCGAGTGACCACTTGGGCTTGGTATTTCAATGTATTACCACCATGTGTTATTGTTATATGGGTATGTTAGTGATATGAAGCATTTTTTTTTGCCTAATACATTTTGGACTCAATGGCTACTTGGAACAATTTAATTTTCAAATCAGATCTTGATGCTGTTTCTTTCTATATGATTTAAGCCTTTTAGGGGACTTCATAGACGTTTACAGAGAGGACATTAGTATTCATAAACACATGCAGATAAATTGAGTTTGAATACGATATTCTACTTTAAAAATCTGAAAGTTACTTAAAACAGTTTTGAGTTTTTGTCTGTGGTGTTGCAGCCCTCTGGGGTGAATGGCCACATGCTTCAAATTCTGTTAAAGTTCCCCGCCAGGAGTGCCTATAAAGCAAGACATGTGCGTTTAGGGATATCATGTTCATGTAATGGACATGGAGAATTCCTGTGGTATGTAGAAGGTTGTCTGACAGCTTTCATCAGATTGACAGAACTGAACCATAGCAAAAGCAAACGCATATTTTCTCATTTGAGCTTAATAGGGGACATGCCTACACCGTGCATATTTGAAAAGCTTCTGAACTGTATGCTTGAGGTTGTTCAGTAGTCAACAGATCCAACACTTACCGTTGACAGCTTGTTGAATTTGTTCCCATGGGCAACAAATGGTTTTGTTTTTAGCACGAGGTGCTGTCTGCTGTGCCATATAGTCACATTTTTACGTGTTGCCACTGTGTCTGCCATAGTCCTAAATTTCACAGACATTGGAGTTTTCTTCCTGTTCTTTCAGAATCATCATTGTGAAAAAAAAGCAAATTAATTACATTAAACATGTTTGTCAATATTAATTATTTGATAAAAATGCCGTTCAAAGACAATCATGACGTTTCAAGAACTCATTTATTTAATGTTTTGCATCACAGTCCTTCCAGTTGTTATGGAAATTTATGTTGCTCATATTGTCCTTATATATTAGATGATCTTAAAACACCTCAGTCCAGTCTTGTGTTTCCTAAGAAAGAAGTAACTGCGAACAAATTCAATTGTTTGATTCACCAAGACCTCTTTTTAAAAGATGGGAATGCAGCTCCAAAGGATTACTTCTAGGTTTTGAACAAATATGACTTTTCATAGATTTGTGGAGCAATGTATATATTACCACAGCAGGCTGGAATTACTTTATGACGTAGCAACAGTGGTTAACAAGTTCTGTTACCCACCGTTACTACGTTGTAGCAGTGAATTACTGGAGTTAGAATCCTGTCATTCATGCTAATGGCCGTGTATGAGAGCCATGTATAACATATAGAATTATAGATGGGTAACAATGAATTACGGGTATGCTTTTCACTGTGGGGTTCTGAGTGACATAAAAAAAATAACAAGAGGACAGGTAAACAAATATTTTTTAAACTACTTTACCTGCCATCCATGACCATCTCCCAGCACCTTCCCTGCATTCCATACCCCTCCGGCAGCTGTGCTTTCTGCTTTCAGTCAAAGCAGTCAAGCAGAGCTGCACTGACAGGCTCCTAGATTATCCTCTGAGACTAGCCTGGAAGGCCTTTATGATGTAGCAATATGGGTAACAATTTTTGTTAACAACTGCTACTGCATCATAGGAATGAGTTTATCAGATTTAGAAACAAATAATAAATGATAGTGACTGTACCAGAGCCATACATAACAATGTGAATTATTTAATCAGGTACCTTTTCCACTGGGTGAGAAATTCTGGATACCTCACTCAAATGTTGTTTGAATACCTCACGCAAATGCTTTTCTGCAAAGGTAAATTTGTTTTTTTCTATGAAAAAAATGTGTGAAAAACCCTTTCTCTGATGCTACTGTTAAATATTAGTCGGCAGAATGCAACACACATAGAAAGAGAAAAAAATGAGGAGAAATAAATATATTTCTCCTCGTTATGCCTCCCCTGGGAAGGCATAGCATTGTGAGGCATTCCCAAATATACTGGTGTTAGTAATTCTGGAAATGGACCAAAAACAGTGGGTGAAAGCGTGGGAACACCCACGCTCCACCGGTGAAACCCCTTCCCAGGGTAGAGAAAGGCAATGCAGTGACTCGCTGGGTGGTTCTGTGTGGCATAGTAAACCTCGCTTAAGGCTTGTGCTGTCCTTGCGTCACCTTGCATGATGCAAGGGCAATGCTATCCTTTCATAAATCGGGCCCCCAGTTGTTTAAAGTGGAATGCTTAGATGCAGTGAACAGCTGCAGCTGTGAGGCAACTTTATGGCATCCTTTTAAGTAAAACATTATGATATTTGACCATAGCTGACTATGTCATATCCATATTTTGAAACAGCATTTGTGAAACTCGTGTAGGTATTTGATTTTAATCAGAAAGCCTGTTTTGCCAAGCCACGTATCTTTTCTCATGAAAGAAACTGAAAAGAAGTGATGCAAATACATGTTTATATACTAGAGGAAGTTGTTTTCAGTATTCATAATCATAAATATTTTATTGTTGCCATTTGTTCTTTTCAAGAGATTAATCTCTTCTTTTAAACGAGCATTGGCAAAACATATAGATCACATCTTTTGGCATTAACGATTTTGACCATTGCTGTTCCACATCAGGAAACCAAAAAACAATTTCTGGTTGCCTATGTAAGATTTCATTGTGACCACTTACATGTGTGCATGATCACCATGCATGTGAACGTATGCATCATGATGCAGGGCTAGTTTGTTTTGCCAATCTTAGAGAGATACATTTCAGGAAATAAAATGTGTCAAAGCGCATTCGAGGTAAAGGATTGGCCCGGTAGCACAAAGCAACTGTTAGGCCTTCAAAACAAAATCAAAAAACTTTTTTCAAGCTATCAAAAACCGCAGTGTATGGTGCGGGTGAGCAATTGAGGAGCGGGTTGTGGGAGAAGATAATGTGGCAGAGTTTGCACAGTGCAACAATAGAAGAGGGTGCAAGAGAAATACAAGGACAATTGTAAAAAAAGCAAATCATGTAAAAAAATTGAAAACAAAAATTGGACAGGGAGTAGTGGAGGGAGCAATGGAAGAATTGCTGAGGGGGATGAGTGAGCAACATAGAGATTGAGGGATGAGGTTTTTGAGGGGAAAATCGGCACATGAGGGAGAGAGAAAGAACATACATGAACTCCCACAGAATACTGAAAGTAAAATAAATAAAACAGTTCCCAAAATGTGAGCAGTGGAAGGATACTAGTCATCTATTCGGAAGGATGGTAAAGAAGCTATGCTCAGGTGAGGTACAAAGACAAGAAGCTGATGAAAAGCCATCAAACATGAAGCATTCAAATGAAATTGACAAGTAAACCATCAATGGTCAACAGTGGCTGGACTCAAAGCCCGCTGTAAGTTTGGGCATTGTTCACATTAGATCTTTGGACAACAGACGGCTCTCTCTAGACGAGATCTAAAAAAAGAACACTCCATCATTTAATAGTAAATATGTTTTCTTTTCTAAAATTTTATTCATTTTTGTTAAAAATGTAAGATTTTTTTTTAGGAATCAATTCATACCTTACCATTTCCTCAGATCCACTTTTGAGGGGAAATTACAGGCAGTTGTGGATTTATATCCCAAACTCCTGTAGGAAAGGAACTGGTTACATGTAGTGCATGGACATGGGATAATTTGTCACAAACATTTTTAAATGGTGCTTTTACTCAAAAACACAGACTGTGGACCCTATTATGATGTAGGTCGGATGCCGTAGCGGAAAGGGACCGCCTGACAAGGAGTCGCGGTCCCGCTTCCATGATTATGATATGACCACCTTCACAGCGGTCGGAAAGAATATATTTTTTATTGCGGCTTGTTCTGCGGCCGGCAGCACGAGCCACAATAGAAAAAAATCACTTTTAAAACATCTATGCCCTGTGTGGCAGGCAACATACCACACGGGGCATGGATGTTTGGGGGGGCACCACCCCTAGGCCTCATTGCAGATGCTGCCGAGGGGACAGGGGCCCTGCTAGGGCCCCCCAAAGTCACTTTCCGACAGCCTTTCCGTGTCGGAAAGGCCGACACTGAAATGCTGTCGTAAACTGACATCATAATCCTGATGGCAGTGCCTGAGCAGGCACTGCCATCATTTGTGGATTAGCTGTCTGACCGATGCCCCGACGGGATCTTCGATCCTGTCGGAGACGTCGGTCTTTCCCCCTGCAGCAGTCTGATTGAGCTCATCGTAATTCGGAGGTTGGATGCTGCTTCTGATGTCGGATGGGCCGCCACCGTGTGTTCTGATTAAAAAACTGTTGTGTGTCTGATGAAGGAATGTTTTTCAATGTATTTGTGGAATATTTTGCTAATTAGCAGCTCAAGAAGCTGTATGTTGTATTAATAAATGCAACTGCTTCCCAAAGGATTGTTTGCTCCTTAAAGGATTACCACAACAAGTGAGCAATTTGAACATTTACTATTAAAAAACATGCCCAGCTCGCATTTTCAAATTGTACGTGAGTGAGTTCAGCAAGTGGTTTAAATGAAGGCATGCACCGAGTGCATATGCAAAGCAGCAATGGCCAGTACAAATAAAGAGAACACTTACAAAGGTTCCAAAGGCAAGCCTGTAGAATGATTTGAAGATAACACAAGTGGGCAAAATAGATCACTCCCTTTCATTCTCATCATAACTGATAACGGATTCTGTTGCAAAAATGAGCAGAGCTCCAGTTTAACTGTGATAGTTTCTCAAGTATCTGACACCTCTGGATTGGTGTCGTCAACTACATTCTTATTAATCATGGCAGTGAGGCATCCAAAATGGCAATGCTAAACAATAACACTAAGAAACAAGGCGAGAAAAAATATATTCACTTCACACAACTAATAGTTAACAAAATGAATGTCGGTCTTAATGATGATGCATGTACGTTTGCTTCTTTCTGCATTCTTCATTTTATTTATCATCACCGCAGATGGTATTAATATTGGTGGTGTCTGATAGCCAATGCCAATCCATTTTGTGTGAATCTTTGTAATTCCGTCTTGAATGTCCCCATTCCCAGGCCCAAGAAGCTATATGCGGAGACGGGCAGGTATGTAGAAGAGATTCTTTATTCTGCAACAGTGGGCACCCTTTCCCACGTCCCACCGTGTCCGTGCCCCACACCCCAAGTGTCAGTTCCTGCCTCGCCCCTTTTTTTTTTAACCGGAAGTGGTGTCCGGTGTCCAGGGCAGTGGCCGGTGTGTGCAGGGACCTAATACCCTCCCACATCCTGTCACTACGACAGTGGGTATCCAGTCAAATGGTTATTTTTTGCTTGCATAATATTACATTAGTCTATTGTGCAATTTTAAAAAACCAATGACAAATGTACCCTCTGCCATTCTTGTTCGGATAGTTCTCTATTGCTCGAGTTCTAGATTAAGTGTTGTCATTTTATATTACTTTAAGAGTTGATTTATACCTGTGTATTTTTTTTAGCTTTATTCATGTTTTTCACATGTCTTTAAGGGGTATCCTTAGTGACTTTACAGGCAGATGACCTTACTTCTGGGTGAATGGTATTTATTTCAGTGGGACAGTGTTGAGGTTGGTGTGGCCAGAGGAGAGGTCGTGTTGGGACCCTGACAAGACGTTTGAAGAGGCATCTTAGTGAATCCTAACTAACACACACACAAACTCTCTCTCTCTCTCTCACTCTCTCTCACTCTCTGTCTTCAACTACGTACCATTATTTGAAATTTACCCCCCTCCTCCCCAGCAGATGAAAGTGGGCAGATTTGCTTGAGACTCTGCCACAGTCAAATTTGGCCTCATTTCCAGGCTCACTAACGTTTGACACAATTGGGGACTGCCAATTAATATGTAAAGGGAGGAGTATACCACAGTCCAGGATCCATACCTGCTGCCCAGGAGTAGCCTCAACCATTTAGATAATCACGGTTATGAACACATTTTGATTTTTGCTGTCAGAAAATGTCAACACCACATTGAATTTCTTTGCAAATACTCATCTATGAATCCAGAAGGTTTTGTGACCTCACCAATACACTGAACGACAATGAATGCTATTCACTTTGTTTTACGTTTAGTCGTCAGTTTATGCTCATTGTCGATTTCCAAGACACTTTGGGGCATATTCACGAGGAAGTGGCGGTGAGAGGCGTTAGCCTTCTTGGCTTAACGCCTCTCACCGCACTTCGGAAACGCCAGACTGCACCCTTTTCACAAGAATGTGGTGCAGCCTGGCGTTTCCCCCTGCGACGGCGCTAAGTCTCACGACTTAACGCCAATGCTGGTACCCTTGCACCAGAGTGCAAGGGTGTCTGTGAGCAGGGAGGTTTGTTTATGTACAGGATGGTGTCCCTTCCTGCACATAAACAAACCTAAAATGCCGTTTAGTAACTTACAAGTGTGCTGCTTCATGCAGCACACATGTAAATACAAAACGGCATTTTTTAAAAGGTTTGTTTATGTACAGGAAGGGATACCTTCCTGTACATAAACAAACCATGGCATTTTGCTATTTCCATGTGTGCTGCACAAGGCAGCACACATGGAAATTGCAAAAACGAGGAGAAATTAAGCATTTCTCCTCGTTTCACCACCTTAAGACCAGGATTTTTCTGGTCTTAAGTTCGGCGCTGCCACCTATTATCGCCGCCCTTGATAATAGGTGGCAGCGTCGAATTCAATGGGTGTTGCGGTGGTACGCCCACCGCAACACCCACTGCACGCCCCCTTTCACGCTAAGTTTAGCGCGAAAGGGGCCCTATTCTCAAGGCAGCGTTAAGCAACTTAACATGGCTTTATGCCAAGTTAAGTGGGTTGCCGCTGCCTTGAGAATAGGGCGCTGGCAGTATCGCCACGGGAACGTCAAAAAAGTGACGTTCCCGTGGCGATAGGGGCTTGAGAATATGCCCCTTTATTTTCCAACCTCTATACCTTTATCCTGCAAACAAATAATCTATAGAAGCTACAGGACAGAAAATATGTAGAATTATAATGGCATACTTTAATAGCGTTTGTTAGCAGAAAAACACAGCAAAAGCAATTATGCTGAAATGGTCTTCATTGCGGTGATTTAAAGGGAACCGGCGAAATTACTTACAGGAGCCTGGAAGCAAAATAAGGTTTCTAAAGCACACAGCCACTAAATCTGAGCAATACTAATTTATGAGGCGAGAATAACATTATATTGCTTAAAGTATAATGCATCATGCCTAAAGATTATCGGTTAAGTGAAAGGAATGGCTTTGTAAATGAGGAAAGCCTGGTTAACGGATCTAATCACCCATCATAAAGCAGGTACTTGGTGTCAGTTTACAGGAAATTGCTAAACAAACATATGATGATTTATCTTGCTTAAAACACACATACCGCATTATATGTTCATTGCAGGAATCTCTTTTTTTCTACACATAGCGGCAGATCGGGCATTTTCCTTTGGAAAATATAATATAACGCACTTTGAACATGACACATCACCCCCACCCCCAAGCACATACACACACACACACACACCATTTTACTAAAATAAACCGCTTAAACATGGACATAGTTTTCTAAGATTTTAAATAAGACTCATTTTCATTTGGAAAGCCATTGATCGTCTTCAAATATTTATTTATATATTCATTTGTGCTCAGCTTCTTTGGAGGTGTAAATCAGACAAAAAGTATAATAGTGCAATACTGCTTAACATGCATCTAAACATGATGCCAGCCCAGGTGCATGGTGGATAGCAAAGGTGAGTCGGAATGGTAGGAGGTTAGTCAGTTATTTCATGAGCTAAAGGAAGAGGAACGTTTTGACTGACATTTAGAAATACATGTGGTTGTTTTGGACGCTTAAATTCTGATTCCAGAAAGTACATTGCTTGGTCACTGCTTCAGGACTAACTAGATTATTTAATAGAAGTTTGTGGGGGCTCTTATGTGGTGCAAAGCATTGCTATGATTTACTTACTATTGTAAAAGCTTGCAGGTGCGTCACACAATTGAGAATTGTCATGCAAGGACCCATGCCCTAAATTGTTAACAGTTTTTAAAGCTAGATGAGACAGTTAACTTTAAATGTTATTCTTTCGTTAGTCAGCTATTAATGTCAGGTTGTCTTAATATGGTTTAGTCATTCTCTTATTTAAAAGGTAGAGTGATTTTGATTCGTTTTGTAGAGCTCCTTCCTCATTGAGCTTCAGAAATCAAACATACAAATCAGGGATCTAATTATGTTCTGATTAATGAAACTCTGTTAGTTTTGCAATACAGTTGACCTCGACGTGGTACTATGCGTTAAAAGTACCACAGGTTGAAAATGTTTATGACTGAAAAGGTGTCCTGATCATGGAAGATAAGTGAAGCAACAGCTGTTTAATTATATGGTATCTCTATGCGAGTAAATCTCCGTTCAAGTTCAAGAAAGCCGGGGGGCGTGGCCTGGTGCTCAGCAAGATGGCCGCACTGTAGTGTTGCTCTGCCGGCCGCCGAACGATATCCTTCATATATCCTGCCTCTACTAAGCCATCCGCTGAAATATTCAGTGGGACCTTGTTGCTGACACCGAGACCGTTCGGAGGTTGTGTTTTTGCACCACAGTGAGAACGCTGGAGAGAGATCGACAGCAGGAGAGGAGCTCCGGTCTCGCAGAAATGGCGGCGGAGTGAGCTCGGGAGACTCGACTTCCGTGCCCTCTAACGGCCCGGGAATACGCTGCTGGAGAGAGTGGGGCAGGTCGAAGCGCAGCGAGGACTGCGCTGATCGATGCAGTGCCTCTGCGTTGGTTGTGCGTTGGAGTGAGTCCGCACTAGAAGCTGTGGAAGGTGAGCGGGGGGCCCACGAGGAGGAACCGGGTCGCTGGGAACACGCAAGCAGCCGGCGCTGGATTAAAGCGCAGGCCCCAAGTAGGCCGTACGGCTGAGAGTCAGGCCGGCGCTGGAACTTTCCATTGCGACACATCGCTGATTTTGACCCCCCCCCCCTCCGCTGACACCACCCGGTCTTCCGCTGTGGGGGTCGGGCGAGAACTAACTGCCCAAAACTGAATTGGCTGCATGTTGTGAGTGCCGCTGGGGACAGTGGCGTAGGGCGGTGTGGCGAGTCTACATTGCGTGCAGATTAGCCGGATTGAACACTTGCGGCACATAGAGTGGTGTTTTGGCGCGCATTTCATCAGCGCGAGGTGTCCCTTTCGCCTCCTCCTCGCGGGACCGAGTGCATGTGCCCCACGTGCCTTTTTGTGTTGGAACCTATGGGCATTTGGGTCCGTTGACCGTCCGATTATCGAGTAGCCAGCCAGTTTGGTTCAGTAATATCCGGCGCCATCGGGATTCGTCTGGACAAGGGAGCGCCCACATCAAACCATAGGATCAATCCTGGTCAAAGTGCACATCCGTGAACTCTGCCTGCTGCTTCATAACACTGATCACCTGGGACCGGAGCTGTTAAGGTACAGGAGGGGGTACCGCTGCGGGCCGCGATATTATTGTACTGCTTACAATTCAGCATACAGAACTCTGGGTGTGCACGCAGCACGGCGCAAGGGGCGGCATTGTCTTGTCTCTAGGCGCTACGCCTTCGCCGAGGGTGGCGTGTAGCATGGGTAAACTGGAAAAGAACCAACCGCGCCTTACATTTGAACTACGCAACCGCTGCAAATCTGTACAAAATGCGGCCTCGGACTCGGAGCTGGAGTTGTCGTCACAGGCCCCCACACCACTTGAGAAATCGCTTGCCGCCATTCAGGTCAGTCTCCAAGCCATAGATGGGAAAATTGAGGCCCTTAATGGTAGGATGGACCACTTTTCCGCGAAACTGGATAAACAGGCAGCGCGAAACGGTGAAGCGGAACAGCGCATCACAGATGCGGAAGACGGATTACAGCAAGTGGCTGCGAAGACTTCGGATATCACGAAACTCCTAGCGGTTATTCAGGCAAAGAATGAGGACATTGAAGCGCGGTCAAGGCGCAACAACTTTCGCGTTTTGGGCCTTCCTGGATCCACCAATGTGGGGCGCTTGGGAAGACTATATGGGAGGCGATGTTACGTGAGCGTTTGCGGCACCGACAACTTATCAACTCTATTTGCTGTGGAGCGGGCCCACAGATCCCTGGCGGCGCGCCCACCACCTGGCGCTCCACCGAGGCCTATAATTGCCAGACTGCTTAACTTCAGGGATCGCGATACCATCCTGCGAGTAACTCGACAATAAGGCACAATAACACATCAAAACAATGTTTTGTCGTTCTACCCGGATTTTACAGAAAATGTGCAGGCGGCCGGAAGGAGTTTCAAAATGTTAAGAAGGTACTGCTTAAAGAACAGATCCCCTATGCCATGCTCTATCCGGCGAGACTGCGCATTGGGAGGCAGATACGGCAAAATCTTCACAAACCCCAAGCAAGCGATGGAACACGCCAGGTCTCTACGAGGCTGGCGGAACTCACCAGGCCACACGTCGGACATCGATGATTGAACAGTAAGAGGGTCTGGGCCCTGCGCTAATGTGTGCTCCGGTTCGCAGGAACTATTGGCTGGGCGGATTGTACAAAGTATTTGGTGAGAATGATACTGACTATGCCATTTATATGCATAAGACAATCAGGCCAGTGCAAATAACACTGCTGGATAGAGATATAGTATGTGACTGGAGAGCCAAAAATGTTGAGTTACTGTACTCTGCCCAGTTGCATTGCTAGGGTGGACGCGGGCTCTCCAACTAATGTCCTACGATAAGTTTTTTTCTGTGCAACTTATGGGTTGGCCATGGTAGTAGGATGAGTTGACATATCGGCGGCCCCTCCCTATTAGAGCTGGGAGTGGACTTCGCCGCTACGTCCCCCAATGGGCATTCCCCACCTGATACACCGTTTTCTACTGTTTCTGTTGGGATGGGAGTTACATGTGGGTCAGGTCTGGCAAATTGGGGATGCTGAAGTGGGAGGGGGAGGGAGGGAATGTTTAATTTTTACTAGTCGAAGGTACTGTGATTGGGAGTATAATGACACATTGGTTTGGATTGGATGCATGTATATGTGCTTTATAATAGTAGCTGCACTCACTGTCCTGATTACCGTCATAGATGAAAGGAGAAATGTATAAATGTATAACTTGGAATGTCCGAGGTTTGAATACACCTAAGAAGACGAGGCAAGTGTTGGCACAGTTGGATAGACATAAGGTGCAAATTGCTCTATTACAAGAGACCCACTTGAGTAAACATACAGAGGGCACTGTGGCGCGCAGATGGGCAACCTACCGCTTGGCCTCATCGTACTCCACTTATGCGAGGGGGGTCCTTATCCTCATTAAGAAGGGTGTTCCGTTTAAGCCTGTACTGACCTGCGTGGACACAGAGGGCCGCTGGGCTATGGTGCACGGTAAACTGGGGATGGTGCAGGTGACAATAGTAAACCTATATGGTCCTGTGGTGGATGAAGCGGCGCCTCTCTTGCAAATGCTTAATGTACTGCGCACCTGGCCGGAGGCTGCACTCATATGGGGGGGTGACCTCAACACACATCTTAATCCGCACGTGGATAAATCTAACCCGGCTGGGGCGCGCACGGTTAAAGTTGCGCAGTCCATACGTGATATCATGGTAGAGATGGGCTTGGTAGACGCCTGGCGTCTGTGGAATGAGGGTGTTCTGGAAGATACGCATATAACCCCTGCATTTAATAGTTGGTCTCGGCTAGATTACTGGCTACTTAGCGAGGAAGCCAATGGGTGGGTAGAGGGGGTTTACACACTCCCGAGAACCTTATCTGACCACAATCCTGTTGTCCTTAAAATGTCTATACCCGCTAACCCGCACCGTTCATTCACATGGCGCTTTAGGGCAGACGCACTGCTAGATCCGGTTTATGCTGAGACTGTTAGGACTGCTATTATACAATACTTTGAACTGAACGTGGGCTCAGTCGAAAGCCAGGCAACCCTATGGGAAGCCTTTAAGGTGACGATTAGGGGGTTGTGTATAAGCACCTCGGCGGGAATCCTTAGAGACCTTAGAGGACAATTGCATAAGCTTGAAGAACTACTAGGGAAATTAGAGACCCAATACACCAACGCACCTTCCACCGAGACATTGGCCCAAATTCACGAGCATGTGGTGGAATATAACTCGTTAGCGTCTACGGAAATGAAATATTTATCCAAACGACATGTGGCTAGAGCCTATGGCGAGGGCGGCAGGCCGGGCAGGGTCTTAGCTAATAGACTGCGTGACAGGACTGATAACCCCCCGATTGATCATATAGTTGATGAAGCTGGTGGAGCCCATCATTCCCAACACAGTATTGTGGAGCAATTTCGGAAATTTTATGCGTCTATATATACCACCCGGGGGGGGCATGCCTGAGTCTGCTATGAATGAGTATTTGGAAGATACGGCCTGTGCATGGTTGTCAGACGTTCACAGAAAATATTTAAGCCTACCCATTGATGAAGAAGATGTTAAGGAGGCCATTTTCTCTCTGCCAAATAATAAAGCTCCGGGGCCAGCTGTTTCTGACGGCGGAGTTTTATAAGGCATATGCTGATCTACTTATACCGCATATACTAGAAATGTATGCAGAGGCTCACGAGTCAGGTTATCTCCCCCCATCCCTGAGGCAGGCCTTAATCATCACCTTGCTGAAGAAAGATAAGCCTCCTTCGTGGTGCGACTCATATCGCCCGCTATCTTTGATAAATTTGGATGCAAAGATACTGGCGAAGATTCTGGCCACAAAATTGCAGCCCCTGATGCCACTTCTCGTGCTCCCGGATCAATCCGGATTTATCCCGGAGCGCTCTACCTCCCTCAATCTACGCACAATATTTGCCATGTTCCACGTGCTCAATCCAGATCTGCCGGCTGTTGCAGTTCTTTTGGACGCTGCAAAAGCGTTCGACTCTATAGAGTGGAAATACATGCTGCACATCCTAAATAGGATGGGATTTCCCCCTGTTTTCGTTCGCTGGATTCAGGTCCTATATACCGAAGCTTCTGCGAGAGTTAGGGTGGGCGGGCTCACATCAGAGCCGTTCAACATAGAACGCGGCACCAGACAGGGCTGCCCCCTGTCCCCCTTCCTTTTCGCCATAGTTTTGGAACCTCTAGCATGCAAAATCCATCAATCTCATAGGGCTGCTGCATTGAATTTTAACAACCGGCCGGTTGGAATTTCCCTATACGCGGACGATATGGTCCTCTATGTTCGCGAACCGCAGCGCTTCCTATCCTCGGTTATACAGGAATACATCAAATTTGGCCTCTTTTCAGGTCTTCAAATAAATTGGGAGAAATCTGTTATCATTCCCTTAACGTCAGCCACAGTCTCGCCCCAGGTGGAATATCCATTAGTATGGTCTGCAGAACCAGTCAAATATTTAGGGGTGTGGATACATCGGGACCCCGAGGTCGTAATCAGGGAGAATTATGGTCGAGCATACACAGCGTTAGTGCAGCAGATTGACCACTGGGTTTGTTTGCCACTATCCCTGGCAGATCGAATAGCAGTGATAAAGATGATCATTCTTCCTAAGTTCTTATACATGTTCTGTAACATCCCTATCAAACTGACAAATCATTTTTTTAAAACAGTTCAAACCCAGCTGCTGAGATTAGTGTGGGGGAATAAGCAGCCGAGGATCAGTTGGAACACGTTGACATTGACATTTGCGAAAGGGGGATTTAATGCTCCGGACCTCTATGTATACTACCTATGTGGGCAGGCTCAATACGCGTACTTCTGGTTTAGGACTCATGACTTCATCCCGCATGTGGCGGTAGAAGAGGGGGACGCACATCCTTTACACCTGAAAAGCATTGTCACCCATACCAATAGACAGACGCCCAAGTCGGAGATAAACACGATAGATAACACGATTGCAGCGTGGCAAGAGATTGGGAGGCGAACCCATAAACTTCCTCTATATGCTCCAGCGTTGCCCATAGAGGGACATGCTGCGTTGTCAGTGGCTCGAGAACAAGGCCCCATTACAGCACTCAGAGTGGCAGGACTTACACTAATGAGTGATGTGTACATTGACGGAAAGTACATCACGTGGGATGATTTAGACTATATACAAAATCCCCGCCACTTTTCCAGTACACCTGTTACAGACTCAGACGGGCAGTAAAGGACCATTATACTAGTTTTCCTGATGAACCGGAAACGTTGCAGGCATTGCAGTTGATAATAGTAGCTCCATCTAGAAAGAAGCTGCTCACTAAGTTATATAGGGCAGTGCAGGGGGAAACGGTCCATGGGGTGGACAAAAGTATGGAACGCTGGAATACTGTGATAGACCCCCCGCTCACTGAAACAGTGTGGGAGCAGATTTGTAGGCTAACAGGGAGACTGACATCAAATAGTAACTTACGAATCATTCATCTGAAGTTTCTTCATCAGGTATATCACACTCCCAACAAGTTACACAAGATGGGGTTTAGAGACTCGGACTGCTGTAAGAGATGTGGCCAGGGTGGGGCTGACTTTCTTCACCTTGCGTGGCAGTGTAGACTGGTATTCCAATACTGGGAGGAGGTCACTACTCTTATACACACCATGACTGGTCAGGTGGTTAACTGCACGCCATTGGAGTGTCTACTTGGCTATGTTCCCAGATTGAAAGCTGCAGTGGGACGGTTTGTAAGGGTGGCTTTGGTGTTGGCGAAGAGGCGGGTTTTGTTCACATGGGACAGTCGACTGAGCCCGAAAGCTGATATGTGGATTAAGGACATGGTATACTGCCGTGAACAGCTGGAACGGTATGCTGAGGAATTGCCGGCGACCTCACGACCCACGGATATCTGGGCTCCCCTGCGGGAATATTTTCTGGCTCAGAGTGAATACATCGATGAGTAGGTTACTGCTGGAAGGGAACCAACTCGAGCCTTAACATAATCGGACAATGTATGTATGTGGTTAGGACGGAATGAGATGTAGACATGTACGTTAACCACTGATCACTAGGGGGTACCTGTTATTAATTGTGTCCTATTATTGGATATGGTTATGTTGTTTTTGTATTTTGATGAGCGTCAGTGCATTGTATTCTTGGATGATGTATATGCTATGCGACATTGAAAACACTCAATAAAAAAAATAAAAAATAAAAAGTTCAAGAAAGCCAAACTTTAATGCATCTTATGCTTCCATGGGAGAAAGAAGTTGGGACCATGGCTTACTCAGGGTGAGATCAAGACTTATTCTTGACTACGAGCTGGATCTATTAATCCCTTGCCTTCATTTTGAATTCACGAGTGATCTGCTAATTCATAGTGAATACCTGTTTGACTTAGCTTTTTCAGTGGGTTCACCTCAAGGCTTTTTGGCCTCTTGTTTTTGTTTTAGGACTCTGGGCACTTTAACACTGCTATTCAGTGCTAAAGTGCTTATGCTTTCCATGTAAATTGTGTTTATGGATTGTTGTTTCCATGATTGTCTTATTTGATTTACTACTAAGTTCCTAGTACAATGCACTGTGTGTGCCCAGGGCCTGTAAATTAAATGCTGCTAGTGCGCCTGCAGCACTGATTGTGCCACCCACACAAGCAGCCCTTCAAAGGGTTCTCAGACCTGCCACTCCACTGTCTACTCGCAGTTTTAAACTGCCATGTCGACCTAGCAAGTGTACCCCCTTGCCAGGCCCTGCTCTGCTCTTTGTTACAACTAAGTCACCGCAAATGAAGACCTAAGATAGCCCCATGGGCAGAGTGCAGTGTATTTAAAAGGTAGGACATGTAGTGGTGTATTTTTGCATGTCCTAATAGTGAAATACTGTGTATTACGTTTTCACTGTTGAAAGGCTATCCCTCCTATAGGTTAACATGAGAGCTGCTTGGTAACACTTTACCAAGGTAGCTTGTCAGTGGGAGCTGATAGAAAAATGAAGTTTAGTATGCCTGAACTCAAGAATTTAAAAATACATCTTCTAGTAAAGATGACTTTTATATTAGGTGTTTGAAAATAACACTTTAAGAAAGTGGATATTTTCTTGTCTAACCATCCTTTGTACCTCTGCCTGTTGTGTACTCGCTGGCTGGGTTTTAGACTGACAGGGGCTGGTTTGTGCATTTACACAAGTCAGACACAAAGATGGGTTGAGGTGTGTCCTGCCTTTCCTGGGTGACTAGATCTGGCTGCATTTAGAGTAGGGGGAGGAGTTGTTGCTTGCACCTGAATGGACTGTGTCTGTCTTCCATAATGTAGTCTCCACCCCCTGGTGTGAGCCTGGCCTGAGTCATGCAGAAATGGATTATGTATGTCAGTGGAACTTTGTTTGTGCCAACTTCAAAGGGAGATGTGGTATAAATATTGGGGGCCTGACCCAAGAACTTTAGATCACTGCTGGACTAAGGAACCTGCCAGGAAGAAGAGCTGGAAGAACTGTGAAGAGAAACTACCACTTTGCTGTGTGCTTTGCTGGGTTGGTCTGCAGCTGCTGCTTCTGTCTTGGGCTGGGAAAGGCCTGGACTGTTCTTTCTGCATTCTAGGTATCTCCAAGGGATTGATGTAGAGCTTGCCTCCTGTTGGGAGTCCCAGGGAAATCAAAGACTTCAACATCTTCTGGGTACCGGCTTCTAGAACTCAATGTTTCAGCTGCCACAAAGGAAAAAGGTAACCCGACGCCCTCAACGATGCCGCTGGTGGCTCTGTTACCTGAAGGCACTGCAGAGGACCTTTTGTTACAATCTCTGCACCTGCGCGGGTGCCGCGATTGCATCAAAATTAAAGAAATGGAAAAACATGGTGCCGAGATTGCATCAGCTGGAAGGGCTGAGGAGGTGCTGCCATGATCCCTGGAGAATGGCTCTAACCGCGCCGCCCTGCCATTTCTTTTCTATTCCTTACTTTTGATGCAATCGCGGCACCCACGCGTGTGCCACAATTGCATCAAAAGTAAAGAAATAGTTCTACTTATGTTCTTGCAAAGTATGTTGCCTGAACCATTGCTAAAAACACAGTGACTTTTGGCAATCAATTTAATGTCTCCCCATGGTTGGAATATTCTAATTCTTCTCTAATGCATCTAAGTTGTGCAATGTATTCTGTTAGCTGAGACAGAACATATGTAGCTGGTTTAAAACCACTGCCATATGGTGTTAATTATCAGATGGTCTATGGTACTAGTGCATAATGTCACCATTTCTGCACTGATGGACTCAACTGTTGTCATAATGACACCACATACATTGTGAAGGAAGTACTGAATACCCACATAAAATTTCAAAGCCATAGCCTAGCTGCTGCCATTACGAATAAATGAGCAAATATAATTAACAAGCTGGAAGGGGTGAGGAGGTGCTGCCATGAGCCCTGGAGAATGACTCTGTCTGCGCCACCCTGCCATTTCTTTTCTTTACTTTTGATGCAATCGCGGCACCCGCGCGGGTGCCGCAATCAAACTTTCAGTAATGCGAGACCTGTTGCATTGCAAATGCTTGTTTCATTGTGCAGCCACTGATGCCATTGCTTTCAAAACAGCTGCTCCATTTTACCGTAATTGCCACAGATAATCTAAGAGCTTGCCACTCATCCCACAGATTCTCTTATCCCCCTTGCTGCTATGATGTTGGGCAAACCTTACTGGTGAACTGACCATTCATAGCAGCATAGTTGCCTGGAGTATAACACAGATGGAGAAGGGAATCCCTAAGCCTTTTTAGACTTAATATTCCTGGGGGCCTTGTTAATGCTATGGCTCAATGGCGGGTGTACGTTCCAGAGGCCCACCTTCAAAGGATCTAGTTCACTTACATGCGTCAGCCAACCTACAGGCTGCACCTTACAAAGTAGATTGCTGACTCATTTTACCACCAGCCTCAATTCTTTCAAAGTGTATTCCTGTAAGACCAAACTATTTCTTGACTTGTGCACCATCTTCCAGTCTTAATTGTGCATATTTCACTTGAACATACCTATTTATATGTCAGTGAACACCCAATTTGAACTTCTAACCTCACTATCAGTACCCCAAGCTACACAATGATTGATGGTTTCCTTGTCCCTATTCTCACCTATTGTCTTTCTGCAATTCCTGTTACAGGAGAAACCCTGCATTCCTGACCCTAACCTATGTAGACTTTCCATCTGAAAGAGTAACCTACACCAGATAATGAACCAGAAATTTAACTCAAGATACATTAATGATAAAGAGCAATCCAACCAGCTTTAATGTTTTTCTTTGCACCTTCCTGCATTTCATATAACTTGCCAATACAATGCCACTCTTCCAGTCACTTTCAATAGTCTTGGGAGGGGAGCGATCATGTCAATTATAATCTGGAACAGCAATAGCAGAGGTCTCAGAGGGGAGAGGATACAAATGGTTGCATCAAACATAGGATGACCATCACAAAGCCATCAGAAGAACCAAAAGATCATAATGAGGTATTCATTCAAATGAAGGACACTTTCTATACCTATGAGACATTATCCAATCTTACTGACCTAATTAGATACCCCTATATATAGCAACAACTACAAAGGCCCCTTTGAATTATTTAAGCAAAAAATTGCCAAATTCTGCAACTACATCCTCAACACCTGGGAAGATCCTCTCTTCCCTTGCACCCTGACACCATCATTACAATCCATCTTAATCACATTCAAACTTCTGAGGTGTGAAGGGTGACTTTCAAGACAAATTCATCCAACTCATTTATGGACTCTTGGTCAGCTGCATGCTTTAAAAAAATCGCCCTTCCTTGCCAGCTATCTGACTAAGAGCCCGGTACTAGCAGGAGTCTTTCATTACCGATAGAAAGAAGGTCTCACCACCTCTCCTGAAAACAAAATCTGCTGACCAGAAAAACTGCTGAATTGCCGACTTATCTCCAACCATCGGTTTCCTAACAAAGCTACAGAAAGTAATAGACAAGACTTCAAGAATATATGGAACCAAACCACCTACTCCTTGACCGGAAATCCCAATTATGGCCTAGTAGGGGAACCAAAACTGCCATATCCAATATTGGGGAAGAGCTCCTTCTCTCCATAGATGAGGCAAAACTGTTCTTAAACTCCTCAAATTCTCCACTGCCTCTGACACTGTAAACTACCCAATACTGTTGGAAAGGCTAAAACATTAGGCAGGTATATTGGGATCTGCACTGCATTCGACACAAGAATTATTCACCAACCACACCTGAGTCATCTGTATGTATGGTGTCTTGCAGCATCTCCGAAGGATAATCCCTGCCCTGCCTTCTGTTCAGCATCATTATATGCACACTGTCTCAGATGCCTGAGCACTACCAGGTGAACTTCCAAATGAACATTCATGAAAAACAAATGTACTTCCATGTGGGCAAATATTGAGGGGATCCAACCGTTTCCATCCCATGCTTGGACCATGTCGTCCACTTGGTGAAGTATAGGTTTTGAGCCAAGTTCAATAAACTGGTAATTGAGAGAGATCATGAGTCACTGTCACTACAATTTGACGGGCCCAAAGGCTTTGGTAAGATTGGAATCCGGAAATACTCTTAGGCACTGACATTGAATTTGCTTCCAAATTCATCCAAGAGTATGAATCTGCAGCTCACCCCATTACAAAAATTCCTGCCCTTGCTTTGCACCGCCTGCAAAGTTCAGCTGACAAAATTCTTGTTGTGGCATGCTATGACGATGGTAATATAATTTATTCTGCTTTCGTGACAAAATTCAGTACAGGCTTCAAAGACCTTAGAATTTGGCAGCCTGAATGTGTTTCAAGCTTTGGATGGAGGTGCTTCCCTTTCCTGTCACAAGAGATCTCTGTGCATTTCCAACAGGCGTTTTGGCTTAGGTCTTTTTCCAAAATGTAGGTGCAGCAGTAGAACTGCTGACGTTAAGGATGAACAGATAAGAATAACAATATGAAATCAAATGTTTAACCAAGGTGAATGTTTGCTTTGTCCAGACCCTTGCAATACCTTTGTTTAAAAACCCCCAGAAAATTGCAATTAAAATCTTATAAATCAATTAATATTGCCAGTAGTATTAATTTCATCTTTCTGTGAAATTTTGGAGCTCTTTGACAGGAACATAAATAACCATGGCTTTTTGTTTTGCCTTTCAAAACATAGAGACTGGTTATCATATTGTAAAGTATTCATATGTTCAAACAAAGCAGGCATCCGTTAAAGGATCTATTCTTAAAATCAGTGGTTATTTCTTTTAGTAGCAGTATCATTAATCTTAGTTTCCATGAATTGGCATGTCTTCCTGTGGTACACTGGGAAACGCACTGATTAAGTATTCTATGTGAATTTCGGTTTTCTTTCAAGAAAAAAACAATTGAAAGAGCATTTCCAGGAGACAAAACTTCGAATGGTTTTTGTATTTGAAATCGATAGAAACTTTAGTGTTTTTTTCTTTTTAAATTCAAAATGCAAATTTTGTTCTGGTGATGACATTTTGCTATACTTAGCCTGTGCTTAGCGTCCTTTAAGCACTTTGCAATATAAAGCTCTAAGTAAAAGGAGTCTGTGGTTTACAGGGAGAAAGAAGTGTGAAATCAAGTTTGCAGAACGTGTTTATCAGCATATTCCAAAGGTCAAATCTATAGCTCAAATTAAAATCTGTCACTTATAAATCCTAAATAAACATCATTTTATGTCTGGAGTAAGGTATATTTTGAATCGAAAACTGTGGCTTTAATGTGTCAATGTTTATTTCTGTGAATTACCTTTACTGGAAGGTCACACTGTGGAGGACAGAAAATGCAACATTTTTTGGTAGCTAGGAAAAAGCATATTCAAAGCTAGAGGTAATACATCTTCATTAGTAAGTGGGAGATGAAGGGGAGGGGGGGCTAAGTACACACTAAGGATCTCGAACACAGTCTTAATGGCTTTCCACTTTGATCTTTCCTCAGCGTAAGAGGCAGCAGTATTTTATTTGTTATTTTACCCAAAACAGAAACATGCTTAACATCGTGAACAATTGAAAATCACCGCATGAATTTTTTTCAGCTATTGAAGAAAGTAACATTTCTGACCGAGTGAAATTTCAATGGTGGCTGAGGGAATTTACTTTCCAGACAGAAGTGCAACCACAATGTCTGAACTAACCATTCCAATGTGCTACAGTGTACATTAACTAAATACATAGGGAACATTTCTAAATAATAGCATACACGTCATGTTATTATTTATACTGAGTTTCAAAGTACACTTATGACGCGAGAGGGTATCCAGGCACTTGGGTAGGTGTGTAGTTTTGTGGTACCCGGGGGCTTACACGAAGAGCCTGGTCTTCCGCTCCTTGCGGAACTCAAGAAGTGAGGAGGAGGCTCTGATGTGTTGAGAAAGGTCGTTCTATGTCTTGGGTGCGATGTATGAGAATGGGCGACCTCCGGTTTTGCTTTTGCGGATGTCTGAAATGTGTATGAGTGAGAGTAGGTGTCTGGTGGGTTGGTGAAAGTGTATGTGGTTGTTCAGATATTCTGGTCCTGTGTTGTGTAGGGCTTTATATGTGTGCAAGGGAAGTTCAAATTGGCTGCACTTGTGAAAGAGGAGAGACAGTGAAGCTTCCTGAGGTGCAGTGTGGGAGGTCGAGTATGAGTCTTACAGCAGTGTTGTGGATGGTCTGGAGTCTGTGGAGGAGTTGTTTGGAGATTCCGCGGTAGAGAGTGTTGCAGTAGTCCAGCCTGCTGGTGATGAGTGCTTGCGTGATGGTCTGTCCTGTGTTCTGAGGCAACCATTTGAACATCTTTTCCATCGTGCGTAGGAAGCAGAAGCAGGATGTGCACACTGCGTTGACTGGAGCCATCATGTTGAACATGTCATCCAGGATGATCCCTAGATTTCTTGCGTGGTCTGTGGGTGTGCGTGTTGATCTTAGCTCCGATGGCCACCAAGTGTAGTCCCATGGGGAGGTCTTGTTGCCGAAGACCAGTATTTCTTTCTTGTCGGAGTTGAGCAGCATGCAGTAGATTCACATCCAGTCTACTACCATGGTCATGCAGTTCGTGAAGTTGGTTCTGGTTGTTTTGTCCGTCAGGGAGAGGATGAGATGAGTGTCATCGACGTAGGTGATGTTGGTGATGTCTTGTGATCTAATGATGTTGGTGAGTGGTGTCATGTATATGTTGAAAAGAATGGGGCTGAGAGACGATCCCTGTGGGACTCCACATATCAATTTCTTAGTCTCTGATGTGAAGGTGGAAGCCTGACCCTTTGGGTTCTTCCCATGAGGAAGGAACATATCCATTGGAGAGCAGATCCTTGTATGCCAATCTGGTGGAGTTTTCTGATGAGGGAGTTATGGGAGACAGTGTCTAGGCCACAGATAGGTCGAGCAGCATGAGGGACGCTTTTTCTCCTCGGTCCAGGATGATTCAAAGATAATTGGTGGCCGCAATGAATGCTGTTTCAGTGCTGTGGTTCTTTTTGAAACCTGATTGAGTGTCGTATAGAAGATGGTAAAAGTTCAAGGTGGAAAGTGAGTTGCTTGTTGATGCCTTCTTAATCACTTTGGTTGGAGAGGGGAGCAGGGAGAGGGTCGGAAGTTGCTAAGTTGATTCAGGTCTGCTGTGGGCTTCTTGAGGAGGGTGTTTATTTCTGCAACTTTCCATCCATCCGAGAAAGTGGTGGGCATGATGGAGATTTGAAGATGTGAGTCAGGGTGATGCTGATTGGTGATTATCCCAGGTTGTAGATATGGGGGGGTATGGGTCCACTGGGGTCCCTGAGTGGATGGTCCACATGATTGCTGCTGTGTCATTTCTGGTGAGGGTTGTCCATTCAGTCAGGTGGGTGCCTTAGCTAGTGGTAGGTAGGTCAGCAACAAGATCTTTGGAGTTGGGTTGGTGTGCGAAGTTGCTGTAGATGTCTGCGATTTTGCTGTGGAAGAAGTTGGATAGTTGTTGCAGAGTTGTTGGGAGGCAGTAATGTTGTTGACAGTGGCTGAAGGCAAGGTGAAATCCTTAATGATCGTGAAGATCTCCTTGCATCTGTTGGAGCTTCCTTCGATGTGGTCCACTAGTGATTTCTTTCTTGGTGTTGCCTATTTTCTGGTGATAGAGTGCAGCCTTGTAGGAAGTTCTGTCACTGGTGTCATGGCAGGTTCTCTGTTTCCTTTCTAGCTGTTTATACTGCTGTTTGGTGTCTGGGAGGTCTTCTGTGTACCAGCTGGCCTGCTTTTATAATCTACTAAGCTTGTTGGGTTTGATGGGTTTGAGGGATACCCGCAGTTCTTGATCTAGTTGTTAAAGTTGTTGATGTCCTTGTCGAGGTTGTCTGTGGGGCTAGGTTGATCCATGTCGAGGGCATTCAGCCATTCAGCCATTCTGCTTCTGTGAGTTTGCCCCGGCTGCAGCTTGGAATGCTAAACCTGATAGGGTGTTGACTTATGGTGTGTATATTTGGAAGTGGATGATGGAGTAGTTGGTCCACGTGTGCGGTGTGTTGGAGTTGTATGTGATGCTTTCACTTGGGGGGAGGATGGGTTCCAGTATGTGTCCTGCAGTGTGTGTTGGTTCTGGGACAAGCTGGGGGAGTCCGATGTTCCTCAAGCTTTGAAGGAGTACTGTGGAGCAAGGGGTTGTTTCCAAATTCCAGGTAAACGTTGAGATCACAGAGGAGAATGTAAGCTCTGGAGTGAATGGTGAGCAGAGCAACAAAGTTGGTAATGAGGTTGGAAAAGGTGGCTCATGATCTGGGTGGTTGGTAATAGAGGGTTCTATTCATGATGATGTTTACAGAGATTTGCAGCTTGAAGTGCAGGTGTTCCATTAATGGGTTGGCGTTCTCTGTTGATATTGTGCATTTGATGGAATCCTTGTAGGTGATAGTGGGTCCTCCTCTTGGCTTGTGAAGGCGGTCCAGTTGAGTGATCTTGTAGCCCCTGGGATTGCCATGGCGTCAGGAGCCGATGAGGAGCTGAGCCAGGTCTCTGTATTAAAGAGGATGTTGGGTGCATCGCTACTCATAGTAGGCTATACTCAATACTGTATGATTCCAGTTTGAAAATTAACCAGTTCATTTAAGTCCACAAAGGCTAATATTTGATTATTAGTTATTGGAGGAAAGTGCAATAATCTTAGTAGAGAGGGTGGTGTGCACTACTCAAAAGCAGTTACTCAGTTAAGGTAATACCAGATGCCAAATACAAATTCGATTTCCCCCTTTTTTTGCTCTTACTGCTTACTTCCCTTTTGTTTCCCATAAAATCCCACCCTAACCCCTTTTCACACTTTTGAAACCTCCTCCACTCTGTAGTCCACAGCATAAACTGACAAAATTGTCTCAGTATGCAACTGAAGATGTAATATATTAGTAAATATTGGTAAGAGAAACTCACAGGTCCTTGTGAATCTTGTAATATAGACCTGTAATTACATATGTCCTTATATTCATGAAAAATTTAAAAGGGCTGTGGCCATCTCTCTCTTGAGTGAGCCACTTTTAGGCTATTTTGTTATGATAATCCCTCATGCTCTGCTACTCCAGAAGCTGCATTACAAATTCTACCATACAAAAGCAGAAAATACAGACAAATGCAGATTATTTTTATCTCACCTTGCCTTTGACTCTCTTTGGGGCACTGCCAGTAAGCACAAACATTGAAAAGGCTAAGTAGTATTCAAATTATATGATGCAAAATTGTCGGATTCATGTCATGAGGATCCTGGGACCGTAAAGTAGGTGTCTTCATACCACATCAAAGATGAAGAACATCCTGGCCAATAATATTAATGGGCTCAATCGACAGTGACACTTGATTGTAGTACAGGAATTAAAGGTGAACATTTGGTTTGGACAGCAGCACCAATATTTACAAATAGATGAAGTTAAAAAATAAATAATTGTCATGTATCATATAACCATAATTCTCCCTCAAAACAGCGTGTGTGGTTTAGAGGGTACTGAAACTGAATACAGTCAACACCTTATGCTAACATCTTACCATATCTGAAGCCATATAATCTTCCCCTAGGAATTAGATTTACCTACTTCCTTTTGCCAATTCTAAGATGTATAAAAACACATTTGCTCCCTAAAACCTACAAGGTACTGGACCTTTAGTTTCAAACCTCCCATTCTTTCCACTTGATCATGTACTGCAGCTAGCCCTATGATTTTTTGTCCAAAACCAACTCATGTGCGCTCTGTATTTCTGGCAAAGTCTCATATTTAATTTAGGAATATTAACTGTTTGGTTAACCTCTATTGTAATGTAATCAATTTATCCATGGCTCTATCATCCCAGCGAGTTCTGTACACCATATCTAATGCATAGATGTCTGATGCTATCCTTCTCTATAAATTCTCAACTATAGAGATACTGTTTATTTTTCTCTGACAGATAGACCAGGGTCAGGACTGATTTCTGGGTCCAAACTGGGGTGGGTGGTGGCAGAAAACGATTGATTGAACCCAGATCTGTTGACTGGGGATGAATGCTTGCATTGTTCAGCATTCTTTCCATCATCTGTTCTTTTTGCTTTTGTTGCCCTAAGTGTGAAGGGTATGCCCATACATGGGTCCCATGCTCACTGCAGCACTGGATTCAAGCTAGCCTTGCTGATAAGAGGTAATACCCCAAAACTGGTCCCAGGATGTTTTTTCCTGGTCCAGGAGGACCTGGCTAGGCAGTTTGGGCTGGACTGTTCCCTTTAGAAGGAGGGTGAAGACTGATTTGCATATAGCTGGGTTCAAACTGGGGTGGCGTGGTGGGCAAAAAACAATGGATTAAACCCAGATCTGTCGACTGGGGGTGAAGGCTTGCTTTGAACAGCATTCCATACATCATCTGTTCTTTTTGCTTCTGTCACCCTAAGTGGGAAGGGTATGTCCAGACGTGGGTCCCATGCTCACTGCACCACTGGATTCAAGTTAGCCTGGCTGATGAGAGGTAATGCCCCAAAACCAGTCCCAGGATGCTTGTTTCCAGTCAAGGAGTACCTGGCTTGGCAGTTCAAGCTGGACTGTTCACATGAGGAGCAGGGTCAAGACTGATTTGCACATGTCTAGGTCCAACTGGGGTGGCGTGGTGGGCAGAAAAACAATGGCTTAAACTCATATCTGTTGACTGGGGGTGAATGCTTGCATTGTTCAGCATACCATCCATCATCTATTCTTTTTGCTCATACATTTCTACAGCAACAGAATCTCTGATGGAGGTACACCTCACTACTTTGACTAGTACCATGGTACCTTCAGACACCATCCTCCTTTACTAGCTACTTCCGGTGCGAGTGTGTCCTTTTTAGATGGATTTCACCACTGGGTGACGGACTATGTCAGCTGGTGATGCACTACTTGTGGGCAGCAACCATGTGTGATTTCCACAAACATATAAGCAAGATCTTATGCATTGTTTTACTTAATTCCAGGTAGTGGGTACATAGCAAACTGGTAACCATTTTAACATTGGAAGTATTTTGCTGTTCCATTCTCTTTCATAAGTCAGATGACCAGATTCTTACACCATACAGGCAAATTGTAAGGCAATTTGAGTTTTCCCATTCCGTCACACACTACGATTTATTATGGGACATTGACACCCCAAGTCAGGGAGAGATAATAGGATGAGCAAGAACCTAGTCCTAGTGAATGTCCAAACCTGTTAGGGCCAAAGCAGTTGGGGGGGGCAGAAACACGTTGCACTGAAAGGAGATCGACATTGCACAAATTCTCTAGTGCAGTCTTTTTAATCATGTGATAGAAAGGTAATAACAAAAATGTCAATAAATTCACCTACCCACACACATTTTTACTGCTAAGGTCCCATACACCTTACCAATAGAGAGGCACATATATTTTCCATTTAAACATCCCTAGGAAGAGACTATCATGTAGACATTTGGTTTTCACAGTGAGTAGGACCCCGAGGGTGAAGCATGCCACTTCAGTGAGTGGGGGAACTTCATCTTTTTTAGCGAACATCCCTTTTTGGGGGGCTATTACTTCCTTTAGATTCCAACTTGCATATACCTGACACGATTTAAATTTAACTTAACCTCACCCTCCTTTTTGTGTGATTTAATTCTAATTTCAGTCAGAAAACTATGTATTCATGCACCTACTGCAGAGTTTAAAGACTGTAATCCCATTAAGAAAACTCTGTTTTTAATGCAGAAATGTGTGAGGAAACATGTGCCACATTTTCTATTTGCAGTGGGATGTATCAGTGAGTAAATGCACCAGCTATCAGTGATCCGATTCTTTTTTGTAGATCACAATTTCAAGTCCTAACGAGATAACTGCCTCCCAGCATGGCAATTACAATATGACTGCTATATCAAAAGAAGCCTGCAATTTAAATGAATAATCATAAAAGGCTAATCAATTGAAATGTGTATTCCTAAAATTCACAAGTGTTGCACCAAAGGCCAGCTTTAACACTGACCCACCTGGGCTAAGTAACTACTCCATCTCTCTTCCCAAATCCAGGCCCTACTGTCAACCTTGCCTACATTCTCTTTTACTTTTACTGTCCCAGTGGAAAGGAAGTAGAAGTAGTGCTTAATTTGTAAAAAGAAATAAGTGCCAGGGCCCTCAATAGAAGGCCATGCCAGCTTGCACTACCCATTGTCACTGCCAGTGCTGCCAATGGCAGTACATACACAACTACTAGCTATCGCACTGCTACAAGTGTGACAATTCAGACAGTTTGAGACTCCACAAAGCTATAAGAATGGCTTGGGAGGCAGTTGCAGGTACTAGTTGTTTTAATGTCTATTTCATTAACAAACATCTCTTGTTGTGCTCATCTCTATATTACACAAACAGCACCACAATGCGGCAGCTGTCATAAGTGACGGGGTTGACAATTAAGTGCTGGTGCCGAGCACCTGAAACCACCGACTCAAATTAAGTACTGCGTAGAAGAGTCTCAGAAATAGATCTGTGGCATTGTGGTGCTTTGTGTTCAGGGCATAGAGATTTAAGTCTTAGAGCACTGTGGAAACTATATATTCGGTACATCACACTTTAAGACTCTGCGGCATGGTGGCTACTGGTCTGGTGAAGGTGTTTAAGATAGCAGGGCTTTGAAGATACAACCCAGTTTCTTGTTTATTTACGTTATGGGGCTTTATGGATATTCAAAGCAAACACAAGGAGATGATGGACGGAGCGCTGAAACTTTTCAGACACTCACCCCCAGTCACAGATCTGGGTTGAATCCATCATCGTTCTTTAGCTCAATTCGCCACCCCAGGTCAGACCCAGCCATATGCAAATCAGTCATGACCCTGTTCCTCAGGGGAACAGTCCAGCCCGAACTGCCAAGCCAGGTCTTCGCTGGACCGGAAACAAGCATCCTGGGACCGGTTTCAGGGTAATGTCCCTCATCAGCCAGGCTAGCTTGAATCCAGTGGCAAAGTGAGAAAGGGACCCAAGTCTGGGCATACCCTGCCAACTAAGGGCAAACGAAGCAAACACAAGGAGATGATGGATGGAGCACGGAACCTTTTCAAACACTCACCCCCAGTCACAGATCTGGGTTGAATCCATCATCGTTTTTTAGCTCACTTCGCCACCCCAGTTCAGACCCAGCCATATGCAAATCAGTCATGCCCTGTTCCTCATGGGAACAGTCCACCCCGAACTGCCAAAGCCAGGTCTTTGCTGGACGGGAAACAAGCATCCTGGGACCAGTTTCGGGATAATACCCCTCACCAGTGAGGAAAAGTGTTCTTCTGATCGGTATCATTTGTACCAGGACTCCATTGTTTTTTCATTGCCATTTCGTGTCAAACACTTCCACACGACCCACCTGGTCGTTTCTGCTGATGCCTGAGGAAATTCTAACTAACACGACAAAAACCATCTTGCAGCCTGCATTTCTGCCCAGGAACTGTCGCACACCCAACCCCCCTGTTCTTTGAAGTTCGACAGAAAACCATGAGACACTCACGCCCTGTGTAAATGATTTGTTTCCCATCTCCTGCTCCCTGCCTGGTAAACATCCTTGACACCGTGATCAGGTTATCTGGACAATGGTCTGACTGCTGGGCCTTGATCAGGGTGATTGGACAATGGTTTGAATGACCGAGCTTTGATCAAGCTGATCGAACAATGACCTGAATGACCGTGCTTTGATCAAGCTGAGTGAACAATAATTTGAGTACCAAGCCTTGATCAGGTCACCAACTACAAACACCGTCTGGATCTGGTTATCAACTGCAAACACTGCCCTGATTGAACAATGGACTAACAGCCAAAAGACTGGAATGAAAAAGTATAAAAGGCTTGTAAGCTGCGGAGTAAAGCAGCAGCCTCCTCTGTCTTGTTTCTAACGAGCTTGGGACTCTGTTCCATAGCCCGGGCTATTTGAATAAATCTGGGTTCCTCCTGCAGACGAAGGCTCCTGTGTCTCCTTTTACTACGTATGAAGGGTATGGAAGACTTGGGCAATTCCCCCGCCGCCGAGACCCAGTGAGTGGGTTATTCTGGTTCTTCAAATGGCGCCCGAATAGGGACTCCACGAGTACGAAGGTCAGGCCCGGTGGATGTGAGGAGGTGCACGGAGAGACTCCGACGGAGGCGCCCTACCCGAGGATTCTTGCAATCCGGTAAGCCGAACGACTCGCCCGCTGTTCCTCCCCACCCGGTCTGGGCCACATGACCGCGTCCTCGCTGGAGTCCCCTAGCAAATAATTTCTGGAGCAGGACACAGCCCTACGTCTGCAGAAGAGAACTACCCCTGTAAGGTAAGGGTGGACTGATCACCCACCAAGTCTGTATGATTCTGCTGTTATTGACCTTTGCAAAAGCCAAGCAGGCGAGGTGAATTTTAAAACCCGCCGGTGTCTGTTACCTATTTACAAGCATGCCAGTCAGTAGTAAGTTCAAGAAATTATGTTGTTGTATGTGTACGCAGGACTCCCAGCTGGAGGCGGCTTGTCCGCTTCCTCCAGAAGGGACTCCTGGCCATACGACGTATGTTAAACATGGCCCTTCTGCCATAATGTTTTCCTCATTCTGGGTAAAATATACGAAACAAAGTAATGCGGAATTACAGTGGCCACTTTATGGCTCCTTTAATTCCCAAGTTCTACGCCAACTTAGAGGAACAATTAATGAAAAGAAAAGCAGCCCGTCTATGTTTGAATCTGTCCGATTTTGGAGGAAAGAGATAGAGCAGAGAGCTAGAAAGCAGAAGGCTCAAGAAAGAAAACAGGAACGCATGTCAATGGCCGACCACGCCAGAGTAAATTTACAAAATCAAATGACAAAATCGGTAGAAATAGCCAACAGGGAGCATGGGGCCCGGGTACAAAAATGCTATCCAGCTCGTGAGGAGAAAAGAAAGGGCCATATGGATGGGGAGAAGAAGGTGATTCCTTGCTTGATACCATGCTAGAAAGCCCTCCTGCATATGCCCCAATGTACCCTGCCCTGACGCCTCACACCCCACATGTCCCCCGCCACCGCCCACTCCTGCCCCCACTGCCCCTCCTACTGTTCTTCCTGTCACACCAACCCTCCCGATTTTCCTATGACACCGACCACGCCCGCTAACCCTGTCCTCACTGCGGGAATGACAACAAGTCTCCATCCGCCCAACCCCTGCGGCTTTACCCCTACCCGCCCTTTTCCTACTTCCGCGTGGTCTACAGTTAAGCAGGATTTATATAAAATGTTCAATTCCCCCGACTGGCCTCCTTGCGCTCTGCAGTCAGCTTTTCGTCCCTTCGAGTAAATGACCTACAGAAGCAACAGTGTGAATGTTGGATAAAGAACGGGAATATTTATGCCTTTAAAGACATATGGTCCACCTTTTCCCAGTGGACGATTATGGAACAGACCACCTGGGCTGAATACATGTGTACGCTGGTCATGCAAAAATTTGAGAATGCGCTTATGCAGATACCCACTGGATTAATGGACCTTAGGTCACAAATAAGAAGAGGCGATGTTCAGGGAGAGGGATGTTTGGTGCTGTGTCTGCTTTAATGGCTTACCGTGATACGACCGCTTTTCCAACACCCCTCTAGAAACAGCTATGCCAATGAGAGAGGCGGCCCCTGTCTTTGTTAACGCACTTACCGATGCCCAAAATAATGGCCGAGGGCTGTTGAGGCACACTGGCGCAGGCTTTGGGTTCATGTTCCTTGGAAAAGGTCAGAAGTAATGCAGTTAAAAGAACAATTACCAGATCCCCGGAAGAATCCGGCTGCCTTTTACAGAGAATTAGGTTAGATTATATCTGCAGGTACTCTCGTTCTTGAGGATATAGATTTACTTTTTGGTACGGTTGTCCCCACTGAAATTTGGGACAAGATTCGACATACTGATCATGAAGTGGCGTTGGGAGGTAAATGGGCTGACCTAGAGGCTATGGAAGAAGCAAGGGTAGGAGGGACTAAACCAGAAGCTGCCATCCTGACTTTGCCCGGTAAAATAATAACGTTTATGAAAACACTTTTGCCGGAAACTGTCATTAACTGGGATAAAATAAACGCCTGTAGGCAGCGAAAAGATGAGAATGTGGCTGACTTCTTTACCCGTTTTGAGACAGAATACAAGGGACATAGTGGTTTGGATCCCCGGACCCCAGGTTCTGGCCATGTGTTTGTCGATAAGTTTGTCAGCAACTTGCTTCCTGAGATTTCCACCAGGCTTAAGAAAGTTGAAAGTACGTGGTCTGCCCAAACTATGACTGGTATCTTGGCTATGGCACAATATCCATGAGAATAGGGAGAATGAAGATAGAGACAAGGAAAGTAAGAAGGTTAGGGATCTTAAGACTAAGGCACTTCTGCAGCAGGCTTACCCTCCCCGAGGTCCCGATGCCCGCGGGAATTTCAGACCTCAACCCCAACACCCTCCGAGGGCTCGCCAGTCTACCCCCTCCAGCCCTCAACATACGGGAGCCCTCCAAACAGATCAGTGTGCTTATTGTAAGGGGTACGGCCATTGGATAGACGAGTGTCCCGTGTTAGCTGAAAACATCCGAACAGGGAAGACTCGGCCTCGCGCTCCCAGGGAGGGAAGGCCGACTAGGGACCATGGCCCGCCCCATCCACAGGATAAAGAACGTAGGCCCAGGGATCACGTTCCCGTCCGGCCGCGCCCGGCCAATAGGTTTGATGGGTACGAAGCAACACGCACTTATTACAATGATGATTATGACGAAGTTGATGAGATAGGGTCCTACCAAGCATAGGACAGCCAGGAAAGGGGTATTACCAGAGTGCAAATTCCAGTGGATCAAAGGGGCCCGTATGTTCAAATGTCAGTTGTGGGGAACGATCAGAATTTTCTTTTTGGATACTGGGGCCACCAGGTCTTCTATTGCACGTCTGTCAGTCCCGGAGGCACCCCTTTCTGGCAAAATAAATGTCTCCGTGGGTTTTGCAGGAACACCTGTGACGAGCCCTGTCTCTGAACCCCTCCTCTCGATATTGGCCCTGCCCATGTTGACGCTCCCTTGGTCCTTACTACAGGTTGCAGTGAAAACTTGTTAGGCATGGATTTACTGAAAGCTCTGTATGCGACCATATCATGTAGTCCCCAAGGTGTATCCCTAACAATTTCTCCCACCGCAGCTTCCTATATGTATCTGTCTGGTCCCCTCCCACCAGAATTGCAGTTTTTACCTTCCTCCCTCTGGGCATCATCAGACACTGATGTAGGGTGTCTCAACATATCCCCTCATGTGGTACGCATCCAGCCAGGTGCACTTCTCCCCGCCTCCGGCAGTATCGACTACCTGCGGAAGGAGAAATGGCCCTTTTAACAATAATATCTGAATTAATGGACAAGGGCGTAGTGGAGGAAACACGTGGCAATATCTGTAACAGTCCCATTATTCCCGTTCTTAAAAAGACCAATGGAGATGCTCTCTCCCCTAAAATATACAGATTTGTGATTGACCTGAGAGCCCTTAACAAAATAACAATCTCCCAATATCCTGTTGTCCCCGACATTACAGCCCTCTTAACGATGGTCCCTTCTGACGCAACGCACTTTTCTGTCATAGACCTGAAGAATGCTTTTTCAGCATTCCCATACATCCTGACAGCAGACATTTTTTGGTTTCTTCCTTGGTGGGCGAAGCTTTAGATTCTGCAGCGCCCCTCAAGGTTTCACCGAGAACCCCAGTATCTATAGTCAAGCCCTCAAAGTCAACTAGATTCCTTGGAACTCCCTGATAACTCCACACTATTACAATATGTAGATGACCTCCTCATTGCTGCAAATTCTGCCCCATCATGTAAAGAAGCTACTCTCTGTTTGTTACGCCACCTTGCCCTCCATAATCACAAAGTCTCTTTAAAAAGCTTCAGTTTTGTCAAGAGAAGGTGACCTATTTAGGTCATCTCCTCTCGAAGGAGGGAAGGCAGCTCACCGCTGATCGTGTAGCCATTATCAATGCTATGACGGCCCCACGAACACAAAAGCAGGTGCGAGCCTTCATAGGTCTAACGTCATACTGTAGACAGTGGATTTCCAACTTTTCGGCCATGGTCAAACCTCTTCTTGCCCTCACCACTAAAGACATATCAGACAGTTCCTTTCCATGGACTAGAGAGCATGCGCAGGCCTTCCAAGATTTAAAGAGGGCTCTGTGTACTGCTCCAGTCCTCGGTACTCCTGATTATAGCAAGCAATTTTTCTTTTTGTACATGAGACAGACGGCGGTGCATGCGCTGTCTTGACCCAGATGTTCGGAGGTCACCATCGGCCATGTGCCTATTTTTCAGCCACCTTAGATCCTGTTGCAAGGGCTCTCCCAGGATGCCTACGGGCGACCGCTGCGGCCGCCCTCATGGTCCGTCAGAGTGCGGGGATCGTCATGAACTCCCCCTGACTCTGATGGTCCCCCATTCTGTAGATACCCTCCTTAATAACACCAAGACACAGTACCTCACTAGCGCACGACTCACAGGATATGAACTGACACTCTTTTCCAGCCACATTAACATCAAGAGATGCACTGTACTGAACCCCGCAACATTACTCCCACTGGATACTCAGGATGCCCGCTTAGACCCACATGACTGCATATTAAGGACAGAGGAGGAGACGAAGGGACGGGTTGACTTACAGGATACCCCGATAGCAGAACCAGAAGGTACACTATATGTGGACGGATCATGTCTCAGAGGGCCAGATGGTAACACCTCAGCCGCCTATGCCCTCACGACATTAGGACAAGTAGTAGAAACAGCTCAGATTCCGCAGTGCTCTGCTCAAGCAGCAGAATTAGTGGCCCTCACTAGAGCCCGTGAGTTAAGCAAAGGGATGACGGTAAATATTTATACTGACAGCCAATATTCCTTCGGGGTGGCCCACAACTTCGGGAGGTTATGGAAAGAAAGGAATTTCCTTACTTCCCATGGGACCAAGATTCAACATGGCCCCTAATTCACCGATTGTTAGACTCCCTGACACTCCCCAGAAAGGTGGCCATTATAAAATGTAAGGCCCATAAGAAAGTGACAGATGATGTTGGGAAAGGCAATGCCCTGGCTGACCAGACGGCCAGACAAACAGCTCTTAGAAAAAGGGAAGGAATGTATGTAGGAGGTCCCGCTAGGTGGGTGGCAGACGAGGGCATGGTTGAAAACACAGTACAGAGTGTGATCGATATTCAGTCAACATACTACTCCTGAGGAACTACGGGTGTGGAAGGAGCAATTAGCAAAGGAGGGAATTGATGGTTGCTGGTTCCGCACGACTATGGAAAGACAATGGATGTTACCTGACAGTCATGTGCTACCAGTAGTTACGATGGCCCATGGTCCTGCTCACATTAGTGCAAAAGGGATATGTAAACTGTTGGAACCTACATGGTACAACTCTAAGATACCAACATATGCTGAAAGGTTGGTTAAAACATGCATGATTTGCCTAATGTATAACCCAGGAAAAGGCACAGTTACTCCCAAGGGAGGATTCTCTCCTCCTACCTTCCCTTTTGAAGTCCTCCAAATAGATTACATCCAGATGGACCGATGTAACAATTTAAAATATGTCCTAATGGTGGTCTGTACCGTCAGCCGATGGGTGGAGGCCTACCCCGTCAAAGACTGCACCGCTATCACTACCGCCAAAATGCTATTAAAAGAGTACCTCCCACGATTCGGTTTGCCCCGCTTGGTCTGGAGTGACAACGGGACACACTTTACGGCTCAAATTATGGAATATATCTGTACAGCATTGGGTATAAAACAAAAATTTCATGCAGCTAACCACCCCAGTCAGCAGGTCTAGTGGAGGTGTACAATGGCATCCTAAAAACTAAAATGGCCAAAATAGTAGCCGAGACAGGTGTCACTTGGGTTGATGCTCTGCCCTTGGCCCTATTGTCTACAAGAACAACAGCCCACACCAGGATAGGGCTATCCCCCATGAGATTGTGTTCGGGAGGCCTGCCAATGTATGGGGTGTCCCGCGGCCTAAGAAACTGTCTGATGTTGAATACCCTGTATTAACTGATTATCTGTACAGTCTAACTAATACCTTTCGTACTCTTTATCACCAGGTGCATGAGGCCATACCTGACAAAAGCGAGGGCCCAGGACACGTTATCCAACCTGGTGATTGGGTCTTAGTAAGAAATTTTCAACGGACTAAGAGCCTCGAACCCCGCTGGACACAGCCTCGTCCAGGTGTTGCTGGCCACCCGCACCGCCGTGAAAGTAGAAGGTCGGAAGAATTGGGTGCATTCGTCCCACTGTAGGCGTGTGCCTCTGCCCCTCCCCTATGATCAGTGGGTGAGGGAAGGACAAGGAGACTCAGAAACAGAAACAGTCCCGACGTTTGTCCCATTCAGCGATGCCAGACTGCATTTTACATCTACGGAAGCAGAGAGTGACAGCATACTGAAAGGAAGGGTGGAACCCTCCCTTAACTCTGCTCAACGTCCAGAACAATTGTTTCCCGACCATACTGACCCTACTTCCGACCGATATAACTTGCGCCCCGAGGAAGGCTTGCCTTTGACTTCGCCAAGTGCCTATAGGCTGTAGGGCTGTGATCTCCCCGGCCGAGAGTAGTGCTGGTGTGTCAGACTAAGGTACGCCATAGGGCTCTTGGCACCTGCGCCCAGTGAAGCAACCACCAATCACAGACAGCCACTAGAGGTCCCTGGCTTAGCACAATGGCTGCCGTCCAAAACACTCGAATCCAGAAACAATATGTCAGTCTCCGACATAGTAAATGCTTCATGGCCACCGTGGTGGCGCTGTTTGTCTCCCTCATCCTGTCTATTCTTGGTTGGCTGTTACTAATCTACCATCCTGTTACCTCACCAACCCCTACCCCAACTCCTGCAGAGCACCAGTATTACACGCTACCAGCCCACGAGTTACCCCGCCGTGCAGAATTCTTCAATAACACCTTCATCCAAATGTTGCATCATCATCAGCTGATCATGAACATTTCCAACTGCTGGAGTTTGCGGTCTGATGCCGCATTCCATGATACACCCTGTCCCATTCTTTCCCTACCCCTTTTCCATCTCTGGGTCTTGTCTTGCATGGTGGATGTTGATACAGGAGGCCTACACTGTCAATGGTACTGCCAATTCTGCCCTTGGAACATTTCAGGATGACTTCTGGCGGAACAGATCTGGCCATGCCAATGCTCCTTTTGCCCGACCAGCTCATCCACATCGCTACTATCACCAGATGAACTCGGTGAGATGGTAGTATTCAACTCAACCACTCGACGAACATTTTCCAGATTCCGCACAAGAAGGATACTGCCCGATGAACGAGACACTGTGAATGTCATAAATGTGCAAGGCCGTGTCTGCATCCATGGCCTAGGGACTAAGAAAGTTGGTACCAGTACTTGTAATATCACAAAATCTTTAAACTCTACATCTCCTCCGAAGCTGGTGGCATCCCCCAACACCTATTTTATCTGTGGCACTGCCGCCTACACTTGGCTCCCCCGTAACTGGTCTGGTACCTGCTATCTGGCCTTCCTCCTTCCGCCAACGTATTCTACCCATGGGAGTTACCACCTGTTGATGAAGGGCGCTCTGCGTCGCTCACGTAGGGGCGTCATATCAGCCGAGGATACAGCAGGCCAGGAAACCGGGGACTTCCTTAAAGGTTTCCTTCCATTCTGGGGCCCCATGGCAAACAGTCGGGCTGTACGAGGACTGACCAGGGTCCTTGAAGCCACCATCACAGTAACAGCTGGTGCCCTCTCCAACATCACTGCAGAACTACAGGCGGACCGCCTTATAACACTGCAGAACCGCATGGTCCTAGACGTCCTCCTTGCTGATCGTGGTGGTGTGTGTAAATTGATCGGCTCCAGCTGCTGCGTGTACATCCCAGACAATGCACCTTCAGTGTACTATGCCATCCAACGTCTGCATCGCCTTTCTTCCGAAATTCATCTGGATAAAGGCAACTGGTCCCTCACAGGCTGGATCTGGGGCCTCCTTTCCCAGTGGGGGTGGAGGGTCCTCATCTTCCTTGCCTTGGGAATAACTGTCCTGGTCTCCTGCTGTTTGTGCTTTCAGTGCCTGCCAGTGCTCTGTACAATGTGTGTCCAGACCATCCAGCCTCCACCCTCCAACATTCACAACACCAATATGATGATGATGCTCCAACAAGAAACCGATGGCCTTATGAACATTGACATTTCTTAAAGTATTTGCCACTCAATGGCAAAAGGAGGGTCTGAGGAAAAGTGTTCTTCTGATCGGTATCATTTGTACCAGGACTCCATTGTTTTTTCATTGCCATTTCGTGTCAAACACTTCCACACGACCCACCTGGTCGTTTCTGCTGATGCCTGAGGAAATTCTAACTAACACGACAAAAACCATCTTGCAGCCTGCATTTCTGCCCAGGAACTGTCGCACACCCAACCCCCTGTTCTTTGAAGTTCGACAGAAAACCATGAGACACTCACGCCCTGTGTAAATGATTTGTTTCCCATCTCCTGCTCCCTGCCTGGTAAACATCCTTGACACCGTGATCAGGTTATCTGGACAATGGTCTGACTGCTGGGCCTTGATCAGGGTGATTGGACAATGGTTTGAATGACCGAGCTTTGATCAAGCTGATCGAACAATGACCTGAATGACCGTGCTTTGCTCAAGCTGAGTGAACAATAATTTGAGTACCAAGCCTTGATCAGGTCACCAACTACAAACACCGTCTGGATCTGGTTATCAACTGCAAACACTGCCCTGATTGAACAATGGACTAACAGCCAAAAGACTGGAATGAAAAAGTATAAAAGGCTTGTAAGCTGCGGAGTAAAGCAGCAGCCTCCTCTGTCTTGTTTCTAACGAGCTTGGGACTCTGTTCCATAGCCCGGGCTATTTGAATAAATCTGGGTTCCTCCTGCAGACGAAGGCTCCTGTGTCTCCTTTTACTACGTATGAAGGGTATGGAAGACTTGGGCAATTCCCCCGCCGCCGAGACCCAGTGAGTGGGTTATTCCGGTTCTTCACCAGCCAGGCTAGCTTGAATCCAGTGGCAAAGTGACCAAGGGACCCACGTCTGGGCATACCCTGCCAACTTAGGGCAAACAAAGCAAACACAAGGAGTTGATGGACGGAGCGCTGAAACTTTTCAGACACTCACTCTCAGTCACAGATCTGGGTTGAATCCAGCATTGTTCTTTAGCTCACTTCGCCACCCCAGTTCAGACCCAGCCATATGCAAATCAGTCATGACCCTGTTCCTCATGGGAACAGTCCAGCCCGAACTGCCAAGCCAGGTCTTCGCTGGACCGGAAACAAGCATCCTGAGACCGGTTTCAAGGTAACACCCCTCATCAGCAAGGCTAGCTTGAATCCAGTGGCAAAGTGAGCAAGGGACCCACATCTGGGCATACCCTGCCAACTTAGGGCGAACAAAGCAAACGCAAGGAGACGATGGACGGAGCGCTGAAACACCCCATTGTAGCGCTTGACTCTCAGAGGACAGCGTTGCAGAGCTGTCTAAGGCTTACTCAAGGGAGGTGGTGTGGGCTAGTAATCGCCATTTACAAGTACGCAGAAATAACACTCAATAATTGATTGTCCAGTCTATACTTTTCTTTATAAAAAGGAAGAGTATATTTATTACGCACCCACACTACTCAATACTATGCATCAATTTACAAATGTACATAAGCTGTTGGAATTACTTTGTGACACTGCATAACATTCCCACCCCTCCCGCAGGGGGGTTGGGTCCTAGTACCACCTCTCCCATGTATGCACATCATCTTGCCCCTCTTATGCCGTGGGTTGACCATAACTTGGAGTGAGGGCCCTGCCCACTGGAACCATCCCAGTGGTGACCCACCCCAGTATCTCAACAAGCATTTATAACGGGAACACCTGCCCTAGTGACACATAACCCTGACTGAGCATCTCATACTGACCATACAGTAGACACCCCTGAATCGCATTGGGTAACAATCTGGGTTGTTCATCACTTAATTCAGTTGCAAGAATACATGTCTAGCATCCCTTTGGAATGGCAGGTACTTATCATATCTGATAACAGTTATAATGCATTGCAATTAAAGCCCCTAAAAGGCATCACAGTTATAATCACAGGATTAAGCATATACAACCAGTCACCCTAGCAGGAATGCCTAGCAACCTAACCCACTTTCCTTATGATTGCACAAATCATATGTGACTTCCAGTCCCAAAAAGAATCATCATCATGTAAATTCACCACTGTGCAATTTCGCCATTCCCCCTGTAGGGGGTGTCACTTCAGTGACCATCCAGGTTCAACCTTACACCCTTCTGTACAGTCCCCAAGCTTCAGCTCTCAGCTGCAGAACAAAAGTTCCAGCATTGGATTAGCTTTTGAAACAATGGCTAACCCTTGAGGGGTTCTTTCTTTTAAGTCCCCTAGAGACTGAGGGTAAGGACTTCCAAACTTCGTGCTGGTGTGTCAGCGTGCTGCTGCAGCTCCCCCTGCACCTCTTTCGGCCAATGCTGGTGACCCCCCTCCTCTGGGGGCCACCTCCCGCCCAAAAACTTGCTGCAATCCGCATGTCCTGCAAGGCATTATGGGGCACTTTGTGTGCAGAGCACGCATATTAGAACTGTGGCTCTCCCGCTGCTCCAGGGAGAGCTGTGCTGCCCATGTTGGCGGCCTAACGCCGCATCTGCCCACAGTTGGGGGCCCGGTCCCACCCGGACCCCTTTCCTCGCAGGTGAGTGTCATTGCAGCTTGGGGAGCCCACCCCCGGCTCCTCCTGCCGGCTCCCCGTCTGGCCAGCACCCTCGTATGCAGCCACGGGAGCCAGTGTTTCCTTCTGGTCTGCCCACTCCTGCGAGCAGACACCAAGACTGCCGTTGGCCCAGCAGGGCCTTAGGGGAGTGCAACGGCACTCCCCCTCCTTCCTGCTGCTACGGGGAGTGCGGCAGCACTCCCCCCTTTTCCAGCTTCACACCGGGGCTCAGAGTTGGGGATCTAGGGCCCCCTGGGGCAATCTTTACAGGGAGCGCGACGGCGCTCCCCAGCTTCCGCCTTCTCTTCAGGGCCCGGAGTGGGAGTCCCAGGCCCCAGGGCATTCTTCACTGGGAGAGCGACGGTGCTACCCGGCTTGTCTTCTCCCGCCAGGAGGGGACACGTGATGGCACGCCCCCTCCTCCTCACCACAGTCACCAGGGCCCGGAGTTGGGGATCCCAGGCCCCTAAGATCTTCGCGGGGAGCGCGACGGCGCTCCCCAGCTTCATCTTTGGCGGGGCCTGGAGTTGGGGGTCCCGGGCCCCAGAGATCTCTTTGAGGGGGGCATGATGGACTCCCCTACCTCCGGTGTTGTCGGGGGCCAGGGTGTGCTCCTGGCACCCCCCTTGGGTGCAATTGCACGGGGGCACGACGGTGCTCCCTGACTTTTCTTACTTCTGGGGGCAGCCCCCAGGACCTGACCCACCCCGGGGGCCCATCCAAGAACGGCGGCGGAGCCCCACGCGCTTCGTCGTCGGTCCCATTAGAGGTCAAAGGTCGCCTACCCTCTGGGGGGCATATCTCAGCCCCCAGGGGACCGATTTGCACCATTCTGGCCTCTTCTCGCTCCTGATGGCCAGCCCCAGCCACCTGGAGCACTGTTCGCTATCCTCCTGGCTTCCAAGGGGGTGAACTCAGCAGGGAGCTGTCTTCACTGGCTCCCTGCGCCAGCTGTTCACCTGGTTCTCCTTCTGGGCCTTTCCTCTCCTTGCGCAGAGGCCCAGGCTTCTCCTCACTGGCCCTGGACTCCCTCCTAGGCACAGTCCAGAGTCCTGGGACAGTCAGGGGGTTCCTCCTTCCAACTGCCCATGGCGCCAGGCTCCAGCACCAGTCTTCCTCAGCAAGACCACACCCCAGAGAGAGCTCCTCTTCCTGTGCAAGACCTTTTAAAATAATTTTGAGGGGGCTGGCAGGAAGGCACTTCAACCCTATCCTGCAGCGACACATCACCTCTCTGCCCCTGCTCCCTCCTTCCTGCACAGGCCTCTGGGATAGTTCAAAATGGCGTTGTCCAGGGGTCTCATGCCACATGGTCTCTGAAAAGCCCCCTTCCCCCTTTGCTGCCTTCATGGCCCGGGCCCAGAGCAGGCCTGGTGCCTGGCACCAAGTGACAGCTGCTGATGGATAACCTGCAGCTCCACCCCCATGTCTCCCTCTTGGAGAGGAGACCTTTGCCCTTGGAATGCTTGCAGTGAAGGGCTAGGCCTCTGATGCTACAGCTTGGGGAGGAAGGTATTTAATCCAGCCTGGCAGAGTCACACCCAGCCAGGCTCTGGTTATGCGCTGAGTCAGAGGAATATGACATTTCTGGATGACCCATAAGCAGTACAGATATGGCTTTGGACTCAGCAGAATACTTCTTTTTACACAACTTACAGTGTACTTTGGTGCGTGTCTGGAATCTGTATGCCCTAGGGAAGTGAAACTACCCCATGTGGTCCCCATCTTCATAGGAGAGTACTGGAGTGTTCCTACAGTGAAAACAGTAAAGCACACTGACTTTCCCTCACATGTGTCTCCCACCAATATAAAGCCTATTCCATGTCACCACCCAACTCCTCATAATTCCTGCCACACCATTCTATCTGTAAGTGCTCCTGGGCTGCGCACGGCAGGAATCTCCCCCGCGCAGCCCTTACACGGGTGTACACGTGTGTGCACACTTGTCTACATGTAACCAGTCCGGTGCCCCTTACCCCGGCTGCAGCGCAGCAGCCTTCTCTCACAAGGGGGTCACCGGTGCAATCCACATGCAGTCTGTTTCATCCTGGGTTCACTGTGGGTGAGTCCCAGCTTATGAGACTCTCCCACAGTAAAAGCTCAAAAGTTAGGTGTTCAAAAAGCGAAAAATACGGCCGGCTCAGATGGTCAGAACCACCTTCTAACAGGAAGTGAGCTAAAGAATGATGATGGATTCAATCCAGATCTGTGACTGGGGGTAAGTGTCTGAAAAGTTTCAGCGCTCTGTCCATTGTCTCCTGGTGTTTGCTTGTCATTTCGACAGTGAGTTCCATAATTGTGCATTCCTGATACCGACCTCGGCATGTTGCTGCTCATTCTGGGACATTTTGGATACTGTCCTAGAGATGATGCTTTATATTCTGGGACTTAGTAAACTGGCGTAGAGGTGGTGCTTTATAAATTTGTAGACAAATGTAGATACTTACATACTGTGTTACTGGAGTATTTCATTAGTTATTCTTCAGAACTGACTGTAATATACTGTTTATGTCCATTGTAGTTTGCAAATCTGTTGCTTCGTGCCATTTCTTTTAAAATGTCATTCAGGTAATCACCCAACACACTCCTGGAAGGAGTGGGCTCTCTTTCTAATTTTCTTGCTTCTTGCAAATTAGAATTGATATACAAAAAAAAAACAGTGCTGTTTTGCATTCTCTGTCCTCCCCTGTTAGAAATGGGGTCTCTAGTTGGCAGTGGGTGGCACCCTGTCCAAGTAGGGACCCTCTCTCTTGTCAGGGTAAGGGAGTCACTCAGCTAAGATAACCCCTGCTCACCGCTTTGGTAATTTGGCACGAGCAGTCAGGCTTACCTCAGAGGCACTGTATAAAGCATTTGTACACACACACAGAAACAGTGAAAACACTACAAAAGGAGTCCACACCAGTTTAGAAAAATAGCCACTATTTATCTGAATGAAACAAGACCATAATGATAAACATCCAACATACATAAGTCAAAATATCACTTATAAAAGATTAAGCAAGTTTAGTCCATAGAAATCGATGGATGCATTTGTTTTAGCACAAAGGACCTCAGATGCATCAAAAATCAAAGACAATGCAAGGCGCAGGAGAGATAATGCACCAGAAAAGTGAAGTGATGCGTCGGTTCCTTACTACACAGGGGAGGTAATGCATCAGTTCCTTACTGTCAGGGGAGGTGATGTGTCAATTCCTTACTGCTAGGCAGGGGAGGTGATGCGTCGGTTCCTTACTGTCAGGGAAGGTGATGCGTTGGTTCCTTACTGAAAAGGCAGGTGATGTGTCGATTTCCAGACATGCGGCCTTGGTTCCTTACTGCAGTGTGGAGTCGATGAAGTATCAGCATCTAGGGATGATGTGTCAAATCCAGACGCACTATGTCGATGCAACAAGGCAAAGCAGGCGCTGTGTCGATTTCCCAAATGCAAAACCGGCGCTGAGTTCATTCAACAGTCGCCAACCAGGTGCTGCATTATAGTCGGAGCGGGTGTCACTGACGTTGGTGAAATGGTGCATGGGACTCATGCTGCTGAGATTTTTCTGACACGCTTCAACAGCAAGCTGGGGTCTGGGGTGAAAGCTGTGGTCGATGTGCCAATCAGGAACCACACTTCGGGGCAGGCAGTGGAGATGCGTCGATCTTGTGCTGTAATGCATTGAGAAAACAGGTGCTGGGAGTTGATGCATGGATTTTCTCCTTAAGATCACCAGATTCTACTTTCAAGGGCCCAGGAACTGGATTTGGCATGAAATGGCAAGTCAGGACTCTCAGCAGTAGAGCCCAGTCACTGGTTAAGTAAAGTCGTTGATGGGCCTGAGACTTCTTAACATGAGGTAAGCATGTACAAGCTCTTGGAGGACCTTGGAACCTTGGAATCAGTATGTAGAAAGCAAAGTCCAGACATATCACTCCCAGGACAGAAGCAGTATGCAGCAGGCCAGCACAACAAAGCAACAGGCTGAGTGGCAGTCCCTCCTACAGCATCCAGCTCTTCTTCCTGAGATTTAGGGGTGTCAGAGGTCCAATCTTATAGCCTTTTCTGCCTTTGAAGGAGGCAAACTTCAAAGGAAAGTCTTTGTAGTGCACAAGACCCTCCGTTTCCCTGACCTGGATCCAGGCACACTACAGGGGGTGGATACAGCTTTGTGTGAGGACAGGCACAGCCCTATCTAGGTGTCAGTGACAACTCCTCCCACCACTCTAGCTGATGGCCCATCAGCATGGTGATGTTCCATCAGTATATGCAAGGCACACCTCAGCTACCTTTGTGTGACTAGCTAGAGTGAAAGAACAAGAGCCCAACTGTCAGCCAACCCAGACATGTATTCTACAGACAGGCAGAGTCACAGAATTGTTAAGCAAGCAAATGCCTTAAAATGCTTTGAAAAGTGTCATTTAATGTGTTCTTGTTATGCATAGTTGACTTGGCAAAACAAAAGTCGATTGTTTCAATGCCTAAGTATAGTCTGATTTGGCAGATGTCTCTGGTGTGCAGAGCCCTGCGTTATATGTGCAAATTGACGAATAAAATATGTTTTCAAAAAAAAAAATGCTTTGAAAAGTGGAATTTTCAAACACACAACTTAAAAAACAACTTCACCAAAAGATGCATTTTTAGGTTGTGAGTTCAGAGACCCCACACTCCAAATCTCTATCTGCTCCCAATGGGAAACTACACTTGAAAGATAATTCAAGGCAATCCCCATGTTACCCTATGAGAGAGATAGGCCTTGCAATAGAGAAAAAAGAAATTAGCAGTAATTCACTATTTGGACATTTAAAACACACCAGTACATGTCCTACCTTTTAAATACACTGCACCCTGCCCATGGGGCTGCCTTGGGCCTACTTGAATGCAGTAAAAGGGAAGGTTTGGGTCTGGCAAGTGGGTGCACTAGCCACGTCGAAATGGCAGTTTAAAACTGCACACATAGACACTGCAGTGGCAGGTCTAAAACATGTTTGCAAGGCAACTCATGTGAGTGGCACGATCAGTGCTGCAGGCCCACTAGTAGCATATGATTTACAGGCCTTGGGCACACATAGTGCACTTTACTATGGACTACATCAAATATGCAAATCATGGATAAACCAATCTCCAATACAATTTAGACACATTGCACTTGCACTTTAGCACTGGTCAGCAGTGGTAAAGTACCCAGAGTTCTAAAACGAGCAAAACCGAAGTCAAAAAAATACAGGAGGAAGGTAAACGGTTTGGGGATAACCCTGCAAAAGGGGGCCAGGTCCTACACAACCCCCTTCCAGCCTAAATCCAAGGTAGGCTAATCAATACCTTGATGGACTTCCCTGTGTAGGGCAATAGAACATGAACCTTGGCCCCCAACAGTAGGGGCACTCTCAATTTCTGCACCTCTTTGAATCCAGTTGGACCCCTCTGTCCATACTATCAAGGCCCACTAAGCTAACCCATGGGGAATACTTCTCCTCACCTGTGGATCCCAACTGTGCAGCACCTTACCCTACTTTGCTCACAGATGTATTCTAGTAGGCAGACAGTACCACCATGGCCAACACAGTGGTGTGGCCCATGCCACCACCGGGGTGTAACTCCTGTCCCCAACTCAAGAGCAACTCTGTCCACAAGGACAGCAACACATTGTGGCCACTGACAGCTGTCAGTGACAAGAGCCAGGCCTTAGGCCGTCCAGGGCTCTATAACCTCTGTGGTTTCTTAGAGTGGGGGGGGGGTGGAAGCCCAAGGCGACTGGTACTCTTTGTCCACTCTCCCTCCCACCAGTTCAGGGGTGGTATCCTGAGACTGGTCACTCACCCTAGGGTCTGTACCCTTAGACTGACCAGGAGACAGGGGTGAGCTCTCCCTCCTGGAGTCCCATAGCCTCCTTTTGGGAGGGGTACCCCCAGAATCCAGAACTGCCAGGGTGCTTGTGGCAAGCATCCTGCACAATTCTCCCACCAGTTCAGAGGTGCTATCCTGCAAATGGTCTGTACCTACAGGCTGAGCCTGTGCCTGACAAGCCAAGACTTAAAGAGGAGTGCAACCCCCCCCCAAGAGAAACGCACTCGTCATGTGTTGCGTGAGAGTCTGCCTCGCACTAGTCTCCTGATCCCTGTCCATCAGACAAAGCATGAAGACTCCCAGACAAGAATTGGTGTCACTAGGGTCATTCCTGTGGTGCTCTGATCTCAGAGCTGGCCCCTGACCCTCTGGTTCTCCCACTGGGAACTGCCTCCCCCTCTCACCCCTCCATCGGGCCATCTGCACCCTCCTCTCCAGAGTGGTACTGCCAGACACCAGAACCGGTGGGACGCTTGTGGCAGCCGCCCCCCTCCAAGTTCTCCTGACACTATGGGACTCCCATCAGTGGATGGTCTCCTAGTACAGACCAGGTCCCCTTGCCTGTGCTCCCACAGAGAGCAATCCAAGCACTGGGGCTGGAAATAGGGTACCCTGGGCCTCTGCCCACCCCCACCCATCTTCCAGGTCCAACATACCCCAGGGCCGGCTCTAGGGCGGTGCGATCGGTGCGACCACACCGGGCGTTGACTTGGGGTGGGGGCGTCATTTTTTTTAAATGTGTATCATCATTTTAAAAGCACCTGCTGCCTCATTCCTGGCCTCCAGCAACTTTCAGAAATCAATTAAAATGTCAAGAGAAGTCCCGTGATTAATCGTCTTCCTGTAAAGAGACCGGAGGTTTGTCTAGTGGAAATTTTGACTCATCCTAAGGTAGTACAGAGGGTTAAAATGCCTGCTGCTAAGAAAGTGTACCATGCAGATAACGAAGTGCATATAATGTAAATAGTTCAGTGGGTTACTGCTTCTGTCAGAGAGCTCCTTTTGTTACTGGTCGTTTATAAGTCAAAATCCTAATATAGAACATTGAGCTATTAACTGTCACCCTAGAGCTGCATGCAAACTGCAAGGTATATGTTAGAGCTATATGTTTTTTTGCCCAGTCTTTCACTATCCTAATCTTGTGAAAAGGTTTCATTGGGGTAGAAAACAATTCGTATTATGAAAGAGAACCCTTAACAATGATGTTGCGTTTTAAATTCTGAATATGTGCCTTTCCTAAATAAGAACTTTAACTATATTGCCTACCAGTATCGCTGACATGTCACTACTACACTACACCTTGTAGTACTGTCTGATGTAACATTTCCTATAGACTGATTTACACACATATGATTGTCTCTGTGCAATGTGTGTGTGGTATAAAGTGCTCTGACAGTAAGTAAGTAAGTAAGTAATATTTTTTGTACAGTTAATTAAAACCTTTACAAACGAGCATCTCTTATAAAATTATAAAACTTCAATTTAAAAGTCTAGTAGCCACCGTTAAGAACACAGTAAAAATAGTAAAGAGAGAAAGCCCCCCAAAGCCTTAGTGGGCCAAAGTCCAGATTCTTGATTTTTTTGTAAGCGGAGATTTAGCAGCTATACAGAAAGTAAGATATCCTCCCTGGTCAGAGTCTTAGCAGCAAAATGAGGGAGGCGGTAGAAAGCAGATTAAAGTGCGTAGTGCAGCAACGACTTTTATGGCTCAGTGCAAAGTGGCAGAGGTTAGCCCGTTAATGTTTTTCTTCAAGGCTTGACTGTGCAAGAGTGCTTGGTACTTGGTATAATAAAGGTGCTGTCAGAGACTTTCGCGTGGTGGGTCAGGGAGCCGGTTCCAACCCAGCACTGATGCCGCCTCTCAGGTAATCCGGTTGTACCTTGAGTCTGAGTTCAGCGGCAGTTAAGAATTTTACCAGGCGACAGCTTAGTTGAATATCTTCGCCAGAGAATCATGCTAGCACCACTTGTCTACAGGACCGTATTTGTTTTTTATTGAAGAATGGTCTGAGGAGGGACCGGCGCTCCTGTATTAATTCCCTGCATATGGTGATGATGTGCACTATGTCCTCCTCTCCTTCCCCGCAGAGGTGACAGATTGCCGGCTTCGGAGGGCATAGCCATGGTGGCAAATGGTATGCAGATGGTAATATGCCTAACCGAAATCTCAGAAACTTTTCTTTTGTGGTTTTAGAGAAGTTGGTTTGGAGGTATGCTTGAGGGGTCGCTTTGCTGTAGGACTGTACAGTGAGCCAGCCATGTGCACGTTCTGACAAGACAGCTTTGTCTTGAATGATGGATTCTTTTTTGACAGTGTTATTTACTATTTTTTTTAAGCTTGCCAGGGTCCCTGATGATTCCCAAAGTTGCCGTATCCCCAGCTGGTCCAGTGCAGTGTCCAAGTAATGTCTAGCTGGGCAGGATTCTGAGGCTTGTAGTTCCTTCCACAGGTAGGTGTTTAGCGTGTCAGGCTGCCCTCTTTTAATTTTGTACCAGTTTTTAACGAAAGCTCCTTTGCAGGCCAGCTCTTGTCTTTGTAACCCGAATTCGAGCCTCATTTGTGCAGGGGATGTATATCCTGGCAACCCGTAGATCATTCTCAAGGCTCTTGCTATGGTGCCATTCAGTGTTTCAGCATCTCTCCCTCTCATGGCTTCGCTTCCATAGGTGACAGCTTACCCTGGTATGAGTGGTGCTATAAAACTAAATGAATCTGAGAGACAGTGGCTATGGAGACTTGAGAGGCACTGTTAAAGGGTGCTAGTGAGGGAATCTGTGGCAGAGGTGGTCATTGGGGGGGGGCGCCAACAGACATTGTCGCAAAGGGCGCCACCAGCGCTAAAGCCGGTCCTGACATACCCTATTCACCATGACGCAGGGCCTGTCTGCATGTTTGTACAATAAGCTGAACAAACACCTGCAATGCTTTAGTAAGGCTAGTGTGGGAAGTCCGCATATTTTCAAATGGCACTTGCAGAATGAAAGAATGTTTAGGAAATTGGCTTCCAGGATTACCTTCTAATTTAAGCCTTTATCTGTATTAGCATTTCCATTCTTAGGATAAGAAAGGAGCTTCCTTCCCCGAAATCCAACAACACCTTTTACAAAGCTATCCGTGTCAAAGGTCTTGTCTCACAAAAGCTGCCAGTCCAGGGCCATCTTTGCCGTTTAAGGTCACGGCGTTTTCGCTTTGTGTGTCTTCCTAAGTGCAGAGGGGTCTCCTTGGATGACCAAGCACCATCAGTGGTTGACACAAGTCTCTGTGAAGCTAATGCTGCTTCCTCCCCATAGCGCTAAATACAAGTTTAAAATCCCGACTCGCTTAAAAAAAAGGCATTTCACACAACCTCTGTTTTATGTACTATGACAGTTTACCCTTTCCACACACGCTGGGGAGGAAGTAGAACCGAACTTCGGGGGTGGGGATGTTGTTGACACTTTGAAGTGTGTGCAGTGTGGGGGTAGCTGTCAGAGCCTGGGCAGAATTACTTGTGGGGGCTTCACTTAGAATTCGGAAACAGTGCGTAATATGGAGTATCACTGTATTGGATAAATTGTAGGGAAAAGTGTACATGTCACTTGACTTGGGGACACACATGCCGGCATCAATGAACTAGTTTAGTCATTCTTTAGCACACCTGCGTGCCCTTTCTATTTTATCAAAGAGACAAATGCAGTATGTTTGTGACAGTTTTTTCAGTTGTATTCCAGCGCACTCATTCAGCCTTGAGGTGCAGGGCAGGGATTCTTTCATGCTTTCATAATCTCTAATGTATTTACCTCTGTACTTTTTACACAAAGTAACATGGTTGTTCATTGCTATTGGGCGCTGATATTTCTAAACGCCCAATGCACGTTCGTGGTTTTATTCCGGAAATGCTTGTATTGGGTGATTGTACTCTCATGGGCTGGAGTACCCACATAGTTGAGTCCGTGAGATCTTTGTTTATACATATGTGGCATTGCTTGACGTGTTTGAGTTGGTATACGCAGGCAAAATCACAGGTGGTATAATGGCCCTAGGTGTGCGACAAGCAAGGTGGCATAGAGCAAGAAACCCTCCACTTCAGGGAGCTGCGACTGGTTACGGTTTAAGTTCTTTTCAGACCTAACTCAGAGCTGATCCTATATCTCATTGTAAACCCTATAATGTTGAAGTTTTGATTGGTAATTGAATTGCTAGAAGCAGCCACGCTTGGCCTGCTGGGGTAGCTCATGATTTTTCCCTTTCAGAACACGATTCATGGCAATAATGACTCAATAGCAAACAATATGTGCCTAATGGCACACATCCAAAAATTCTGCTCATTGGCGATTATTGCAGCTGTGATGTCCTCACTTGCTCTGTTTTGTAAGACTATAGGGGAAAAATATTGGTAAGAAGGCAAAGCATGAAAGCATCCATCCGTTAGTAACTTTCCTCATTGCATCACTTGCAAGCACTTATGTAGATCATGTTCTCTGTGCGGACGGCCAGCAAAGGTCATCCTGCCAGGCTGCTCCCAACATTGCAGTCCTTCTCATATTGCAGATGGATGGGTCTTTCACATTCACAGGCCGGCGCCTTTGTATGTCACTGAACATCAAGGGGAACCATAATATGATTATTTCATACTGCTGATGTAGTATATTCGCTTCAATATATGGGCGGAAGTGCATATTAAATCCTAGTGTTATTATATTTTTAAAGTCTTTCTATTCATCTATTTTCTTTTTCTGTTATTTTCCTGCTTTCGTATACTTATTTATCTTCTTTTATACGTCTCTTTTGTAATCTGGTTTCCCTAATAGGCACACCTTTTAGTATATTCCGTCTGGCTTTCATTTCTCCTTTTGCTGTTTTCTGACGTTTTCTTTTTCCTTTCAATATTTTTATGTTCATTCCTTTTTTTCTTCTTTGTTGTGTTATTGGCCTGCCTATAGTCCTCTGCAATTTTAATTTGCTTTTCATTGACTTCATTACACATTGCTTGCTTATTCTTATACCTCTTTGGCTTTCACTGACAATAAATGATTTGATACCCGTGTAAATTTAATCTCACAAGCAATTTCTGAATAGACTAGTACCCGTTGTATGCCAGAGCTGCGCAACGAGCGTTGTAATGTCAGAACTCTCCTTACGGAAAGCAACTGAAATGGACTTTGGGGGATATGCTGTCACCATGACAGGTATCACTGATGCCAAAAGTATGTTTGAAATGACAAAATGGTGTTCATGGATTGAACGTGACATGCACGGATTATAGACACTATGGGGCAGATTTACAAGCCCCTTGCGCCACTTTTGCGTCACTTTTCCCATGTTAAAAATGACGCAAAAGTGGGGCATGGGGCTTGTAAATAAGCCCCTAAACATTTGTACTATCCTGTGATGTTGTTTCCTATAGAAATAGCATCGATATATTATGCATACGCGCTGCTTATTAAAGTGGCGAATTTTCAGAGTTTAGTCGTCGGTTTTGTATTAGAATATTTTAAATACTTTAGATGAAAGTACATACGTTTTGTACTAATTGTGCATTTGTGTGCCAGTTCGAAGCATTGAAGCGTCAATAAGGCCACACGTCTGCAAAAAGTGCTCCCTATTAAATGTGGCATGTCACCAACACATTGACATTGTTATTGGAGAAGATCTCATGTAGCTTCAGGGTTTGACAGGGAATCAAAAGTGTACTCAAAAGCATCTCTTAGCAAATCCTCATCGCACTGAGCAAATCATTCTGGGAGGTTTTGAGGGGCTGGCCCTGCAGGAAATAAGCAATGGCAAAGCAAATAGTTCTGGTCTCTGGATGCTAGAATGATAGACAGTACATTTGTTTTCGGTTAATGTTAGGTCTCAGCTGCATACAACTTTAGTTATGCTTTTAGAGACTAAAACATATTTTTGCTTTTTAACACTGTTTGTAATGGGAGGGCCCAGAAGCTTTCCCAATAATAAAGATTTGCAAAAACAAAAATGGCAAAACAAAATAAGCATTGACAAAGACAAAAAGACCTGGAGCCAACGACATACCGATTGGCTTGACAATCCTTGTTTTATTCTATTTTTGAACTCCATTGCACATGCTTCATGACGCTCTGATGGCTTTTTTGGGCATCGGCTAATGCCAATGGAAACAAGCATTAGCAAACCCAATATCTCAGCCTCTTCACAGCCGAGACCTGTTGGCTATACAAATTCTTGTTTATTGAAAACATGTGACACAAAGTTTCAAAGAAGGGAAAAAACAAGCCAGCACCTATACCTGACAGATATATGCTTAGAATACAAATGTTTTAAATAAAAAAATAGCCATTATATACAACTTTAGTAATTTTAAACTTAACTTCTAACAACACAAGCACCTTGTGATATTTTGAAGAGAAATAGTTTTAAAAATTTGTTTTTTTAATTTTCTGTAAACAAAGTTGACCATTTATTACATTTCGGTCGCATTTTCAAGTAACGTTTCACTTTTATGGCACCCCTATGTTGTTTAAAGAAACTCACAATAAATACATTGTTTCAGTACCTGATATTATTATTGGACAGAGAACAAAATATACAATCAACACAGTGCCACGTAGACACACACCGCCTGATTTGTTTATCTAGGAGACAGGCAGCGGCATAGCAAGTATGCTAGGGAACCTAATGTAAGGTAAGACCAAGACCCCCACACACCATGCTTGTGTAATGAAACGGAGACCTGCTGGCAGGAGTGGCCTCCACACCTCTGAGCCCCGGAACTGCACGATTGAGAGTTACATCCCAGGAGAGAAGGGGACTTCTGCAACAATTCATATTTTTTTTTAAGCTTCATAATTATGAATGAATTGATTGGTTAGTAATGCGCTTAATAACGAAATGTCCAAAGTTATTAGTATATAAGTTGAATTTACAGCAAGAGGATGGCACAATGTGTGAAGATATAGCTAGTTCTATAAAATAATAAACATTGGCGAGCTCTCAAAGCCAAATACATTTTCTTTTACAAATCCAAGAATTTTGATTGTATTTTTTTGTCTTATTTTGTTGCTGTGCCTGTAGTAAACGTTTCAGTGGAGATCACTAGACAAAAGCCTTCTTTGCTATTACAACTTATTTTAAAGTCGCAAATCTTGTCAAAGGTAGTAAACAATATCATGATGTCCAGCCGTCCTGCGGGCTTCTTCCATGAAAGCAGTAAACAAGCACATCTGCTTTTCATTTTTTCTTTCTCCACCTGAGATGAAACCGACCGAGAAAGTGAAATGTGACCAGCTTGACACCAGCCAGACCCCTGTGGCTGTTAACTATTGCCAGGGGCCCTTCCAGTTCCACTTAAAAGCACGAACAACAGGGGGAAGATATGCTAACCTCTCATCTCAGTGGTAACTCTCACAACTTGCCTGACCATCTTCCTTTAAATCTGTCACCGTGGCCTTTAATGTATGGTAATCTGATGCCGTTTCATCCCCTATTATCTTTGAAACTGGTTCCTGATTTGTCTTACTTCTCTCTATTGTGTCATCATTTCCCAGGGAAATTCGGGCTGGATTGTTGCACTTTGCATTTTTAGACAGACGAATGTTATGCCATTTCTAACATAATACACGAGGTGTAGACATGCTAATCTTTAAATAGGTCCCAAGATAGAAGAAAAAGAAGTGAGCGCTTTGTGAGTGGGTTTACCCATCTGCGAGTACATCACCAAAAGGAAGGGTTTGTGGAACTCATGATATGTACTAGGAACACGTTCAACTGCACGGCAGCCACCACATATGGACCTACAGGGTTCTTTTTTTACAATCCTTATTTAAATATTTTAACTTTACCATCCCCATTTCTCTCTAATGCTAAATCGGCAATAATTGTATATCCATGTTTTATAAAAGGTTGGGATCACATTCGATCTTTTTTATTCTCTCATCGAAAATGTACATTATTGTGCACAAGTATGCCTGGACAACAGAGTAATATCATTGGTAGGTAGCAAATACATTAATATGTCACTCTGACCAAAAGGCAGAATAACATCCCCGTGTTCATAATTAACAGGTGCCATGTTTCCTATTGTTAGGTCTTGCCTGCTGACCGCTTTTAACATTTTGTTGTCAAAGGACCTGCTGTGTTGAACATAGCAATTACAACAGGCTTTGGACCAGTCCATTGCTTGGCTTTCTTGTAAATCTCATTTCTTTGCTGCTTGTCTGATGAGTTTCCTTTCTCTTCTTGTGTTTGTCTGCTCCCTTGAAAATTGCTTCTTTGCCATTCCTTTGTTTGGATTACTTGTGAGTCCAGAGTCCGGATACCCAACGATTTGGTGGCAGATATATGGTGCTGGATGACAAAGACAAATGGTTTGCAGCCTATGAAGTGGCTCTAAGAGTGCACGAGGTGCCAGAGGAGTTCTGGTGTGCTAGTTTATTGAGGAATATACCCACAGTGGGGAGGGACACACCCCTTACACTAGAGGTATAGGATCCGATACACACCTATGAATGCCTTTCTAGTCAGACTAACCCCAGAGCGGTATAGGCTCAGATTCAGGGGCAGCTACAAGATTTCATCACAAAGATGAGTGGGTTTCTTGTATTTTGCCAGCAAGGCACTGAAAGGCTGGTTGAGGGGCAGCAAGGTTGATGATTATTCCGGGCTATACAACTTAATTTTAAAGGCGTACATGCTTGATATTTGTTTTCAGAGCTGTGCCAACACATGATTGATCACAAGTTACCTGACCCGAGGAAACTTGCTGAGGAAGCAGATATCTGGGTCAGCACCTGAGTGTCCAAGAAGGCATCTGAGGGTACTCCCAGAAGGGGGGTCAGGGTTCCACCTGAAGGAGGGGGGGGAGCAAAAAAGACAGAGTTCTCTAAAGGGCCCCCAAAAAACTCACAGGGACAAGGTTCTCATTCTGGATCTGACCACCAGAAGAAAAACTACCCTGACAAAAGTCAGCAGCTCAAGACTGCCAAGTGCTATGAGTGCTTTGAGTATAGACAGTACAAAGGGGATCCCAAGTGTCCAAAAAGAGCACCACCTCCCATTGGGGGGAAGACTCCAGGGGTGGCTAGTGTAGTGCTGGGGGAGGAGTTTGTCCCTGTTAATGAGGAGGTGAGATTTTAGTGGGGTTACCCCAGTGTCCCTGGGTGACACCGAGATGGTTCCTAAGATCCGGTTGCCCTCAAATACTACCAAGTATAGGAAATGGGTAGCCATCAATGGGCAAGGGTTTGAGCCTCTTAGGGATACAAGTACCAGCATGGATATGGTAAGGAGTCAGCTGATGTCCCCAGATCTGATGATTCTAAATGCATTCCATCAGGTTGTGATGGTTGACAATATAGAGTGTCACTATCCTGTGGCCCTTGTTCCATTGGAAGGGGGGTTTCATGTCTTCTGAAAGTTGCTGTGAGCCCTGCCATGCCTGTGGACTGTTTGCTTGGTAATGACCTTGAGCACACTATCTGAAAGGAAATGCAGCGCAAGGCTCATGTGAAGATGTTAGGGTTACTTGACTGGATATGTGCTATCACTCGGTCCATGGCTGCCCAGGATGGGAGTCAAAAAGGGCTGGAGCCTGAAACAATGGCCCAGCCAGCTGCTAAGAAGGGGAAAGGCAGACTGCATGGAAAACCAGCCCCTGTATGTATCTCTATTGAGTTGGATGGGGCACCTGCTGTGGTTGACCCAGAGTCCACTGAGGAGGGCACTGTTTCCCTTGGTGACCTGTCTACACATGCTGGATGGCATGAAGAATGAGGACAAACCAAGGGGGAGGTCTGTTGGGCACAAAGGGAGTGTCCAACCCTTCAGGGCATGAGGCAACAGGTTGAAGCCCAAGCATCAGGTGATGCCTTTGGGAGTTATTACATTTACTGGGAGGACAATCTCCTTTACAGTGAGCCTAAGGCTACTGTGCATGGGACAACAAGGCCCTGGTGGTCCCCCAGTGCTACAGGGCCTTCTTACTGGAGCTGGCTCACAAAATTCTCCAGGTAGGACACCAATGCCAAGACAAGATATTTGCAAAGCTTGTACCCTACTTTTATTGGCATAGGATCAAGAATTCCTCAGATGCATACTGTAGGACTTGTGTGGCCTGCCAGGCCAGTGGAAAGACAGGGAAGAGACTGAGAGCCCCCCATAATTCATTGTCTGTCATTGGCATACCGTTGAGAGGGTGGGCATCAACTTTGTTGGGCCTATGGATCCCTAGGTTGCATCAGGCAACAGGTTTATCCTGGTTCTGGTGGATCATGTCACCAGGTACCCAGAAGCAATCCCTCTGAGGACCATGACTGCACCTGCAGTGGAAAAGGCCCTGATGGGGATCTTTATCCGATTTCCACAAGGAAGTTGTGTCTGACAGGGGCACAATCATCATGTCTGCATACATGCAGTCAATGTGGAAAGAGTGTAATGTAACCTACAAGTTCTCCACTTCTTACCATCCAAAAGCAAATGAGCTTGGTGATTGATTCAACAAGTTCCTGAAGGGCATGATTAGATGCATACCTGAGGGCCTGAGGAATAAGTGGGTTATGCTCTTGCCATGCCTCTTGTTTGCCTACAGGGCGGTACCACAGAAGGGAGTGAGCTTTAGCCCATTTGAGCTTCTATATGGGCACCCTGTCAGAGGACCTCTAAGTTTGGTCAAGGAAGGATGGGAGCAAGCTCCCTGGAAGTTTCCTCAGGATGTAGTGAGCTACATGCAGGCCTTCAAGAGCCAAATGGCTGAAATGTGGTAGCAAGCTTCAGACAACTTAGAAACCAGCCAGGCTGTGATGAAAGAGTGGTATGATCAAAATTCTACTACTGTGGCATTTCAGCCTGGGCCGAAAGCGTGGTATATGGAACCTGTAGAACCCAGGGCGCTCTAGGAGCGTTGAACTGGGCCCTATGAGGTGATTGAGAGGAAGAGTAAGGCCGCCTACATGGTGGAGCTCAAGACCCCCAGGCAACACCACAAGGTTCTCCATGTGCTCCATATCAATTGCCCCAAACCCCACTTTGAGAGGTCTGAGCTTACCATGCTGTTGGTGACATGGAGAAGAAGAAAAGGAGAATGAACCTCTCCCTGACCTCTTAGACTCCAAGGAGAAAGATGGGTCTATGGAGGGAAACATCCTTTCCCTCAGCCTAACTTCTGAACAGCAGAGAGAGACTGCCATCAAATGTTGGAACGTGGCTAACAGTCTGCTCTGGTCCTGTTATTTGTTCTCCAGTTCCCAATGGTTATAACATTTGTAGAGAGGATCAGGGGAATGGCAGAGGAGGGGTGTAGCTATGATCTATAGGGAAAATATTACCCATCCCCCATACCCATAGTAGGCTTGGAAGGAGCGGAGGTTATGTGCTTCTGTCTCACCACATCCCCCAATCAATCAGTAGCGGAAGCCCTAATCTATAGACCCAGGGTCCAACTGGATCATTCCTCACCTCTCTGTGCAATGCTCTCACTCCCTTAGCTCTTAGATACTCCCATTTCATCCTTCTTGGTTATTCTAACCTGCACATGGAGTTAGATGAAGACAAATGAAATAACTTCATTGCGGGAGAGTATCTCGGCCATGTCTTTGACCCAGACAGTATTTATTCCCAGACATCTAGCTGGACATGCCCTCAATCAGATCTTCTGTAACCCATCCTTAGAAGTAGATACCCCGATCCCCTTAGTCTGGTCAGATCACTATATGATTAGGTTCAGGTGGACTAGGGTGGGGAGATCTATGTCTCAAAAAGGCTACATATCTAGAGCGGTAAGAGCCTTTCATAAAGTCCAACCAGAGGTTTTCTGTAGGACTCTGGATGACGAAAAGCCCTCTCTTACAGGTGATGTGGACCTGGATGTTGGTCTTATAGACAACTGGATTGGGGCTACTACTCGCGCCCTCGCCCCAGAAAGGAGACAACAGTCATGTCACACTAATCCTTCCAACTGTTGGTATATTTACTCCCTTAAAGAGGCTAAATTAGAGTGAAAGTACTTAGAGAGATAATGGAGGGTGTCATACTGTCCTATTGCCAAAACTTACTACAGTGCATCCTTAAAAAAAGCATCATGAAGAAATTAAGATGGCAAAAAAGCTGTAATTTGAGGCCAGAATCTTAAAACCTGGTAATAATTCCAAAGAGGTACTAAATCACAATCCTATGCACACACATCAATTTACATTTTAATCATATGGCAGTAATCGCACAAAACAAGACGACAAGTAGATTTTTTTTTCTTTCTTTGTCTTTTTAATTCTTTAGGCCCAGCCAACACGTGTTTTGTTGTTAGGCGGTATCACCGCGACTTCTTCAGGGCTGTCTGGCTTGTCTTATCTCCGCTCCGCCGGTTCTACTTCCCACCCGGCTGGTCAAAATATCAGTTAATCTGTCTGTGTATTGGCCTGTTGCTTCCAATAAGGCTATATTCCGGAAGGCTTCCGGTTTTTGTGCAGATATCCAAACGGTCGCCGGAAGAATATAATAAGAGGAGCGTACTCGCTTCAAGGAATATAGCCTTATATTAGCAGTAGATATACACAAGGCTGATACTGAAATGTGCATATTTTCATACAAGTGCATTGATTTATCTTCTGCGGGGTTCATATCACTGAAACCTGGCAGGCATTCAAGCTTGACTGCATATTGGTTGAATAAATGTGGAAATATACCAGTTTCAACTTAATTTTTTCACAAAACCCATAAAAAATATGGATAAATACAGATAAAGTTGACAAAAAATAAATATGGATTAATACAGACAGAAATGTCAAAAAAATAAATACCATAAAACTGGGAGCTCTAATCATAAATAACACACCGACTCTGATGTCTCCACCACCAAAACGTATACCTGTTATCTGGCCATTCTTTCCAAACTCCCTCTGCGAAATTAAAAATATATAAAGAAAACATATGTGGTCTTCCGACTTGTTGTACCATATACATTAGCACCTAACTCCATCAAAGAGGAGCAGGAGGTATGCTGGATGTTGTTTTTCCCTTCCTCGACCATTGTCATCTCATTCCCATCACAGCCTCCCTAAACATGGACCTTTCATGCAACAATCCTTCCAAAATCCCTAAGTGTTTCCGTCCCCATCACAGGTATTGGAAATATTCCGGATCAACACCATCATTGATGCCTAAGCCTTGTACTTTACAATTCTGAGGCTCTGGGGTTTGAAGTTCATGACTGGTGCATCTCATTTCAATATGTCCCTCTGGAAGTACATAAAATCAGCACCACCAGAAATTAGGATCATGGTGTGTGTTAGACCTGGCATCCTTGGCGTGGTTTCCCCTGACTTTTTGCCTCTACCTCCTGTATTTTTGACACTGTGCTGGAATTCGTTTTTGCTGGTTTAGATGCTTTGGGCACTTTGCCACTGCTGATCAGTGCCAAAGTGCAAGTGCGCCCTGGTTAAATTGTTATTGTGATTGGCTATCCATGATTGGTATATTTGCTTTACCAGTAAGTCCCTAGTAAAGTGCACTGAGTGTGCCAGGGATGGTGATTCAAATGCTACTAGTGGGCCTGCAGCACTGATTGTGCCACCCACAGGAGTAGCCCTAAGATGGTGTCTCAGGCCTGCCACTGCAGTGCCTGTACGCAGTTTGTGAACTGCCATGTTGTCCTGGCCAGTGTACACACTTGCCAGGCCTAACCCTTCCCTTTTCTTACACATTGGACACCCCTATGGTAGGCCCAAGGTACCCCGCTGGGCAGGGTGCAGTGTATGTGAAAGGTAGGACATGTACTAGTATGGGTAACATGTCTTGATAGTGAAATACTGCCAATTTCGTTTTTCACTATTGAAAGGCTATCCAGTAGCGGCCCGTGGTGGGAGTGCTGCCGGGCGGTGACGTGGGGTGGGGGAGGGGCAGGGTGGGGGGTAGTAAAGTACGGAATACGGCAGTATAGAGGTAAGTAGACATATAAATAAATAAAACGAATTTCGTTGCGCGCGCTGCATCGCCAAATGCGATGCAGCGCAACGAAATTCATTTTATTTATTTATATGTCTACTTACCTCTATACGGCCGTATTCACGTACTACCCCCCGCCCCACGTCACCGCCCAGCAGCACTCCCACCACGGGCCGCTACTGAGGCTATCTTGCCCATAGGATAACATGGGGAATGCTGTGTAACATGGTTACCTGCATATCTTAGAAACACGAGGGCACCACATTACGATCCCCATCAAGCTGCACAACCAATTTCCAATGAATCCAATGAATTAAATTCATAGTAAACTTTTCAATTATTCCTCAATTATATCCAATGTTATTCATCCTTTTTTTTCTTCACCCTTTGTTTTCAATTCATTTTACTCATTGCACCCTGAACTGGTTTGGACTGGGTCCAGGACCCCTCACATATGGAGAACAAAGACTTTTGGGGTATAAATACAAGAGCTGAAACCCCTGAAGTTTAGACTACTACTTCCTGATCAAGAGGAATCCCTGCCAACGAAGATCAGCTGAAGAGACTGAAGGAGAAGTACTGCCCAAGTGTGTCTAGGGCTGGCCTGCAGTTTGCTGTTTCTACTGAGGAGAGATCTAAAGGACTTTGCTGTGTGCTGTGTCCCCCTGCTTGAATAAGGACTTTGCTGAGTGCTGTGTCGATCTGAAGAAAAGTCTCCAAGGGCCTGAGAAGAAGCTGGCCTCCTGTTTCTGAAGTCCCAGGCACAAAAGGACTTCACCCCCAACCTCCCTGAACTTCCTTGCTGGGAGTTCCAGTCTGCCAGGAGGGCCTGTAACTGTGTGTGAGGCCTCTCTTGCTGTTGGGAGCTGGAAGCGTGACGCAACGAGAGAAGCATAACGCCGCCGCAGCAGCCGCTGTCGCATCATCGAGAAGCATGTCGCCGCTGCCGCTGTTCGCCGCCGCAACACCGGAGAAGCGTGTCGCCGTCAACGAGGGTGTCGTCGCATCACCGGAGGAGCGTGTCGCAGGGCCGTGGCATCCTTCAGCCTGGGACGACTCCTGGTGGCCAACATCACTGGGAACAGCCCCGCCACCCACCGACCACGTACGCAACTGATGGAGCAGTAAAAATAAAAAAATTTAACCCCTAACAAATTATATAATTAATTAATTAAAAATGTTCGTTTAAATGTATTAATCAACATTGTATATGTGGGAATGGTAATATGCCAATGTATGTGCTAAATAATCTATTAATGAATGTCCGTGTGTCTAATCATAACGTAAGAATAAAAAGCGTACTAAATAAAATAAATGCATGTGTGTGCTTCATAGAAATAAAATGTGTCGTTGCAAAAACAATAGTGATGGTAAGTAAGGAGCAGCTTAAATGTCGCTTTTTGCTAGGTAACAACTAATTGGGGTACGTAGACGGGAGGGAAACGAAAGGGATATTTTTCTCTATTTTAATTATGTTTTATTTGCCTCAAATTAGTGCTTCTAAAGTAGAACCGAGTGGCGAGATAAAATGGCCGCCAGTGGGAAGATGTGCGCAGGCGCAAGGGGACACGTGGTACGGGATGAGATTGAAGAAATCTGGAGCCGCGTGATGTCTCTGAGAGGCTAGGATGCAAGAAATGGTCAAGGCTGGTGTGACCTAATTGAACTGATAGTGTGCCGTGATGATCAGGAGAGAGTCCGTGGGAAAGGAGCCCAAGAGAAAGGACAATGACTGCGGAGTTCTTGAATGTGTCAAAAGAAGATACAAATGAACTGATCGAATCGGATGGAAATGTTTAAGCGTATGGGAAAGGAAATGATCCAAGGACCCTTGAATCCAAGAGAACTTGATTAAAGAATGAATAAGCTGACATGCATGGACCAATGAAAGAAAAGCGTGATATTAATGTTGCAACAGTTAGTTAGCAAAGTTAGAATTGGGGTATAAGAGGGCCTACTCTTAGTGGGAGGGGTTTTTCAGTTGCAGTCAGTTCCAGGGAAGTTCCAGAGAGTTGCAGTTCGAGAGTCGTGGTTGCAGTAGAGGAGACGGGTTGCAGGTAGCTGATGCTGACGAGCTGAAGTTGCTGTTGCGGTCTTAACTTTACAGTTGAGTATGAGAATCAGGCTATTTCTAATCCCAAAGTTAGGTTAGAAATCATTAGGCTAAATTAGGAAGCTAGGCAGGTAACTAAGGTTTTTGGCTTCATGACAAAATTTCCTTTCTGCAATAAATTGATTATGCTTAATAAAATTGTGAATTTAAAATGAATAATTGAATAAAGTATTAAATCTTTTCATGCTTTTAAAATTATATAAAATTTAAGATTCTTTAAAAACCAAAATGACTCAGTGGTTATTTTCCTAAATGATTGTGACATGAGTAATTGGTTGATTGTGATTCAGCTGGTCTTAATCACTATGAACTAATTTCTTAAATGAATGATTCATCGACAAAACAATGAGCAGGAATATCTTAAGAAATAATTAAAAGAAAGTGATAAATTAAGGTAAATAGATATCCTTGCTCTTCCAGCGGTACACAAAATGGTGTTCTCCATTTAGTTCTCATGCTTCTCCTAGGAGTACAGAATTTCATAAAGGTGTAAAAGGAAATCCAGGAGTGTATGTGTGTGTGTTTAGGCGATGTTTATGGGCCCCATCGTCATGTGGATATGAGAAATATAGTTTGCCCCTGGATGACCTATAAGTAACCTGGGAGGAGGATAGTTTTTATTGTACGCGCTGCATCAGATTTCTTGGTAGCAGAGTTATGGTTTTCTATAGATTAGTTTAGTGATTATTGTTTATTGATTATTGATTATTTGATGACTAACACTATATGTTGAGTCGCGTTATGTTATATGTAAGTTTTCACGCTTCTGGGATGTAGGAAGTGGAACACGTGTGGCAAGAGAAGTCACATGGAATTTGGTACATGGTCTGAATTCATTTTTTGGTTATAACGCAGGTTGTGTTATGTTAGGGATTTCGGTGTGAAAAGTGTGTAAATGAAATAGCAAATCACGTTTACTTGTGAAACTTTGGCCTTAATTCTCAGGAGCCTAGTCTCCACATGTGTCTTATCCCCAGAGAAACGAGTAAATTGTTTGTTTGAAAGAAGGGTAAGGTAGAGGGAAGTGCTACTTTATCGGCAAAAGCAAATAATTCTGTGGTAGGGTAGAGGTAAGCGCTGCCTACTGGAAAAACAGGATTCTTGTGTAAAAGGACAAAGCTGTCACTTTGTTTAGCGAATCAGACTATGGAATTGTTTATTTGTTGTAACTAACGAAGAAAACTGTAAAAAGAAAAATTGCCGATAAATTTTGTAAAGGAGGGGTAAAGAGTAGAAGTGACGTGAAAAAGTGCCGCGCTAGGATTGGTCAGTGCACTAGTCACGTGAATACAGAGCAGGAGTGACGTAGAAAAGTGCCGCGCTAGGATTGGTTGGTTCGCGGACGGTGGAAATTGTTCTGATTGGTACGTTAGTGTGAATCGCGCTGTAATTGGACGAAGTTCCGTACACAGAAACAGCGTTAGAGTAAAGAGAAAACAAATAGAAAACATGCCATATTACGAGTATGAAAGGGAGAGAACGTCATGGACGACGAAATTGAAGAATTTCTTTAAGAAAGACAAAAAGGTTGTGACTAGAGAGGGACAAGTAATTCCTCCGCCGAAATCAGCAGCTTCACATATGATGCTGAAATATGGATATCATACGTGCATATGGTTGGATAATTGGGTAAAATATACAAAGAATGATGGAGCATTGGCTTTTCCTGAAAATGGTTCTTTTAATGTAGCGATTTTACGGAATTTAAAAGAAAAGATGCTTAAATTGGAACCTAGACCTAGACCGACACAGTTTGAGGCTTTAACAGAATGGGAAGATGAGATGTACGAGAAAGAAAGATTCAGAGGTATGAAAGGTTATGAGTTCGTGCCCGGAAGAATGTGGGGAATGAATCATGAGGACAGAATAAAACGATGGAGATGTGCTAACATGACAGGAGGTTTGTTTCCAGCTTTTACAGTTGAGGAAGGGACTAAGAAAAACGGACTGAGAAAAAGAAACATTTAGAGAGAGAAAAGTATATGCATGAGAGCGAAACGGATGACGAGTTGCTGGAAGATATATTAAATAAAAATCCACCTCCGTATCAGCAGAATTCTACAGTGGTGACACCAAATGCGCCACCAATAGAAGCTATGCGAAATGAAAGCCCAGGAAAAAGACAAGAAATAAATAGGTCACAAGAACAAATAAGAACTTCCCAAATTGAGGGAATAGAAAATGATAGTGCAAGAGAATTGGCAAGGACAACAAAAGAACTAACTGAGAAAATTAGAGAATTAACAAAGAATATGGAAGCAGTTACCGTACCCGTAACAATAGGTCCAGTAATACCAGTTTTCGAGAATCAGAAAATTGATGAACGATCTTTGGTGATTCCCTTGAGTTCGCAATTCCAAAGAGAAAAGGAAAGAATAGAAACAAGTCCAGGTACGAGCAATTTGACTAGTGTTTACAGACCAAGTCCACCTGAAAATTTGACAGTGAATGAGTGTAGCGGTAGGAAAATGCCTATGGTAACTGAATCTGCAACAGTGACACCTGAAAAGAGTGGAAATTGGACAGAAATAAATAGTACTCCTATAGGTCCGACTCCTGATGAGTTAAATGAGTGGATAAAAGCTTTTAAAATAAAAGAAACGGAAGAAAAACCATTAGATGTGATCAGATTGAAGATTGACATGGAAGAATTAATTCTAGGAACGATTGGTACAGAAAAGATAAAGAATTATCAGGATGATGAAATAATGTTTCTGTGCAAAAGTATAACATGGAGGGCAAAGAATTTACATGACAAACTAGAAGAAGTGGCCGGTGAGATTGGAATAGATTTTGCAAAAGTAAAAACGTTGCAGAAACCATACAGAGTAGATTTTTGTGAAAAAGATATTGAAAATTTGAATACAGCAGGAAGGCTGACACAGATAAAAGAGTTGATTGTTTTGTTGAGAAAATGGGGTGATGTGGACAGATGGAAGGTTAGATGGACAAAGAAGAATGAGAAAAGTGTAGACAAAGGTTCATTGGCTTTTATGATAACAGAAAAGGAACATGTTGTTAAAGAGTACCCTATGAGAGAAACTCCAGGTGGTAGTTATGTGCATGTTCCCTGGACTAGGCAGGACATCCTGTCATTTACAAATGACTTTCCAAAGTTAAGAGAAAAGCCAGTTGAGTGGTACCGACAGGTAGAAAGGTTTGTAAAGGTCTCGAAAGTGTTGTGGATAGATTTGGATGGATTGTTTGACATAGTAGTACCAACGGATCTGTGGTCAGAATGTAAGATTACAGTTGACTGGCCAACTACAGAATATCCAAGAGATCCTAAGACAGGAGCTCCAGGACCAGATGTGATGAAGAAATATGATAAGGTGATTACCTTTTTGAAAAATAAGATTCCTCCAAAAGAGACAGATTGGGTTAAGATTGATAGAACTACACAGGAAAGCAAGGAGAGTGTACATGCATATTATGAGCGATTGTTATTGGTTTTCAAACAGTATAGTGGTTATGAGGAATTAAGTGAGAAGGATATGAGTCATTTTGTATACCGATTTGTATTTGGCTTAAAACAAGAAATAAGTGATATGATTAAGCAACATATGATAAACTGGCAGAATGCAAGTGTAGATGAGGTGCTGAGGTATGCTAAGTATTGTAGTGATGAAATAGAGAGTAAACAGCGTAAGTTGAAAGAAAAAGCAATGTGGGCACAAGTGAAAGTGGCAGAAAAACAAGAAGCTCAATTGGATAATAATAATGGAAACGAATCAGGACAAAATAAGATGCGACCAAATATAGGTAAAGGAAAAGGACAAGTGAGTCTAGAAGAGGCAAAGAAGAAATGGCCATGTCATAATTGCGGAAAATTAGGGCATTGGAGAAATGAGTGTAAGTTCCCACCTAAACCTAATCCGGAACATCAATCATTAACTCCACAGGTGCAGAATGAGGTAGTTGTTCAACAAAGTCAGGTGCCACAACCACCACTTCCCAACACTGTTAACCAGCAAAGATACAGTACAGAAACAGGATTCTACGGAGGAGAGCAGGTAACACAGTTGCCGAGAGCAGCTAACATTTCCCAGTATTGGTTGCATCAGAGTGAGGATGACCCGGATGAAAGTTTCTGACGGTGCGCAAGAGAGGGGAAAGAGTGCGTGCTTGGCGCAACTCTAGAGGTAGATCAGTCTGGTCCCTTTGTGGATGGAGAAGTGAATGGAGCAAACGTAACATTCCTTGTCGATACTGGAGCTACCCGTTCTACTGTTAGGTCAGTGGAAATTCCGAACCTTCCTCTCTCAGGTGAATGCATCCAAGTGGTAGGAGTTGCCAATCAGCAGATTAAAACCCCACTTACTGAATTGGTAGAAGTAAAAATTGGTTCTTTTAGGAAAATGCATAAATTTGTAGTGTGCGATTGTAGTCCTGTAAATCTTCTAGGTCGTGACCTCTTGTGTAAAATGAATTGCACAATTTATTGTACACCAGATGGAATTGGTTTTCAGACTTCAGACGAAGATGCTTTGTATAAAGTAACTTTGATGAATCAGGAACCTGAAATGAATGGGTTATTTCCTGCATTTGATGCAGGAAAACTTCCAGAAGAATTAAAAAGTGCAGTGAAAGAAAGTGTGTGGGATTTTACAGGAGAAGACATTGGATTAATGAGAGAAGTTGATCCCGTAAAAGTGACAGTGAAAGAAGGGATAAGTTATCCAAACACGCCACAGTACAAATTAACTCCAGAAATAATTGAAGGAATAACTCCTGTGATAAATAAGATGATTGAACAGGGAATTCTGAAAGAAATCATGAGCAGTCCATGTAATTCACCTATTATGGGACTGAAAAAGCCAAATGGAACATACAGAATAGTACAGGATTTGAGAAAGATCAACAAAATAGTTGTACCATGCTGTCCAATAGTGCCAAACCCTGCAGTGATTCTATATCAAATTCCGCATGAAGCTGAGTGGTACACTGTGATAGATTTGTGTCATGCATTTTTCTCTATTCCTTTGCATCCAGATAGCCAGCCATTATTTGCATTCCGTTTTGGAGAGCGTATTTTGGCATGGTGCCGAATTCCTCAGGGGTATACAGAGAGCCCCTCAATTTTTAATCAGATTCTAAAGAAATCTCTGGAAGATTTAAAAATGCCAGAAAAATCAGTGATGGTGCAGTATATCGATGACCTATTGGTGGCATCGAAAACCAAAGAGGCATGTGTAAGTGACACAATTGCTTTACTGAACCATTTGGAGAAAAGAGGACATAAGGTGTCCCCTTCAAAATTACAGTTTTGTCAGAAAGAAGTCCAGTATTTAGGACATAAAATTGAGAAAGGAGTGCGGAAAATAGCGACAGAAAGAGTAAGAATGATTCAAGGAATGAGAGCACCAATGACTCAAAGAGAGGTAAGAATGTTTTTGGGAATGGTTGGATATTGTCGACAATGGATAAGTGGATTTTCTTTGATTGCAAAACCATTACAAAAATTGACAAAGAAAGATGTAAAAGACCCTTTTGAGTTAAACAAGGAAGAAATGAAATCTTTCAAAGAATTGAAAAAGAAACTGTGTGAGGCCCCTGCATTAGGCATGCCTGATTATGAGAAAGATTTTGAGTTATACTGCAGTGAAAGAGATGGATGTGCATTTTCAGTACTGGTACAAAAACATGGCACCATGAAGAGGCCTATAGCTTACTTTTCAGCTGTTTTAGATCCTATAGCAAAAGCATTGCCTGGATGTTTGAAAGCAGTTGCTGCTACTTGTGTAAGTCTGGAACAAAGTGAAGGTATAGTGATGGGGTATCCACTGAGAGTATATGTTCCCCATTCAGTAGAAATTCTTTTGACAAGAACAAAAACACAGTACATGACACATAGTCGGCTGACTAAGTACGAAAAAGTCATCTTGAGCGCAGAAAATGTGACCATAGATAGATGCATAAATGTAAATCCTTCGACTTCATTGCCAGATGAAGAGAGTATAATTGAACAAGATGAAGTAGATCATGATTGTCTGAATGTGCTGGAATATTGCACAAAACCAAGAGCTGACATAAAAGATGAACCGTTAAAGGAATCCGATTATGTCATGTTTGTAGATGGTTCATGTTTACGCACAAAGGAAGGAGTGTTAAGCGCAGCTTATGCAGTATGCACAGTGGCAACTGTAATGGAAGCGTCTTGTCTGAAAGGAGTTAGGTCTGCCCAAGTTGCGGAACTAATTGCTTTGATTCAAGCATGTAAATTGGGGAAAAATGTACGAATCACGATTGTGACCGATAGCCAATATGGTTTCGGCATCGTACATGATTTTGGCCAGATTTGGTCACAAAGAGGATTTTTGACATCTGCAGGAACACCTATCAGAAATGGAGATTATGTTAAAAAACTGCTTGAGGCGATACAGCTGCCTAAACAAATAGCTGTAGTGAAGTGCAAGGCGCATAAGAAAAACGAAGATTACATAGCGGTTGGCAATAATTATGCTGACGAGATCGCTAGATATTGTGCGGAAAACATGGCGTCCCTGAACAGAAATAGAGAAAGGGAGCATGTCTCTTGTCCTTTGCTTTTCACTAATGCAGTCGAAACATGGGATGAAGTAAGGCAGTTACAAGAAACAGCAAGAGATGAGGAAAAGGATTACTGGATTAAAGCAGGATGTAGAAGACAGGAAGATAATGGAGTGTGGGTATATAGAGATGAAAGACCAGTTATGCCTGATAGCATGATTGCAGACATGGCACGGATGTACCATGGACAAGCTCATATTGGGAGAGATGCAATGATCAGACTTTTTAGACAAACTTGGTATAATCCAAAATTCAGAGCCATTGCTGAAAGTCTTTGTCAAAGATGTCTTATTTGTCAACAATTTAACCCAGGAAGAAAGACAGTAGTGAGTCTAGGAACAATAGGACGAGAAGGAGGTCCATTCACAAGGATACAGATGGATTTTATTGAGATGCCCCCTAGTAACAGATTAAGATATGTTCTGGTGGTCGTCTGTTTGTTCTCTCGTTGGGTGGAGGCATACCCCACAAGAAGGAATGATGGAACAACAGTGGCAAAACTTATGCTACGAGAGTTCATTCCGAGGTATGGTTTTCCAGTCACAGTTGAGACAGATAGAGGAACACATTTTCAAAATGAGTTGATCCAATTGATTTGTGAAGCATTGAGTATTAAACAAAAACTACATTGTGCTTACAGACCCGAAGCTTCTGGGGTAGTAGAGCAGATAAATGGAACAATTAAAAACAGATTAGGAAAAATGTGTCAAGCTACAGGACTCAAATGGCCAGATGCACTGCCTCTTGTTCTGATGACCATCAGAAGCATCCCTGAAAAGAAAACGGGACTCAGTCCTCATGAAATGATCATGGGACGAGCAATGAGACAAGCCCACGTACCAGTCAACAAGTTATTGACAATAACTGATGATCTAATACTGGATTATTGCAAAGGACTGGCTGATGTGGTGCGTTCTGTGTTTCATCAGGTTGGACCGGATGCGACCACTCTTGAAAGAAAACCAGCCCACGACTTGAATCCAGGAGACTGGGTCCGTATTAAAGTCCACAGGAGAAGAAACTGTCTAGTTCCGCGTTGGGATGAGCCAAGACAGGTAATCCTAGTAACAACGACTGCTGTCAAGTGTGCAGGAGTAAAGAACTGGGTTCATGCCAGCCACACAATCAGAATTCCAGAACCTACAGATCGACATGTGAGTCGGCGTCTGGAAGTGTGGGATAAAAGTTTAACGGCGGGAACAACCAAGATAAAAGAAAGGGTGCCAGAACTTGAAGATCGACCTGAAAGTCGACATCTGGAGACCCCAACGGAAAACACCTCTAGAGAAGAAGAGGAACAAGAAGAAGAAGAAGAAAGAAATTCAGAAGTTCCAGAACTTGAAGATCGACCTGTAAGTCGACATCTGGAAATATCTGACACAACTTCAGGATCTGATGATTCAGCTGCAAATTGGGAAGAATTCCGAAAGAGAACTTGGGGTTATAAACCAATTAGAGAAGAAACTGAGCAAGAAATTGAGTTAGATGAACAACCAAGTACAAGTTATGGTGGAAATCATTCAGAAACAATATTAATAGATGAAGTAGGGAAAGAAGTACACAAAAAGTTAGAAAATCGAGAAGAACCCCGAGGAGCAATAGGGATAGATAGAAAAACAGGAGAACAGGGAAATTCAGAAGCAGGTAAGGAGGAAAACACCAAATCGGAAGAACCCCGAGGAGGGACAGTGATAAGGGAAAACGAAAAGGAGAAGATAGATCCACCAGTAGGAGATGACGAGATTATAAGTTTCAAAATAAGAGACAATAGAGAGACAGTTGAAACAGAAACAGAAGAAAGTGGAGGAGAGGAAAAAGCAAAGACTGAATCAAGAAAAAGAAATTGGAGGTCGGAAAGAGAAGAAAGAGAGGGTGAGGTAAAAAGGCCAAGAAAAGGAGATAATTGGCCCAACAGCTATGTAAGAAAATTGAGATATAGAATAATAAGAGCAGAAGATGAAGATGCTGAACAAGTAAATGAAGTAACAAGTCAAAAGGGACAAGAAAAACCCAGTGGAAAAAGATTACAAAAGTCCAAAAGGACAAGGAAAATAAATTCAAAATTTAAGTCACCTGAGTGGCTGTATATTGCACTAACAGATTACAAAGGAGAAGAAGAAAACACTCACGGAAACCAGAGACTGAGAAGTCGAATGGGAAAAGGTGAGATGCAACAAAAGGACTGAAGTGAAGACTTAAAGTGCTTCTGCCGGACGTGACAATTTTACTGGATGTGACAAATCACCGGATGTGACAACGAAAGAATTCTGGAGAGAATTAAAGAAAGTACCAAGCAAAGACTTTTTGAAAGCAGAGTGGCGTCTAAGTCATTTTGAGGTGTAGTGACACAATTTTCTGAAAATTTAACAAGTAGAAAAAGAAAATGGAGAATAATGAGAATAGAAGAAATAAATGTGAATTTGTAAAGAGATGGTGCAAAATGTGCTGCTTTTGTACAGGGTTATTAATGACCATATGGATAGTTTTAGCAATCACAATTCCAATTAGCGTGGCTGTGATAGAAGCAAAGAATGATACTAAACAAGAAAAAGAAACTAATATTAAAGAACAAGTTGTTTTAAGAAGTAGTGCAGAGTTGCATAAGGATAGGTCAGTAACAGATTTCTCAAAGAATGTTTTTACAAAGTTGTTGTATGAGTACGTAAAAACAATGGAAGTAAGAGATTGTTATGTTTGTATGCAATTGCCTGCATCAGTATCTGAAGGTGTGACTTATCATCACTTACCTTTGACTTATGGAATAACATGTAGTGTAATAGCAAGTTTATTTTATAAAACAGGTAGATTAGAATCGTATTATACTGATATAGATAAGATATTTGCAAACATTCCTGTAGTGCCAGAACTTAACAAAGTGAAACCAGCAAAGGTTTTAGGAGAATTCTTTTTAGAACATAGAAAATTAACGTTAGAAGAAATAGTTAGTAACAACCTTACCTGTGAGTTAAAGAAAGAAGAAAAAGTATTTCTAGACATGGTTGAAGAAAGAAGAATGAAATTTCAAAAAGACGCAGTAAAAGAGGAAGAAAAACGTTTATGGACGTTTGAGGAAGGAAATCATGAAGGGAAAAAGATAAATGCAGCAATGACATTAGACTGGCCGCAAACAGGAAAGTTGTGCATTAGGAGAAATAAGACAGTCTATGACAATTACTTTGTAGGTTCCAGTGTCTGCCATGACAATTATCAAATTCTGGGAGGTTGGGGATTCAAAGGTGGAAAAGATCCAATATTTCCAGGTATCTATTATATTTGTGGGAATAGAGCTTATTACAGGTTACCGGACCATTGGTATGGAACTTGCTATGTAGGCCTGGTCTTTCCAAAAATCTTTCACATGGACAGAGAAGAAAAGGGAACATACAAAATGATTAATGGATTTAAACGTAGAAAGAGGGAAAGTTTTTCAGAAGTTGTAGGAGATATTTTTGGAGCATTGATACCAGCAGTGGGAATATCTTTGAATGCATTTAAAATTCGGAAGTTATCCACAGTAGTAGATCGTTTGTCTACAGATACTGCGGGAGGGTTCTTAATGGTAAATACCGAAATGGTTGCCATGAGAGCTATGGTGATGCAAAATCGGCTTGCCCTTGATATTCTTTTGGCAAAAGAGGGTGGAGTCTGTGGAATGTTGAAAGTCCAACATTGTTGTACTTACATTCCGGATAACAGTGAAAATATACAGAAGTATATTACAAATATTACAAGTCTGCACAAAGAATTAGTCCCACTGGAGGTTGAAAGTGTTTTGGGAAAACTTGGTAGAGGGTTTTCCTCAGTAGCAAATTGGTTAACTAGGATGAGTAAACTAGTAATAGGGAAAGTTATAATAGTAGCAACTATAGTGATATTGTTAGCCATGACATTGAAAATAGTAATAACATGTATAAAGAGAAAAGTAAGACAGAATAAGATAAGAAGAAATAACAGAATAATGAGAGAAAGAGAGAGAGAAATGGGTGAAATTGAGTTGGAGAAAATGAAAGAAAGCATGTATAAAGAGACTAAAAGGCAAGATGAAGAAGAGACAGAGATATGAATAACAGAAAGTAAAGGATGAAAGACATGCTGCCTGAAAAGAAGTATGACTTGGGTTTTATGTGGTGATTTAAAAATCACCAAAGGGGGATTGATGGAGCAGTAAAAATAAAAAAATTTAACCCCTAACAAATTATATAATTAATTAATTAAAAATGTTCGTTTAAATGTATTAATCAACATTGTATATGTGGGAATGGTAATATGCCAATGTATGTGCTAAATAATCTATTAATGAATGTCCGTGTGTCTAATCATAACGTAAGAATAAAAAGCGTACTAAATAAAATAAATGCATGTGTGTGCTTCATAGAAATAAAATGTGTCGTTGCAAAAACAATAGTGATGGTAAGTAAGGAGCAGCTTAAATGTCGCTTTTTGCTAGGTAACAACTAATTGGGGTACGTAGACGGGAGGGAAACGAAAGGGATATTTTTCTCTATTTTAATTATGTTTTATTTGCCTCAAATTAGTGCTTCTAAAGTAGAACCGAGTGGCGAGATAAAATGGCCGCCAGTGGGAAGATGTGCGCAGGCGCAAGGGGACACGTGGTACGGGATGAGATTGAAGAAATCTGGAGCCGCGTGATGTCTCTGAGAGGCTAGGATGCAAGAAATGGTCAAGGCTGGTGTGACCTAATTGAACTGATAGTGTGCCGTGATGATCAGGAGAGAGTCCGTGGGAAAGGAGCCCAAGAGAAAGGACAATGACTGCGGAGTTCTTGAATGTGTCAAAAGAAGATACAAATGAACTGATCGAATCGGATGGAAATGTTTAAGCGTATGGGAAAGGAAATGATCCAAGGACCCTTGAATCCAAGAGAACTTGATTAAAGAATGAATAAGCTGACATGTATGGACCAATGAGAGAAAAGCGTGATATTAAGGTTGCAACAGTTAGTTAGCAAAGTTAGAATTGGGGTATAAGAGGGCCTACTCTTAGTGGGAGGTTTTTTTTTCAGTTGCAGTCAGTTCCAGGGAAGTTCCAGAGAGTTGCAGTTCGAGAGTCGTGGTTGCAGTAGAGGAGACGGATTGCAGGTAGCTGATGCTGACGAGCTGAAGTTGCTGTTGCGGTCTTAACTTTACAGTTGAGTATGAGAATCAGGCTATTTCTAATCCCAAAGTTAGGTTAGAAATCATTAGGCTAAATTAGGAAGCTAGGCAGGTAACTAAGGTTTTTGGCTTCATGACAAAATTTCCTTTCTGCAATAAATTGATTATGCTTAATAAAATTGTGAATTTAAAATGAATAATTGAATAAAGTATTAAATCTTTTCATGCTTTTAAAATTATATAAAATTTAAGATTCTTTAAAAACCAAAATGACTCAGTGGTTATTTTCCTAAATGATTGTGACATGAGTAATTGGTTGATTGTGATTCAGCTGGTCTTAATCACTATGAACTAATTTCTTAAATGAATGATTCATCGACAAAACAATGAGCAGGAATATCTTAAGAAATAATTAAAAGAAAGTGATAAATTAAGGTAAATAGATATCCTTGCTCTTCCAGCGGTACACAAAATGGTGTTCTCCATTTAGTTCTCATGCTTCTCCTAGGAGTACAGAATTTCATAAAGGTGTAAAAGGAAATCCAGGAGTGTATGTGTGTGTGTTTAGGCGATGTTTATGGGCCCCATCGTCATGTGGATATGAGAAATATAGTTTGCCCCTGGATGACCTATAAGTAACCTGGGAGGAGGATAGTTTTTATTGTACGCGCTGCATCACAACCTAGGGGTCATCCTCGACCCCACCCTCTCCATGACTAAGCAGGTCAACGCCGTTTCCTCATCCTGCTTCAACATCCTCCGAATGCTCCGCAGGATCTTCAAGTGGATCCCCACCGAAACAAGAAAAACAGTCACCCAGGCCCTCGTCACCAGCAGGCTGGACTACGGAAACGCCCTCTACGCATGGAACGACGGCTAAGCTCCTGAGACGGCTGCAACGCATCCAGAACGCCTCTGCACATCTTATCCTCGACATCCCCCGACGCAGCCACATCACACCCCACCTGAGAGACCTGCACTGGCTCCCTGTCAACAAGAGGATAACCTTCAAGCTCCTCACCCACGCACACAAAGCACTCCACAACTCCGGACCAGCCTACCTCAACAGACGACTCAGCTTCTACACCCCCACCCGCCAGCTCCGCTCGACCAGCCTCGCCCTCGCCACAGTCCCCCGCATCCGGAAAATGACCGCCGGCGGCAGATCCTTCTCCCACCTCGCCGCCAAGACCTGGAACACCCTCCCCACCAACCTCCGACAGACCCAAGACCTACTGGCCTTCAGAAGACTCCTCAAGACCTGGCTCTTCGATCAGTAGCAGCACCACCCCCTTCTTCCCCCAGCGCCTTGAGACCCTCACGGGTATGTAGTGCGCTTTATAAGTGACATGATTGATTGATTGATTGATTGATTGAAGTGCACCGCCGCTGATCGCCGCCGCATCACCGGAAAAGCGTGTCGCCGTCACCGAGGGTGTCATCGCAACACCGGAGAATCATGTCGCAGGGCCTGTCGCGGCTCCGAAGATCACCGAGTTCGCCGCACGGCCGTCGGGCGTGCACGCATCGCATCTGCAGTGTCGCATTGCAACAAAGACGCCATTTCATCGCATCACACCGGATCAGCGCAACGCATCAAGGCGCCATTTTGTCGCACCGGAACCGGCGCGCAGGTAGAACCGACGCATCGCCTTCACTGCGCCCCTTTTTGCTTGTTTTGCGTTACGCATCCCAGGTACTTTGAGACTGAAAGTGTCGCATTTGAGATCTACAAGTTTATTTTTGCAACAATCCTTTTTAAAGACATTCTACTGAGTTTTGTATGTTGGATTTTTGTCGTTTTGGTCTTGTGTAAGTTAGATAAAGATACTTTATTTTTCTAAACTGGTGTGGTGTCCATTTGTGGTGTTTTCACTGTGTTACTGTGAGTGTTAGTACAAATACTTTACACATTGCCTTTGGGATAAGCCTGTCTGCTAATGCTAAGATACCAAGGGGGTGAGCAGGGGTTATCTAAAGTGTGTATCCCCCTTACTCTGACTAGAAGCAAGGGTCCCTACTTGGACAAAGATACCTACCTCTGCCAACTAGAGACCCCCAGTTCTAACATTGGTGGTCAGCGGTGAGGATTTGAACTTGTATTTGTACTTGACCCACAGTGATTGGTGTACATCACTAGATTAGTGCAGACCACTATGCAACCACATACTGTGTTCTTTTTGGTTTTTGGTTCTATTTTTGAGTAACTCTTAAAGAAAGCATCATGTCTCAGAAGGGGAATGCAGCAAGTGAAAAGGCAGAATTGGAGTTCAACATTGAGGATCTGTATTCCTACAAGGTAGACCAGCTTAAACAATTCTGCAAAGATTTGGGATGTCCCACAAGGAGTAGCGCTAAGAAAGATGAGCTACAAAAGGCCTTAAAAGCCTGGTGGGAGGCCAAAGGAGCTGCAGGAGGAGAGGATGCAAATGAGGAGGTGGATGACCAGGGGAATGGGTTTGGGCCACAGGATTTGCCTGTGCCAGGAGTAGCCCCCAGGGCTGTCAGCATCCATTCCGCAGGAAGTCTCTCCCGGGAAGAGCGGGAAGAGAACCAAAAGATCAGAGAACATGAGCTGGAAGTCATGAGGCTCAAGATGAAGCAATTAGAAATGGAAAAAGAAATCCAGCACAAGGCAGAGGAGAGGGCTCGTGCCTTGGAGGAAACGAAATTGCTTTTGGCTCATGAGTTGAGCATGAGGGAGCTGGACCTGAAGGCCAAACAATTGGAGTCCAGCTCAAATGGTGGCAGCGCACAGCCAGTGCAAGGGGGTAAAGTATACATACCCAAGGATATAGTGCAGAATTTCCAGAAGGGACAGGATATTTTTGCATGGTTTGAGTCATATGAGATGTCTTTGAGGATGCATGAGGTGCCTGAAAAGAGCTGGGGGGCGGGCCTGTGGAAGCATATTGAGGCGTCAGGGACCGCAGTTTTGACACCTTTAGAGAAGGAGGGTGCCCTGACTTATGCCAAAATGAAGGAGGCTTTATGCCTCAAGTATGGGCTCACCCCAGAACAGTATAGAGTGAGGTTCAGGAACTCAAAGAAGAATGATTCAGACACCTAGGTTGAATGTGTGAGAGTGTACACCCGCGCACTGGAAGGTTGGATGAAGGGCAGCAAAGTTACTGATTATGAGGGGTTGTGCCATCTAATTAGTTGGGAGCACTTGAGCAGTCTATGTGTTCCAGAGCTGCGCCAGCATTTTTTGGATAGTAAGTTAACTAATCCTAGTGAGCTTGCTAAGGAGGCGGACCGCTGGACCAGCACCAAGGTCCACAAGGGGATTGTGGGTACCACAGCCAAAGGTGGGCAGGGTCCCCAGCAGAAGAGTGGGGGGACAAAGGTAATCAAAAGGAGTTCTCTAAGGGCCCCAAAATAATGCAGAGGGAAAGGGGTCCCAGCCCCCAACCTAAGACGTCGCAGCCCCCTAAGGGCGGGTGTAACTTACAGGGTCCCCCCAGGTGTTACCACTGTGCTGAGAGAGGCCACATAGCCCCTAAGTGCCCCAAGAAGTCCCAAGCCTCCACTGGTGCTCCGTCACCAGGTTTAGTGAGTGTAGCTTTGGGAGAGGAATTAGTTTCCAGTGAGGGGGAGGAGCAAGCAGTCATGACCCTTGTCTCACTAGGAGACAGAGAGATGGTCCAGGAGTCCTACTTGCCTGAGAACACTAAAAAGTACAGGCAGTGGGTGACCATCAATGGGAGGAGGGTGGAAGCTCTGAGAGACACAGGAGCCAGCGTGACATCTGTGAGGTGTCAGTGGGTGTCTGAGGAGCAGGTCATTCCTGATGCACTTCACCCTGTAGTTGCAGTGGACAACTCAGTGCGCCTCTGCAAAGTGGCGCAGGTTCCCTTTGAGTGGGGGGGGTCTCAGGTTCCTTGAAGGACGTTGTTAGTCCATCCATGCCTATAGACTGTCTGCTAGGAAATGACCTGGAGAGATCCCCATGGAGGGCGGTGGAATGCCAGGCTCTTTTGGAGATGTTGGGTCTGCCTGAGTGGGTTTGTGTGACCACTCGGTCAATGGCAGCCAGTAGGGGTAAACAAGCCGACCTGGAGCCTGAAACAGTGGCCCAGGTACCTGCCAGGAAGAGGACGGGCAGGGGGCGTGGGAAACCAGCCCCCACAATTCCCACGGTCCAGGAGGAGGCAGAACCTGAGGGGGATGCCCTGGAACCTACAGGGGAACAGATAGCCGAACTGGGAGACCTGCCTGAGCTGACCCATTGGCAGCAAGAAGGAGGTCCCTCCAGGGAGGAGTTCTGCAAGGTGCAGAGAGAATGCCCTTCTCTCATTGGTATGCGGAAACAGGCCGCAGACCAGGCAGCAGGTGGCGAGTCCAAGAATCATCTCATTTACTGGGAGGATGGGTTACTCTATAGTGAGCCTAAGGTCACTGAGCCCGGTGCAGCCTGTGTGCTGGTGGTACCCGAGCGCTTCAGGACCTTCCTAATGGGTCTGGCTCATGACGTGCCTCTCGCAGGTCATCTGGGGCATGACAAGACCTACCAAAGGCTTGTCACCCACTTTTACTGGCCCCAGATGAAGACGCACGTTGGTACACACTGTAGGACTTGCCAGACTTGCCAGGCAAGTGGCAAGAGTGGAGGGAAGTGTAAGGCTCCCCTCCAACCCTTTCCCGTGGTGAGCACCCCTTTCGAGCGGGTGGGCATTGACATTGTGGGGCCTCTGGAACCCAAGACAGCCTTAGGCAACAAGTTTATCTTGGTCTTGGTGGACCATGCCACCCAGTACCTGGAAGCTGTCCCTCTCCGGACAATCCCTGCCCCGTGGTGGGCCGTGCATTGATGGGGATCTTTTCCCGTGTGGGGTTCCCCAGAGGGGTGGTCTCTGACCGGGGTACCAACTTCATCTCGAAGTACATGAAGTCTTTGTGGGAGGAGTGTGGGGTAACTTACAAGTTTACCACTCCTTACCATCCTCAAGGGAATGGGTTCGTTGAGAGATTCAACCGAACCCTGAAAGGCATGATAATGGGCCTTGCGGAGCCCATGAGACGGAAGTGGGACGTCTTCTTACCATGCCTGTTGTTTGCCTACAGGGAGGTGCCTCAGAAGTCCTTAGGGTTCAGTCCCTTTGAACTCCTGTATGGCCACCCTGTTAGAGGACCTCTCAGTCTGGTGAAGGAGGGTTGGGAGAAATCCCCTGGTAAGACCCCCCAGGATGTGTTCAGCTATGTGCTGGCCTTCCGCAACCAGACTCAGCGCTTCAGGAAACTCGCTCAGGCGAACCTTGAAGCTAGCCAGGAAGAAATGAAAAGATGGTATACCAGAATGCCACTCTGGTCGAATTTCAACCTGGGCAGAAGGTGTGGGTGATGGCGCCAGTGGAGTCTTGTGCGCTCCAAAACAAGTGCACTGGGCCGTATGAGGTGATGGAGTGCAAGGGCGATGTAACCTATCTGGTTGACTTGCAGTCTCCCAGGAACCCTTTGAGGGTCCTACACATGAACCGCCTCAAGCCACACTTTGAGAGGTCTGATGTGACAATGCTCCTTGCCACAGATGATGGGATGGAGGAGGAAAGTGACCCTCTTCCTGACCTCCTGTCAGCAGAGGAGCAAGATGGGTCAGTGGATGGGGTAAACCTCTCTCCCACACTGACCCCAGAACAATAGAGGGACTGTCGCCATGTGTTGGGTCAGTTCGCCTCCCTGTTCTCCCTGACACCAGGAGTCACCAATTGGTGCGTCCATGATGTGGACACTGGGGACAGCCTACCTGTGAAGCGGAAATTTTACAGGGTAGCTGACAAGGTGAGGGCCAGCATCAAGGAAGAAGTTTCCAAGATGTTGGCGCTAGGGGTGATTGAGCCCTTGAGCAGCCCGTGGGCTAGCCCAGTGGTCTTAGTACCAAAAGCTGCTGCACCCGGTGCCACTCCAGAACTCAGGTTTTGTGTGGACTACCGTGGGCTCAATGCGGTCACCAAGACTGACGCACACCCCATCCCCAGAGCTGATGAGCTCGTGGATCAGTTAGGCGCTGCCCAGTACCTCTGTACGTTTGATTTAACTTCTGGGTACTGGCAGATTGCCTTAACTGAGGGGGCCAAGGAGAGGTCAGCGTTTTCAACGCCAGAGGGGCACTTCCAGTTCCGTGTCATGCCCTTTGGGTTGAAGAACGCCCCTGTCACGTTCCAGAGACTGGTCAACCAGGTACTGTCTGGGCTGGAGGAATTCAGCGCCGCATACCTGGATGACATTGCTGTGTTCAGCTGCAGTTGGGAAGAACATTTGCAACACCTCTGCGAAGTGTTGAAGGCTTTGCAAAGGGCAGGCCTCACTATCAAGGCCAGCAAGTGCCAGATAGGGCAGGGATCTGTGGTGTATTTGGGACACCAGGTAGGGAGCGGCCAGGTGGCGTCCCTCCAAGCGAATATTGATACCATTCTGGCTTGGGAGCCCCCCAAGACCCAGACAGAGGTGAGAGCCTTTTTAGGACTCACCGGGTATTATCGCTGATTTGCCAAGGGATATGGCACCATTGTTGCCCCCTTGACAGAGCTGACTTCAAGGAAGCAGCCCAGGAAGGTGATCTGGACCGATGCCTGCCAGACCGCGTTTGATGCCTTGAAAGCTGCCATGTGCACGGCACCCGTGCTCAAGGCGCCTGATTTCTCCAAAGAGTTTGTGGTGCAGACAGATGCTTCAGAGCATGGAGTGGGAGCAGTACTCTCACAACTGAACGACCAGGGCTTGGACCAACCCGTAGCTTTCCTTAGCAGGAGGCTACTTCCCAGGGAACAGAGGTGGAGTGCAATTGAAAGGGAAGCTTTTGTTGTGGTCTGGGCACTGAAGAAGCTAAGGCCCTACTTGTTTGGGACTCACTTCCGGGTTCAGACAGACCACAGGCCCCTCAGATGGTTAATGCAGATGAGGGGTGAGAACCCAAAACTGTTGAGGTGGTCCATCTCCCGACAGGGAATGGACTTTACGGTGGAACACCGCCCTGGTACAGAACACGCCAATGATGATGGTCTGTCCAGGTTCTTCCGCCTTAGTGATGAGAACTCCCCAGGGGATGGTTAGTTCTCCCCACTTTTCAGCTGGAGGGGACACGTGTTAGACCTGGCATCCTTGGCATGGTTTCCCCTGACTTTTTGCCACTACCTCCTGTATTTTTGACACTGTGCTGGAATTCCTTTTTGCTGGTTTAGATGCTTTGGGCACTTTGCCACTGCTGATCAGTGCCAAAGTGCAAGTGCTCCTGGTTAAATTGTTATTGTGATTGGCTATCCATGATTGGTATATTTGCTTTACCAGTAAGTCCCTAGTAAAGTGCATTGAGTGTGCCAGGGCTGGTGATTCAAATGCTACTAGTGGGCCTGCAGCACTGATTGTGCCACCCACAGGAGTAGCCCTAAGATGGTGTCTCAGGCCTGCCACTTCAGTGCCTGTGCGCAGTTTGTGAACTGCCATGTTGTCCTGGCCAGTGTACACACTTGCCAGGCCTAACCTTTCCCTTTTCTTACACATTGGACACCCCTATTGTAGGCCCAAGGTACCCCCCTGGGCAGGGTGTAGTGTATGTGAAAGGTAGGACATGTACTAGTGTGGGGAACATGTCCTGATAGTGAAATACTGCCAATTTCGTTTTTCACTATTGAAAGGCTATCTTGCCCATAGGATAACATGGGGAATGCTGTGTAACATGGTTACCTGTATATCTTAGACCAAACAAAAGGACACTGTTCCTGAGGCAGGGTGTAACGTATCACCCAAAGCCCATAGAAAGAAAGATAAAGAAGAAAGAAACCTAGGTGTAATGGAGACCCACTAGTTGGAGGGAAAGAACAGGTCTTGCCTCCTGTTGCCCTTCACACACCCGAAGGATGTCATGCTTCATCATCGGGCATTTGCTCCTCTTCGGGCCGGCGTTGCAATGCCCCACGGGTCCCCGAAGGGTCACTTTATCGGAGATCTTTAGGAGGGATGCCGGATGGTGCCTGCGGGTATGTGGGGTGTGGGTCCTACAAGAGGGAAAAGGTACGTGCTACGTGAATTAAAAACTGTCCAGGGGTTAAAAGGGGGGTAATACCCATAGTAATATGCAACCCCGTGGGTAGAGTGTGTTACCCCATCAGGCTCAATTTGCCTGGGTGTAATAAGTCGGTCAACATGTTTGCGCCCTTGTTGCCACAGGGGTCATTGGCGCTTCTTCAGGACCAGAAACAACAAAATGTGGTGAAGTGCACGTGAATTGAGAATAAAAACAAATACCCTCAGAGTAAATTAAGGCGGGCCAGCAAACTGTCTGAACCTACAGTGTGGCAAATAGTTAAAACCGCTCCGGATCAAAACCTAGGAGAGAAAGACAAGATAGAACACAAAGAAAGTGCATCAGTCCAACTTGATGCAACATAGTGTGCCACAATCGTGTGCACATCATACCACAGTCAAAAGACACCAGAGATAAGGCAACCCGTAGTGGACCGTACAACCCTCTGTGGAATCCCAGATCTGTCCCCCGGTGAAGCCGAACATGGAGAACGCCAAGAGACTGCTCATCACTTGGACGGCCCCGACGTCGACCGCCAAAGGTACCCAAAAGGGGGCATAGCCGCAATATGGGGAAGCCTCAGCTTCATTATTTCGTACCCACATAGGCAACTAGTCAAATGTGTGGCAAGTTTTGGTGAACCCTCCACGCATCGTGTGGGAAGGCCTGAGTGTCAAGGCGGTACGAAATTTGCGTAACCGCGATACACTGCTCCCCCAGAGAGGCCACGTACAGAACCCAAGACCCTTGCTGTTACATCACAAGACTCACATTCAATAATAATGATTCAATCCTTACCCATCACTATCAGGAGAAATGCTCCAATGGCTAGAGGTGATGGACACCCGCACCTTGTCGGGCTAAGGGAGGAAACGGTCTCCCAATGAAGTGGTTGCCACATCTCGTGTGTGAAACTTATATGTTTTTATAAGTATGGGCACACCGAGCATTGATGGCTCGGGAATACGGCAGCCTCGATAGTTCGTGTGTCTGTCTGCTTATGACTGTTCCTTATATTGTTTCCTCCCTTAGCCCCACAAGGTGCGGGTGTCCATCGCCTCTAGCCATTGGAGCATTTCTCCTGATAGTGATGGGTAAGGATTGAATCATTATTATTGAATGTGAGTCTCGTGATGTAACAGCAAGGGTCTTGGGTTCTGTACGTGGCCTCTCTGGGGAGCAGTATCGCGGTTACGCAAATTTCGTACCGCCTTGACACTCGGGCCTTTCCCACACGACATGGAGGGGGTTCACCAAACTTGCCACACATTTGACTAGTTGCCTATGTGGGTACGAAATAATGAAGCTGAGGCTTCCCCATATTGTGGCTATGCCCCTTTGGGTACCTTGGCGGTCGCCGTCGGGGCCGTCCAAGTGATGAGCAGTCTCTTGCGTTCTCCATGTTCGAGCTTCGCCGGGGACAGATCTGGGATGCCACAGAGGGTTGTACGGTCCACTACGGGTTGCCTTATCTCTGGTGTCTTTTGACTGTGGTATGATGTGCACACGATTGTGGCACACTATGTTGCATCAAGTTGGACTGATGCACTTTCTTTGTGTTCTATCTTGTCTTTCTCTCCTAGGTTTTGATCCGGAGCGGTTTTAACTATTTGCCACACTGTAGGTTCAGACAGTTTGCTGGCCTGCTTAATTTACTCTGAGAGTATTTGTTTTATTCTCAATTCACGTGCACTTCACCACATTTTGTTGTTTCTGGTCCTGAAGAAGCGCCAATGACCCCTGTGGCAACAAGGGCGCGAAACATGTTGACCGACTTATTACACCCAGGCAAATTGAGCCTGATGGGTAACACACTCTACCCACGGGGTTGCATATTACAATGGGTATTACCCCCTTTTAACCCCCTGGACAGTTTTTAATTCACGTAGCACATACCTTTTCCTCTTTGTAGGACCCACACCCCACATACCCGCAGGCACCATCCGGCATTCCTCCTAAAAGATCTCCGATAAAGTGACCTTCGGAGACCCGTGGGGCATTGCAGCGCCGGCCCGACGAGGAGCAAATGCCCAATGATGAAGCATGACATCCTTCGAGGTGTGTGAGGGCAACAGGAGGCAAGACCTGTTCTTTCCCTCCAACTAGTGGGTCTCCATTACACCTAGGTTTCTTTTTCTTCTTTATCTTTCTTTCTATGGGCTTTGGGTGATACGTTACACCCTGCCTCAGGAACAGTGTCCTTTGTTTGGTCTAATTATTATGTTTGAGTAGCATGGACACTGGACCATAATCTGCTCCTTGGTCCCCCCTCTTTCTTGGTTTTGGTTGAAACAGTTGCAGCACGGCGGCTCAGCCGAGGGACCTTATCTCTTTTCTATCCCCTCTTTCTTCTATTTTTCACACACGAGATGTGGCAACCACTTCATTGGGAGACCGTTTGTGAACCAGCCGTGACACCCACATTGTGGCTGGATACCCCCCCCCCCCGAGTGTGGGATAAATGAGGGGCCCTTTATTGGATATAACTGGCATGGTACCCCGTAACATTATCACAAGTTTAGAGGGGTATTGAACCGTACAGCAGAGAGATTGTTATCTTTATATTGGAACCCCTACGCCTGATTTGACTAATCCACACACGCTTGGCGCAACGGTGACTGTTAGTATTAACCATTATGATAACATTGCCTTCAACCAACACGCCCATACACAGGCGCTGGGGACTAGTTCTCCCTTTGGACACACGCGCATTTCGAGCTTGTACCTACGCATGCGTGCATTTAATCAGCACGACATAGCGTCCCGGAAGGAGAAGCCGCCCCTGGCACCAATTACCTACACTATTTAGTCTGTGCCTTGCCTTATTTGATTCTCTTTCGGCAGGCGCTTGGACGGGGTAGGTGCTCTGGAATCAGCACCCATAAAAGTTTGTAAGTAAGGAGCGTGTGTGTTTTTATAAGTATGGGCACACCGAGCACTGATGGCTCGGGAATACGGCAGCCTCGATAGTTTGTGTGTCTGTCTGCTTATGACTGTTCCTTATATTGTTTCCTCCCTTAGCCCGACAAGGTGCGGGTGTCCATCGCCTCTAGCCATTGGAGCATTTCTCCTGATAGTGATGGGTAAGGATTGAATCATTATTATTGAATGTGAGTCTCGTGATGTAACAGCAAGGGTCTTGGGTTCTGTACGTGGCCTCTCTGGGGGAGCAGTGTATCGTGGTTACGCAAATTTCGTACCGCCTTGACACTCGGGCCTTTCCCACACGACATGGAGGGGGTTCACCAAAACTTGCCACACATTTGACTAGTTGCCTATGTGGGTACGAAATAATGAAGCTGAGGCTTCCCCATATTGTGGCTATGCCCCCTTTTGGGTACCTTTGGCGGTCGCCGTCGGGGCCGTCCAAGTGATGAGCAGTCTCTTGGCGTTCTCCATGTTCGGCTTCGCCGGGGGAGAGTTCTGGGATGCCACAGAGGGTTGTACGGTCCACTACGGGTTGCCTTATCTCTGGTGTCTTTTGAATGTGGTATGATGTGCACACGATTGTGGCACACTATGTTGCATCAAGTTGGACTGATGCACTTTCTTTGTGTTCTATCTTGTCTTTCTCTCCTAGGTTTTGATCCGGAGCGGTTTTAACTATTTGCCACACTGTAGGTTCAGACAGTTTGCTGGCCCGCCTTAATTTACTCTGAGGGTATTTGTTTTTATTCTCAATTCACGTGCACTTCACCACATTTTGTTGTTTCTGGTCCTGAAGATGCGCCAATGACCCCTGTGGCAACAAGGGCGCGAAACATGTTGACCGACTTATTACACCCAGGCAAATTGAGCCTGATGGGGTAACACACTCTACCCACGGGGTTGCATATTACTATGGGTATTACCCCCCTTTTTAACCTCCTGGACAGTTTTTAATTCACCTAGCACATACCTTTTCCCCTCTTTGTAGGACCCACACCCCACATACCCGCAGGCACCATCCGGCATTCCTCCTAAAAGATCTCCGATAAAGTGACCCTTCGGGGGACCCGTGGGGCATTGCAGCGCCGGCCCGACGAGGAGCAAATGCCCGATGATGAAGCATGACATCCTTCGGGGTGTGTGAGGGCAACAGGAGGCAAGACCTGTTCTTTCCCTCCAACTAGTGGGTCTCCATTACACCTAGGTTTCTTTTTCTTCTTTATCTTTCTTTCTATGGGCTTTGGGTGATACGTTACACCCTGCCTCAGGAACAGTGTCCTTTTGTTTGGTCTAATTATTACGTTTGAGGAGCATGGACACTGGACCATAATCTGCTCCTTGGTCCCCCCCCCCTCTTTCTTGGTTTTGGTTGATACAGTTGTAGCACGGCGGCTCAGCCGAGGGACCTTATCTCTTTTCTATCCCCTCTTTCTTCTATTTTTCACACACAAGATGTGACAACCACTTCATTGGGAGACCGTTTGTGAGCCAGCCGTGACACCCACATTGTGGCTGGATACCCCCTCCCGAGTGTGGGATAAATGAGGGGCCCTTTATTGGATGTAACTGGCATGGTACCCCGTAACATTATCACAAGTTTAGAGGGGTATTGAACCGTACAGCAGAGAGATTGTTATCTTTATATTGGAACCCCTACGCCTGATTTGACTAATCCACACACGCTTGGCGCAACGGTCACTGTTAGTATTAACCATTATGATAACATTGCCTTCAACCAAAACGCCCATACACAGGCGCTGGTGACTAGTTCTCCCTTTGGACGCACGCGCATTTCGAGATTGTACCTACGCATGCGTGCATTTAATCAGCACGACATAGCATCCCGGAAAGAGAAGCCGCCCCTGGCACCAATTACCTACACTATTTAGTCCGTGCCTTGCCTTATTTGATTCTCTTTCGGCAGGCGCTTGGACGGGGTAGGTGCTCTGGAATCAGCACCCATAAAAGTTTGTAAGTAAGGAGCGTGTGTGTTTTTATAAGTATGGGCACACCGAACACTGATGGCTCGGGAATACGGCAGCCTCGATAGTTCGTGTGTCTGTCTGCTTATGACTGTTCCTTATATTGTTTCCTCCCTTAGCCCGACAAGGTGCGGGTGTCCATCGCCTCTAGCCATTGGAGCATTTCTCCTGATAGTGATGGGTAAGGATTGAATCATTATTATTGAATGTGAGTCTCATGATGTAACAGCAAGGGTCTTGGGTTCTGTACGTGCCCTCTCTGGGGGAGCAGTGTATTGCGGTTACGCAAATTTCGTACCGCCTTGACACTCGGGCCTTTCCCACACGACATGGAGGGGGTTCACCAAAACTTGCCACACATTTGACTAGTTGCCTATGTGGGTACGAAATAATGAAGCTGAGGCTTCCCCATATTGTGGCTATGCCCCCTTTTGGGTACCTTTGGCGGTCGCCGTCAGGGCCGTCCAAGTGATGAGCAGTCTCTTGGCGTTCTCCATGTTCGGCTTCGCCGGGGGACAGATCTGGGATGCCACAGAGGGTTGTACGGTCCACTACGGGTTGCCTTATCTCTGGTGTCTTTTGACTGTGGTATGATGTGCACACGATTGTGGCACACTATGTTGCATCAAGTTGGACTGATGCACTTTCTTTGTGTTCTATCTTGTCTTTCTCTCCTAGGTTTTGATCCGGAGCGGTTTTAACTATTTGCCACACTGTAGGTTCAGACAGTTTGCTGGCCCGCCTTAATTTACTCTGAGGGTATTTGTTTTTATTCTCAATTCACGTGCACTTCACCACATTTTGTTGTTTCTGGTCCTGAAGAAGCGCCAATGACCCCTGTGGCAACAAGGGCGCGAAACATGTTGACCGACTTATTACACCCAGGCAAATTGAGCCTGATGGGGTAACACACTCTACCCACGGGGTTGCATATTACTATGGGTATTACCCCCCTTTTTAACCCCCTGGACAGTTTTTAATTCACGTAGCACATACCTTTTCCCCTCTTTGTAGGACCCACACCCCACATACCCGCAGGCACCATCCGGCATTCCTCCTAAAAGATCTCCGATAAAGTGACCCTTCGGGGGACCCGTGGGGCATTGCAGCGCCGGCCCGACGAGGAGCAAATGCCCGATGATGAAGCATGACATCCTTCGGGGTGTGTGAGGGCAACAGGAGGCAAGACCTGTTCTTTCCCTCCAACTAGTGGGTCTCCATTACACCTAGGTTTCTTTTTCTTCTTTATCTTTCTTTCTATGGGCTTTGGGTGATACGTTACACCCTGCCTCAGGAACAGTGTCCTTTTGTTTGGTCTAATTATTATGTTTGAGGAGCATGGACACTGGACCATAATCTGCTCCTTGGTCCCCCCCCCTCTTTCTTGGTTTTGGTTGATACAGTTGCAGCACGGCGGCTCAGCCGAGGGACCTTATCTCTTTTCTATCCCCTCTTTCTTCTATTTTTCACACACGAGATGTGGCAACCACTTCATTGGGAGACCGTTTCCTCCCTTAGCCCGACAAGGTGCGGGTGTCCATCACCTCTAGCCATTGGAGCATTTCTCCTGATAGTGATGGGTAAGGATTGAATCATTATTATTGAATGTGAGTCTCGTGATGTAACAGCAAGGGTCTTGGGTTCTGTACGTGGCCTCTCTGGGGGAGCAGTGTATCGCGGTTATGCAAATTTCGTACCGCCTTGACACTCGGGCCTTTCCCACACGACATGGAGGGGTTCACCAAAACTTGCCACACATTTGACTAGTTGCCTATGTGGGTACGAAATAATGAAGCTGAGGCTTCCCCATATTGTGGCTATGCCCCCTTTTGGGTACCTTTGGCGGTCGCCGTCGGGGCCGTCCAAGTGATGAGCAGTCTCTTGGCGTTCTCCATGTTCAGCTTCGCCAGGGGACAGATCTGGGATGCCACAGAGGGTTGTACGGTCCACTACGGGTTGCCTTATCTCTGGTGTCTTTTGACTGTGGTATGATGTGCACACGATTGTGGCACACTATGTTGCATCAAGTTGGACTGATGCACTTTCTTTGTGTTCTATCTTGTCTTTCTCTCCTAGGTTTTGATCCGGAGCGGTTTTAACTATTTGCCACACTGTAGGTTCAGACAGTTTGCTGGCCCGCCTTAATTTACTCTGAGGGTATTTGTTTTTATTCTCAATTCACGTGCACTTCACCACATTTTGTTGTTTCTGGTCCTGAAGAAGCGCCAATGACCCCTGTGGCAACAAGGGCGCGAAACAGGTTGACCGACTTATTACACCCAGGCAAATTGAGCCTGATGGGGTAACACACTCTACCCACGGGGTTGCATATTACTATGGGTATTACCCCCCTTTTTAACCCCCTGGACAGTTTTTAATTCACGTAGCACGTACCTTTTCCCCTCTTTGTAGGACCCACACCCCACATACCCGCAGGCACCATCCGGCATTCCTCCTAAAAGATCTCCGATAAAGTGACCCTTCGGGGGACCCGTGGGGCATTGCAGCACCGGCCCGACGAGGAGCAAATGCCCGATTATGAAGCATGACATCCTTTGGGGTGTGTGAGGGCAACAGGAGGCAAGACCTGTTCTTTCCCTCCAACTAGTGGGTCTCCATTACACCTAGGTTTCTTTTTCTTCTTTATCTTTCTTTCTATGGGCTTTGGGTGATACGTTACACCCTGCCTCAGGAACAGTGTCCTTTTGTTTGGTCTAATTATTATGTTTGAGGAGCATGGACACTGGACCATAATCTGCTCCTTGGTCCCCCCCCCTCTTTCTTGGTTTTGGTTGATACAGTTGTAGCACGGCGGCTCAGCCGAGGGACCTTATCTCTTTTCTATCCCCTCTTTCTTCTATTTTTCACACACGAGATGTGGCAACCACTTCATTGGGAGACCGTTTGTGAACCAGCCGTGACACCCACATTGTGGCTGGATACCCCCCCCCCCGAGTGTGGGATAAATGAGGGGCCCTTTATTGGATGTAACTGGCATGGTACCCCGTAACATTATCACAAGTTTAGAGGGGTATTGAACCGTACAGCAGAGAGATTGTTATCTTTATATTGGAACCCCTACGCCTGATTTGACTAATTCACACATGCTTGGCGCAACGGTGACTGTTAGTATTAACCATTATGATAACATTGCCTTCAACCAACACGCCCATACACAGGCACTGGGGACTAGTTCTCCCTTTGGACGCACGCGCATTTCGAGCTTGTACCTACGCATGCGTGCATTTAATCAGCACGACATAGCGTCCCGGAAGGAGAAGCCGCCCCTGGCACCAATTACCTACACTATTTAGTCCGTGCCTTTCCTTATTTGATTCTCTTTCGGCAGGCGCTTGGACGGAGTAGGTGCTCTGGAATCAGCACCCATAAAAGTTTGTAAGTAAGGAGCGTGTGTGTTTTTATAAGTATGGGCACACCGAGCACTGATGGCTCGGGAATACGGCAGCCTCGATAGTTTGTGTGTCTGTCTGCTTATGACTGTTCCTTATATTGTTTCCTCCCTTAGCCCGACAAGGTGCGGGTGTCCATCGCCTCTAGCCATTGGAGCATTTCTCCTGATAGTGATGGGTAAGGATTGAATCATTACTATTGAATGTGAGTCTCGTGATGTAACAGCAAGGGTCTTGGGTTCTGTACGTGGCCTCTCTGGGGGAGCAGTGTATCGCGGTTACGCAAATTTCGTACCGCCTTGACACTCGGGCCTTTCCCACACGACATGGAGGGGGTTCACCAAAACTTGCCACACATTTGACTAGTTGCCTATGTGGGTACGAAATAATGAAGCTGAGGCTTCCCCATATTGTGGCTATGCCCCCTTTTGGGTACCTTTGGCGGTCGCCGTCGGGGCCGTCCAAGTGATGAGCAGTCTCTTGGCGTCCGTACTCTGAGGGTATTTGTTTTTATTCTCAATTCACGTGCACTTCACCACATTTTGTTGTTTCTGGTCCTGAAGAAGCGCCAATGACCCCTGTGGCAACAAGGGCGCGAAACATGTTGACCGACTTATTACACCCAGGCAAATTGAGCCTGATGGGGTAACACACTCTACCCACGGGGTTGCATATTACTATGGGTATTACCCCCCTTTTTAACCCCCTGGACAGTTTTTAATTCACGTAGCACGTACCTTTTCCTCTCTTTGTAGGACCCACACCCCACATACCCGCAGGCACCATCTGGCATTCCTCCTAAAAGATCTCCGATAAAGTGACCCTTCGGGGGACCCGTGGGGCATTGCAGCGCCCGGCCCGACAAGGAGCAAATGCCCGATGATGAAGCATGACATCCTTCGGGGTGTGTGAGGGCAACAGGAGGCAAGACCTGTTCTTTCCCTCCAACTAGTGGGTCTCCATTACACCTAGGTTTCTTTTTCTTCTTTATCTTTCTTTCTATGGGCTTTGGGTGATACGTTACACCCTGCCTCAGGAACAGTGTCCTTTTGTTTGGTCTAATTATTACGTTTGAGGAGCATGGACACTGGACCATAATCTGCTCCTTGGTCCCCCCCCCCTCTTTCTTGGTTTTGGTTGATACCTGTATATCTTACCATAGCAGCAAGATAGAAAGTTGGAATCTGGTACCCCTGAACTCAGAATTTAATTACACATCTTTTAGTGAAGATGGTTTTTAAATTCTAAGTTTGGAAATAGCACTTTTAGAAAGTGGCTATTTTCTTGTTCAACCATTCTGTGTGCCTCTGCCTGTTTGTGAATTAACTGTCTGGTTTGTGAGTGACAGGGGCTGGGGGTGGCTGCAGGAGGCTGGGTGAGTCAGCACTAGGCTGAATAGACCTACCTGCATGTAGAGTGGTGGGAGGAGTAGCACCTGGGTCTGAATAGGGCTGTGCCTGCCTTTCACAATGCTGGCTCCACCTCCTGCGGTGTGTCTGATGACCCTGGCCCACACTCACAAAGGAAGGAGAGGTGACCTGGCAGAATGCACCCTGAACTGGTTTGGACTGGATCCAGGACCCCTCACACATGGAGAACAAAGACTTTTGGGGTATACATACTAGAGCTGAAACCCCTGAACTTTAGACTACTACTTCCTGATCAAGAGGAATCCCTGCCAACGAAGATCAGCTGAAGAGACTGAAGGAGAAGTACTGCCCAAGTGTTTCTAGGGCTGGACTGCAGTTTGCTGTTTCTACTGAGGAGAGATCTAAAGGACTTTGCTGTGTGCTGTGTCCCCCTGCTTTAAAAAGGACTTTGCTGAGTGCTGTGTCCATCTGAAGAAAAGTCTCCAAGGGCCTGAGAAGAGCTGCCCTCCTGTTTCTGAAGTCCCAGGCACAAAAGGACTTCACCCCCAGCCTCCCTGAACTTCCTTGCTGGGAGTTCCAGTCTGCCAGGAGGGCCTGTAACTGTGTGTGAGGCCTCTCTTGCTGTTGGGAGCTGGAAGCGCGACGCAACGAGAGAAGCGTGACGCCACCGCAGCAGCCGCTGTCGCATCATCGAGAAGCGTGTCACCGCTGCCGCTGTTCCCCACTGCAACACAATAAAATTTTGAGAAACTGGATTAATTGTGGCATCTTTGTTATGCATGAAGCAACGCTGTGCATCCGGCATTGGGGCGTCACCTCGCCCCACTCCTTCAACTGGAGACAGATAGACCACATTTTCTTGATGATCCAGAATCCCTGTTGGATATTTACAAGACAGAGCTCAAACATGTGTTTTCAGTATTTTGAGCATGAGCGATTATCAAATATTGGTTGTAAAGCAAGCTTTAAAGCATATTGTGAATTGATATTAGAGAGGGGGCTTCAACCCTATTTATCATCAATTTTAGGTTTAGGCTTAATATGGTGTACCACATTACTACCTCTCCGCATATGAATGATTTGTCAAAAACCTTGGCTAAAGCCCCCTGTGATAATCACTCATCAAAAAATATGTTTCATTTTATATTGTTCTGTGGTTTTTAAAGTCCCTAGGTTACTATATCTAAGACTTATTCTTAAACAACATAATGTGAGATCTAGTAGGTTATTTTTAATCTTTTTACAACAATTGCATATCCTATGCCATGTGCCTGTGTATCATCTTATTTATGCTGTGCCTTACAAATTAGGACATCTATGGGGTATTAATGGTCTGATTACGTGCAATAGATATAGAATTGCCATTGTTTTCAAGGCTTTTAACTGTAATGAGTAGTATGTTTTCATGAATTTACTGTATATATGCAAATTTTGCCTGTGTATCATACCTATTTATGACATGCTTTATGAATTAGGAAATCTATGATGGACTAATGGGCTGATTAAGTGCAATAGATAAGGTAGGGACACTGTTTTTAAGATTTTCAACTGTAATTAATTGTATATTTTTATGATTGTATAGTATATATGCAAAACATATTTTTATAGCTTTGTATACCAAGCTGAATAAAGATTGATTTGATTTGACTGGCATGAGTACAGTAGGAATAAGAGGAATGAAGATTGCCAGTAAGTAATCAAGTCATTCGACTTTTCAAGAGCAAGTCCTCCTTTTACATAACTAATTGGTCTTGTTCAGAGAGATTCCTGTTATTGTGTGTAATGCAAAGTAACTTGTGTACAGTGTGATTTATAATAGCTTGTGATTTCCCTATTGTCTCTGTATACACTGCTTGTGACAATAATTATTTATGGCACATGGCCCATGTCATTTGTGACATCTTTCATCAAGTCCTGGCATTTTAACCAAAAACACTTTTCATTCGGGTATTGCTGGTTTGATTTTGCCAGTACAACCAAAGGACCAAATGTCCTACTCCAAACATGCAATGTGCTGTTAGGTAAGAAGCCAGGACTGGCTCCTAACATGCACTATGACATTGGACTATTTGACAACTACGTGTTTCTCATTACCCACATCAGTGGCAGTATAAAGCTTCCTTTGACATTCTTCTTTTTTGTAACAGTATCCCTTGCCTGTAAGTTACTCTGTTAATATGGCAGTTTTATAATCTATAACAATTTACCTCCCTGTGGCCTACTCCCTCCCAGTGAAAAGCTCTCTGCATTGGTAGAGTCATCTCTGTGCAAATCTCTCAATCCACAACAAAGTATCGCTATCCCTAGTATAATCTCCCTCACTTGCTGCAGTATGATTTTCCCTTTGAGTCTCTGTTGCTTGTGACCATCTTTCTCCCCCCATTGTGACAGTATCCCTCAATGACAAAGTCTCATTTACTTAGTCTCAGCTTTTTATGCTCATAACTTACAGCTTCAGCTTTCCTATCACCATTTCCTTTGACTGTGCCTACCTCATCTGCCTGCAATATCCCTCTCTGCCTGTGACATTCTCCCTATACTTGTTACTGTCTCCCTGTCTAGTGACGGTATCACTCTCTCTTTGACTATCTAGCCAGCCTGTATCCTATGACAGTATGCGCTTTACCTAACCAGAAACAGCCAGTACCCATCCTGAAGACTCCTCTCTGCCTACCTGCCACTCTCAATCCCTCCTAACTCACCAACACTCTACAGCACTTAAGCAGCTTCATGGCATTTTGATCTGCCTCTGCAAACTCGTATGCAGCTCACCTTCTGTTTTTATGGATACTGTTGGAAATTGGGTTACTAGTTGAGGGGGGTAAAACTCTTCTCAAGCAGCAACCACAATCTCTGTCAGGATGAAAAACGAAAGCCCCAACTTAACCTGTGCTTAACTCTCTGTTAGCTTGGCACAAAGCTTAACTTCGAGGCAATGTGTAAAGTATTTACTCAGCACACAAAGTAGTAAAGAGAAAACACAACACAAGAAAAATCCCACACCAATTTAGAAACATAGATTCAAATTTATTATATTATTTGAGACCAAAACAACAAAAATACAACCAGTAGAACCGGAGATATGCAATTTCAAATTTTTAAGTAAAATATAGTGCCTAGAAGCCTGACCAGGACAAAAGTCACAAGTTCAGGCTGACCTTGATGGAGCATGGTTCAGGCTGACCACGATGGAGCGTGGGACAAATGCAAGGACAAAGTTAGTCCCACTTGAGCACAGTATCTTAAATCCTGGTTGTGAAGCATTGCAAAATCCCACGTCGAGAATGCGTCGCACAGCGGGAGATTCTGCCAAAGCTGTGAGTCTGCAATGAGGGTCATGTGTCATCTAGTTCCAAAGAAGTAGAAGGGCTGCGAGGCATAGTCCTGCGTTATTGTCGATGATGCCGTCGATGAGAGGTTTGCGATGTGAGGGACTGTGTAGAGAATGTGTCGTGCAGCGGTGATTCAGAGGATGCTGAGGGCTGTGATGCAATGTCTGGTGTCAGGGATGCGTTGTGCTGTGGCGGTTTCAAAGTGGAGTTGCAAGGAGATGCATTGCACTGCATCGGTTCAGACCACAGGACCACAACCTGGCTGACAGAGCAGCTTCAGGCCCACTTAATATGCTTTAGGACTGGGGTGACACCACTTGGGGAGCAAGACTTACAGCAGACTGAGTCCAGGTGTTGGGTACAAGTTGGTTAGAGCCTTTTCTGTCCCTGAGGTTCTGATCAGAAGGCCAGTCAACTAGCCCTTGGGGTCACTCTGGTGTTCCTGAGAGCAAGATGCAGGTCCATCCTTTCACTCAGGCAGCAGGGCAACAGAATAGCAGTCCTTCTTCCAGAGCTACACAGCAATCCTTCTGAGTATTCTACAGGTCCAGTGGTGTACTGAAGAGTTGGGTCTGAGGGTCCAATATTGATACCTGATGCACACTTTGAATTAGAAGGAGGTTCTGGAGATTTCCACCCCAGAGGTGTTTGGAATTTCGTGCCTCTTGGCCTAGCTCCAGCTTGTCTGGATTCATAAAAGGCTAGTGTCAAACCCATTGTGAGTATGCTCGGGAAGAGCCTTTGTGATGTGCATGTGTGGTAGGTGACAGTTCCTGCCCCTCATCAAGTCAGACATGGTCCACCTTCTCCTTTGTCCCTGTCTGAGAGCAATACACAAACACCAACTGCAAGATACACCTAGTCATGTGACCCAGGATGCAAGCTGCAGGAACCAAATGATAGGGACAAGAAAATATCAACTTTCTAAATGTGGCATTTTCAGAAATCTGAATTAAAATCCAACTTCACCATACCATTTAAGATGGTTTAAAATTACAATTCTTTAGACACCAAATCTGACATTTCTATCTCCTTCCAATTGAAAGTTATCACTTATTAAATGTAACAAGTTAACCCAATTTTATCCTGTGAGAGAGATAGAACTTGCAGTAGTGATAAGCACTTGTAAGAGTTTTTCACTAGGGGAGCATGTAAAAGTTAAAAGTACATGTGCAACTTTTTAAATACACAGCGACCTACCCTCTGCGATATGTGGGGCCTACCCTAGGAGTGACCTATATGTATTAAAAAGGAAAGATTAGGCCTGACAAAAGGTTCATTTTGGAGGTCAAAATGGCAGTTTATAACAGCACACACACTTTAGCACAGGTTAGGAGTAGTAAATTGCACAAGTCCTAAGGTCAACAAAAATGAGCTCTGCAAAAATGGAGAAGTAAGGCAAAAAGTTTTACTGGAGACTGACAGGTGTAACATGTGCACCCCCTGAGTTGAAAGCGGGGAGAACTACCCAACCTCCTATGAGTTCTCATCATTAATGCAGAAGAACCTGAAGATACCATCAGCATTGGCGTGGTCTGACCCACGACGGTGTCCCACCATAAATCCATTTCCTGTAGGGGGATGGACCACCTCAACAGTTTGAGTTTTTCACCCCGCATTTGCATGAGCCATCTGAGGGGCCTTTGGTCTGTCTATACCCAAAAGTGGGTCCCAAACAGGTATGGTCTCAGCTTCTTCAGTGCTCAGACCACAGCAAAGGACTCCCTCTCGATGGCACTTCACCTCTGTTCCCGTGGAATTAATCACCTACTAAAGAAGGGTCTCCTTATTTAACTGTACTAAGACAGGCCATATGACATGGTCTGAAGCATCTGTCTGCACCATGAACTCCTTGGACAATTCAGTAGCCTAGAGTACAGGTGATGTACACATGGCTCCCTTGAGGAAATCTAAGGCCTTCTGACAGGCCTCTCTCCATATCACCTTTCTGGACTGCTTCTTAGACGTCATATTAGTTAAGGTGGTAACAATGGTGCCATAACACTTAACAAACCTGCAGTAATATCTGTAGAGACCCAGGAAGGTCTTCATCTCAGTCTGTGTTTTAAGGGGTTGCCAGGCCAGGAAAGTCTCAATCTTAGCCTGAAGGGGCTGCACCTTGCCCCACTCACCATAAGGCCCAGATAAACCATGGTACCCTGCCCTATCTGGCACTTACTGGCTTGATAGTCAGGCCCACCTGCTGCAGGGCATGAAGCACCTTTTGGAGGGCATTCAGGTGTTCCTCCCAACTGGAGTTGAAGACAGCTGTGTCGTCTAGGTATGCTCTCAGAATGCCTAATTCCCAGCCACGACCCTGTTCACCAACCTCTGAAAGGTTGCATGGGCATTCTTTAAGTCAAAGGACTCAACTGGAAACGGCTGGGGTTGCTGGGGGGTTGTGGTTGAGAATGCTGACCCCTCTTTTGCCTTTGCAGTCATGGCAATATGCCAGTACCCTGATGTGAGATCAAAAGTACTGAGGAACTTGGCAGCACCCAGCCTGTCTATGAGTTCATCAGCTTGGGGTGATTACCAGTCTTAGAGCCAGATGTACTAACTTTTTTTGCGGGTGCAAATGGGTTTTAGACCCGTTTGCCACCGCAAAAAACGTGTGGCCCATGTACTAATCCTATTTTGCGAGTCGCAAATCAGTTTGCCACTCCCAAAATAGGATTAGCGACTCGCCATTAGGAAGGGGCGTTCCAAGGGCGTCCCTTCCTAATAGTGACGCCTGAAGCTATGTATGACTGTTTTGCGACCATAATTGCGATCGCAAAACAGTGCCAGCTTACCACCGTTCACAGAAGGGTGGTAAACCACTCGCAAACAGGAAGGGGTCCCCAGGGACCCCTTCTCCTTTGTGAGTGGCTCCCAAAATATTTTTTAAGGGCAGGCAGTGGTCCCAGGGACCCAGGGATTTTTCATTAAAAAATGAAACTGAAAAGTTTCATTTTTTGTTTTAAATGCATCCTGTTTTCTTTTAAGGAAAACGGGCTGCATTTAAAAAAAAATAAAACTGCTTTATTTAAAAGCGGTCCCAGACATGGTGGTCTGCTGACCCCAGCAGGCCACAATCCCTGGGAGTGCCAGCCATTCCCAATGGGGTCGCAAATTGCGACAGCCTCAATAATATGCATGAGGCATGCAATTTGTGACTCGCAAATTGGTGGGTTGTACATCTGGCCCTTAGTGACAGAAAGGAGTCCTCAGTAGTCCACACAGTAGCTAAGTTCTGAGGTGGCACCCAGTGGGGCAGCCTTGGGTAGCAGCACCACTGAGCTAAACCAGGGGTGGTTGGAGGGCTGAATCAACCCTAACACTAGCATCTTGGAGACTTCCTCCTTGATACTAGCCCTCACCTTGTCCGACAGTCTGTAAATTTAGTTTTTGACAGGCAAACTCTCCCCAGTATCAATGTTGTGGATACACACATGTGTGAGCCCAAGGGCGGGGAAAACAGTGAAGAAAACTGCCCCAACAACTGGCAATTGTCATTCTGCTGTTCTTGGGTCAGAGTAGGGAGAGGTTAACATCCTCCACTGACCCTTCATGCTCCTGGGTAGACAGGAAGTCAGGGAGAGGTTCATTCTCCTGTTTCACTCTGTCATCTGTCACCAAGAGCATGATAACTTCTGAAAGGGGGGTTTAAGGTGGTTTATCTGGAGCATCCTTAAGGGGTTCCTAGGGATTTTGAGATCCACCTGGTAGGTGGCACACCCTTCTGCTCCTTCACCTCATATGGGTCTGTCCAATGATCTTGGAGAGCTCTGGGTTCTACAGGCTTCATGACCCACACCTTATGGCTGGGCTGAAACTCAACCAGAGTGGCCTTCTGGTCATGCTAGAATGTCATTAGCTCTTGACTGACCTCAGGATTGTCCTTCACCTTTAACCAGAAGTGTTGCATCTGGTTAGGGAATGCCAGCATGTAACTGACTACATCTTTAGGGGGTTCCTGGGAGCTAGCTCCCACCCCTCTCTCACAAGGCTGAGAGGTGACCCAGCAGGGTGTCCCTAAAGGAGTTCAAATGGGCTAAATCCAGCCCCCCTTCTATGCCACCTCCCTGTATGCAAACAGCATCTTGGCAAGTGGATTTCACACTTCTGCGTAATGAGTTCAAGCACGCCCATTATCATGCCTTTCAGGCTTTGTTGAATATCTCTACATGCCAGTTTGCTTGAGGGGGATAAGGTGTGGAGAACTTTTAGGTTACCCCACACTCATCCCACATGGACTTCATGTATGCTGACATGAAGTTAGTGACTTTATCAGACACTATTTCTTTGGGGAACCCCACAAGGGTACAAATCCCCATCAGGGCCCTAGCCACTGCATATGCAGTTACTGACTCAAAGGGATGGCTTCTGGGTAGCACATGGCATGATACACCAAGACCAGGTTGAATCTGTTGCCTAATGATGTCTTGGGGTCCAAGGGACCACCAATGTCAATACCCACCCTCTCAAAGGGAGAGCCAAAGATAGGCAAGGAAATCAGGGTAACTTTCAGCTTTTTCCCCCTTTTACCGCCAGCCTTGCAGGTGGTACAAGACCTACAGAAAGTATCTGAGGCTGTTTTCATCAGGGGCCAATAGAATTGAGGGACAAGCCTGGCCATGGTCTTGTCCTGCCCCAGTTGTCCTGCCAAGGGTATATCATGAGCCAGCCCTAGTAGGAAGGCACTGTACACCGGGAGAGCACCAGCACATGGCCTGCCCCAAGTCCAGAAACCTCAGGCTCACTGTAAAGGAGGTCATTCACCCAATATATAAGGTGAGCTCTATGCCTGGGCCTCCGCTTGCCGCCTCAAGCCCTCTAGAGTTTGACCCTCTTTTTGCACTTTGCAGAATTCCTCCATGGTGGGCCCACCCTCATCTTGCCACCCAGCAAGGCAGGCAGGTTTCCCAGGGCAACAATGTCCTCCCCAGCAAACTCAGGGTTGGCTCCTCATGTGCCTCATTAACCTGGACTAGCTTCAGGGGCTGGTTTTACATGCCCCTTGCTCTTCTTCCTCTTGGCTGCTGCCTTGGACATTGTCCCAAGCTCCAGGCCTCCTTGACTCCCTTCTAGGGTAGACATGGACATTGAGGTCATACAGACCCATTCAAGCAAGCCTAACATCTCCAGTTCTGACCTGAGCTCCACCTCCTTCCAGACAGTGTACTCTAGGATATTACCCAACAGACAATTTACAGGCAAGGTGCGGCTTACCGCTACTTTTAGAGAACCTCAGACCCACCCCACTTAAAGAGAACCAGAGTCACTTGGTAGTGGCTCTCACAGTAGTCTATGACTATAACATGGTTATAAATCAATTATGGATGACCTGCTCTGAGGACACCAGATGATACATAACAGTAGTCACACTGGATCCTCTGTCTCTCAGAGCCTACACCCTGTGCCCATTGATGGTGACCCACTGCCCATTAATTAGAAGTATTCAAAGGCATATGGGCTTTTGACACCATCTCTCTATCCCCTAAGGATACTAAGGTAACCTCTGTCTTCTCCCCCAAGATAACTGGGACCACCTCGTCCCCAAACGCTACGCAAGTGTGTGCCCACTGAGTGGGGAGGGCTGTGCTATCTTGGGACATTTGGGGCCAAATGTACAACCACATTTTCCCATAGTTACAGAGTGGGTAAAACCCTTTGATACATCTGACCTACAGTGTCTCTGTTGGAGTGCCTATACTTGTAGCACACAGTACACTGGGGGACAAACCTCCCTGTCTGTTTGTTAAAGAACCCACTTTCATTTAGGCTCAGACTAGGACTGTTTACTGTTGTTCCTTTGAGAATTATTTTGGGGCATTTAGAGAACTCCTCGTTTTTTTATTTTTTTATTCCACCATCCTTATTTCTTCTGGTGGGACCCCTGACCACCCTTTTGGTGATCGCCCCAGATACCTTTTTGCACATCTGGCACTGACCCAGAGGACCGCCTCCTTAGCAAGCTCCCAATATTCAGAAAGCTTACTATCAGCTAGGTGCTGGTGTAGCTCTGTAAAACAAATAAGGAGCATATGATCTCTTAGTATAAGATTAAACAACCCAGTAAAATAATCAACTTTGCTGCCCCACACAACCATTCAGTTCCTTGTTGGCATAATAAAGAATATCCACCCAAGACTGGTTCTGCATCTTTTGGCTATCCCTGAACCTAATATTGTATTTCTATGGGGTGAGTCTAAACTTGGTGACAAGGGTGGTTTTACTTGGGTTGTTCTTCATCTGGTCCCCCACCTCTAGTGTAAGTAAGGTATCCCTCCCCACAGGAAGCATGTGTTTGCAGAGTGATGCCTCCCAAAAATGTTCTGGGATCCTGTGCATCTTGAGGGCCACCTCATAGGCAGCAAACCGCTTGCATATGTCAACCCCTACCACATAGCTGGGCACCAGATCTTTGGGTATGCAAGCTTTCTTGTCCCCTTCAGACACTGTGGGTATACTGCCAGCATTACTGCTGGACTCTGTTTGCCTAGCTCTGATGTCCAGCTTTCTGAGACTCCTTTCATGAGTCAATCACTCTAAAGCTAGTTTCTCCTCAATGGTCAGTTTCCTTTTTTCCTCCATCTTGAGCTTGGCCAACTGCAGCTGAAACGCCTTCTCTGCCTTCCTGTCTGCCTGCTCCTCTTGGGACAAGCCTTGTAAAGACACACTCTCCGTTCTGGCAGGGATTACAATTTCAGGCGACAAATCATCCCCCTCCCATGTGTGCTGCATCTCAGGACTTGGATTCAGGCCCTGCTCCTCCATACCATTGTCCCCTATCCCCTTCTCTGTTGTTGCCAGTACTTGGTGAGCCTCCTCCCAGGCCCTCATGGCCTTCTAGAGTTCAAGTTTCCTGGTATTCCTCTTGAATGGAAGCCCCCTCTCTTTAGAGAACTCCTTGAGCTCCACCAGAATGTACAACATCTATGTTGGCAAGCTCAAACTCCATTCTTGCAGGTATGGTTACAAGCATGGACAGTCAGGTAGAATGAGGGTGAATTTGAAAAAAGCAAAAGAACCAGTCAAGGAGAATTTAAAATCCAAATTGGAATCACATTATTTATCTGGAATTTTAATGTAACACAAAATCACTGTATGGCACTGCACAAACACAAGTCCAAATCTCACCGCTAAACACCAATGTTGGAAACTGGGTTACTGGTTGAAGGGTGTAAATCCCTACTCAAGTGGCAACCATAATTTCTGTCAGTGTGAAACACAAGCAAACCTCAAATTAACCTGTGCTTACCCCTCTGGTAACTTGGTACAAAGCAGTCAGGCTTAACTTGGAGGCAATGTGTAAAGTATATATGCAGCACTTCAAACATTAATAAAGTAAGAACATAACACAAGGAAAATCACACACCAATTTAGAACAATCGATTCAAATTTAATAAATTATTCGAGACCAAAACAACATAAATCCAAGAAATAGAACCAAAGATATGCAATTTACAAGTTTTAAGTAAAAAAAATAGTGCCTAGAAGCACAAAGGCCCAAATGTGGTTATCTGGTCATGTTGAATGGGGACAAAGTCACAAGTTCCGGCTAAGTGTGATGATGTGTGGGCCGAATACAGGGACCAAGTAAGGCCCTCTTGAACAAAGTACCTTAAATCCTGGTTGTGGAGTGTTGTGAGATCCGGTGTTGTGGATGTGTCGCACATCGGTGGTTCTGAGGAAGCTGCGGGGCTGCGTTGCAGAGTCCTGCATCATTGTCAAGGATTTTGTCTATGAGGGGCTCATGATGCAAAGTCCTGCATCAAAGATGCCGGTGGTTTCAAAGAAGCTGGTGGACTGAGAGGCGGAATTTGCGTCATCATCAAGGATGCCACCGACGAGAAGCTTGTGATGCGAGGGTCAGCATCAAGGATCCACCACACAGCTTTGGTTCTGAAGAGAATGCAGGCTGCGATGCAAGATGGGGTGCCAGAATGTGTTGGCTGCAGTGCCTCCGAAGTGGAGCTGCATCTCCCTGCTTCGGTTTTGACCACAGGAGTGCAGCTGGCAGAGCACATTTAGGTCCGCTTTCAAGGGTCCAGGACTGGGGTGGTACCACTTGGGGGTCAAGTCTCACAGCAGACTGTACCCAGCAGCTGAATTTGAGGTGGTTGGAGCCTTTTCTGTCACTGAGGCTCTGATCAGGAGACCAGCCAACTAGCCCTTGGAGTCACTCTGGTAGTCCTGGGATCAAAGTGCAGGTCCAGTCCTTTTACTCAAGCAGAGGGGCATCACAGCAACTTAGTAGCAGTCCTTCTTGCAGAGCAGCTCAACAGTCCTTTTGAGTTTTTCACAGGTCCAGAGGTGTACTGAAGAGTTGGGTCAGGGGGTCAAATATTTATACCTGGTGCCCACTTTGAAGTAGGAGAAGGTTCTATAGGTTTCCACCCCCAGAGGTGTTTGGAATTTCATGCCTCCCTGCCCTGGCCCCAGCTTGTCTGGGATCACAAAAGACTAATGTCAAACTCTTTGTGAGTGTGCTCAGGTAGAACCTTTGTGACGTGCAAGTATGGTAGGCGACAACTCCTCCCCCTCTTCAAGTCAGAGATGGCCCATCCTGCCAATACCTTTGCTACTTTGTTTTACTGTCTGAGAGCAATACACAAAGACCAGCTGCCAACTACACATAGTCATGAGACCCAGGATACAGGCTACAGAGACCAAATGGTGGAGATACGAAAATGCCAACTTTCTAGAAGTGACATTTTCAGATTTGTGACTTAAAATCAAACTTTACCTTTAAAGAGGGTTTTAAATTACAATTCTTTAGCCACCTACCTCGACATTCCCATCTGCTCCAAATTGAAAGTTATCAGGTATTAAATGTAATACGTTAACCCAATGTTATCCTATGGGAGTAGCAGGTCTTGCAGGAGTGACAAAATGAATTTATGAGATTTTCAGCTCACTACCAGGACATGTAAAAGTTAAAATTACATATCTGGCTTTTTAAATACACTTCAACCTGCCCTCTGGGTTGTGTAGGGCCTACCCTAGGGGTTACCTATATGTTTTAAAAAGTAAGGTTTAGATGTGGCAAAAGGTTTATTTTGCCAGGTCAAATTGGCAGTTTAAAACTACACACACAGGCTGCAATGGCAGGCCTGAAACATAGTTAAGAGGCTACTTGAGTGGGTAGCACAATTAGTGCTGCAGGCACACTAGTAGCATTTTTAATTTACAGGCCCTGGGTCCATGTAGTACCACTTTACTAAAGACTTAAAAGTAAATTGAATGTGCCAATTGGGTGTAAGCCAATGTTACCATGTTTAAGGGAGAGAACACACACACTCTAGCACTTGTTAGCAGTGGTAAAGTGCACAGAGTCCTAAGGCCAACAAAAACGAGATCAGCAGAAATGGAGGAGTAAGGCAAAAGGTTTGGGGGAAGACCACCCTAAAGCTGATGGGTCTAACAGATACTTTACTTAATGATCCTGTCTGATGGGTCTGGGTCACAAATCTTGCATGCTGCTCTTTTAAATTCTGTAGTGGGATGCACTAAGATGTACAATAGCCCCTGATCACTTAGAATGCCCACAACCATGTTTTTAAAGTAGTGCAAAGAAAAGGACTGCCGCACATTGCCACACAGTACAAGGTGCAGACACCACAGAAATAGGGACCAGAAGGTATGTAAAACTGTGCTGATCTAGAATTCCAAAGTCTAGGAGTGACAGGGACCAGTGTGAGACCAACAAAACTGGCCTCCATACCTCAAGAACCCTGTAGCTTTATGCAATGACCTGAGCAGGCCGTTCAGTGCTGTCTACAATGAAGTTAGGATTGTGATCTGGAAGAGAAACAATTACATAATCTAAACTTTTAGAATGGGCATAACTTCATTTAAGAACATGTCTTGGAAAATCCAAAAGGTCTGGTTTTAATCTGTCAATGTACAAATGCTGTTTACATGTATTGCATGAGCAAATGCAGTTCAGTACATTAAATGCTCTCCGAAAGGCTTTACCAGTGGTGAAGAAAAGTATTGCTTTCTGCTTCAAATGAGTACAGGATATCAGGATATGAATGCAACAAAAAGTGTGATGATTGAATACATTCAGATGAAAAATAGTCCATCATTTATTCCAATGGAAGGTGAAATGATACACCAAATAGCCAATAGCTTGAGGGGAGAGAATAATACTCCACTGGGTGGAGTCAAAGCCCAGTCTATGTATATTTTAAACAGTTTGTACAATATATCTTGCAGACAACTGTGCTGTCAAGCCTGACCTAATAAGCACATTCTTCTTCAATAGCAAGAGGAATAATGGGCCACATTAAAGCCTGCTCTGCCAGATGCCCACAATATTATCGTTCTGTGAAACAGACACCACATGAGAAATAAAATTTGATTTGATTTGATTTTTGGTTTTATATAGCTCTCGAATGCCTGGTGGCATCTTGGCGCTGCTGCTGTCTTATGCGGTGCCGAGTGGAGATTGGTTTCTGCTGATTACTAGCGTGTGAACAGAAAGGTTTTTATTAACTTCCGAAAGGTCAGGAAGTCAGAGCATTTCCTCATACCCAATGGTAGGCCGTTCCACAGTGTAGGTGCCTTCATTAGAAAGCTCCTGCCACCCCAGGTAGTGTGCTTTGCTTTTGGGAGGGCTAACAGCATTGCGTCTGAGGATCTGAGCTTTCTGCCTGGGGAATACCAAGCAAATTTTGCACGAAAGTAGCTTGTTCCTGAGTTATGCAGTGCTTTAAAGGTTATGTATAAGGTCTTAAACTCTAGACGTTTTGCTATGGGTAGACAATGCATATTGACCAGTGTTTGAGCCGCCAACTTATGTTTGGGGACTCTGGAAAGAAGTCAAGATGCCGCATTTTGCAGTGTTTGAAGTTTTTATAACGACTTTTTCTGGATGCCAATAAAGAGAGCATTTCCATAGTCCAACTTGGCCAGAATTAGGGAAGTGACAACTGTTTTTTGATGTTCATTCGGGATGTATAGACATATCTTCTTTATTAGTTTTAGTGTATAAAAAACAGAAGAAGAGAGTGCTTTTACTTGATGGTCAAAGTGGAGTTTATCATCAAAGATAACTCCCAGGTTCCTTCCTTTTTTGTACTGGCGTTGGTAAGGGTCCCATATTCTGAGGCCACTAAATTGGCGACCATAGGGATCTATCGTTTCAGAATAGTAGGACCTCTGTTTGACCAGCGTTCAAATTTTGGCAATTTGTTTTCATCCAATGATCTATTTGGACCATGCAGGAGCTGAATCTGTGGCCCACTTCTTCCTGCTCTTTGGAGATTGACACCACAATTTGGGTGTCATTGGCATAGGACACTACTGAAAAACCTAGGGACTTTATCAGTTTCACCAAGGGGGCAACATACAGATTGAAGAGGGTGGGGCTTAATGAAGAGCCCTGCTGTACCCCACAGGGCAAGCTGAATTGTTTTGGCATAAAATTGCCCAAGGCTACATTGTTTGTTCTGTCAGTTAGAAAGTCTTTAAATATAGTCAGAGTTATGCCTCTTATTCCCAACTCCATTAGTGGGTTGATCAAAATGGTGTGGTTGACCGTGTCAAAGTCCGCCGAGAGATCAAGTAAGATCAAGACGGCTTGACCACCATTGTCCATGATCCATCTGAGTTCTTCTGAGGCGGTAAGCAAGGCTGTTTCTGTGCTGTAAGCCTTTCTAAAACCATATTGGGAGGGGTCCAGCAAATTGTTACTGTCAATGCAGGACATTAGTTCGTTATTTAGTGCTTTTTCAAGTAGTTTGGCCGGAAAAGGAAGTCTGGAGATGGGCCTGTAACTACTCGGTTCCTGGTGGTCAAGATTGCTTTTTTTCAGTAGGGGCAGGATAGATGCCGCCTTCCATTCGGAGGGGATATGTCCTGTACTGATCACGTTATTCAGGATTTTTGTGAGTTGTTCTTCAAAAACCCTGGGAGCTAGGTATATGATTTTTGGGGGGCAAGGTTCTAGTGGGGACCCAGATTTGCATGACATTATAGGTTTCTGTACCTGCTCTTTGATAAGGGAAGAGAACCTATCCAGAATTGTAGTTGAGCTGTTTATTGGAGGCCTAGACTCTTCATTGTGATTTAATGTGAAAGAATCGAAGACCTCAGTGACTTTACTTTGAAAGAAACTAGCGAGGGTATTACAAAATGTTTTATTTGCTGTGCCATCAGTTTTTGTAACCATTTTTGATAATTTAGTTATTGTGCTAAAAAGTTCTTTAGCTGAATTTTCTACTAAGAGAATTTTTTCAGTGAAGTACTTTGTTTTCTCTCTTTAGTAAGAGATGCAGGACAACATTTGCAAGGGTGTAAGACATTTATACCATTCTCTTAAGTCACTTATTTTATTTTTATTTATTTTTATTTATTGATTTTTATCTAGCGCAAACATGCCCCTTTTAGGTATCAGAGCACTGTACATCATGAAGGTAAACAAATAAGCATATACAGGGGACCCTTTCGGGAACCAAGGCGCTATACATTAGGGAAAAGTAAACACATAGGAGTATGCAATCGCGAGAGAACAGTGAAAGGGAGTGTTAGGATGGACGTAGGTTGACGTAAGTAGAGTTTTGATTAATGTCATCATAGAGAGTAACAAAGGGTTTATAATGCGGCCCGATAATCTTGTAGATGAGCAGAAGGGAAAATGTCTGGGGAAGGTTGCGTCTTCATTGGGGAAGGAATCTGGTAATTAGCAGTTGTTTAACACTTTGTTTGAATGTGGCAGATGAGGGGTTGGATCTGGTCTCAAGAAAAAGTGAGTTCCAAATATTGGGGACAATTCCAGAGAAGGAGCGCTTGTAGGTTTTTGTAAGGTTTCAGTAGAAAGGAACCTGTGCTTCTTAAGGTTCTATTCTCACTTGATAGGATGATGTTCTTGGCAAGGTAAGTTGGAGTATTATGATGAAGAGCTTTATGAGTCAAGCATGCAATCTTTAGTTGGATCATTGCCTCATAGGGTAGCCAGTTCAGAGTTTTGAGATCTGTGGTGATGTGATCACTTTTTATGATCATGTGATGAGTCGGGCTGCTGCGTTGAAAGTTGCCCTCAGAAATGCCAGTTTTGCTTTTGATAGACCCACGAGGGTCGCACTATCAAAATCTAGTTTGGAGATCACTAGCACTTGAACTACTGTCTTGAGATCTGCAGTTAGAATGGAAGGTTTCAATTTCCTTAGTACCTGCAGCTGGTTGTTGGGGCATCAAGTGGGGGCGCTGATGTGATCCTGCATGTAGTGGTGATTGTACAGTATTATTCCTAGTGGTCTGGCTGAGGTTATGTTATGTGGGGTACAGTTCAAGGCTGTTAAATCGGTGAGCTATTCTTTGATGTTCGGAGTGTGATTGGGAGGAGAGATTAAGAGGAACTCAGTTTTGAGGGCATTACACCCGAGTTGGTTACATGTCAGCCAGTGTTGATTTTTGTCAGTGTGTTGTTGAGGATGCTGATGTCTTCTGGAGAGGCAATTTTTAGGTAGAGTTGTGTATCATCAGCGTACATATGGTATGAAATGTTAGAGAGTTAGGGGATTTCAGTCAAGAGATCCATGAGTAAGTTGAAAAGGTTGGGGTTGGGTGAGCAGCCTTGAGGGATGCCAATTGTGACTGGAGTCTGGCTGGATAGATCGTGGTTGAACATAACTCTTTGAGTTCTGTTGTGTAAGAATAAAGAGAACCACTGTAGCACGGTTCCAGATAGGCCCATCCTGCATTCTAGGAGGTTCAAAGGTGCTCACGTTTAACAGTGTCAAACGCAGCTGACAGATCAAGAAGGATTAATGGGCAGGATTCGTTCTTGTCAAGAAATCTCAGGGTATCGTCCACGATATGGACCAGGGCAGTTTTGGTGCTTTGACCCAGCCTGAAACCAGATTGGTATTGGTAAAGGAGTTGAAATTGTTCTATGTGATTACATAGCTGTTGATGTATGCATTTTTCCAAAAGCTTGGCCAGTGTTGGAATGATGGAAATTGGGTGGTAGTTGTTGGGTTCTGACTGGTCAGCAATGATTTTTTTTAGTATAGGGGTAACCTGGCCACTTTTTAGGGAGTATGTTATAGAGTCTTGAGTGAGAGAAGTGTTATTAATCCTGGTCCATCAAGGAAGCAGGGAGTGTTTGATCTCATTGAGAAGATTTTTAGGGTAAGTGGTCGTTGTAGTGGGTAGAGTATTTAAGAGAGGATAGTAGATTTAAGATGTCAGATTCAACAAAAGTCTTGAAGATGGAACAAGAGGCGTTGTTTTTTGCTTTGGGGGAGGGGCTATGGGGTGGACTCCTTGAGAGATGGGGGGTGCTGTGGAGGGGCGATGATGGATAAGAGCTCTAAAGCAATTTGGAGCTCTGTGTCAATTTGCTTTGTTTCTCATTGAAGAAGGCATATACATCGCAACTGGGCGGAATTAAGATCTCAGAGGAAAGGGGATTGGATTTCCTATTAGTATGATTTTTCACAAGCTCAAACAGTTTTTTGGGGTGGTTTTCAGCCTTGTCAAGTTGTTGTTTGAAGCAAGATGCTTTGGATCTTCAGATATGCCTGATGTAGGCTTTCCTTCTTAGTTTCAGTGACTTGAGATTGGCTGGAGAGGGAGAGAGTTTCCAAGTTCTTTTGTCTGCTCTTAGTAAGCAGCATTCATCATTAAGGCTGTAAATCAAACCAGGGGTAAGATTTTTTGACCTGGATTCTTTTTAATTGTTTGGGTGCAATGGCGTCCATGATGTCGGACATGGAATTGATTTAGTGGTCGGTGAGGTCTTGTGTGTCTGAGATGTTAGTGAGTGGAGGTAGAATGTTGTTACTGAGAGTAGCTAGTGTGAGTGGGTTGAAGTTTCTGGTGTCTCTGGCCCAACATTTGGTTTTCCCTGGTTGGCCTTTAGAGATAGCTACCCTTTCTGCTATGTAGAATAGAATGCAGTGGTGGTCTGTGCAGTCACATGATAGGATAGATTTAATTTGGATTGTATGTTGTTTTGCAATTATTAGGTCTTGGTGTCCCCTTTATTGTGCATCGGGCTGCTGCAGGCTTGAACCTTGTTTAGGTCATGGAGGAAGGATTTGAAGCTATTCACCAAAGGGTCATTTTAGACATTTCAGTGGATATTGAAATCGGCAAGAAAAATCTGATTGTTGTGTGAACTGTTGTTGGTAGAGATGATCTCCATGATTTGTTCTAAGATTGTATGATTATCACCAGGAGGGTGTTAGATAAAATGCAGAATATACAATGTGTTGACATTACTTGAGATATTGATCCCCAGATTAGGATAGAGTTCGAGCGTGAGATAATTTTCGTAAGAGATTGTTCCGGTGAACACAGGCAATACCCCCACCCAGACGGCCAGAGCGATCCAGACAAATAATGTCATAGCTGGGAGGGATTAACAGGTCCAGAATGGGGGATGAGGAGTCATTAAGCCATGATTCAGTGAGTAGTAGGAGATCCAGATCTTTAGTAAGGATAAGGTCAGAAATGTCGGCAGTATGCTTTGCTGCAAATTGGGAGTAACTCGCATTTTAGATTTGTTTTGGTAACAGTTGTAGGTGGATGAGATATGGGGAATAGTTTGAGGTTGGATTTAGTGATGAACCTTACGATGGGATGGGGGTCCCTATTAGGGGTGGGTGTAAAACCCCACTCCGCTGGCAAAGTTCACAGAGTTTTGTCACTTTGTCACTCAGCGCTTTGCTTGGAGCGCGACGATTGGCAGCAAACTCCGCCATCTGCCACGTAGTGGAGTTTACAGGTGCCACCCCAGTGCAGTCCTTCCCTTCGTCAGTAAAGTATTGCTTGAACAGGGCGATCAGCATGTGTCTCAAGCCTCACTCTCATCTTCACTATTTATTGGCCTGAAAACTGCGACAATGTTGCAGACAGCGTTTGCAATTGCCGGATGATTTGATTTACATGACGTGGTTTGGTTTTACTGTTTTACAGCGTGTTTTTTCACAGCAACCAGCTCGTGTTATTTCAGTTGGAGTCTTTTTTTTGCTGCCAGAGCCATCTGAGCGTTTGCACGCCATGATTGAGTTCGGAGAGGTGTTTGTTTAAGTGGTGAAAAGTAGTTGAGGGGATTTAGCAGACGGAAGACTGAGCACGGGCGAATGTGCTCAACATTCTTCACAACCTTAGTTAGCACAAGGCCTGTCTGTGATTGCGAACCAAAAGCAGACTGATTAAACTTGTCGTTACCTGCTCCACATTTGCACTGTGCAAACGAGCATAGACCATTCCAAGATACAGTTCATTACACACTTGCTACAGCACTGATATCCGCCTCGCTCCCTTAACAATGAGTTAGAACAGTAGCACATACCAGCGCCTCCTACTAAGGTGTAAGTGACCACTTTTTATGACAATTATAACCTATATTCCTGTTGTGGCTATTATAATAATGCCAATATCTATTATGAACAGTGCATTTCTTTGTTTCTGGCTTCAGCGCTCGATGTTACTCTGTGTAAAGCCAATCTGTGAAGTTTGCTGGCGTTTGTCTTAGTGAGCATCAAGATTGTTCTATATGCAGAGCTAGAATTCTCCCCCGCTTTAAGACTCCTCTGGCTGTTGCAATTCACAGGAGAGTATATCAGATACTTTTTGAGATTCACACATCTCGAAAATGTTCATAATATTGCACTGACAGTTAACTTGCCAGTACATTACTTACATTGCATCGCTGCTGGTACTGTGCGGAATCACCAAATAGTCTGACATAGTCGTAGACTACAGCTTTCATGCTTCACCCGCCCAATAGTGTGTTGCCAGCTCTTGCAAGAGGTTTTAGGAGCATCAGTTTTTTTGCGGTATGTGAGTATACTGGAATCAGGGCTTGCCATCATCAAACAGCACCTATTGTGCTGTCGTGAACCAAAGCAATTTTAGCACTGCACTCACTTCAACTTCCGCCGCTTCTGTTTGTGCTGCATTCGGCCACCATATATATCATGGGGGCGCATAGTAGGTATTGACCCCACTATATTGAACTCCACATGGGAGCAACTTCTAGGGAAAAATCACAGAGTCTGCAACTGGTCAAAAAGTCCTTCGGAGCACCCCCAAATGTCAGAGAACCACACAGCTGCCAGAAAATAAAAGCATATTGAATGGCTTAGCAGGCATGCAGCGATGGCACATGTGCGATAGAGTGCAATAGAGTACTCCGTCTGCTTGTGGAACTTTGTGTAATCAAGCAGAGTTTTTGCTAACTCTCATGAATTCTCGCAGAGTGAAACTCTGCAACCTCCACCCAGGCATAGTCCCTTTGTGGGTGAGTGATGACTGTCTGGATTTTCCTCAGAGTCATATCATGGTTGATAGATGCCTGGTTATGGGAGGCAAGAAGCGAGAGGATATCCTGGTAAGATAAGTTGGGTCGGGAGGAGAGGTCGGGAGGAGAGGTCAAGATTTGGTTTGCAACTCCATTTAGTTAGAGGGGTTCTGGAATTGACCGAGCTGATGGGATTTGGGTGTAAGAGGCAAGGAGTGTTTTGTGTCCCATAATGCTTATTTTGATTCATAGCTTTGTGTTCCAGATTAGAGGTAATATGTATTAGGTTCTGGATGAGCCCAACAAATGTCATTCATTTTTTAGTTTGTGTAGCAATGACCAGATAGTGGAGGTGCTGTGGAACTGATTTGGAGGAGGTGTGTGAAGGGTTTTAGCAGAAGATTAGGATCTTAGTCGTTTAGGGGGGACATGGGATGTAAATGGGGTGATGGGTCGTTGATCAATGACCGTGTGATTCTGCATGGTGTGAGAGTTAGGTGTAGATAGGATTTGGGTGTTGGAGGAAGTGTCGTGAGTTCGAATTGACTCCTGTGTGGGGAGAGTATTGTTGTGGACGGATCTTATGTTGTCTAGAGAAATGGGGGATATGTAATTGGATTCTGTTGTGAACGACTTCACAGTATCATATACTTGACTGTGTAGGGAGATGTTACTGTCTTTCCAGAGATCAGCGTTGATATTAGGTTCGCTTATGTATTGGGAAGGGGAGTTGATAAGGGGATGGTGGTTCATGGAGTGGTTGCACCCCTCTGGAGAGGAGGTTGTGTTTAGTACTGTGGTGATGTGGCGACTTGGGTTAGGGTCATCGTTCTCAGGGGGAGAGGTGGCAGTCTGGGTTGTAAAGTGGCCGGGATGGAAGGCCCAAGTGAGGAGGGTGAGGAGGTGAGGGAGGAAGTGTAAAGGATATGGGGTTCTTTCTATAGGGTGGTACATGGAGGCAGGGACGGGGGTGGAGGATACCTAATTGCAAATCAAAGCTTTAATGAGGGGGAAGAGATCCTCAAAGAGTAACAGGCTGTGGTTGAAGGATTGTATAAGTACTGAGCCATTGTTGTAGATAGTAATGGTGGTTTCATCCTTGTACATGGAATAAGGTGCTATAGTAAGTCTGAGGCCGTGCGGTATCTTCTTGGTGGAGGTGACCCTGAGTGAGGAGGAAATTGCCTTCCTTCATTGAGCGCGGCGGTTGGTGAAGAATATTAGGTCATTGATTATCAAGCCCCTATTGATGCAGAAGTAGGAGTCTAGGAAGAGAGTTTCTATTTTCATTTTGAGAATTTTGTGTTTGAGAATTTTTGCAGCCGTTTTGGTTAAGTTTGATGGGTAATCAATTTTGAGAGAACTCTGTCCAGCAGGAGATAGAAGGGGGATCAGTGCCTTGATTCAGGTTGAAGCCATGGTGATGAAAACATTGGGCTGGGAGGAGCTAATAAATAAGAAGGGGAGTAGCTGTATAACACTGGTAGGGGGGAAAGGAGGAGAGGAGATATAGGGCACTAGTCAAGGGAAGACTCATTCCATGATGTATGTCAATTTGGGGTATATGGAGTGTGGTCCTATTTTTCCAGGGCATGGGTCAAAGAGGACAACTGTTACCTCTCCAGATCCTGCACTTCCAAATGTCTTTCACTAGGGGAGAGGATGTGGTCTAACGGCTAGAACGGTTAACCTCGTAGCTGGGGAACCTGGTTCAAGTCTTAGCAGGGATACTCAACATCCTGTGATTCTGGGCAAATTACTTAATCTCCATGTGCCTAACAAAATGAATGTGCCCATCTGTAACACAACTTGTGCTCATGTAAAGCGCTCTGATACCCTCGAGCCAAGTTCGCCCTTTTTATAACTCCCCAAAAAAACCTGATATTGGAGCAGTATGTTATCAAGTATACCCAGGCAATTAACATATTCTTCAACAGTGGTATGATTATCAACGTTTAGTGGAACAATCTTTGAACACTTATGCATAGCATCCTTCTGCGTGCTATCCTGCACAAGGTGAAGTATTCTGACATATTTAGTCTCCATTAAACTCTAGGGGACCCCACTAAACATTGCTTCATTCTGTGAAAATATTTATACATATTCAGTGTGGCTTTACAATTGGATAAATAAGTAGCACAAGCTCTAAAGATGCCGTTGGAAAGTGGCTTATTAGTATTGGTGCATATATATCTACCACTGGCAAGAAGGCCACTAACACAATCTAGGGCTCAGAATAGGTCTCAGAAAATTATTCCCATGCTCAGCCCTTGGTAGCTTGGCTGCGAGCAGGCAGGCTTCACTTAAGACACAGGTATGTAAAGCATTTAAAAACACAAATTCAGTAAATAATTAAGACATAACACACAATAAAAATCCAACACCAATTTCTAAAAATAGTGAATATTTTTATCTTTAGAATGACACCAAAACAAAAAGAATCTAATGTAGAGAACCGGAGACATGAATTTTTAAAGATTTAGCACTATATAGCACATAGAAACCTACAGCGCCTACTGGGACAACTGATCATGCTAGACCGGGGCAAAGTCAAAGTTTCAGACTGACCACGATGGAGCCCTGCGCGGCTACCCTTCGCAGTAGGCCTCGGTAAAAGTTTTACCTTCGGACTTAGAAACTTTTCCAGAGTTTATTTTGCTGGGGTCCCTCGATGCTGTTCACCAGCCCGGGTTTGGGGAGGGTTCGCCGGCTTGCTTTCCAGGGAGATCCAGGTCAAAAATCTGGAAGTCGGACCTCCAGAGCTTTTCAGCGGGACGGACCAGCAGGGCAGGCTGGCTCGCTGTTGACGGTCGCCGGCTTGACTCTCACGTGGTTCAGTCGCTCCCCCTCTGAAGCTTTTTTCCAAAGTTGTTCCAAAGTTCTCCAAACTTTTTGGAACTTCTTTCTGAAGATCCTCTGAGGGTCCCAAAGTGTCCACAGCACAATCTCCAAGATGGTGCTTGAAAGTTTGGGACAGTTCCTGCAATTCACTTGGACAAAACCCTTACAAATCCACTGGACAAACTCCAGGCTGGAGATTCTTGATGGTGATGGTCCAGATGCGCTCTGTTAACCTGTAGCTTGCAGGGAGTCCACTTTTTATTCCTTTTGAAGCAAGTTAGGTCCACAGGGCTGTAGTTCCAAATTGTGCAGCAGGCGCAGTCAGTCAGAGTGCAGGGCCTGGTCGGTGCAAACTTCCAGCATGGACCCTTCTTCTTCACTTAGTTTCAAGCAGCAGATATGAGAGGCTCTGCCCCACTCAGATACTTATTCAATGTTTTCTGGGGTCAAGCAGGAAGGCACTTCTGTCAAATGAGGTGCATGGCAACACCCCAGAGCATGACTACTTCTTCCAAAGTGTGGCACAATGGTCTCCCAGAAAGCAGAGGAGCAAGAACTAGTTAAACCAACCTCCAGTATGGCTCATTTCTATAGCTATCCTCCCCCTGACATCTGCAAATGTCTTCCTCAAGCCTGCCATATGGCTGGGTTCAGAGGGGATGGAGGTAGATGGACCTGGCCTTTTCTGCCTGTCCCATTCTTCCTTTGAAGCTCATGGTTTATGACCCCCCCCTGCTCTGGCATTCCGGTGTAGCAAAGCCCTCTCCTACCAGATAGCTTCTCTCCCTAGACTTAGCACAAAGCAGCCTGCCTAACCCTATTAACTCCGACTAATCAGGGGAGGCTCAATTTTGGCTGACAGACAAAAAAGTCTTATAACTTATTTTATGGATATTTCAGGATAAATTCAATAGCATATTGTTGGATTTATCAATACCACTCTCCTAATCCTTGAATGATATTTTTCAGTAATCCCTAATGTTAGTTTAAAAACTATTGCAATGCTAGCCTAAGTGACTGGGGATCTACAATGGGGAAAATGAAATGTCACAGATAAGATACTTTTATTCGATTTCTTTAAAATCATAAAAGGGTGGGACGAACCACCTGAATACATAAAATGTCAAACAATTGTTCTAGTTTAAAAATTAAATTAAACTCATTTATATATATGGTAAAATAATGTTAGGACTGTTTCCATTCCAATCATGTGGGCATGTAGTGTCCAGCCCTAGTAGGAAAAGCGGGCCTCTAATGGATTTGGTTTAAACTGTACTCAAACGTGCATAATTTCACGGGGAATGATAAAGTGCTCGTGCTATGGTCATATGGACTACAAAATTTAATTTAAGTGAACAAGGCGATTCTGCAAAGTCAATTTCAGTTCATCTATCACTCTTTTCTAGTTCATTTGCAGCTAGGTTTGGAAATTTTATCGCCTTGCATACCGTTTGGACAGTCGAGCATCCTAGGCATTTTATGACGACTGCTCTGCAAGTCCTTATTTGTTCTCTCCTCAGTGTTGGCCGTAAGAGGGTTTTCCGAATATTTAGTAGCGCCGGACAGATACATAAAAGGTGGAGTAGTGACTCATCTTCATGACCGCATGATGGCATTCCTTAGTCGGCCAGGTCCATTTCCATTTCGGGGTAAGGTCTTTGGATGGATAGGATCCCAGTCTCAATAGAATCAGATTCCACTTTTTCTGTTATGAGAAGTGTTCTAACAGGTATGATTGAGGTTTCAGAAATTTGTAAGATGGCATCACCGCCCATGCATATGTTTTGAGGGCCAAGGAGGCTATATCTATTAACTGGGATTGTCGCTTGATGGCTTTATTGGCTGTTTGTTTGAACTCAGAATAGGCGGATATTGTGAACCAAGCATTCTCTAGCTTTAAAGCTGAAAGGGATTGTTTTAAAACTGGATATTCTGACTTGCTCAACCTGGATTGCTTTTCGACCTCCTGCGAACAATAATGGGCTAAAGAGTTTTCCTCCGCTGCCCTCATTCACCAGTAATATTTGGCAAGGGCTCCTTGTCTTGTTGGTATCTAGTTTTTTAATCCGAATTCCAGTCTTATCTAGGATTGAGAAATGTGGCATGGAATTGAGAATAGTTTCTTAGAGAGGCTAGTTTGTGCAGTGTTTAAAACTGTTGAATGCTTAGTGTTTAACAGTTCCAATCCATACGAAATGGATGGCAAGAATTTTGCTGCAACGACCTTTAATATGTGGTTTGTTGAACAGTTGCTAAGTTTTTTCTGCAAGGTTTTAAATGCAAATAGCAGTTGTTTTGCCTTTACTTGCCATAAGTGCTTGTAGTTAAGGTGGCGGTCAAGTAGTACCCCCAGATATTTATATGTTTCCACCTGGGCCAAGGTGTTGTTGTTTATCGTCCAGGTGAATTTAGGGTGTTTTTTGTGGGTACTGGAAAAGCACACAACCTTTGATTCTTGGAGGTTGTTTACTAATTGAGCTGAGGATGTGTATTCTGCTAGTTGGGTGATCAGCCGATGTAAGCCTCGAGGCGTTTGGGAAAGTAGAACAATGTCGTCGGTATATTAGAGGCTTGCTATTGGGACATTACCCAATTTGGGAGGGTCTCCTTGTGTTAAGCGAAGGGTGTTCTCTAAATCAGCTGTGTAGATGTTGAATATACAAGGAGCCAAGACACAGCCCTGTTTTAAGCCGTTGATGGTCGTAATTTTGTTAGTTAGACTTCACCCATCCCCCTTTTTTTTCGGACCCACGTTTTTGAATAAAGATTGATGATTGCCTTTAACAATTTTGTGGGAGCTCCCCAAGATTTCATTTTCGACCACAGCTTAGATCTGGGATCTTTATCGAAGGCTGATTTAAGATCTACAAAGCACGCATGAAGGACGTTTGATTTGGCGATAGCTTGATTAGCCAGGAGGGTGACTGCAGATATATTTGTTAGAGTGCCCATCCCTGCCCAGAATCCTGTTTGCGTTTTCGGCATTAGGTTTGTACTACTAACCCAATCCTCTAGGTCTGCCAACAAGTTTGAAGCATACATTTTTGCTCAACATCAATGAGCGGTATCAGTCTGTAATTGGATGGGTCTGTACACACCCCTGATTTATATATAGGTTGTAAGATGCTTCCTCGCCAAGAATCTGGGATGGTGCGCGTCTCTAAGGCGTTTATGAACAGAGAGGTTAAGTGGATGGACCAAAAGGTTGGATCTTTTTTAAATAAGGCGTTAGGCAGGCCATTTGGTCCCATCAGGTCTCTGTTGTTTTATGATGTTCAGTACCTGCTTTTGTGTAATCTGTAGGTGGTATTCCGTTGGATCAATCCTTGTTGTTTCCAGTACTTCCGGCTAAGAGTTATCATCTAATTGATTTTCTTCGGGGTTAAGGAGGTTTTTCGGTGTTGGTGAGCAGATTTCAGTATCTGTTTTCTGCATGTTTCTGGATTTTGGGGCCTTGGGACTTGTTCTCTGAATAGAGACCATCCGGATCACTTTTGAAGTTTTGGTGATGCTTGTTACACATGAATGTAACGTCTTGTTGTATGTGGCTTCGATGTGAGCTCTCCATGTATGTTCCGTTATGTCCGAATTGAAATGTCGGTTTTTACCATTTAGTAGAATATTGATATTTGCCCAAAACAGTTTTGACCTTCTTTGCTTGCTGGCGTGGAGCATTTTCATCCAGATTTGCTCATTGTATGTACGCTTTGTCACCATAATTTCCTTTTCTAAGTCTCTTTTCATTTTTGCTGTTGTTGCAAGAGCATGCTGAATTGGTTGTGAGCCCTGGGTTCGCATAGATCTTAGATGTTTATTTAATTGGTTTTTTTTGTCCTTAGATTGTGTGTATACCAGACTGCCCTGATGATACTAGGGGCTTTATAGCTGGTGGAGCGGTTAGAAAATGTTATATTTAAATTGTTGATGAAGGGACTCCCAGGCCTCTATCCGAAATGGCTTTGCGTCCGTTGATGCCAATAAGGAGAAACATGTCTCCATGATGGTGTCTATGTTATTTTTGTTCCATGTGAGTCGTTTTAAGTTGTAGGATTGGGTTGGTAGTGTGAGAGCCTTGGCTTGCCGAGACCTTTCTTGAATGTTCGTTAATGTAACGGTTTGAGGATAGTGGTCACTTTCTGCTCTTTCCTTTATTTGGAAGTTGGAAATAGAAGGGAACAGATCGGGATCCTCCAGGGTAAAATCGATGGTTGCGCCTGTTTTGTTCGCCACTCTTGTAAATGCTGCGGGACTGTCCTGAGGGCCTCATCCATTTAGCGTGTACAATGAGAGTTCGTCCAATAAAGTGTCTCTTGCCCAAAGTGTCATGTCTGCTTGTGTTGCCCTGGCGTGCCTGTATGAAGCCTACTAGCTTTTTTTCTTGACCTTGCAATAAATTTATATTAAAATCCCCGGTCAGTATTATGTTAGCATGTGGATAAGTGAGTTTTACAATTTTAAGTGCTGCAGTCAGTTGCTGGATTCTTTTTCCCTTTTGCTTGTGGGCTGGATGAATGTAGATATTCAAAATTAACCAGCTAGTCGAGGGCAAAGCTGTGAGTTTGATGCATTGCATCCAGGGAGAGTTGAGGTTGAGGACTTCATCTTTCCAAAGAATATCAGTCGAGATGAAAGTCGATAAACCGCCTTTTGCCCTTCCATGCTTTGTGTCCTTTGTGGCTGGATTGAGATATTCTTTGTAGCCTACAATTGGTGAGTTTATAGACTGCCAAGTTTCTTGGAATAGAAGTATGTCAAACTGTAGGATAAAATCTGCAAAGTCGACATCTTCGAGTTTTGTGCCTAAGCCGTTCACGTTCCATGAGCAGATCTTGCAGCCCTGAGTTTTTTTAGACTCCTTACATGCTTTAGTTCATGCAGCTCCATGGTTCATGTTTAGGGCTTTCGCCTGCGAATTATCCTCGAGGTTGGTTGCTTGGGAATGTAGTATTGTGAGCATAATTTGCCTTGTTGTTTGGCCATCACCTTTCATTATGCTGAAATCATCAGGGCCTTTAGCTCCTTCTAAGACGCCCACGGTTCGATTGGGCTTTTGTAATGGGCTTTGGATTTGAACTCGATTCTTTCCAGATCTCTAGATTTGATCTGACTCAGAGCTGGGAGGGCTTCTAGTAATCTTAATATTACGCTTCTATTCAATATATCATGAGCTCCCCTCGAGATGTAATGTGGGACCAGCTCTATCTTTTCATGACATGTGGTGAGAGAATCTGTTAGTTGTATTTTAGCTCGGTCAATCGGGATCTCTATTGTTGCTTCGATGGAGTCTTGGTACCTTAGGGCTAAGTTTGGTTGGTGTTGTGCACAATTTTGTTGAATTCTTTGGGGGTTTGTGGCTAATTTGGCCTCCATGCCTCTCGAGGGGTGTGAACTTATCTTGGCTTCTTTGCTATTACGCCTCTCCTCTGCGACACCTTTCCTGTTGATGTCGGCCTCCTGTTGGATGAGTTTACTCGCTTTTGTCATTGTGCCTTCATGGGTTGGAATAATGTTTGTTTTTTGAGTGACCAGGATGGTTGTTTTATTTGGATCCCGCCTATCCGGAGGATTAAATATGTTATATATTTTCCTTGTTGGTGGGTTTTCACTTTTTTGTGCTTTGGGCTTCTTGAAGTGGCAGCCTCTTTCATGGGTGAAGAGGTGTGGTCCAATGTGCAGGTGGCGTCCCTAATACTTTGTTCACTTTTATCTTTCTCAGTTTTTTTTCTTTCTCGTGGGCGTTATATTTTGTGTCGATAGTGAGTTTGAGCCTTGTTTATTTAATTTGCTTTTCCTTGCTTTCCTCAGGCGTTTTCGTTCCCTCTTCGTGAGAGGAGTTGTCAAATTTGTTTGTTTGGTGCTTTCATCTGCTGTCATTAGTGGATTGTGTTGATTGGGTGACGCTTCTGGCGCTCCTGATTGGAATTGTTCGCTCGGTTGCTCAAGCTCAGTCCAATTTCTCCAACACCAGGGCCTATAAAACATATTTTATAAGGACCCTGTTTATAGCTACATGACACTCCCCCCCTGGGACACCTAGGTGAGACTTTAGGGAACCTGAAAATGCAAAAATAATGTAGATCCTCACTCCACAGTGCTCCTAGCACAAAAGTTGATTTTGGAAAGCCCTTTACTATAATGAGGGAAGTTAAATGTTCAAATTCTCTATCCCCAGGGCATATTAAACATCTTTTATAAGGACCTTCCTTATAAGTAACTTACCCGCCAACCCAGGGACAACTAGGGGAGACCCAGGGGGTGCTTAATATCTCACAATATTGTAGTTTATCAATTTTAAGTGCCCCTACCACCAAAGTCGAGTTTAGGCAAAAGTTACATTTAAAAGCAGTCCTGCAACATAAGGCTGCTTTTTAAATGACCTCAGGCTCTCAGCACTGCACACGTGCAAGTGCAGAAAGGGCTTCTGGCCTCTAAACTGCAGTGCCCAATTATATACTAGGGACTTAAAGGCAGTTTTAATCCCCCTGCCCTGTTATGTATTAGGGACTTATAGGGTAGGTCATGCCAATCAAAGGGGCACCCTAACACATAGTGTACCCTAATGTGTGTGTATGTGTTTTCACTCTGTTTTCTCTGTGTTTTCATCATAGCACTGGCCCTGGGCCTGGTTAAGCAGAGCCCAGGGACAGTCGGAGTCAGTTATCCCCAGTATCAGTCAGCATACAATGGGGGTGCCCACGGCAAAGGATGACTTTCCATCAATGCCACTGGTGAACTCTTCTTCTGAAAGCCTTCTAAGGAATAGAAGGGGCCAAAGCACTTGTAAAAATCTAAATCATACAGGAATATTTTTGAAGTATTAGATTCCTGCAAGGACCTGAGTGGAGTAGGAGTCAAATCGTACAACAATTGGATTTCCTCATATTTCACACTAACATAATACATTCAGGGGCTATAAAAGGATGATTCTGGCATTAAAAACGATTTGTAAAATGAAGGGAACTGTCTAGAAGTGAAGAAAAAATGAAGGAGACATTCACCGGCCACCATTTTTGAATGGTCTAGTGTTTGGGAGGGTTATAAAAGGAGGATTCTGGTGCGACCGTACAGACCTCGCTCATAAACACCGTTAAAGGCAGTTTTAGCACAGGGTATGGGGTAGCAATGAATTTTAAAAGGATTGTGTGTGTTTTAATAGTGATTTTCTAAAATTTATTTGTAAAATGAAGTGAACTGTCTGTGGTGAAGAAAAAGCGAAAGGAACATTCGCCAGCCACCATTTTTGAATGGTCTAGTGATTTAGAGGGGCTACAGAAGGGGGGTTCTGGCGTAGCCGCGCTTATGGCAAGCCCATCTATGCCCATCCGTGCAACGACCGTGCTCAGCCCCAGCCATGCTGCCGTATTGGTTATAGAAGGGTCAAATCAGATAAAACGGATGACCTATTCAAGTAAGGAGTTGAGACAGTTGAGACCAGTTTGTGTTAATGATAATGTAAAGCAGGGAAGAACAAACCGAGTGGGACAAGACTAATAATCACTCAAGGTAATATCAAAGAGGGGCCAAAGTTGATCAGATTTGGGTTAATAAATGCACGATCGGCAGTAAAACATGCATTAGAATATAATATGTTACTAGAAACTAATGAATGAGACATGTTATTTGTCACAGAGACATGAACATCCACGGAGTCTAATGTTGCACTGGAAAAATAACCTGCCCACCATGTTTTGAATGTAAATCAAGACGGGACAAAAGAGGAGACGGAGTGGTGCTAATTTTCAAAGAAAAATGGGATTTCACCATGATAAACGTGGGCCAAATGCGCGGAGTAGAGATGATAGGGGCATATTATCAACGGCCAGCGATAATTATCGCTGGCCGTCCACAGCGTGAGAATTGTTATCGCCGGCTATCGCCGATAATTATCGCCATGCTAGCGCTGTATTAACAACGCATAGCGCAATGGCGATAATTATTCCTGCGATAGCTTGTTTTCCATGGAACATCGCTGGTTTTCCAGCGATGTTCCATGGAAAACGGCGATAACCTTGCTGATACGACCCTGTGGTCGTATCAGCATAATCCACCTCCAATACAAAGTATAGGTAAGTCAGCATTTTTGCAGACGTTAGTTTTTAGCGAAACCGCGGTTTTCACCAAAACTAACGCCTGCAAAAATGCCTGGGCCTCCTTGTAAATATCGCGATGTGCACATCAGCGATATTTATAAGGATGTTCTGCCCAGTGACGCCCACTTTGCATCTCATTAGAGATGCAGAGGGAGGCGTCGGGTAAAAGGGTGCTAACATGCGCTAATGCATGTTATCACCCTCTTGTTAATAGGGCGAAAACATTATCTCCGCTTTTTTGGCTTTTAAAGCCAAAAAAGCGGAGATAAGGCCCTTGATAATATGCTCCATAGTTTTTTCACTAATGGTGAAAAATTGTAAGGTGTTTTCCGGAATCTTGTGCTATCTATCACCAGGCACCAGGAACAGCAAACACTGTCACTCAACCTTTCATGTAAATTATCGCAAATCTCGCTGTTACACATGCTAACTTCTTCGTGTTAGGAAATTTTAATTTATGGGTGGAAGATAAAAACACTGCCTCAGTGTAAAGAATTCTTAGGTTCCTGCAAAATAATTGGGTTAGAACAACTAAAAAATGGCCCAACACATCATGGGGGACGTGCACTGGATTTACTATTAGCACCAAAGGACTTACTCACCAACAAAGATATGATCCCTTTAAGCTAGTCTGACCACATGTTGATAGCTTTTGAAATAAAAAGCCTTAGAACCACAATGAAGGTAGGCAGGCAGAAAAAGGTGTACCAGGCAGAGCATGGCAAAAGTTGAATAAGAACTAGGGGGGAAAACTCTCTGAAATAGAGACCTGTTTTAGTGAGACAGCGACAGTTGATGAGAGTTACGATAAACTGCAAGGAAAATTCACTAGAACATTAGACGGAATAATACCAAACAAAGAGATTACACATCGGCGTAAGCCCTCAGCACCGTGGTACACGGGACCTTTAATAGAAATTAAATTACAATGTAAACAACTAGAAAGACAATGGCAGAAGCTCTACCTAGACAATGATAAGCAACAGTTAAAGAAAACATCAGATGGGGGGTCGTGGCCAACCGCGGAAGATGGAGGACACCTGAATCGGGAGCTCCGGGGCTGATACTCCCCTCAAATCCTCCAATAACCAGTGAGTATCCATGCCACAATACTCACGGCTGCATCGCTGAGAACTCCGGCAGCAAGTAGAGACCACTCACGGGCCGCACCGCAGACCGACTGTTCTGCTACACCGAGACTAGAGCAGCGGCCGGGTTCCGGACTACGCAAGGCCGCAGGTCGCGGCCTAAACGAAAAGGAGGAGGTACAGGAGCTGCGAGCAGGAGCGCGGTTGGAGGCACTGGGGTGCGATGAGCCACTTGATCCGGAGCATCGCTCCCACTAATACTGGAACAACAACACGACAGGGGATGTGGACAGTGGAAATAGTCACTTCCTCCAGGCCTGTAACATACGCCGGTGGAGTTGGGGAGACGAGACCCGGCCGGCGGCTGCACCTGCGCCCACGAGCCACCTCCGGTGGAGGCCTAGGACGGCCGCAGACACCTGTCCCCAGCGGCGCCGGACCAGCAGGTACAACGAGGACTTTCCCCCCCTGCCAGCGACCCAACAAGGAGCTCTGGTGGCGGGCAGAGGCCCTTTTCTTGCACAAACTGGCTCATAGCCTGGCGGCACTGCCCAGAGATGACCTGCCTCACCACTGGGCCCCGGAGCGAATGCTACTGTGGGCCGCGGCCTGGGGAGATTGGCGGAATCTGTGCTGCTGGGCCCGACACAGTGGGACCAAAAGAGAAGGTGTCCCCCCCGGCGGCGGCCACGGAATGGGGTGCAAACTACTGCAGGTAGACCCCTGGCCCACGGAATGGTGAGGATACACTGAGGCTCCTGAGAGGTGCGGTATGGCCTGCTGCCAGGCTTGGATATGGGCAAGGCCACCTTCCATGGCATAGTACTACCAGGGAAGCCGGTGAACTGAGAACCAGCCCTGCAAAGCGGCCCAGGAAATAGCAGGTACGGTCAGCCAAATGTGATCGTCCAGCTGAGGGTGACTGTGGGAGCGCACTGGAAGTAGAGGCGATACCAGTCTGCATAGGGGGAAGTGAGGCTAGAACATGCGTGGACGCCAGGGGTGAAGAACTGTGACCACCAAAACCCCCCAAATAGTGACACAGCATTACCGGAAAGAGACCTAAGCCAGTTCTAATACTAGTCCATGTAGCCAGTGCGCAGGGAAGAGGACCTAAGTGTCTGAGAGGTGTGAAGGGCGCCCTGTAAGTGCAAAAGCATAGCTACGCTTGGCCGACATTTTAGGGGAGTGTGCAACGCCAGCTTGGGACGGCCGAAAGGAAAGCAAAAGGAGCAGGGCCCAACAGGTGAAGCTAGCTCCACCTCCAACCCAATAAGAGACTCTCCTCCTACACAGGAAGAAATCCCAGACACTCAGATACAAGCAGAGCAATCCCCAGATAAGCTAGACATTATTCTGCGGGAAATCCACGAATCTAGAGCAGTACTGGAGCAACAACTGGGTACGCTCACTACAGATGTGAGTTTACTTAGGGCGGATCTCAAAAGCTGGCGGAAAGGGTTCAGACTCATGCAACAGCCCTGTCAGATATTACACCGTGGCGAAAGCCACAAACTGAAATGGTCTCCCAACTGCAGCGGCAGGTTAAAGAGCTACAAGATAAGGTGGATGATGCGGAAGGGCGGGCACGCAGAAGCAATATCCGCATAGTTGGGATGCCCGAAAAAAGCGAAGGCCGAGACCCGATGCAATTTATAGAAAACTGGTTACACGCTGAAGTAGCGCCTGAAGGCCTGACGGAAATGTTCAGTGTTGCAAGAGCCCACAGAGTACCTACAGAAGTGCGGGCCCCTGGCCTACCGCCGCGGCCTATTGTGGCTAAACTCCTGAATTACAGGGACACGCTTCTCCGCAAAGCAAGAGAAAAGGCGCCGCTCCTCTACGACAACTCGAAGGTTTCACTGTTCCCGGATTATACCGTGCAGGTACAAAGACAATGGGAGGCATTCTTTGGGGTTAAACAGCATCTCCAACAACTTAACCTGCGGTACGCATTAATATTCCCGGCCAAGCTTAAGGTCATACATGATAATGCAAGCCATTTCTTTGAGGACATTGAGATGGCATGGCTATGGATAGAGGTAAACCTCCCGAACCTGGCGATACTAGACGAACACAGACAGCCTCGGAGGCTGAGCCAGCGATGGAGGCGAACGGTGCAACAGACAACAGGACGACAGCAGAGGAGGGACGAGAGGGCGCCCACCCTTGAACAGAAGATTGAAAGCAGGAGAGCAGCATTAAAAACTGCGGTGGCGCTGAGAACGGCAGGAGAAACAAGCAGACGTGAATCGTCCTCAGACGGCATGCCAGCAACGGACTCAGAGGCTAGTCAACCTCTATTCCCCTCTTTGACACCGCAAACTGCCAGGGACCTAGAGGAATGAACACAGACAAAGAGCAGAATGAATGTATACCGGTGGGGCGCAGGCACCAGTGGGAGGTCACCCATGTCGTCTGGAACCAGTGTCAATGCGGACGGACACATGAAGCTGGCATGATGCAAGAGCTAGCAACAATTGGTAACTGTATGGACACGGATGCCACAATTATGTATAATATATGTTGTTTGGGGGGGCGTGCCCCGGGCTGGGATGCAAACCCACTTTTTCCCCTTTTCTTCTTTTCTCTCTTTCCAAAAACTCTCATGATTATCATCTTTAAGCTAGTTGACACTACTGTGCGACTACTGTAATGCTGCCAATTGGTACAGCGCAGGGTTTCTGGCATGGGCTGAAATTGTCCGTGGCTGGCGTATCTTCCCCCTCGCGAATGCAAAGAGTAAGTTAAAATTGTTGCTGCTTGTAGCAGCGGTTTGGTCGAGCACAGTTACAGTGTTGGACCGTAGTATCGGGGTTGTTCAAGTTTCAGAAGTTAGCAATTACGAGGGCACACATTGGGGCAAGTGATGGATTACACCAGGAAACAGAGTAATAGCACACAGGCAGCTTTCACATGGCACAAGTAGCGTATATGGCAGTAAAAGCATCATATAAGTTCCTTACGTGGAATGTACGAGGCATGGGCTCCTTACACAAGAGAGACCGTATTCAAGCGCAGCTGAACAGGTGGAAAACACACATAGTCTTCCTGCAGGAGACACACTTGAACACAGCTGAGGCGGGCAAGCTACGGAAAAAATGGAGAGGCCAGCTATACAGCACGACCTACTCAGCGTTTGCAAGGGGCATGGCAGTGTGGATACGGGTGGGGGTCCCTTTTAGTCTATTGGAGAAGCAGGTGGGCAGAGAGGGCAGGTATGTGCTTCTGAAAGGAGAAATGGATGGCCAGGTATTAGTGATAGGCAATGTATACGCACCAAATACGGAGCAGCACGGGTTCCTGAAAAGAATAAGTGCCGCACTGGCGGATTGGGCACAACCCCTATGGATTCTGGGGGGGGGGGACTACAATGCGGTGCTGAACACGCAATTGGACAGGTGGCATCCGCCTCTTAGGGGAGCTTTGGCAATACGGCAGGCGAAAGCACTCGAGGCATGGGTAGATGGGTGGGATCTCTTGGACGTATGGCAAAGCAAGAATGCGGAGACGCGCAAGTACTCAGATTATTCCCCGGTACATGCGGGGCACACAAGAATAGATCATATTCTTTGTTCCCCCGTCCTGCTCCCCCAGATACTAGACACAGCGTATATAGGCAAAACGCTGTCTGACCATAGCCCGTTGGAAGTGGTACTAGAATGGGGCCATGTCCCCACCCCTGTGCCGACGTGGAAATTTAATCCCCAATTGCTAGAAGATGGGGTCTATAAGGCGCAACTGTCAAATACCATTAACGACTATTTCTCCCAGAACACCGGCTCTGCCTCCTCCCCGCTAATTGAATGGGAAGCATTCAAGGTGGTGGTGAGAGGCACCTCCATTGGGGCAACGGTGGGAGCTAGACAAGAGCTAGTGCGAGACCTAATTGAAGTAGAGACGTAGCTGGGACCTCTAGAGAAAGAAGCGGCTGAATCCCCGGAGAAGGCAGAAAAATTACAACAGGCACGTATAGAGTACGCAGATCTCCGCAAGAGGCTAAGAGTAGTAGACTATAGGGCATATATCCAAAGAGCCCATGTGTAGGCGGACAAACCTGGCACTCTGCTAGCATGTATAATATGGAACCAGCCCCAATAACCAAGATCCGCTCCCCCCTTGGGGATTTGGCTGACACCCAATTGACGATAAATGTAGCATTCCAAAAGTATTATAGCATTTATACAGTGCGCCCGGACAACCATGCACACAGGAAATCAGGGGATTCCTCCATGGAGTGAACCTGCCAAAGTTGGACGAGGCAGATAAGGAAGACCTAAAGTCACCGATTACGACAGAAGAGATTCAGGTGGCTATAAGGGAACTGCTGCGTAATAAAACCCCGGGTCTGGATGGCCTCCCCACAGAATTCTATGCAGCGTATGCCAAAGAGTTGGTGCCGCAATTGAGTAGGTTATATGAGGCAGCGTTGGAGGAGGGTGCGCTCCCCCCGACCACAAGTCAGGCATTGGTGGTGTCGCTGCCGAAACCCGGAAGGGACGGTACGGACATTACAGCATATAGGCCTTTGTCACTCTTAAATACTGGGTACAAAATACTGAGCAAGATTCTAGCGACAAGATTGTTGCCCTATCTTGGCAAGATAGTACATACAGACCAATGCGGATTTGTACCGCGTAGGAGCACAGCGCACAGTGTGAGGAGGCTGTATCAAGTAATGTGGGCCCCATTAGACCAGTTTCCAGTTGCGGGATGCCTATCACTGGACCTTAGACAAGCTTTTGACACGCTGAGTTGGGAGTACATGCTGGGGGCGTTGAGTCAGTATGGCATACCCGTGGAATACCTGAATTGGGTCAGGCTGTTATACGCTGCACCGACGGCTCGTGTAAAATTGGGAAAACCCATCTCTAGTGCATATGAGATTTATAGAGGCACGAGGCAGGGATGCTCACTCTCCCATATGCTTTTTGTACTACCACTGGAGCCGTTTGCTCACAAACAACGTCTCTCAGCTCAGGACTGGGGCATACCCGTCGGCCCGATGATACATGCTGCGTCACTATACGGAGATGATATAATACTGTACACTCGGGACTTGTATAGCGGACTCCCAGAAGCTGCAATGCTCTTTGCGGAGTTCGGCAGAGTGTCGGACTGTGCATAAACATTGATAAATCAGTAGCCTTCTCCTTCAAACAGACTAATGCGCCGCACACAATCAACTTTGGAGACAATAATATACAGATGGCTCCAACCACGTTTAAGTACTTGGGTGTGAAGATATATAGGACACAGCAAGATACACTGGGCGGCAACGTCCAAAGCACAATAGCCGCATTACAATCACAGATAGCGTTTTGGATAACGCTGCCGTTGTCTATCACGGGTCGCTTGAGCCATTGCAAAGATGGTGATGCTGCCACGGGTATTGTACTACTTTACAACACTCCCAATACTAATCCCCACAAAGGTATTTCGAGTACTAGACTCCCTGCTGACAGAACTAATATGGGGTGTTGATAGGCGCAGGGTGGCCCTAAAGAAGCTGCAAGTTCTGACGACAGCAGGAGGAATGGGAGCCCCGGATTTCAGGGCATACTGCATGGCGAGTCAGTTGCAATGGCTCTCATACTGGCTAGCGGGTCACAACCTGCAAGAAATTGGCTACACACCCAGAATGCTGGTGCAGGGAAAATTGCATGCAATGCTACATAGCACGCACTCAATTAACAGCGCTAACTCACCACTATTACAAGTAGCGTTGCAGTATTGGAAACTTGCATTAAAGTATACACAACCGTGCCTGTCATATGCACCAAATACCCCTCTCCTGGGTTTACCCATACCAACAGGCATAGTCACGCAGGGATAGCTGGCCGGATGGGAGGATGGAGGCATCACTATAGCGGGGGCACTGTTCCACGAGGGCATCATGCTGTCACATACAGACTTTGTATATACCAATGGCCTGACGGACACCCTATTTCTGCTACACGCTGGATTAACATACTACGTGAAAAGGGTGTGGACCCCGGATGGGCAGGAACCACCAACGAATGAATTAGTCAATATGCTTCACTTAATGGGTAATGGTAGGCATTTAACTAAGTGGCTGTACGCGGGTATCAGGGAAACACAGACCTCCCCATTAGGGGCTTTACGGGCCAAGTGGGATGCCGACATGGAAGCAGAACTAACAGACAGAGAGTGAAATGCACTTCTAGCCTACCCGAAAGCAGTGTCACGCAACGCGCGATTCAAATTTATCCAATATATGATCGTGCAGAGGGCATACCTAACACCTCATAAGCTTTAGAAGATGTTCCCTGCAGTTACATCGAACTGCCCGAGATGTTTAGAGGCAGATGCAGGGTTCGTTCATATGATATGGGCATGTCAGGCACTAACACACTACTGGGCACAGATAGCGCAAATACTAACAAACGTGGTAGGGGGGCAGACTTGGAATACGGCACAGAGCTGTATACTAGGGCTATATCCACACCCGAAGGGATACAAGGTACAGGCGCGCGTTGCTGACTTAGCGTTATTACTAGCGAAAAGTCACATCACAAGAAGGTGGAAGGCAGCGAGGCCACCAAAAATAGAGGCGGGAAGGAGGAAGTAGAGAAGTGGATCCTAGCAGAAAGCGCTGCTATACGCAAGGAAGAACAGCGGGGGCAGAGAAAAATACCCATTTCAATGGCATGGGATATGCTGCGTGAGGCCTTTAAAGCATGAGACGGGACCACACAGGTGGCATCTGACTCGCCATAGGTACTGACACTGGACAATTATAATGCTACCATACACACAAAGCGATACCAAAGGGGATGATGGACGGAGCGCTTGAACTAATCAAACACTCACCCCCAGTCAACTGATCTGGGTTTAATCCATCATCATTCTTTAGCTCACTTCACCACCCCAGTTCAGACATGGCCATATGCAAATCAGTCTGACCCTGTGCCTCATGGGAACAGTCCAGCCCGAACTGCCAAGCCATGTCTTCCCTGGACCGGAAACAAGCATCCTGGGACCGGTTTCTGGCTATTCAGCCGTCATCAGCCAGGCTAGCTTGAATCCAGTGGCAAAGTGAGCAAGGGACCCACGTCTGGGCATACCCTGCCAACTTAGGGCGAACAAAGTGATAACAAAGGGGATGATGGACGGAGCGCTTGAACTAATCAAACACTCACCCCCAGTCAACTGATCTGGGTTTAATCCATCATCATTCTTTAGCTCACTTCACCACCCCAGTTCAGACATGGCCATATGCAAATCAGTCTGACCCTGTGCCTCATGGGAACAGTCCAGCCCGAACTGCCAAGCCATGTCTTCCCTGGACCGGAAACAAGCATCCTGGGACCGGCTTCTGGCTATTCAGCCGTCATCAGCCAGGCTAGCTTGAATCCAGTGGCAAAGTGAGCAAGGGACTCACGTCTGGGCATACCCTGCCAACTTAGGGCGAACAAAGTGATAACAAAGGGGATGATGGACGGAGCGCTTGAACTAATCAAACACTCACCCCCAGTCAACTGATCTGGGTTTAATCCATCATCATTCTTTAGCTCACTTCACCACCCCAGTTCAGACATGGCCATATGCAAATCAGTCTGACCCTGTGCCTCATGGGAACAGTCCAGCCCGAACTGCCAAGCCATGTCTTCCCTGGACCGGAAACAAGCATCCTGGGACCGGTTTCTGGCTATTCAGCTGTCATCAGCCAGGCTAGCTTGAATCCAGTAGCAAAGTGAGCAAGGGACCCACGTCTGGGCATACCCTGCCAACTTAGGGCGAACAAAGCGATACCAAAGGGGATAATGGACGGAGCGCTTGAACTAATCAAACACTCACCCCCAGTCAACTGATCTGGGTTTAATCCATCATCATTCTTTAGCTCACTTCACCACCCCAGTTCAGACATGGCCATATGCAAATCAGTCTGACCCTGTGCCTCATGGGAACAGTCCAGCCCGAACTGCCAAGCCATGTCTTCCCTGGACCGGAAACAAGCATCCTGGGACCGGTTTCTGGCTATTCAGCTGTCATCAGCCAGGCTAGCTTGAATCCAGTGGCAAAGGGAGCAAGGGACCCACGTCTGGGCATACCCTGCCAACTTAGGGCGAACAAAGCGATACCAAAGGAGATGATGGACGGAGAGCTTGAACTAATCAAACACTCACCCCCAGTCAACTGATCTGGGTTTAATCCATCATCATTCTTTAGCTCACTTCACCACCCCAGTTCAGACATGGCCATATGCAAATCAGTCTGACCCTGTGCCTCATGGGAACAGTCCAGCCCGAACTGCCAAGCCATGTCTTCCCTGGACCGGAAACAAGCATCCTGGGACCGGTTTCTGGCTATTCAGCCGTCATCAGCCAGGCTAGCTTGAATCCAGTGGCAAAGTGAGCAAGGGACCCACGTCTGGGCATACCCTGCCAACTTAGGCGAACAAAGCGATACCAAAGGGGATGATGGACGGAGAGCTTGAACTAATCAAACACTCACCCCCAGTCAACTGATCTGGGTTTAATCCATCATCATTCTTTAGCTCACTTCACCACCCCAGTTCAGACATGGCCATATGCAAATCAGTCTGACCCTGTGCCTCATGGGAACAGTCCAGCCCGAACTGCCAAGCCATGTCTTCCCTGGACCGGAAACAAGCATCCTGGGACCGGTTTCTGGCTATTCAGCCGTCATCAGCCAGGCTAGCTTGAATCCAGTGGCAAAGTGAGCAAGGGACCCACGTCTGGGTATACCCTGCCAACTTAGGGCAAACAAAGCGATACCAAAGGGGATGATGGACTGTTCCCATGAGGCACAGGGTCAGACTGATTTGCATATGGCCATGTCTGAACTGGGGTGGTGGAGTGAGCTAAAGAATGATGATGGATTAAACCCAGATCAGTTTACTGGGGGTGAGTGTTTGATTGGCTCAAACGTTCCGTCCATCATCCCCTTTGGTATCGCTTTGTTCGCCCTAAGTTGGCAGGGTATGCCCAGACGTGGGTCCCTTGCTCACTTTGTATCACCATACACACAAAGGGCAGACATCACACGATTGAGAGCCACAGGAATTAGGAATACAGATGCCATGTACGCGATGACCTTACAACGTGATGGTGTACATAGAAATGTGTTGCTTGCTAATGTTTTTATTATCACAAATGCAATGGATGATTACTCTGTATACTAGAACGGATACCAATTGTGTTGCCCAGTTAGTTAATTGCGGGGTGGGTGGGAGGGTTCCAGGGTTGTTAGATTGGGACTGATCGCAATATGTACCGCCTGTTACAATTATTGAATATGGTTAACACATGGAGTGTAAAAATGCAAAGCAGATGGGATAGGCTGTATAAATATACACACTGTAACCAGGAGATGGCGACTGAATAGCAAAATGATGACGGTTACACTGGCAAATGATAACTGCAAAAGTACGCTTATGTATTGGAACGGGTGTCAATTGTACGAATATGCTCTCCTGTAAAATCTCAATAAAATTTGTTTAAAAAAAAAAAAAGGAAAGCATTAGATAACTGTAAAACAGAGATAAGGAAAGCTAAAGAAAGTTATTACACTTAAACAAGTGTAGATGCGACAAATGGGTCGAAAAGGGTATTCAACATTGTAAGAGAATTAATGTACCCTGACTGTAGCAAACAAAAAATAAAGCATTCACAAGAACTTTGTGATGTATCTAATTGTTCTAATAATAAAATTGAGCTGATTATTGCTGACATAAATGTCAATTCATCCAGAATAGTTCAAACGTCAAGAGGTGAAAATAAAAGAGAGGAGATAGTAAATCAAGGTGTCATAAAACTAGAAAGGATGGAACCAATGAGAGAAGATGCTTTCAGAACTTTAGCAATGTCCATCTCCTCAAGGGCTATACTGGATCCGGTATCCCCCAAAATCTGGAAGAAATGGCCAGATGATTTATTCCAGGGATTGCAAAAAATATGTAATCAATCCCTAATTACAGGCAGGGTTCTGCAGATGTGAAAGAAAGCATTAATAACACCCCAACTGAAGAAATATACAGCAGATCCATCAGTGCTCAGCATTGTCACCCAATATCGCAACTCCCCTCCCAGGTAAATATTTTGGAGAAATACGTCAGTAAAAAAAATTCACATTTTTTGGAAGATCACCGCCTTCTAAAACAAGCATTTGCAATGCAATAGGTCTCGCATTTGCAAGAGTTTGAGCTATTGGTATTGTAAATGACAATGCCTTTTATTTATCTGTTTTGAAAACCTGCAAGGGGTGCGCAAACACGTGCTTTGTACTTATAGTCGTTGCTTCCGAAAAGCAAAGGTGGCAGGAAGAAGCACAGTTACTGCCAGCCTTGCTTCTCGTAAGCAACAACTATAAGTACAAAGTGCATGTTTACGCACCGCTTGCAGGTTTTCAAAACACATAAATAAAGGGCAGTGTCATTTACAATGCCAATATCTCAAACTCTCACAAATGTGCAACTCATTGCATTGCAAATGGTTGTTTGATTACGTGATCTGCTCCCATGCACCGTCTTATGAACTATGTTTGGCAGATGGTTTGCACATTGGTTGACCAGAGATCTATAAATTGATGGAACATATTCCATATTGAGAGGCCAGCATTTCCATGTACCATATGTTAGAGTGCTAGAATGCTGTGTGCCAATAAAGGAATTTTAAGGCGCGATGTTAAGACTTTGACTTTTATTTTTCTTCGGTTTATAGCTGGAAAAGGTCCAGTTCAGAAGCCAAAACTTCTGTAGTAGGCACATCTTTTCTGACTGTGCTTCTCTGTGCCTCTGAGCCTCTTCATCCCATCGGATGAATAAAGCATGCCTACCGCTTCCAGGAGCCCTCTGCTCATTCGAGGAATTCACTTCAAGGGACCACTCGTCTGTTCCAAACCTTATGCATTTTAGGAAAGTTTTCATAACTGTGCATTGATTGACTTGCAATTGCATTCATATGGCGTTTTCATTCCCTCTTATAGATGTTCCATGTTAAGCGCCAAGATACCCTTCGCTGAGCATCATGCATAACCCATCAACATACCATAACATAACATTCTCTTAGTTTCATGGTACTTATATGGTGCATTATATCCACTTTATGTTTGATTCTGTGAAAAAAGAAGACGTAACTAAACCAGCATTTTCACATTCGTCTAGCCCAAAAATGCCCACTTGCACGCTGATGCCTGCACAGCTTTAGTGCTGTAAGCATCCTTACACGATTCAATGCACTCAACATTAGCATTGTAGTACAAGCGCTGGTGTATCAATTTCAGATTCTCTAGGAATTTTTCTCCCTTGTTTTAATCTAAAGCCCCATATGCTGTCAATCTACACCAATCAAAAAAAGACATGCTTTCCATTTTCCCGTTTTTTAGAGCTCAAGACCGAATATAACATAGCATAACGTGGAACCCTGTGCCACGGAAGAGAGCTGACACAGACTGTGTTATATACTCTTCTGAAGTGATGCCTTCTCCATGCTCTGCCTGTGATGTGACGGCAGGGCATTGGAATTCCAGACATTGTAATATAGCTCCGTGCAGCACGGGGCAGATCACATACCCATTCCATACATCTCTGCGGTCTTAAAGCACAGGGATGGCCAGTGAGGCCGGCAATGATTCCTGACATATACTCAGCGCTGACCCCAGAACGGCCAATCCCGCCTGACCGCGGGTATCGTCCAAGTCTGACCGAGACCCACGGAGGGCACCAGGCCTTCTCTCTTGGGGAGGCTCTGCAGTGCACCCCTAGAAAACTGACGCAGCTAGGAAGTGGACCCCGAAGAGCGTGCACGTGCTCACGGCGGGGTGACTTGTAGAGCACATAGTGCAAAACGGCAGTGCTTTTGCTGGGTGCCGGAGTACAGCGGCAAGGCTGGGGGCGGTTTGTGGTGATAACATGAAGTGGGTCCCCTGCCTGGTCGGGTTACAGCGCCCAGTTGAAGGCAGGAGGGAATGATTACCGAGGGTAATGAACACATTTATAACACAGCAGCGGAGTCCTACGCCTTATGGGGACCTGGCGATGCGGTCTATTCCGGTCCGTGGGTGGTTGAATCTGACGAGGTCGTTGGGGTTCTTTGGGGAGTATTGTAGTGCGATGGATAGGCTGGCCCTTAGCAGAATGGGGTCCAAAAGGCAGGGGCTTGCTCAGCTCTAATTGCGTGAATGTTGCGCCACTGCAGATTTCTGAGGGCCGGTTATTCCAGAGTGCAGAAATGAAGGGCCCTTCGGGAATGGGGGAGAATGGGAGGGGGTCCGTTTAATTGTTGTGGGTAGAGTGCTGGGTTTGTAGCCTAGATCTGTCCGTATCTTTGTTCTCGTGTTTGATTCTAGGATTGACATTGAGTTTGGACAAAGAGCTCAGTGTAGTGATGGCCCCGGTGACTGTGTCGGGGTATCGCTGATTGTGACTGTGGCCCGGGTCACGGGCAGGCCTATAGAATAAAAGAGACTCCACACAGAGAGGTTCGCTGTACTGGACATACTCTGTCACCGCCATTTCAGCCCCACCCTCTTTATTTATACAGCCCCCCTGCTCGGCAGAACTCTTCCATCGCGCCTACGCACACGGGTGTAATCTATTCAACCTCCCCACAAACGTGGTGGAGGTGGTATATTACATATTTCCCCAACCACAACAAAATTTATAACAGCAAAACAAGAGTAGCAGACATAAGTAAAGTACACTACAAACGTTACCCAGCTGCCAGCCTCGTACCTGTGCGGCGGCCACCATTGCAGTGCTCATGTTTTGTTGGAGGTGGGAGGGGTCGGGAAGACAAGGGCAGCGTTCCGCGAGGGGTGTGTGCGGCGCCCGCCGCCATTGTGAAACGTAAAGTTCGCATGGCATGCTGAAATAAAAAAAATGAAACTGAAAGCGTGCAAAGCCGGCCGGCCGTACGCGTGCACATCTCTTGTCCTCAAACAGCGAGCGCACCTCCGGCCAGCGTGCGTGTCTGGACACCGATGTGGGAAGCAGCGCCGTACGCGTGCACATCTGATGTCCTCCGAGTTGTGCTAACGCCGCCGTACACATGCAAGTGAGCAGGAGGTGTACTAGGAAAGTGAAAACAAAGTTATGCTAAAACGACTGGAGCCGTACACGTGCACATCGCCTGTCCGGGCACGTGCACTAGGAAAGTGAAAGAGCGCCATGCGCGCGTTATGCTCAAACGACGGGAGCAGTACACGTGCACATAGGCTGTCCGGCCGTGCGTGCACATCTCCTGTCCCCCTTCGGAAGCAAAACCCACGACAATAGATTTCGCCAAGGCGAGCAGCGCATGCGCTGCGTCGCTAGGCGAGACCTAAAAAGAGCAAACAGGTTTTCAACCTGCTCATGGCAGAGAGACAGCTCTAATTCTGGCCATGGATGAGCTCCAAATGATGATTGACAGGGGTCAAATGGCAGTTTTGATATTGCTTGACCTATCAGCTGCGTTTGACATAGTCAACCATCAAATACTTCTCTCCAGATTAAAAGACATAAGTGTGGATGGGATATTGCTACAATGGATAGAATCCTACCTTTCAAACAGAACTCAGGCAATCTCATTACCCCCTACCTATCAGAACTAATAAAAGTAGAACATGGGGTGCCTCAGGGCTCTACCCTTAGCCCTATACTCTTTTATATCTATTTACGCCCCCTGATGAAAATTATTCAATAATATGGCATTCGTTTTGTGAACTATGCCGATGATAGACAACTGACTCCTTCACTAGATAGTGATAGACATACATCACAAGATGCATTTCATAATTGTCTAAGAAATGCAGCAGAGTAGTTGAATAGTAATTAATTAAAATTTAATGGTGAGAAAACTTAACTTTTATGCTTTTCGCCTTCAAAAAAAACCCTTGAATTCTCCCAAATAACTTCTGGCCTTGGACCTAAATAGCCAATTTAAAGACTTCAAAGCCAGTGTGTAATTTAGGAGCACACATCGATGACAAGCTCTCTATGGAGACACAAGTTAATAAGACAGCAGCTACATGTGTTGGACTACTACAGAACTTACGGAAAATTGTACAACTGCCACAGCCTGCAAGAAAGCTAGTCATGCAAAGTACATTTCTAAGTAGATTCGATTACTGCAATGCCTTGCTGATAGGAGCCCCAGAGTATTTACTAAAAAGTCTGTACAGAGTGCAGGCAGTAGCAGCAAAACTTGCACTAGATTAACCTAAACCTACCTCCTCTTCCTGCACCCCCAAGAAACTCCACTGGCTCCCAGTGAAAGAGAGGATCACTTTTAAATCAATGTGCATCGTGTATAAGACAATAAAGGAAACAGGACCTAGGCTGCTGCAAAGAAAATGTAAACATTATGTTCAAGCAAGGAATCTACACTCCTTCTCAGCTAATTTGCTATGCATTCCGGAGTTTCGGAAAATGAAACATGTAAGTCGGGCTTTTTCAGTAAGGGCTGCCCAGATATGAAAAATGCTGCTGGCCCATTTAAGATCTAGTAAGAGTCTTCTCCAATTTAGGAGGGACCTGAAAACATGGCTCTTTCCTAAATAGCTAGCTGTGTACAAGGAAGACAGAACAAAGAGCTGTTTAAGAGACTCAGGGGCATATTATCAACGGCCAGCGATAATTATCGCTGGCCGTGCTTAGCGACAGATTCCCTATCGCAGGTTTACTCTGGAATTTATCGCCCTGGTAGCGCGTTATTAACAACACGCTTCTCCAGGGCGATAAAAATTCCAGAGATAGCGGAAGTTATCGCCGCTTTGCAGGGAACATTGCTGTTTTTCCAGCGATGTTCCCTGCAAAACGGCGATAACCTTGCTGATACGACCCTGTGGTCGTATCAGCAGAATCCACCCCCTATGTTAGGGATGGCTAAGTCAGGATTTTAGCAGACGTTAGATTTTGGCGAAAACGGCCGTTTCGCCGAAATCTAACCTCTGCTAAAATCATGTGGGCTGCCTTGTAAATATCGCGATGTGAACATCAGCGATATTTGCAACGTAGTCCATCCGGGGTACGCCCACTTTGCATCTCATTAGAGATGCAAAGATGGGCGTTGAGGGAAAGGGCGATAATGCAAGGATTCACGCGATAGCGTGACCTTGCTGATTAGGCGATAAAATTATCGCCGCTTTTCGTCCGAAAACGGACGCAAAAGCGGCGATAATTGTTTATCGCCTCGTTGATAATATGCCCCTCACTCTCTGGCGGTTTTTTAAGGTGGTTAACTTAGCGCCAGGATACCTTTTAGGTGAAGTAGCGCTTTATAAGTGTAAATAATAATAATAACTCAGGAGTCACATGCAAGAAGATATTTTGATGTAATAAAGATCCTACATCATTCCATTTGTGGGCACTGTACACATGGGGCTGGTTCTGTCCCTTGAATTACTAAGGAAGTTATTGGAGTACATGCCCAAGATCATCTGGCAATATTCAACCAATACCCAAGTTCGAGAAATGCACATGATTGTGTGAGATCTGTTCAAAGAGTGTACTGTTCCCTGATGTTCTCCGTGCGAGAAATGCACATGATTGTGTGAGATCTGTTCAAAGAATGTACTGTTCCCTGATGCTCTCCGTGCCTGCTATTAAATACCTTTAAAGCTGTTCCTACCAAAACAAACGCAACTGGAAAACCACCAAACTGAATGGGGCATGCAGATTTTTCCTATGTAAGTAATACATGGACTTAGTCAAAAAATAAACATTTAAATAACTGTACCGACTCGAGCACCCTGGTAAGGGCAGGTGCATAAGAGGTGCTGTGGCTCATTTCCAGATTCCAATCTGCACACGAGTGAACAAACATTGCGTGCACATAGTATAAAAATATTAGGGGCAAATGGCTGTGTTGCATTACTCCACCCCAAGGAGGCGTTCCATGGGCGGTGCGTGGGTGTTCCCACACAACACCCACAGATTTTGGCGCATTCTCAGATTTACCATTATTGGTAGACTTGGGAATGCATCAAAACTGCTACGCATCCACAGGGGACGCACAACGAGGAGAAATATCTATATTTCTCCTTGTTTTTTCCTCTTTCTGTGTGTGCTACATTCTTCAGCACACGTAGAAAGCGGAAAATGCCTCAGGGGATTGTTTTTGTGCAGGAAAGTTTCAGTTCCTCCACAAAAACAATTCAACTTGAAACACAGGCACCCTTGGACCGTGGTGTAAGAGTGCTTGCGTTGGCGCTAGGCAGCACATTGTGCACCAGTGCTGGGAAAAGGCAGGAATGCATCATATTAGGTCAAATACAGCACACTCCTGCCCTTTCCTTGTCATGCAGTGCCTCGCAGCAAGGTGGCTTGTTAGACTGTGCTGCGTGAAATATTGATAACTATTATTGTTATTATTATTTTAGATTTATAAAGTGCATTGCTACCCAGAATGGGTTTCCCAGCATTAAGCCACTCCAGGCACCATAACTAATGCTAGCACTGCACACACAATCAAAACTACCAGGTTTTTAACAGCTTCCGAAAGACAGAGACAGCTGCAAGATATCCGGAAGGTGGTAATGAGTTCCACAACTTGGGACCCAGGTAGGAGAAAGACCGGCCCTCATTACAGGTTCTCCTTACCCTGTGGACTGAAGCAATATTGGGATTACTGGAGCACAGAGTACGGTTTGGCGTTCATGGTAACACCAGATATCTGAGGGGGGACCCATGATTGACAAACGTTTATGCATATAACATAGTGCTTTAAGATTAATTCACATCTCAATTGGTAGCCATGGAGATCATGAAGAAGCTTGGCTGGAGACGTAAGTTTAGGGGGCCTGCAACAGGAGGCTGGTGGCCACATTTCGAACTATCTGAAGCTGCTTAAGCAAAGCCATGGAAACACTGAGGTGGAAAATGTTGGCATAGTCCAACCTGGAAATGATCAAAGTCTTTATTACTGTTTTTTTAGCTGATACACGGAAACAACTGAGTATTTTCCTTAAGCCATCTTAGGATTCCAAAGCAGGTAGATGCAACCTTGGTGATCTGATGGTTCATAGAGAGCTTATTGTCCAGTCAGAAGATGAGATTCTTGACAACAGGTACCAGAGTTGGAGAAGCATTAAGAACCTCAGGCCACAAATGGGGCCCCCAAAGATGAGGTTGGTTAACCACTAACACAATCTTGGTCTTATCCCCATTCAATTTAAAGAAGTTAGAGTTCATCCAAGCAAACATTTTCTTAAGGCAAGTATTTAAAGTGTTGGCACTCAGATTCCCCTGAGCTGACAGAGAGACAACAATCTGAGTGTCATCAGCATATGAGAAGAGTGTAAGATCGCAGCTCTCCACAATATCTGGAAGAGGCTGTACATCGATATTAAACAGGGTCAGACTAAAAGCAGAAACCTGAGGTATGCCAGATGATAGTGGGTAGGGCTTTAAGCATTGCTGTTTAGCATTTGCCTGAAAGAACTGGTCCTGCAAGAAAGATCTAAACCATGTCAAGGTTTTACCATGCACACCTATCTCCTCTAATCCTTGGAGCAGAAATATGCCCCCAGGTACCAGCATATTGGTACAGCATGTGCCCTGAAGCAAACTAGTAGAACTGCTTAGCCAGACTGTCTTTGCCTTATCTCTATTGCCTGCATCAGGAACTAGGGGTCACGCAGCACTTGATGCCAGAGGGCCCTAGCTCCTTAAATCAAAAGTAAACTACTGCTATTCCAGCCTGTGACCTACTCAAGGGCCAAGACCCTCAGCCATGGGGTAGCTTTTAATATGGGAATCCCCAGGCATCAGAAGACAGCATTATAGTTCTATGGAGTTCAACTGACATCTTCAGCACATGATGATACATTTGTGGTGAACTTCCCATCTGGAATGCTGGTAAAAACCGCACAGTCCCAGGAGGACTCTACAGCTCGGATTCTCAGTTCCATATGTGCCTAACCTGGCTGCACTGCTATTGCTACAGCTGCGGGACTAGGGGAACAGCTACACCCTCACAAGCCCATTAATATGTTAAAAAATAAGCAGAGAAGTAATATGACATATTTTCACTTGCACATCGCTGTATCATTAAGTTTAAATGCATGGCCTGCGTTAGGTAAGAGAACACCTCTCACAAGACAATTAAAGTTCAACAAGCAGTCTTTTTTAACACAGGCACACAAATGATGGCCAATCAATGCAGTACTTGGGACAGCCAACATGTGGGCGAGCCAAAACCCTTCTCTTGGTAGTGTTTCTAGAAATATTTTTGGGTGATCACATGAGATCTGGAACAGCTGTGCTGTCAAGTCAGATTTACAAAATGATAATGACAATAAGCATACAATCGCTCTTAAACTTAAAATCTGTCTGTATTATGATCATATACTTTAATGAAATGTAATAATAGCCATCTCATGTGTACTCCTGGATGTATCAACCATTTAACTAAATATTTATGGAGTTTTTTATTAGCTTGAAGCTTTCTGTGACATTGAATATGCTTATAAACTTCCATGGCTGTAGTAGACCCCGAAGCAATAGTGGCCAGTGTTGTACCTTGCACAATGTCCAGCTACATAGCTTTATTTTCAAACTTGGCAAAAAAAGCAGTATTTTGTGAGAATTATAGTGCCGCTATTGTGTACATGAATGATGTCTTCTTCTCTAGGCTGCTTTTTGCTTTTTTTCCTTGATGAGAAGATCCTGATATCTGCATATTAGATATGTTTTTGATGAAAATAATACGGTTCTTGTTTGACCTGACCCTCTCTGCAGTGTAACCTCCACTTTTTAATGAATTTGTTTTTGTTGGCCTTAGGACTCTGCACACTTTGCCACTGCTAATCAGTGCTGAAGTGCATGTGCTCAAGTCTCAAAACATGGTAACATTGGCTTATCCCCAATTGGCAAATTTAATTTACTTGTAAGTCCCTAGTAAAGTGGCACTACATGTGCCCAATGCCTGTAAATTAAATGCTTCTAGTGGGCCTGCAGCACTGATTGTGCCACCCACTTAAGTAGCCTTTTACTTATGCCTCAGGCCTGCAATTGCAGCCTGCGTGTGCAGTTTTAACTGACGTTTTGACCTGGCAATATAAACCTGTTGCCAGGCCTATACCTCCCTCCCTTTTTAATGCATATGTCACCCCTAGAGTAGGCCCTAGACAGCCTAGAAGGCAGGGTGCAGTGTATTTAAAATGTTGGACATGCACTTCTAAGTTTTAAATGTCCTGATAGTGAAAAACTCTTACATTCGTTTTTCACTATTGCAAGGCCTACCTCTCCCATAGGATAAGATTGGAGTTAACTTATTGCATTTAATAAACTGTCATTTCCAAATAGGAACAGGTAATCCCGTCATGTTTGATGTCTTTCAAGTGTTTTAAGAAATCCTAACTGATGGTGAAGTCTGATTTTAAATTACAATTGTGAAAATGCCACTTTTAGAAAGTTGGCTGTATTCTTTCAATTGTAAATGACTCGGAAAAGAAGGGAGAAGTAACTGAATCACCTTGGCCCTTGTTTTATTCACGTTATTTTTCAAATTCCTTTCATCTGTATTCCGACTTTTTATCATGTCATCAAAGGGCCACTTTTTAAAAACTTTTTATCTATACATGAACAAATGGCACAGAACTGTAATGCAACATTCAACATAAATCACATGTAACGTGTTAAACTCAAATAATACAACATAAATCTCATGTAACGTGTTAAACTCAAATAATACCAAAAAAATTAATGCAAGTTAATAGCATTCATATACAAATTAAGACCCCAAACGTGTGAAATACTCAAAGTACTAGTCAGCTTTTCTTGATTATAAAGAGAGGTAACCTATCACTGTTATTCTGAAAATAGTGAACCTCTTGGTGATTGTACACTCACTCAATTGAAAGACTACAGCTAGATTTATCAATTTTTCATTGCACTATAGAAGAGGCCCAATCCTGCTGTTGAGTAAGGGCCCAGCCCCTTTATACATGATGGAGCAAGGACTAACAAATGAGACTTGCTCGGATGCAATCTTCTCATAAGTATTAATGTATTAAATTTGTATTGTTCATACTAACCACTGCACACACAAATATAAGTAGCAAGGAAGCTTGCATATGTGTTTTAACTAACAAGTAACGCTTGTCTATTCTAAAAATGGCCGCTAAAGCACGGGAACTTTACTGCGCATGTCTCAACCATATCACGTGGTGTGACGTCTTACTTTGCTTGGAGGGAAACTCTTGCTTCTGCACAGTGTGCATTAAAATGGCTGCTTTATGTTTTCACGTGCTACAGCTTGCTCTCATGTTGCACTTAAACTGTGTTATATTAACGCTACTAATGCGGGATAGTATTTATAAGTAAATGGGAATAGAGTAGAAAGAGTGGGAATACAGTGAAACAATTTATCTGTGATTTTAATATTTTCTTCTTTGACTTTTTATTAGTTCGTAATTTGGGCCTGGGGTTTGGTGAACTGAAATTCGAGGGGCATTGTTCTGCGCATGCGTCCTGCATGGCTGCCCAGAGAGAGGAAGGATGAAGTCAACCTGGACGTCGTCCAAGGCCATGACCTGATGGCCAATATTGCTGTATTCATGAATGTCCCTAAAAATGTGCAACAATGTACATGAAGAATGTATAAACTTTGTCCTGAGACGGGTGGGAAATAAAGCAAATGTATTAAATGCGATGGGCGGTATTTTAAAACAAAGGGCTTTAAGAAAATGAATTAAATCAATATGGTGTGAGGATCAACCCCCTGTCCCTGTCCAATCAGAAGTAGTGGCCCCATAATTCTGCACCATTTAGGGGAGGTACATGGGCGTAGAAGGGTATAATAGCTATTAGCATTAGATAATTAGTTAGCCCAGACCAGAACAGACCAGGCTTTTGGTGCTCGACAAGCTGATCGATTGCAGACTGAACCGCTGTCCAGAGAGGTCCTGAGGTGGGGGCGGCGGAGTCCATTAGAAGGAAGACACGGAAGAATTCGAAGGGAAGCGAAGTACAGAGAGGGGAACGACGCAGGCGTTGTTGATAGAGAGGTCACCGGTCCTGTCCTGATCCGGGAGGATGTCTTTGCTCTTCATCCTTCCAGGGTCCTATCTTTCCAACTCCTTGGCCAAGGGGTTTGGTTCTCGCACTTTAGGTAAATATAAATGCAAACCTTAGTTGCGCTGCTGTCTCTATCATCTCCTTTCCTAAAGGACCGTCATTAATCGATAATTGATTATTATGCTTCATCCTTGATATACGATCTAAGTATCATGTGGTTCTGTATTTTACTCTGCTAAATCTTTAGATAAATATTTTAAAACTTCTTGACTCAGTGATTATTTCAGAAATTATGAATTGTATGGAACGTCACTCATTTTAAACTTCCCAATTATCAAAAGGTCCATTTGTAAGTCATTACTCTTCAATCAGAAAGGTAATTGGTAGCAGGGATTTTGATAAAGAGTACAACTGACCCACCAGCCGAAATTGCTAGCGTAGTATGAATGTATGGGCCCAAGTGAGTATTTTGTGTATGAATGCTTGTTGCTAGTAACCCGCTGGATCAGTTTTCTGGTTATCAGAGGATGGTTGCATTTTGTTAATTGGGTAATGAGAATTTTATTTTTATGAACTAACATCCGTTATTGTTTAAAGTTTGTTTTATGTTGTCCAGAAATCCCGGGGAGGAAAATTGAATAGCGGATGGTAAGTGGAAGCCATACTGCAGTGAGGTTATCTGTCAGGCAGAAATAGTACTGAAAAGTTAAGCAGGGCTATCAGTACTCGTTAGGGACTCTGTGTATGTGAGTGACAGCAAAGGAGTATGCTGGTGAAAATTTGTTGTTATATCACCTAGAAAGGGTAACATTGAAGGAGTAACAGGTATTTCTAAAGCTTATGAGAAGGGTAAACGGAAGGGTTTTACTCGTAGTGTATGTTTAGTAAACGGAAAAGTTTTACTAAGTGTGAGAGAGAAACTATTCTTTCAATTTAGAGAAACTGGCACGATAGCGAATGTTTTATGTTGTTACTGAATTTTAAAAGGTATAGAGAAAATAAAGTTTTGCGTACGATTTTGTAAAGGGAGGGTCAGCTGCCGGAGAGGAAGCTGACGTCACAAAGCGCCGCGCTGGGATTGGTTGAAACAGCGGGCGTGGAAGGACCCTTGTAAAGGAGGGGTCAGTAGTCAGGAGCAATACTGACGTCTCAAGTGTCGCGCTGGGATTGGTCGAAACAGCGAGGGACAGAAAAGCGCAGATTGTAAAGGAGGGGTCGTCAGAAAAGACGTCACTGAAAAGCCGCGATAGGATTGGTCCAAAGATAAATGTTAGCTGAAATTTAATTAGTTGTCGGCATAGAAGTCGAAGTCTTAGTGGACAGTGAAGATTGTATGTTTAAACGTGATCCGACTTTAATAGGAGTTCGTCCAGATAGGAGATTCCTAGGATTGGCAGAATATAATTCGATACATAGATATTTACCCAAAATGTACGGAGAGAAGAGGAAAATGTCATTCCTACAAAATATTAAGAATTATTTTAAAAAGGACAAACCAATCAAAACTAGGGAAGGAATTATCATTCCACCAGCTAAAACGCCCGCTTCATTCATGATGATGGAGAGAGGTTATCATACTTGTGTATGGATAGAAAATTGGATAGAATATACCAAAAGTTATGGAATATTAGCTTTTCCCGAGAATGGTACTTTCAATGGAAGAATTCTTCAAAATTTAAGGTTAAGAATGAATGACTTAGAACCAAGACCTAGATTAACTCAATACAAAGCCTTAGAGGAATGGGAAACCGAGGCATTTGAACGTGACCGATCCAGAAGTAATATGGGTCATCGGGGATTTTTCCCTAGATACCAAAATGAGTCGAGGGACGGTCAGATGAAACAGTGGAGAAGGGCGATGCTCACAGAGGGTTTGTATCCAATATTAATGGCAGAAGAATCGTCAGGGAATAAATGCACAGAAAAAACAAAACATTTGACTAGATTTGGAGATTCAGAAGATGAATTTATGGAAGAAATATTAAAGAATCCGCCACCATATCAGGAAGGGACAAGTGGATGTACCCCAAGTGCACCACTGCTAAAGACACCATTAGTCCCACAAGTATTGCATGATTCCCCAGTTAGTAGAGTACTTCACGATAAAGAAAAGGAAGCGATAGATAAAAACAGAGCAGAATTAATTCAGAAAGTAACACAATTGAGTATTCATCCTGATTCGTTGACCATACCTGTAACAATTGGTCCAGTGGTTCCCTTACATGGTGACAAAGTAACTTATCCCAAACCTCTAGTTATGCCTACACCTGTGAATATTCCTAAACCTGAAGCAGTAGTAACAGTTGAGGATCACTTTAGTGATTGTGAGTCTATGATTTCATTAATGGACTTGCCCATTCGAGATTCTGTAAATAGTACTCCCAGAAGAGTAACACCTGGTTGCTCCAAAGATGTAAATATAGTGACTTCATCAGGAACTAAAAGTGCTACAGTAGTTACACCTGAAGACTTAGAAAGGTGGGCACAAGGATCAGACCAACAGAACTCACCCCCAAAGATCATGGATATTTATAAATTAAAGGTTGAGTTAGAAGAAATAATAGCAGGAAATGTAGGGGTGGATCGCCTAAATACGTACAATGAAGAAGAACTATTGTTCGTATGTAGAAGCATCACAAGAAATGTAAAAATATTTCATGAGAAATTATCAGATTTAGCTCAACAGATGGGAATTGAAATAGGGAAGTCAAAAGTGTTACAGAAACCCTATAGAGCAGAATTTTCTGACAAAGATTTAGAAAACATGAATGCCTCTGGTCGAAAATTGCAAGTAAAGGAATTAATGACAGTTTTGCAGAAATGGGGAGACCTAGATAAATGGAAAGTTAGATGGACAAAGAAAAAGGAAGAGGCACGATATAGTAGAACCACTTCTGAATATTTAATGAAGGAAACAGGGAAAGCAGATCAAATGTACCCGATGCGAGAAGTTCCAGGAGGGGGATATGTACATGTCCCATGGAGCAGACAGGATATTTTGTCATTTACGAATGACTTTCCAAAGTTGAGAGAAAAGCCAATTGAATGGTACAAGCAGGTTGAGAGGTTTGTGAAGGTGTCAAAGGTATTGTTGAAGGATTTAGATGGATTGTTTGACATAGTGGTACCTGCCGACTTATGGACAGATTGTAAAATTACAGTTGATTGGCCAAGTGAAGAGTATCCTAGAGATCCAAAAACAGGTGCCCCGTCAAATGATGTAATGAAAAAGTATCAACAGGTAATAACTTACCTGAAAGGGAAAATACCGCCAAAAGAAACAGACTGGGTGAAAATAGGCAGAACTACCCAAGAAGCCAGTGAATCGGTACATGCCTACTATGAGCATTTATTGCAGGTATTTAAACAGTATAGTGGATTTGAGGATATTGGAGATAAAAACATGAGTCAGTTTGTTTACCGATTTGTTTACGGTCTGAAGCCAGAGATTTGTCAGATGATTAAGCAGCACATGTTGTGCTGGCAGGGGAAACCGATTGACGAGATTTTGAAATATGCCAAATATTGTGGAGACGATATTGAAGATAGGCACAAGAAATTGCAAGAGAAAGTGATGTGGGCTCAAGTAAAAATGGCTGAGAAACAGGGAATTAATTTGGATAGTCCAAATGATAATCAGGGAAAAGATCCTGGAACGAATGGTGACACTGGAAACGGAGGAAAATTGAGAGGACGAATGAGTAGAGAAGAAGCTAAAAAGAAGTTTCCTTGTCATGGATGCGGAAAATTGGGGCATTGGAAGGATGAATGTAAAAAGATTCGGAATAATAATGGCCCAAATCAAAATTTAAATCCACAGACGCAGAATGACTCACAGCAGGGTGTAAATCCTCAGAGTCAGTTGCCACCAGCACCTATACAGGGTAATGTAAGCAGAGCAAAGCACGGTACAGACGTCGGATATCAAGGAGGAAGTGGTAAGAATGATTATGTAACCTCACAATTTCTTTTACAGGACGACTTTTGTACCTATAGCCAATGACGGTGCCTAGGAGAGGGGAGAAGGAGTGCGTACTTGGTGCATCCTTACCGGTAGATCAGTCAGGTCCATATGTTGAAGGAAATGTGAAAGGTAATGATATTACTTTCCTTTTGGACACTGGTGCTACTAGGTCTACTGTGAGAACAGCAGACATCCCAGATCTTCCTCTCTCTGGAGAAGCTATCCAAGTTGTGGGGGTGGCGAATCAAAAGATTAGAACACCTCTTACCGAACCAATGGAAGTAAAAATTGGAAATTTTAGAGAAATGCATCAATTTGTAGTGTGTGATTCCAGTCCAGTAAATTTATTGGGCCGGGATTTGTTGTGCAAGATGAATTGCACAATTTTCTGCATGCCGGATGGTGTGGCAGTTCAGACCCCAGATGAAGACCATGTATATAAATTCATGATCGCAAAGCAAGGTACAGAGGTAGATGAGATGTTTTCATTAATAACAAAAGATGAGTTACCAGAAGAACTGAAAACTTCAGTGAATTCCATGGTATGGGATTTCACAGGAAAAGAAGTAGGACTTATGGCCAAAATAGATCCAGTTAAAATTACTGTAAAAGAAGGTGCAATTTTCCCAAATACCAGACAGTACAAAATGAGTGCAGAAGAAAAAGCAGGAGTCATTGAAGAAATTAACAGAATGGTAAAACAAGGAATATTAAAAGAAGTAATGAGTAGTCCTTGTAACTCACCGATCATGGGTCTGAAGAAACCTAGTGGAAAGTATAGGATCGTTCAGGATTTGCGCAAAATAAATAAGATTGTGGAACCCTGTTGTCCTATAGTGCCAAATCCTGCAGTGATCTTATACCAGATTCCCTGGAGTGCAGGATGGTTCACTGTGATTGATTTATGCCAAGCATTCTTTTCCATACCATTACATCCAGATAGTCAGTATCTATTTTCATTTAAATTTGAGAACAAGGTCTATGTATGGAATCGTGTTCCTCAGGGGTACATGGAAAGTCCTTCCATCTTCAATCAGATATTGAAAAAGTGCTTAGAGAAACTAGTGATGCCAGGAAGCTCAGTCTTAGTACAATATATAGATGACTTACTAGTAGCATCTAACACCAGAGAGGACTGTGTTGTTGACACCATTGCATTATTAAATCATTTAGCTGAAGAAGGGCACAAAGTTTCACCTGAAAAATTGCAGTTCTGTACAACAGCAGTTAAGTATCTAGGACACCAGATTGAGAGGGGCAGAAGGAGAATAACAGCTGAAAGAATAAAATTAATAAAGAAAATGCAGATGCCTGTCTCTCAACGAGAAGTGAGAATGTTCCTTGGAATAGTAGGTTATTGTCGACAATGGATACTAGGATTTTCCCTATTGGCAAAGCCATTAATTCAATTGACGAAAAAGAAGGCAAAGGACCCAGTGGAGTGGGATGACGAGAGTGTAGGTGCGTTTCTAAAATTAAGAAATGCTCTATGTGCAGCACCTGCCCTAGGCATGCCTGATTATAAGAGAAAATTCACATTATTCTGCCATGAAAGAGAGAATTGCGCACTTTCAGTCTTAACACAGAGACATGGTTTAGATGGTTTAGATAGACGTCCTATAGCATATTTTTCTGCTACATTGGACCCAGTGGCAGCTGCATTGCCAGGCTGCTTAAAAGCAGTGGCAGCTACCTGTTTGAGTATTGAACAAAGTGAGTCAATTGTAATGGGACACCCTGTAAAAGTGTTCGTTCCACATGCAGTTGTGATTTTGTTGACAAGAACAAGAACTCAGCATCTTACTCCTAGTCGGCTGACTAAGTATGAAAGAATAATACTGGGTGCTGAAAATGTGACCATTGTAAGGTGCACAATAGTAAATCCAGATACCTTACTACCAGACCCATATCATGAAGAAGTTAAAGATGACGAAGAAGAGCATGATTGTTTACAAGTCACAGAGTTGTGCACGAAACCTCGTTCTGATATTCAGGAACTACCCCTCAGAAAGCCAGACAGGGAGCTGTTTGTTGATGGTTCATGCCAAAGGCATGAAGATGGAAAACTAACTGCAGCATATGCAGTGTGTGAACTAACTGGAATAGTCGAAGCATCCTATTTACCAGGAGTAAAATCTGCACAAATAGCTGAATTAATTGCATTGATAAAGGCTTGCAAAATTGGGAGGAATCAAAAAGTAACTATATTTACTGATAGTCAATATGGTTACGGGGTTGTGCATGATTTTGGCCAATTATGGATGCAGAGGGATTTCATGACTTCTTCAGGATCCCCCATTAAAAATGGACAGTTCATAAAAGAACTACTGGAAGCAATACAATCACCAAAAGAATTGGCTGTGGTGAAATGTGCCGCACACCAGTCAGGAGATGACTGGGTGGTAGTCGGTAACAGATACGCAGATCTTGTGGCTCAACATTGTGCCAAAAACAGATTGTCAGTAAACAAAAGGGTGGAAAGAATGGGAGTCAGCTGCCAACTTATGCTGTATGCACCTCCAGAAACATGGAATGATGTAAAACGATTGCAAGATGATGCTGATGAGAGTGAAAAGAGTACATGGATTAAATCGGGATGTTCTCAAAAGGCAGACGATGATGTGTGGATTTGTGCCGATGGCAGACCAGTCATGCCTGATTGTCTGCTTTCACAAATGGCTAGAATGTATCATGGAGACACACATGTAGGGAGAGATGCAATGATTAGGCTCTTTAGACAAAATTGGTATAATCCAAGGTTTAGAACGGTAGCAGAGAGTCTTTGTCAGAGATGTCTAACTTGCCAAATGCATAATCCCGGAAGAAAAACAGTAATTGGGTTTGGAAAAATTGGAAAGGCAGAGGGTCCCTTTATGAGATTGCAACTTGATTTCATTCAGTTACCACCATGTAGAGGGCTGAAATATGTACTAGTCATAGTGTGTCTGTTTTCAAAGTGGGTGGAGGCATACCCTACCAGAAGGAATGACAGTCTTACAGTTGCAAAGTTGTTGCTGCGTGAATTCATTCCCAGATTTGGTTTTCCAGTAAGTTTGGAATCAGATAGAGGAAAGCATTTTAACAGTGAAATGATTAAAATAATCTGTGAAGCATTCCAAATTGAGCAAAAATTACATTGTGCATATCATCCAGAGGCTTCTGGAGTGGTTGAACAAATAAATGGCACGATAAAATCCAGATTGGGAAAAATGTGCGCATCAACATCATTAGATTGGCCAGATGCATTGCCTCTTGTCTTAATGGGACTCAGAAGCATTCCTGATAGAAACACTGGCTTGAGTCCGCACGAGATAATGTCATAAGGTTTCTGCACATACACAGAGCTATGCACAGGAAAATGGGACCCCGGAATACAGTGGTTTGCCACCATATACCGTAGCACCCAAAAACCCCAACCCAACTAGCTTAGCATCCCATTAGCACCCAAGTACTAATGTTTGGACAACCCAGAACACAGTATCTTTATCTCAGGACTCGCAGAAGCAAGAACACTCTTTCGTCACTCACTCGTACTTGTCCACAAGGTGCGTAGGAAGAGACACTGGATAGGTTAAAATGTTTATTCCAACTTACGTGCTCTAATGTACAGTACACGTGTCAGCACTAATAGCATAATGCATATGACTAATATAAACAGCATGGTTACAATTCCATAGAATACAAACGGGGAAAGCATCTCAGAGCTCAGTGGATAAACGTATAAATAACATTACCACCCTCCCCTTGCAGTAAGACAGTTTATTATAATAATAATAGAAGACCTCTGGGCTTTGACTAGCGAACCCCCATACCTCAGTCTCTAGATGCAGAATTACATCAGCAGGACATCATAGCTCTTCTCACTGAAAGGGATTTCTCCAAGTGTGTTAATCGCTAGTAAACCACAGTATTAAAAGCATACTAAATTCTTCATGGCAATTGCACCTAATGTTATGTCTGGGTGCGCGAAACTGGCCATATCAGGAAGAACCAAAATACATTGTTATGCGACCTTGTACATGTTTGTGCAGACTGAGCCCAAAAAGGTGAATAACAGAAAATGCAGACAGTGCAAAAGAACTTGGCACGAGCAAAGGGCGAGGGAGGCCCGGCTCAGTGTAACGTGCGCAAAGAAAAGCAGCATGGCAGCCAGGCCTAGGCCAACATAACAAGGCAGGTAACAATCCACAAGACACCCTCCCCTGGACAGTTCGGCGGCCAGGACAGAGGCTCAGCAGAGGAGAAAAACAGACATCGGAGCACAGGGAGCGCCCAAACGGCGAAGGGCAGGTCAATCCATGAAAGTGAAAGTACAGAAAAAAGCCATACCCTCCAAGAGTTCATCATTGGAATCGTCAAAAAACATAGATGCCATCCAATCCATGAGTTCAAAAGAGCAGGAATGCTCCTCAGCAAAGGGAGCATCCAGAAGCAATGCGGGACAGCTTGCGTGATAATTAAAACAGCTTCGTTGTAGGAGATCCTGGGCAGCCGCCCAGATATCCCATTGCGCCAAAATCCCCAGTGCAGCCGCACGCGCCATACAGCCAGCGGCCAGAACAGTCCTGCTCATGGGCCTCTAAGGGACCCATCAACTGAACAAAATCCGGAACAGACAATGACGAATTGGAGAGGCAATAATCCAGAGTCCAGGTGAAAGGACAGCGGACACAAGTCATCACAGGTTGCACGCAAGTGAAATACGCAAAGCGAAATGAAAGAGTATATGACACACTCAGTGTCGCCAATGGCAAGACACCAAAACCGGCCAAAAGGCGCTCACGGAGCAGCTGGAGGCGTTCTGGATCGAGCAGGTCCCATCGGGGAGCAGCCATTGCGCAGAAAGCAAATTAAGAGCAAGACACCAGCCGCTAAAGCGAGGATCAATGGGAAACCGCCAAAGACACTGGAAAATATAGAATGTATGAAAGCCGGGATGACACCAAAAATAGTTTGGAAGGAGGACACCAAGCCCGACCCAACGACCTTAAAAAAGTGTACTAGGCCTTCAGTGTTAGATGCGTTAAAAATACGATGTATTAACTCCCCAAAATGTTGGGGAGATTAGTGTTTAAAAGGGCCTGTATTTCACTGTGGGTACTCGCCACCTGGAGAATGAATGTCTCCCGGGCGGACGTGAGCATAACTTCCTCGTTTAATAATAGTGCCTTTATTCTGCTCAGTCTATTGAAATCAGCCTCCATGGTAGGGATGGAAGGCCAAATAGAGATATCAACCGTGCCATGAGGGGGAGGATAAAGCACATTTTTGCAGCAGACAACTCTGTGCGAAACTGTTACAATGTAAGGAATGCCAGCTTGCAGGCCACAACAGTTTTCGTTATTTAAAAGTAAATAACTACCATTGGAAAGGAGAGTGAAAGTAGGAGAAATAACAGGAGCAGGAATACCTTTCAGCACACAAGCAAGATTAGGAGAGGAAACGCTACATGAGCCATGCAATTTAATGTGTTTACAAATAAGCGAATGACCTATAGTCGAGTCGCAGTACTCCCCCGTGAGAAAGACTTCCTTGCCGTCCCGAAGGCATTTATACATGAAAGGCAAGGACCAGAGTTCATGCAGGAAAGCACTGCCCAATGGCCGGTAACGGCCCACAGGATAATGTTTCATGCACGAGTCAAATTCAAACAAGGAAAATGGTAAAGCTATAACCCCATGGACTAGCCATACAGCCGAATCGAGTTCTGCAACAGAGAACGGCAATGGATCCACCTTTTCGATATGTAATAGATTGTAAGTTGCATCCTTCATGGACATAAATTGCTGTTTGTCAGTTAAGCTAAAAGGTAGAAATAAGGCAGAGGTGTTCAAGAAATGCCAAGGCACTTTACCTAACTTAAGTGTTTGTAAAGTCCATGCAAACTGCATAACTGAGCGCAATTGATTCTGACCATGATATAACACAGAAACATCATCTTGTACAATATCAACAACAGAGGACACAATATTCTCTAAAGTGTAAATGCGAGAAGACAGGGTATTAATACTATTGTCAACAACAGCAAGCACCTTTTCCATATTTGCTTGATCTATTTCCCGAAGACGGGAAGCAGCTTCCATTTGTGATAGCTTCCAGAGTTCATTATATGTTTCATAAATGAATCTCTTAGGTCGGGGACCACGAGGTCCCAAAACAAAGTCGGACAGATCAATATTGCCTGTAAGGAGGGACAAATGTTGTTTAACAGAATCAAGGGACGAATGTTGCAGCCATTGTTTGCATAATTTACCAACAGAGTATGTAGTGACAGTACGAGCATCAGTAAACCTCGGATCAGGCCTATTCTGTGTGTAGCTAGCACCAGTATCATGAAAACGCATTTGACATGCATTAGATGATATAGGCCATATTAACCAGGGTGACTGAACCAGCTCAGAAACATTAAACGAATTATTTTGTAACATTGCCTGCAGGGACACGAGGGACATATTGAATCGTGAGCTTTCATTTGGAAAACTCGACAGGGATGGTATTGATGGCGTATTCAATTGTTTAGTGGTTGCTAAGCCCCAACACGTAGTCTGATAGATGGAAGCATTTAGGAACATAATTTGGGTAGGGATGAGGCAAGCACGATGCAACGCCTCGGTTCCCTGTACCTGCCATGGCTTGGAGCCCCAAATAGATTTTAAATCTACTGTATTATCCCAGTACTCATAACCACCCACAGCTAGGGCACTCAGAAAGGAACCTGAATAAAGCAATTTGGTGTGTGTCAACATAATTTTCTGAGTTGATGTGTTATTAAGTCTAAAATAATAGGATGCAGGGTTCGACCGATTGAAATCAGTAAAATAATTAAACTTATTCCGAAGAGTTTGAGAGCTACCTGGCAAGGGGTTTGGACAATGTTCCCATTGGGTGAAGTTAACAGAACCTCGCAGGGCACTGGGCTTATGAAGAAAATGATTACCCCAATGTTGGTAACAATACAAATCGGCATAATTAGCAGAATTCATATATAGATCTTCAGCATTAAAAGATGCATAATATTTTAAATCGGCAAACAATGCTTCGACGGCATGCACATCCCAATCATCAGAATGAATATTAGTTTGTACTACATCACCCATTGAAACACGAAGGACATTAGGTACATTAATAATTTCCGTCGGACCATGGATTTGATAGTTCACTGCATCCCATACGATGCCATCAGCAACTGGGAAGGCTGAAATGTTCACAAATGTGTGGTCACGCTTCATGATGTGAGACGAGGAATGAGGAGCCAAAGTTCCAGAAACAGAGTCTACAGCAGAGCGTTCAGGTAAATAGTGACCATTAATTAGTAGAAAAAACACTGTGACAAAGCCAATGGACATGAACAAAAATATCAAGAAAAGTACCAACCAGAGGTATGTCCAGGGTGGAATCAAAAAATTGTCTCTAAACCAGGATACAAAAATACCGAACTTGGATGGGACTTTTGAAGATGTGGAATCCGAATCAAAGGAATAACGAGCCGGGCCAAGTGGCGTTGTTGGTTGATGTGCCACCGATTCAGATGCGGGATAAGTATACTCGTCCTCGTCGATGTTGGTGGAGAGTTGGGGATCAATTATAGTTTCAGGCAAAATAGAGGATTCAGGCAAATCGACCATCTCAATTACAGCATCAGCGATCGTTCGTGCAGATGGACTATGAACATATGTCCGATAAATGGCAGGACAAGAGACCGCTGGTGTGACACTATTCAGGATCGGCCAGGCGCTGTAGCTTGACATTTTCAACTGAGATGTATCTGTTCTCTTTGCGACCAGGAAGCGGTGGTAAAATGACTGTACGTGTTCCCTTCAGGCCAAGAACTGGAACCGGTGCACGAAAAGAGGGGCCAAATTCTTTTTGTTTTCAACCTTCTCTCGAACCAGTTCCCCAACTTTCGTAAGCCAGCCGGCTACCGGAATCTGCAACGCAGGATCTGTGGCTGAAGGCAAATGTGTAGTTGCAAGTTTGTCTCGGGCTTCTTGTAAGTCCTGTAACATAGCAGAATGGTTATCTACATCAAACTTGGCGGATTGCGCCGCGATGTCTGGACCCTCAAGGTCAGGCACAAACATTCTTATGCCAAAGAGCATTTCGTATGGGGTCCGCCCACCCAGAGGTCTTCTAGGGAGATTATTAAGTGCACGCTGAACGGTATACAAATGGGCCAGCCAGTTCCTGCCAGTACCTATAACCCTAGCTGTTAAGGATTGCTTTAAGTCACGGTTCATTCGTTCAACGATAGAGTTGCCCTCAGGCCTAAAAGGAGACGAAAATTTCACCCTCACCCCAAGCGAAGCCATTGCATCCTTGTAAGCCCTAGAGGCAAACGCTGGACCTTGGTCCGAATGGAAGGTGCCGCATGCGAAAATTCCCACAAAGACACGCAAATCCCTGATTACATTTCGGGCGTCAGCACTCCGTTGTGGCCAGACCCAGAGAAACCGTGTGCACGAGTCCACTGCCACTAGGATGTATTTATAGGCAGTGTCTGATGAGAATGGACCGCAGTGATCCAAGTAAACACACCCAAAGGGTCTGTTAGCAATGCAGAGAGGTGTTTGTGGTGGACGTGTTACCGTGGAAGGCTTAATCTGTTGACAAACGTCGCAAGAAAGCACAAAAGCACGGGTGTCTTTATATAACCCACGCCACCAATAACGCTGCTGCAAGATGGAAACCGTAGCTGACACACCTGCATGTGCCGAAGCCATGCCTTCGTGTGCAGCTGATATCAAGGCACTCCTGCGGTCCGCGTTGGGGATCAGCCGATCTCCAACGTCAGGTATAGTTACATAAGGAACCTGATCGGGACTTAATTTGTAAGAATACTTGGAAGGGAAACCTGTAGGGCTTCCTTGGTTGCAGCAATAGCTGCTAAAATAACAGGGTCTATTTTAGACATGGACCTGGTAACCGCTGCTACTGAACACGTGACTACTGCTGAACGGGCAGCCTCATCTGCCAGATCGTTACCAATAGCGTGTGCGCCCACCCGCTGATGGCCTAAGGTGTGAACCACCTGTGTGAGGGGCAGACGTTGTTGCAATTCTGCCACTCGAACCCAAAGCATTTTATGCTTAATTGTGCTCCCTTTTGCGTCCTTGTAGTCGTTTTTCGACCAGAAAAACAGATTGTCATTGTAAGATTGTACACAGTAAAAGGAATCACATACAATAAGAGTGGTCTCATCCTGAGAAGCGAACTCAAGCGCAAGTAGCAATGCATGCAGCTCGGCCAATTGTGCGGTACTATCTCCAAGTGTGCGAGTATGCACTACAGTGGATTTGAACTTGCCATCCACAAAGGATCCCGCAACAATAGCACATGCAGCAGAATAAGCGTGCTTGGACCCAGTGGCCGGTTGCGCCGAACCATCGGTGTAGATCACACATTTGTAATCCTCAAGCGGCAGTAAAAACAAAGGAGGAGGAGGATGAACGAATTCATACTGTAAATACTCCTGAGTTTGAAGAGAAGAATCAAAGACAAAAGTGACGTCCGAAGACGTCAAGGATGTAGCCCATTGTATCCAACGGGGATGCATTGCTTTTGAGTTCGGTACACTTGCCTTTGTTACTGCCTCCAGGGCAGGACAGGGTGTTACCACCAGAATCCGCTTACCCTGTGCCAGTGCGCGTTCTTTTAGAATCGCCATTTGCACTGCAGTCAGAACTTTTTCAACAGATGTAAAGCGCAATTCAGCGGAAGTGTACAGATGTGACTTGTATGCGATAGGTACTGTATCACCTTCATTAAAGGTTAAATAGGTGAATCCCACCGCCCCGGAATTATTCTAATCACCAGGTTTGTGTGGTTATCACGAGTCAAAAGATATTTAGACTCTAAAAGGTCTGTCTGCAAAGACTGCAGAATTGAGGTATGCTCAGGCAGCCAGCAAGACCTTGAATAAGTAGGTTGTATCAAAGCATACAAAGGCTTGATACGCTGGGCATATTCGGGAATGTAAGTACACCCGAAGTTCAGGAAACCCAGCAAAGACTGAAGCTTCTTCAGAGTATTTGGGGGGCACAAATGTGCACATTTTTCCAAGAAATGGGGGGCTAAGCCCTTACCTTCGTTGTTGAGCTCATAGCCCAAAAACAGAACTGTAAATTCAGCAATGTGTGATTTAGCAAAGTTAAATTTGTAACCCTGCTCCGCAAATTCAAGAATAATGCGGTCCACACGGAACAGATGCTGAAATAATTCGTCGTCCGTCAGATAGATGTCGTCTACGTACGAACATGCGTCTTGATCAATGTCATTTAACAAAGAAACAACACGGGCGGCGAATATACCCGGACTATTTTTGTAGCCCATGGGTAAACGCCGGAACTGGAATAATTTACCACCGGATGTGAATGCGGTCCATTGACCACTCTCCGGGGCTAGGTTGTGCGTGTAGAAACCGTTTGAAAGGTCAAGTGTCGTTTTGTATTTTTTACGAACAAGACTGTCTACAAGCGCAGAACTGTGTGTATTTTGCACCGCAAAGTTCCGACAATGAGTATTTAAATGCCGGTAATCCAAAACTAAACGGTACGATCCATCGGGTTTAGAAACCACGAAAAGGGGATTGTTCATAGGTGATACGCATGGTTCGATTACTCCCTGATATTCCAACTGTGTCAGAATTTCGGAGACGGGGCCTTTTGCCTGCCGTTTAATGGGATATTGGGGTTGTGGCTGCGGTAGTGACCGCAAAGGTATTGCATGGGGAGGTGATTCTTTATCCCATCCCACATGGTTGCGGTATAACGCTGGTGCCAGGTACACAGCCCACTCAGCTGCAAGTGCTTCAGCTTTGTCTTTTGGGACATGCCTTGAAAAGCTTGGAAGGATTACCTCCTCTCCTTTATGTGCAGCTAAAACGAATGGGGGTGGCCAATCCACCTCTGCTAACAAAATGTCATATGAAGAGGTTAGATTTTCCCAAAAAATCCCTTTTATTTCACGCGGTATGTCACCTTCAATTTGTATAACTATATTATATAGTCTGTCAGGGGGTGCCACTCTCGTGTCAGCTGTCTCTACAGTAACGAATGTTTCAGTTGCTGTCGCCTCCATATGAGGACGTAGCGCCTCCCGCACTATGGTAACTTCCGCGGCGCTGTCTAGGAGGGTTACTGCCCACGTCCAATTCTGGAGTCTCGTTCTCACCGTCTGTGGCATATTTCGCTGTTACAGCGGCAACCTTTTTCTTCTGAAATTGTGGTCGGGAATGGTGAAAGTCTTCCGCTTTCCCTCTGACTTGTTGTCGAGGTTGGTCTCGCTCCTGGGGAGCCTCTCGGCCCCTTCCTCTATCTTGCCGTTCTCCTCCACCAGCCTGTGACGACGTCTGGGCCTGTGAAGAACGAGGAGAACGCGTATCAGAGCTTTGAAACCTATCCGGTGATTTAATTCTCGACCTATCACGTAAATCATATGTACGTTCAGAAGAAACCGAAACTGGGGAAGCGCCTCTCGACCCCGGCTTCTTTTGTTGCTTACCCTGTTTTTTCTGTCTCCAACTCTTTTTAGTGAAGACTGGTTTATCATCTTTCTCAGATGCACTTTTTGCTTGTGCAACTTGTGTTTGCGATTGAGTTTGCGTTTTTACAAAGGCTTGTTGCCTAGGCTATTTCGTCCAATTGTTTTATAAGCCCGGGCAATGATTTTCGGTAATTCGCGAGGCCTGTCCAACTCTGGGACCAAAGCCAAAGCATTCGCTACTTGAAAGTTCATAGCATCGCCCTTGACATTTCCAAGGATCAGCTCTGCTACTACATCAAACACTCCCACTAGTCTCATCCCTAATTCCACAGCCGCTTCAGGGCCATGTTCATCCTGTACTTTTTAATTACAGAGGGTAGAACCGTCATGGAAGGAGTTCCAAAACATTTTGAATAAACTGCTGCGAATACCTTACCCCAGTTTTCACATGCTGTCAAATCGGGGATTATGTCTTTTGGCAAACTTATCGTGAGGATGCGGTGTTTATCTACTGGGGATGTATGTGGAAACACTGCTTCTATCTGATCGAACTTTTCTGCAAGCCAGTAAGGATAGTCGTCCTTGTTTTGTGGACGTTTGCCCATCACAGAATTTACCATGACAGGACTTATAGTCACTCCAGCTGCAATAGCTGGTTGGCCTGCGACTACAGGAGCAGCTCCATGGAGGCTACCTGTAACGTATGTCACTAAGGCTCGATGCACTCGCACCAATTCGGTATGCATAGTGCGCAATTCCGCTAGCGGTAATGCCAGATAATTTGGATGCGGGGTATACCCGGCCAATACAGGCCAAGTGGCCCCCTGAATTGACAAGGGGCCTAAACGAACTGCGGTAGTTGGTTGTGGTAGGGCGCCATTAAACCAAACACGGTGCTGCCAAGCCGTGAGAGGCACTTCAAGAGTAGTATAGGGTCGATAGGCAGCAGGAATAGCGGTGGGTTTATATTCATGAAACAGCTTATCACCTGCATCCACCGCTTCAAAAGTGATCCAAGTGTAAAACACTTCAAAGTGATAAGCCGCATCGGCTTGAACCACAAAGACCAACTCGACCCCTGTATCGGGCACTCCATACACAGCTAAGTGGTCTCGGAGTGCTCCTCGACTATGTGCAGCTATCGCCACACCAGCCATGACTAAACAATTATATTCGACAACCTAACAGGGAGCACAAAAATGGGTCTGTTAACTAACCTTTTTTAATAATATCAAGCTTGAAAGAACCTATAAAACATTCAATATAGGAGGTATCACCGTCACATACGCCTCCGGAAGCGTACGCGAGGGGTTTGTGGACAAGCACAAGCACTACTCAAGCGTCTCGCAGATAAGCTGCCCCACGTTGGGCGCCATGTCATAAGGTTTCTGCACATACACAGAGCTATGCACAGGAAAATGGGACCCCGGAATACAGTGGTTCGCCACCATATACCGTAGCACCCAAAAACCCCAACCCAACTAGCTTAGCATCCCATTAGCACCCAAGTACTAATGTTTGGACAACCCAGAACACAGTATCTTTATCTCAGGACTCGCAGAAGCAAGAACACTCTTTCGTCACTCACTCGTACTTGTCCACAAGGTGCGTAGGAAGAGACACTGGATAGGTTAAAATGTTTATTCCAACTTACGTGCTCTAATGTACAGTACACGTGTCAGCACTAATAGCATAATGCATATGACTAATATAAACAGCATGGTTACAATTCCATAGAATACAAACGGGGAAAGCATCTCAGAGCTCAGTGGATAAACGTATAAATAACATTACCACCCTCCCTTGCAGTAAGACAGTTTATTATAATAATAATAGAAGACCTCTGGGCTTTGACTAGCGAACCCCCATACCTCAGTCTCTAGATGCAGAATTACATCAGCAGGACATCATAGCTCTTCTCACTGAAAGGGATTTCTCCAAGTGTGTTAATCGCTAGTAAACCACAGTATTAAAAGCATACTAAATTCTTCATGGCAATTGCACCTAATGTTATGTCTGGGTGCGCGAAACTGGCCATATCAGGAAGAACCAAAATACATTGTTATGCGACCTTGTACATGTTTGTGCAGACTGAGCCCAAAAAGGTGAATAACAGAAAATGCAGACAGTGCAAAAGAACTTGGCACGAGCAAAGGGCGAGGGAGGCCCGGCTCAGTGTAACGTGCGCAAAGAAAAGCAGCATGGCAGCCAGGCCTAGGCCAACATAACAAGGCAGGTAACAATCCACAAGACAATAATAATGGGAAGAGCAATGAGACAAGCACATGTTCTTACGAATAAACTGCTGAATATATCTGATGATATGGTTCTGGATTATTGCAAAGGATTGGCTGACCTAGTGCGTTCTGTCTCCCACCAGGTTGGAGAAGACGCAGTTTCCAGGCAGCCTGAACAAGAACATGATCTGAGTCCCGGAGACTGGGTGGTAGTGAAGAATCACACCAGAGAAACGTGTCTATCACCCAGGTGGGGCGAACCTTGTCAGGTCATACTGGTCACAAACACAGCAGTGAAGTGCGCAGGATTTCCTAATTGGATTCATGTAAGCCACACCAAAAGAGTACCAGACCCTGAAGAAGAAAATCCTCAGATAGTATCGATAACTGAGGAAGCTGAAGGTTGCCCAGCTGAAGAATCCCGGGTACGAGATTCAGAGGAAGCTGAAGAAGAACAACCGAGCACAAGTCAGGACTGGATACCAGTGGTGGAAATACTTGAAATCTACATCAGAACAAGAAGTCGAGCAAATTTAGAAGAAATTGAAGAAGATCAGATAGGTGAAGAGGAAGCAGCTCAGGAAGAAGAAGAAAAGATAATAAGAGAACCTGAGCAGGAACAGATAGGGAGAGAAAGCAAGGCTCAAATTAAAGAAGAAGAAACAGATTTTGAGCAGGGTCAGACAGGTTTAGAAGAACGAGGTCAGGCTGCAGAAGTACAAAGTGAAATAAGCCCTGATCAGAACAAGTTAGATCAAGAAAAGTACACAGAAGAAGAAGATCTTGAGAATCACGAGCAGGAAAAAGTAAATCAAGAACAAGACCAGTTACTAGAGACTCACAGTGAAGCAGCTGAAGATAAACAAATCAGATCGGAAAAGGAACAAATAGAAAAAGAAACTGAAATCGAAGAAAAACAAACTGTGCCACAACTTGAAATTAAAAGAACTTCTGAAGAAGAAATAAGAAGTGGAGAGACAGTGCAAACAAAGAAGACAAGAAAAGGTGATCATTGGCCTAGTGTCATTAAAAGAGTAAATTACCACATAACAACCAGAAGTGAAGATCCAGATCAAGTGAATGAAGTAACAAGCCAAACGGGACAAGAAAATAAAAGTGGAAAACAAAGAAGCAAAAGTCTGAAACTTGTGAACAACAAATTTAAAGGTCCTGATTGGACTTATATTATTCTCGAAGATTACGAAAGCTCAGAATCAAGTGAAAGTGGTGACGAAGGAACCAGTGCGGAACTGACTTATGAAAAAGAAATAGAACCACCTTGAGAACGTAAAAAGACTTGAAGAATACGGTAAGAAGAGCAATCTTCCTTGTCAAAAATGTCTGACAATAGAGTTACTGGGAGACCAAAGCAGAAAGGTTGTAAGAGATGTTGTGCTATATGCATATGCAATTTAGTAGTGATGCTTATAGTATGGTTAGTTGTGATCGTAGCAATTCCTTACCTTATGATAATAGATAAAAAGATTAACAACGAAACAAAGGAAAGGATAGATAACTTGAAAAGTAATAGAGTAGAACTAAAGGCAGAAGACGAACCAGAATTTCATCATGAAGTAACAGATAATGACACTAGTTTGAACGTTTTCACAAAATTATTGTTTCAATATGTAGATACCATGGAAGTTAGTAATTGTTATGTCTGTATGAAACTACCTGAATCAGTAGCAGAAGGGTTAACGTATCATCACTTGCCATTAACCTATGGCATATCATGTAGTGTACTGACTACTTTATTTTATAGAACAGGGCGACTTCAGTATTATTATTCAAACATAGATGTGATATTTTCTGAGGTTCCAATTCGAAAGAATATGAATCCAGTGCTTAGTAGCAAAGATGCACAGTTCATGGGAGAATTTTTCTTAACAATGAAATCCATAGACATAACACACGCACATAGAAGCAATCTGACATGTTCTTTACGAGAAGAAGAAAAGATATTTTTGAATTTAGTAGAGAATAGAAGAAAAGATTTCCAAAAGAAAGCTTCTGAGCATAAGGCTCATTTGCCACCTTGGGCTGAGAAAGAGGGGAGTTACACATCTGGCAAGGCTCAAGCTGCTATGGCTCTGGATTTTGTAAAAACAGGGAAAATTTGTCTACATAGGTTACAGACTGAATATAACAATTTTTTCATCGGTACCAGTGAATGTGAACATAATTTCTTAATTCTTGGAGGTTGGGGACTTAAAGGAGGAACAGATTCAGTTTTTCCTGGAATCTATTATGCATGTGGGAATAAGGCTTACTTTAGGCTTCCTCAACGGTGGTATAGAAGTTGTTATTTTGGGATAGTATTTCCAAAAATATACCACGTAAAAAGAAACACTGGGAGCAATGAAAATACTAATGAATTAACACGTAGAAAAAGAGCTAGTTTTTCAGAAATTGTAGGTGATATATTTGGTGCATTGATACCTTCAGTGGGAATAATTCTGAACTCAAGGAAAATATGTAAATTATCTACAGTGGTTGATCGTTTATCAACTGATACTGCGGGAGGATTTTTGATGATTAATGCGGAAATGGTTGCAATTAGATCTATGGTTATGCAAAATCGACTTGCTCTTGATATTATATTGGCAAAAGAGGGCGGAGTATGTAAATTATTGAAGACGAAACACTGTTGCACTTACATACCTGATAAAAGTGCAGAAATTGGAACGTATATACAGAATATAACTAAACTTGAGAAGGAACTAAAACCACTGGAAGTTGATAGTGTATGGGAAAGATTGACCAATAGTATTAAGTCAATTGGTACCTGGTTTGCTAATATAGGGAAAGGGCTTATAGGCAAAATATTAGTTCCCTTAGTAGGGATAGCAATAATAGTACTGCCAATAATAATATGGTGCAAATGTTGTAGAAAGAATGAAAAGTATAATGTGACCGAAAAAGGAAAGAAGAGAAAGTTTGATGAAATTGAATTAGAAGATTTGAGAAGTGAGTTATACAAGAAACTGAAAGGAGATGTGAAAAATAGAAAGAGTAAAAATGAAAATGAAACTATATTATGCTAAAAGTTGGCATCTGGTTGTGGGTAGTATTTTGATGGCTCAGAAACGCCATCAGAGAGGGGATTGATGGAGCAAGGACTCACAAATGAGACTTGCTCTGATGCAATCTTCTCATAAGTATTAATGTATTAAATTTGTATTGTTCATACTAACCACTGCACACACAAATATAAGTAGCAAGGAAGCTTGCATATGTGTTTTAACTAACAAGTTACGCCTGTGTATTCTAAAAATGGCCGCTAAAGTGCAGGAACTTTACTGCGCATGTCTCAACCATATCACGTGGTGTGTCGTCTTACTTTGCTTGGAGGGAAACTCTTGCTTCTGCGCAGTGTGCATTAAAATGGCTGCTTTATGTTTTCACGTGGTACAGCTTGCTCTCGTGTTGCACTTAAACTGTGGTATATTAACGCTACTAATGCGGGATAGAATTTATAAGTAAATGGGAATAGAGTAGAAAGAGTGGGAATACAGTGAAACAATTTATCTGTGATTTTAATATTTTCTTCTTTGACTTTTTATTAGTTTGTAATTTGGGCCTGGGGTTTGGTGAACTGAAATTCGAGAGGCATTGTTCTGCGCATGCGTCCTGCATGGCTGCCCAGAGAGAGGAAGGATGAATTCAACCTGGACGTCGTCCAAGGCCATGACCTGATGGCCAATATTGCTGTATTCATGAATGTCCCTAATAATGTGCAACAATGTACATGAAGAATGTACAAACTTTGTCCTGAGACGGGTGGGAAATAAAGCAAATGTATTAAATGCGATGGGCGGTATTTTAAAACAAAGGGCTTTAAGAAAATGAATTAAATCAATATGGTGTGAGGATCAACCCCTGTCCCTGTCCAATCAGAAGTAGTGGCCCCATAATTCTGCACCATTTAGGGGAGGTACATGGGCGTAGAAGGGTATAATAGCTATTAGCATTAGATAATTAGTTAGCCCAGACCAGAACAGACCAGGCTTTTGGTGCTCGACAAGCTGATCGATTGCAGACTGAACCGCTGTCCAGAGAGGTCCTGAGGTGGGGGCGGCGGAGTCCATTAGAAGGAAGACACGGAAGAATTCGAAGGGAAGCGAAGTAACAGAGAGGGGAACGACGCAGGCGTCGTTGATAGAGAGGTCACCGGTCCTGTCCTGATCCGGGAGGAGGTCTTTGCGCTTCATCCTTCCAGGGTCCTATCTTTCCAACTCCTTGGCCAAGGGGTTTGGTTCTCGCACTTTAGGTAAATATAAATGCAAACCTTAGTTGCGCTGCTGTCTCTATCATCTCCTTTCCTAAGGGACCGTCATTAATCGATAATTGATTATTATGCATTCATCCTTGATATACGATCTAAGTATCATGTGGTTCTGTATTTTACTCTGCTAAATCTTTAGATAAATATTTTAAAACTTCTTGACTCAGTGATTATTTCAGAAATTATGAATTGTATGGAACGTCACTCATTTTAAACTTCCCAATTATCAAAAGGTCCATTTGTAAGTCATTACTCTTCAATCAGAAAGGTAATTGGTAGCAGGGATTTTGATAAAGAGTACAACTGACCCACCAGCCGAAATTGCTAGCGTAGTATGAATGTATGGGCCCAAGTGAGTATTTTGTGTATGAATGCTTGTTGCTAGTAACCCGCTGGATCAGTTTTCTGGTTATCAGAGAATGGTTGCATTTTGTTAATTGGGTAATGAGAATTTTATTTTTATGAACTAACATCCGTTATTGTTTAAAGTTTGTTTTATGTTGTCCAGAAATCCCGGGGAGGAAAATTGAATAGCGGATGGTAAGTGGAAGCCATACTGCAGTGAGGTTATCTGTCAGGCAGAAATAGTACTGAAAAGTTAAGCAGGGCTATCAGTACTCGTTAGGGACTCTGTGTATGTGAGTGACAGCAAAGGAGTATGCTGGTGAAAATTTGTGGTTATATCACCTAGAAAGGGTAACATTGAAGGAGTAACAGGTATTTCTAAAGCTTATGAGAAGGGTAAACGGAAGGGTTTTACTCGTAGTGTATGTTTAGTAAACGGAAAAGTTTTACTAAGTGTGAGAGAGAAACTATTCTTTCAATTTAGAGAAACTGGCACGATAGCGAATGTTTTATGTTGTTACTGAATTTTAAAAGGTATAGAGAAAATAAAGTTTTGCGTACGATTTTGTAAAGGGAGGGTCAGCTGCCGGAGAGGAAGCTGACGTCACAAAGCGCCGCGCTGGGATTGGTTGAAACAGCGGGCGTGGAAGGACCCTTGTAAAGGAGGGGTCAGTAGTCAGGAGCAATACTGACGTCTCAAGTGTCGCGCTGGGATTGGTCGAAACAGCGAGGGACAGAAAAGCGCAGATTGTAAAGGAGGGGTCGTCAGAAAAGACGTCACTGAAAAGCCGCGATAGGATTGGTCCAAAGATAAATGTTAGCTGAAATTTAATTAGTTGTCGGCATAGAAGTCGAAGTCTTAGTGGACAGTGAAGATTGTATGTTTAAACGTGATCCGACTTTAATAGGAGTTCGTCCAGATAGGAGATTCCTAGGATTGGCAGAATATAATTCGATACATAGATATTTACCCAAAATGTACGGAGAGAAGAGGAAAATGTCATTCCTACAAAAGATTAAGAATTATTTTAAAAAGGACAAACCAATCAAAACTAGGGAAGGAATTATCATTCCACCAGCTAAAACGCCCGCTTCATTCATGATGATGGAGAGAGGTTATCATACTTGTGTATGGATAGAAAATTGGATAGAATATACCAAAAGTTATGGAATATTAGCTTTTCCCGAGAATGGTACTTTCAATGGAAGAATTCTTCAAAATTTAAGGTTAAGAATGAATGACTTAGAACCAAGACCTAGATTAACTCAATACAAAGCCTTAGAGGAATGGGAAACCGAGGCATTTGAACGTGACCGATCCAGAAGTAATATGGGTCATCGGGGATTTTTCCCTAGATACCAAAATGAGTCGAGGGACGGTCAGATGAAACAGTGGAGAAGGGCGATGCTCACAGAGGGTTTGTATCCAATATTAATGGCAGAAGAATCGTCAGGGAATAAATGCACAGAAAAAACAAAACATTTGACTAGATTTGGAGATTCAGAAGATGAATTTATGGAAGAAATATTAAAGAATCCGCCACCATATCAGGAAGGGACAAGTGGATGTACCCCAAGTGCACCACTGCTAAAGACACCATTAGTCCCACAAGTATTGCATGATTCCCCAGTTAGTAGAGTACTTCACGATAAAGAAAAGGAAGCGATAGATAAAAACAGAGCAGAATTAATTCAGAAAGTAACACAATTGAGTATTCATCCTGATTCGTTGACCATACCTGTAACAATTGGTCCAGTGGTTCCCTTACATGGTGACAAAGTAACTTATCCCAAACCTCTAGTTATGCCTACACCTGTGAATATTCCTAAACCTGAAGCAGTAGTAACGGTTGAGGATCACTTTAGTGATTGCGAGTCTATGATTTCATTAATGGACTTGCCCATTCGAGATTCTGTAAATAGTACTCCCAGAAGAGTAACACCTGGTTGCTCCAAAGATGTAAATATAGTGACTTCATCAGGAACTAAAAGTGCTACAGTAGTTACACCTGAAGACTTAGAAAGGTGGGCACAAGGATCAGACCAACAGAACTCACCCCCAAAGATCATGGATATTTATAAATTAAAGGTTGAGTTAGAAGAAATAATAGCAGGAAATGTAGGGGTGGATCGCCTAAATACGTACAATGAAGAAGAACTATTGTTCGTATGTAGAAGCATCACAAGAAATGTAAAAATATTTCATGAGAAATTATCAGATTTAGCTCAACAGATGGGAATTGAAATAGGGAAGTCAAAAGTGTTACAGAAACCCTATAGAGCAGAATTTTCTGACAAAGATTTAGAAAACATGAATGCCTCTGGTCGAAAATTGCAAGTAAAGGAATTAATGACAGTTTTGCAGAAATGGGGAGACCTAGATAAATGGAAAGTTAGATGGACAAAGAAAAAGGAAGAGGCACGATATAGTAGAACCACTTCTGAATATTTAATGAAGGAAACAGGGAAAGCAGATCAAATGTACCCGATGCGAGAAGTTCCAGGAGGGGGATATGTACATGTCCCATGGAGCAGACAGGATATTTTGTCATTTACGAATGACTTTCCAAAGTTGAGAGAAAAGCCAATTGAATGGTACAAGCAGGTTGAGAGGTTTGTGAAGGTGTCAAAGGTATTGTTGAAGGATTTAGATGGATTGTTTGACATAGTGGTACCTGCCGACTTATGGACAGATTGTAAAATTACAGTTGATTGGCCAAGTGAAGAGTATCCTAGAGATCCAAAAACAGGTGCCCCGTCAAATGATGTAATGAAAAAGTATCAACAGGTAATAACTTACCTGAAAGGGAAAATACCGCCAAAAGAAACAGACTGGGTGAAAATAGACAGAACTACCCAAGAAGCCAGTGAATCGGTACATGCCTACTATGAGCATTTATTGCAGGTATTTAAACAGTATAGTGGATTTGAGGATATTGGAGATAAAAACATGAGTCAGTTTGTTTACCGATTTGTTTACGGTCTGAAGCCAGAGATTTGTCAGATGATTAAGCAGCACATGTTGTGCTGGCAGGGGAAACCGATTGACGAGATTTTGAAATATGCCAAATATTGTGGAGACGATATTGAAGATAGGCACAAGAAATTGCAAGAGAAAGTGATGTGGGCTCAAGTAAAAATGGCTGAGAAACAGGGAATTAATTTGGATAGTCCAAATGATAATCAGGGAAAAGATCCTGGAACGAATGGTGACACTGGAAATGGAGGAAAATTGAGAGGACGAATGAGTAGAGAAGAAGCTAAAAAGAAGTTTCCTTGTCATGGATGCGGAAAATTGGGGCATTGGAAGGATGAATGTAAAAAGATTCGGAATAATAATGGCCCAAATCAAAATTTAAATCCACAGACGCAGAATGACTCACAGCAGGGTGTAAATCCTCAGAGTCAGTTGCCACCAGCACCTATACAGGGTAATGTAAGCAGAGCAAAGCACGGTACAGACGTCGGATATCAAGGAGGAAGTGGTAAGAATGATTATGTAACCTCACAATTTCTTTTACAGGACGACTTTTGTACCTATAGCCAATGACGGTGCCTAGGAGAGGGGGAGAAGGAGTGCGTACTTGGTGCATCCTTACCGGTAGATCAGTCAGGTCCATATGTTGAAGGAAATGTGGAAGGTAATGATATTATTTTCCTTTTGGACACTGGTGCTACTAGGTCTACTGTGAGAACAGCAGACATCCCAGATCTTCCTCTCTCTGGAGAAGCTATCCAAGTTGTGGGGGTGGCGAATCAAAAGATTAGAACACCTCTTACCGAACCAATGGAAGTAAAAATTGGAAATTTGAGAGAAATGCATCAATTTGTAGTGTGTGATTCCAGTCCAGTAAATTTATTGGGCCGGGATTTGTTGTGCAAGATGAATTGCACAATTTTCTGCATGCCGGATGGTGTGGCAGTTCAGACCCCAGATGAAGACCATGTATATAAATTCATGATCGCAAAGCAAGGTACAGAGGTAGATGAGATGTTTTCATTAATAACAAAAGATGAGTTACCAGAAGAACTGAAAACTTCAGTGAATTCCATGGTATGGGATTTCACAGGAAAAGAAGTAGGACTTATGGCCAAAATAGATCCAGTTAAAATTACTGTAAAAGAAGGTGCAATTTTCCCAAATACCAGACAGTACAAAATGAGTGCAGAAGAAAAAGCAGGAGTCATTGAAGAAATTAACAGAATGGTAAAACAAGGAATATTAAAAGAAGTAATGAGTAGTCCTTGTAACTCACCGATCATGGGTCTGAAGAAACCTAGTGGAAAGTATAGGATCGTTCAGGATTTGCGCAAAATAAATAAGATTGTGGAACCCTGTTGTCCTATAGTGCCAAATCCTGCAGTGATCTTATACCAGATTCCCTGGAGTGCAGGATGGTTCACTGTGATTGATTTATGCCAAGCATTCTTTTCCATACAATTACATCCAGATAGTCAGTATCTATTTTCATTTAATTTTGAGAACAAGGTCTATGTATGGAATCGTGTTCCTCAGGGGTACATGGAAAGTCCTTCCATCTTCAATCAGATATTGAAAAAGTGCTTAGAGAAACTAGTGATGCCAGGAAGCTCAGTCTTAGTACAATATATAGATGACTTACTAGTAGCATCTAACACCAGAGAGGACTGTGTTGTTGACACCATTGCATTATTAAATCATTTAGCTGAAGAAGGGCACAAAGTTTCACCTGAAAAATTGCAGTTCTGTACAACAGCAGTTAAGTATCTAGGACACCAGATTGAGAGGGGCAGAAGGAGAATAACAGCTGAAAGAATAAAATTAATAAAGAAAATGCAGATGCCTGTCTCTCAACGAGAAGTGAGAATGTTCCTTGGAATAGTAGGTTATTGTCGACAATGGATACTAGGATCTTCCCTATTGGCAAAGCCATTAATTCAATTGACGAAAAAGAAGGCAAAGGACCCAGTGGAGTGGGATGACGAGAGTGTAGGTGCGTTTCTAAAATTAAGAAATGCTCTATGTGCAGCACCTGCCCTAGGCATGCCTGATTATAAGAGAAAATTCACATTATTCTGCCATGAAAGAGAGAATTGCGCACTTTCAGTCTTAACACAGAGACATGGTTTAGATGGTTTAGATAGACGTCCTATAGCATATTTTTCTGCTACATTGGACCCAGTGGCAGCTGCATTGCCAGGCTGCTTAAAAGCAGTGGCAGCTACCTGTTTGAGTATTGAACAAAGTGAGTCAATTGTAATGGGACACCCTGTAAAAGTGTTCGTTCCACATGCAGTTGTGATTTTGTTGACAAGAACAAGAACTCAGCATCTTACTCCTAGTCGGCTGACTAAGTATGAAAGAATAATACTGGGTGCTGAAAATGTGACCATTGTAAGGTGCACAATAGTAAATCCAGCTACCTTACTACCAGACCCATATCATGAAGAAGTTAAAGATGACGAAGAAGAGCATGATTGTTTACAAGTCACAGAGTTGTGCACGAAACCTCGTTCTGATATTCAGGAACTACCCCTCAGAAAGCCAGACAGGGAGCTGTTTGTTGATGGTTCATGCCAAAGGCATGAAGATGGAAAACTAACTGCAGCATATGCAGTGTGTGAACTAACTGGAATAGTCGAAGCATCCTATTTACCAGGAGTAAAATCTGCACAAATAGCTGAATTAATTGCATTGATAAAGGCTTGCAAAATTGGGAGGAATCAAAAAGTAACTATATTTACTGATAGCCAATATGGTTACGGGGTTGTGCATGATTTTGGCCAATTATGGATGCAGAGGGATTTCATGACTTCTTCAGGATCCCCCATTAAAAATGGACAGTTCGTAAAAGAACTATTGGAAGCAATACAATCACCAAAAGAATTGGCTGTGGTGAAATGTGCCGCACACCAGTCAGGAGATGACTGGGTGGTAGTCGGTAACAGATACGCAGATCTTGTGGCTCAACATTGTGCCAAAAACAGATTGTCAGTAAACAAAAGGGTGGAAAGAATGGGAATCAGCTGCCAACTTATGCTGTATGCACCTCCAGAAACATGGAATGATGTAAAACGATTGCAAGATGATGCTGATGAGAGTGAAAAGAGTACATGGATTAAATCGGGATGTTCTCAAAAGGCAGACGATGATGTGTGGATTTGTGCCGATGGCAGACCAGTCATGCCTGATTGTCTGCTTTCACAAATGGCTAGAATGTATCATGGAGACACACATGTAGGGAGAGATGCAATGATTAGGCTCTTTAGACAAAATTGGTATAATCCAAGCTTTAGAACGGTAGCAGAGAGTCTTTGTCAGAGATGTCTAACTTGCCAAATGCATAATCCCGGAAGAAAAACAGTAATTGGGTTTGGAAAAATTGGAAAGGCAGAGGGTCCCTTTATGAGATTGCAACTTGATTTCATTCAGTTACCACCATGTAGAGGGCTGAAATATGTACTAGTCATAGTGTGTCTGTTTTCAAAGTGGGTGGAGGCATACCCTACCAGAAGGAATGACAGTCTTACAGTTGCAAAGTTGTTGCTACGTGAATTCATTCCCAGATTTGGTTTTCCAGTAACTTTGGAATCAGATAGAGGAAAGCATTTTAACAGTGAAATGATTAAAATAATCTGTGAAGCATTCCAAATTGAGCAAAAATTGCATTGTGCATATCGTCCAGAGGCTTCTGGAGTGGTTGAACAAATAAATGGCACGATAAAATCCAGATTGGGAAAAATGTGCGCATCAACATCATTAGATTGGCCAGATGCATTGCCTCTTGTCTTAATGGGACTCAGAAGCATTCCTGATAGAAACACCGGCTTGAGTCCGCACGAGATAATAATGGGAAGAGCAATGAGACAAGCACATGTTCTTACGAATAAACTGCTGAATATATCTGATGATATGGTTCTGGATTATTGCAAAGGATTGGCTGACCTAGTGCGTTCTGTCTCTCACCAGGTTGGAGAAGACGCAGTTTCCAGGCAGCCTGAACAAGAACATGATCTGAGTCCCGGAGACTGGGTGGTAGTGAAGAATCACACCAGAGAAACGTGTCTATCACCCAGGTGGGGCGAACCTTGTCAGGTCATACTGGTCACAAACACAGCAGTGAAGTGTGCAGGATTTCCTAATTGGATTCATGTAAGCCACACCAAAAGAGTACCAGACCCTGAAGAAGAAAATCCTCAGATAGTATCGATTACTGAGGAAGCTGAAGGTTGCCCAGCTGAAGAATCCCGGGTACGAGATTCAGAGGAAGCTGAAGAAGAACAACCGAGCACAAGTCAGGACTGGATACCAGTGGTGGAAATACTTGAAATCTACATCAGAACAAGAAGTCGAGCAAATTTAGAAGAAATTGAAGAAGATCAGATAGGTGAAGAGGAAGCAGCTCAGGAAGAAGAAGAAAAGATAATAAGAGAACCTGAGCAGGAACAGATAGGGAGAGAAAGCAAGGCTCAAATTAAAGAAGAAGAAACAGATTTTGAGCAGGGTCAGACAGGTTTAGAAGAACGAGGTCAGGCTGCAGAAGTACAAAGTGAAATAAGCCCTGATCAGAACAAGTTAGATCAAGAAAAGTACACAGAAGAAGAAGATCTTGAGAATCACGAGCAGGAAAAAGTAAATCAAGAACAAGACCAGTTACTAGAGACTCACAGTGAAGCAGCTGAAGATAAACAAATCAGATCGGAAAAGGAACAAATAGAAAAAGAAACTGAAATCGAAGAAAAACAAACTGTGCCACAACTTGAAATTAAAAGAACTTCTGAAGAAGAAATAAGAAGTGGAGAGACAGTGCAAACAAAGAAGACAAGAAAAGGTGATCATTGGCCTAGTGTCATTAAAAGAGTAAATTACCACATAACAACCAGAAGTGAAGATCCAGATCAAGTGAATGAAGTAACAAGCCAAACGGGACAAGAAAATAAAAGTGGAAAACAAAGAAGCAAAAGTCTGAAACTTGTGAACAACAAATTTAAAGGTCCTGATTGGACTTATATTATTCTCGAAGATTACGAAAGCTCAGAATCAAGTGAAAGTGGTGACGAAGGAACCAGTGCGGAACTGACTTATGAAAAAGAAATAGAACCACCTTGAGAACGTAAAAAGACTTGAAGAATACGGTAAGAAGAGCAATCTTCCTTGTCAAAAATGTCTGACAATAGAGTTACTGGGAGACCAAAGCAGAAAGGTTGTAAGAGATGTTGTGCTATATGCATATGCAATTTAGTAGTGATGCTTATAGTATGGTTAGTTGTGATCGTAGCAATTCCTTACCTTATGATAATAGATAAAAAGATTAACAACGAAACAAAGGAAAGGATAGATAACTTGAAAAGTAATAGAGTAGAACTAAAGGCAGAAGACGAACCAGAATTTCATCATGAAGTAACAGATAATGACACTAGTTTGAACGTTTTCACAAAATTATTGTTTCAATATGTAGATACCATGGAAGTTAGTAATTGTTATGTCTGTATGAAACTACCTGAATCAGTAGCAGAAGGGTTAACGTATCATCACTTGCCATTAACCTATGGCATATCATGTAGTGCACTGACTAGTTTATTTTATAGAACAGGGCGACTTCAGTATTATTATTCAAACATAGATGTGATATTTTCTGAGGTTCCAATTCGAAAGAATATGAATCCAGTGCTTAGTAGCAAAGATGCACAGTTCATGGGAGAATTTTTCTTAACAATGAAATCCATAGACATAACACACGCACATAGAAGCAATCTGACATGTTCTTTACGAGAAGAAGAAAAGATATTTTTGAATTTAGTAGAGAATAGAAGACAAGATTTCCAAAAGAAAGCTTCTGAGCATAAGGCTCATTTGCCACCTTGGGCTGAGAAAGAGGGAGTTACACATCTGGCAAGGCTCAAGCTGCTATGGCTCTGGATTTTGTAAAAACAGGGAAAATTTGTCTACATAGGTTACAGACTGAATATAACAATGTTTTCATCGGTACCAGTGAATGTGAACATAATTTCTTAATTCTTGGAGGTTGGGGACTTAAAGGAGGAACAGATTCAGTTTTTCCTGGAATCTATTATGCATGTGGGAATAAGGCTTACTTTAGGCTTCCTGCACGGTGGTATGGAAGTTGTTATTTTGGGATAGTATTTCCAAAAATATACCACGTAAAAAGAAACACTGGGAGCAATGAAAATACTAGTGAATTAACACGTAGAAAAAGAGCTAGTTTTTCAGAAATTGTAGGTGATATATTTGGTGCATTGATACCTTCAGTGGGAATAATTCTGAACTCAAGGAAAATATGTAAATTATCTACAGTGGTTGATCGTTTATCAACTAATACTGCGGGAGGATTTTTGATGATTAATGCGGAAATGGTTGCAATTAGATCTATGGTTATGCAAAATCGACTTGCTCTTGATATTATATTGGCAAAAGAGGGCGGAGTCTGTAAATTATTGAAGACGAAACACTGTTGCACTTACATACCTGATAAAAGTGCAGAAATTGGAACGTATATACAGAATATAACTAAACTTGAGAAGGAACTAAAACCACTGGAAGTTGATAGTGTATGGGAAAGATTGACCAATAGTATTAAGTCAATTGGTACCTGGTTTGCTAATATAGGGAAAGGACTTATAGGCAAAATATTAGTTCCCTTAGTAGGGATAGCAATAATAGTACTGCCAATAATAATATGGTGCAAATGTTGTAGAAAGAATGAAAAGTATAATGTGACCGAAAAAGGAAAGAAGAGAAAGTTTGATGAAATTGAATTAGAAGATTTGAGAAGTGAGTTATACAAGAAACTGAAAGGAGATGTGAAAAATAGAAAGAGTAAAAATGAAAATGAAACTATATTATGCTAAAAGTTGGCATCTGGTTGTGGGTAGTATTTTGATGGCTCAGAAACGCCATCAGAGAGGGGATTGATGGAGCAAGGACTCACAAATGAGACTTGCTCTGATGCAATCTTCTCATAAGTATTAATGTATTAAATTTGTATTGTTCATACTAACCACTGCACACACAAATATAAGTAGCAAGGAAGCTTGCATATGTGTTTTAACTAACAAGTAACGCCTGTCTATTCTAAAAATGGCCGCTAAAGTGCAGGAACTTTACTGCGCATGTCTCAACCAAATCACGTGGTGTGTCGTCTTACTTTGCTTGGAGGGAAACTCTTGCTTCTGCGCAGTGTGCATTAAAATGGCTGCTTTATGTTTTCACGTGGTACAGCTTGCTCTCGTGTTGCACTTAAACTGTGGTATATTAACGCTACTAATGCGGGATAGAATTTATAAGTAAATGGGAATAGAGTAGAAAGAGTGGGAATACAGTGAAACAATTAATCTGTGATTTTAATATTTTCTTCTTTGACTTTTTATTAGTTTGTAATTTGGGCCTGGGGTTTGGTGAACTGAAATTCGAGAGCCATTGTTCTGCGCATGCGTCCTGCATGGCTGCCCAGAGAGAGGAAGGATGAATTCAACCTGGACGTCGTCCAAGGCCATGACCTGAAGGCCAATATTGCTGTATTCATGAATGTCCCTAATAATGTGCAACAATGTACATGAAGAATGTACAAACTTTGTCCTGAGACGGGTGGGAAATAAAGCAAATGTATTAAATGCGATGGGCGGTATTTTAAAACAAAGGGCTTTAATAAAATGAATTAAATCAATATGGTGTGAGGATCAACCCCCTGTCCCTGTCCAATCAGAAGTAGTGGCCCCATAATTCTGCACCATTTAGGGGAGGTACATGGGCGTAGAAGGGTATAATAGCTATTAGCATTAGATAATTAGTTATCCCAGACCAGAAGAGACCAGGCTTTTGGTGCTCGACAAGCTGATCGATTGCAGACTGAACCGCTGTCCAGAGAGGTCCTGAGGTGGGGCGGCGGAGTCCATTAGAAGGAAGACACGGAAGAATTCGAAGGGAAGCGAAGTACCAGAGAGGGGAACGACGCAGGCGTCGTTGATAGTGAGGTCACCGGTCCTGTCCTGATCCGGGAGGAGGTCTTTGCTCTTCATCCTTCCAGGGTCCTATCTTTCCAACTCCTTGGCCAAGGGGTTTGGTTCTCGCACTTTAGGTAAATATAAATGCAAACCTTAGTTGCGCTGCTGTCTCTATCATCTCCTTTCCTAAGGGACCGTCATTAATCGATAATTGATTATTATGCTTCATCCTTGATATACGATCTAAGTATCATGTGGTTCTGTATTTTACTCTGCTAAATCTTTAGATAAATATTTTAAAACTTCTTGACTCAGTGATTATTTCAGAAATTATGAATTGTATGGAACGTCACTCATTTTAAACTTCCCAATTATCAAAAGGTCCATTTGTAAGTCATTACTCTTCAATCAGAAAGGTAATTGGTAGCAGGGATTTTGATAAAGAGTACAACTGACCCACCAGCCGAAATTGCTAGCGTAGTATGAATGTATGGGCCCAAGTGAGTATTTTGTGTATGAATACTTGTTGCTAGTAACCCGCTGGATCAGTTTTCTGGTTATCAGAGGATGGTTGCATTTTGTTAATTGGGTAATGAGAATTTTATTTTTATGAACTAACATCCGTTATTGTTTAAAGTTTGTTTTATGTTGTCCAGAAATCCCGGGGAGGAAAATTGAATAGCGGATGGTAAGTGGAAGCCATACTGCAGTGAGGTTATCTGTCAGGCAGAAATAGTACTGAAAAGTTAAGCAGGGCTATCAGTACTCGTTAGGGACTCTGTGTATGTGAGTGACAGCAAAGGAGTATGCTGGTGAAAATTTGTTGTTATATCACCTAGAAAGGGTAACATTGAAGGAGTAACAGGTATTTCTAAAGCTTATGAGAAGGGTAAACGGAAGGGTTTTACTCGTAGTGTATGTTTAGTAAACGGAAAAGTTTTACTAAGTGTGAGAGAGAAACTATTCTTTCAATTTAGAGAAACTGGCACGATAGCGAATGTTTTATGTTGTTACTGAATTTTAAAAGGTATAGAGAAAATAAAGTTTTGCGTACGATTTTGTAAAGGGAGGGTCAGCTGCCGGAGAGGAAGCTGACGTCACAAAGCGCCGCGCTGGGATTGGTTGAAACAGCGGGCGTGGAAGGACCCTTGTAAAGGAGGGGTCAGTAGTCAGGAGCAATACTGACGTCTCAAGTGTCGCGCTGGGATTGGTCGAAACAGCGAGGGACAGAAAAGCGCAGATTGTAAAGGAGGGGTCGTCAGAAAAGACGTCACTGAAAAGCCGCGATAGGATTGGTCCAAAGATAAATGTTAGCTGAAATTTAATTAGTTGTCGGCATAGAAGTCGAAGTCTTAGTGGACAGTGAAGATTGTATGTTTAAACGTGATCCGACTTTAATAGGAGTTCGTCCAGATAGGAGATTCCTAGGATTGGCAGAATATAATTCGATACATAGATATTTACCCAAAATGTACGGAGAGAAGAGGAAAATGTCATTCCTACAAAATATTAAGAATTATTTTAAAAAGGACAAACCAATCAAAACTAGGGAAGGAATTATCATTCCACCAGCTAAAACGCCCGCTTCATTCATGATGATGGAGAGAGGTTATCATACTTGTGTATGGATAGAAAATTGGATAGAATATACCAAAAGTTATGGAATATTAGCTTTTCCCGAGAATGGTACTTTCAATGGAAGAATTCTTCAAAATTTAAGGTTAAGAATGAATGACTTAGAACCAAGACCTAGATTAACTCAATACAAAGCCTTAGAGGAATGGGAAACCGAGGCATTTGAACGTGACCGATCCAGAAGTAATATGGGTCATCGGGGATTTTTCCCTAGATACCAAAATGAGTCGAGGGACGGTCAGATGAAACAGTGGAGAAGGGCGATGCTCACAGAGGGTTTGTATCCAATATTGATGGCAGAAGAATCGTCAGGGAATAAATGCACAGAAAAAACAAAACATTTGACTAGATTTGGAGATTCAGAAGATGAATTTATGGAAGAAATATTAAAGAATCCGCCACCATATCAGGAAGGGACAAGTGGATGTACCCCAAGTGCACCACTGCTAAAGACACCATTAGTCCCACAAGTATTGCATGATTCCCCAGTTAGTAGAGTACTTCACGATAAAGAAAAGGAAGCGATAGATAAAAACAGAGCAGAATTAATTCAGAAAGTAACACAATTGAGTATTCATCCTGATTCGTTGACCATACCTGTAACAATTGGTCCAGTGGTTCCCTTACATGGTGACAAAGTAACTTATCCCAAACCACTAGTTATGCCTACACCTGTGAATATTCCTAAACCTGAAGCAGTAGTAACGGTTGAGGATCACTTTAGTGATTGCGAGTCTATGATTTCATTAATGGACTTGCCCATTCGAGATTCTGTAAATAGTACTCCCAGAAGAGTAACACCTGGTTGCTCCAAAGATGTAAATATAGTGACTTCATCAGGAACTAAAAGTGCTACAGTAGTTACACCTGAAGACTTAGAAAGGTGGGCACAAGGATCAGACCAACAGAACTCACCCCCAAAGATCATGGATATTTATAAATTAAAGGTTGAGTTAGAAGAAATAATAGCAGGAAATGTAGGGGTGGATCGCCTAAATACATACAATGAAGAAGAACTATTGTTCGTATGTAGAAGCATCACAAGAAATGTAAAAATATTTCATGAGAAATTATCAGATTTAGCTCAACAGATGGGAATTGAAATAGGGAAGTCAAAAGTGTTACAGAAACCCTATAGAGCAGAATTTTCTGACAAAGATTTAGAAAACATGAATGCCTCTGGTCGAAAATTGCAAGTAAAGGAATTAATGACAGTTTTGCAGAAATGGGGAGACCTAGATAAATGGAAAGTTAGATGGACAAAGAAAAAGGAAGAGGCACGATATAGGAGAACCACTTCTGAATATTTAATGAAGGAAACAGGGAAAGCAGATCAAATGTACCCGATGCGAGAAGTTCCAGGAGGGGGATATGTACATGTCCCATGGAGCAGACAGGATATTTTGTCATTTACGAATGACTTTCCAAAGTTGAGAGAAAAGCCAATTGAATGGTACAAGCAGGTTGAGAGGTTTGTGAAGGTGTCAAAGGTATTGTTGAAGGATTTAGATGGATTGTTTGACATAGTGGTACCTGCCGACTTATGGACAGATTGTAAAATTACAGTTGATTGGCCAAGTGAAGAGTATCCTAGAGATCCAAAAACAGGTGCCCCGTCAAATGATGTAATGAAAAGTATCAACAGGTAATAACTTACCTGAAAGGGAAAATACCGCCAAAAGAAACAGACTGGGTGAAAATAGACAGAACTACCCAAGAAGCCAGTGAATCGGTACATGCCTACTATGAGCATTTATTGCAGGTATTTAAACAGTATAGTGGATTTGAGGATATTGGAGATAAAAACATGAGTCAGTTTGTTTACCGATTTGTTTACGGTCTGAAGCCAGAGATTTGTCAGATGATTAAGCAGCACATGTTGTGCTGGCAGGGGAAACCGATTGACGAGATTTTGAAATATGCCAAATATTGTGGAGACGATATTGAAGATAGGCACAAGAAATTGCAAGAGAAAGTGATGTGGGCTCAAGTAAAAATGGCTGAGAAACAGGGAATTAATTTGGATAGTCCAAATGATAATCAAGGAAAAGATCCTGGAATGAATGGTGACACTGGAAATGGAGGAAAATTGAGAGGACGAATGAGTAGAGAAGAAGCTAAAAAGAAGTTTCCTTGTCATGGATGCGGAAAATTGGGGCATTGGAAGGATGAATGTAAAAAGATTCGGAATAATAATGGCCCAAATCAAAATTTAAATCCACAGACGCAGAATGACTCACAGCAGGGTGTAAATCCTCAGAGTCAGTTGCCTCCAGCACCTATACAGGGTAATGTAAGCAGAGCAAAGCACATTACAGACGTCGGATATCAAGGAGGAAGTGGTAAGAATGATTATGTAACCTCACAATTTCTTTTACAGGACGACTTTTGTACCTATAGCCAATGACGGTGCCTAGGAGAGGGGGAGAAGGAGTGCGTACTTGGTGCATCCTTACCGGTAGATCAGTCAGGTCCATATGTTGAAGGAAATGTGAAAGGTAATGATATTACTTTCCTTTTGGACACTGGTGCTACTAGGTCTACTGTGAGAACAGCAGACATCCCAGATCTTCCTCTCTCTGGAGAAGCTATCCAAGTTGTGGGGGTGGCGAATCAAAAGATTAGAACACCTCTTACCGAACCAATGGAAGTAAAAATTGGAAATTTTAGAGAAATGCATCAATTTGTAGTGTGTGATTCCAGTCCAGTAAATTTATTGGGCCGGGATTTGTTGTGCAAGATGAATTGCACAATTTTCTGCATGCCGGATGGTGTGGCAGTTCAGACCCCAGATGAAGACCATGTATATAAATTCATGATCGCAAAGCAAGGTACAGAGGTAGATGAGATGTTTTCATTAATAACAAAAGATGAGTTACCAGAAGAACTGAAAACTTCAGTGAATTCCATGGTATGGGATTTCACAGGAAAAGAAGTAGGACTTATGGCCAAAATAGATCCAGTTAAAATTACTGTAAAAGAAGGTGCAATTTTCCCAAATACCAGACAGTACAAAATGAGTGCAGAAGAAAAAGCAGGAGTCATTGAAGAAATTAACAGAATGGTAAAACAAGGAATATTAAAAGAAGTAATGAGTAGTCCTTGTAACTCACCGATCATGGGTCTGAAGAAACCTAGTGGAAAGTATAGGATCATTCAGGATTTGCGCAAAATAAATAAGATTGTGGAACCCTGTTGTCCTATAGTGCCAAATCCTGCAGTGATCTTATACCAGATTCCCTGGAGTGCAGGATGGTTCACTGTGATTGATTTATGCCAAGCATTCTTTTCCATACCATTACATCCAGATAGTCAGTATCTATTTTCATTTAAATTTGAGAACAAGGTCTATGTATGGAATCGTGTTCCTCAGGGGTACATGGAAAGTCCTTCCATCTTCAATCAGATATTGAAAAAGTGCTTAGAGAAACTAGTGATGCCAGGAAGCTCAGTCTTAGTACAATATATAGATGACTTACTAGTAGCATCTAACACCAGAGAGGACTGTGTTGTTGACACCATTGCATTATTAAATCATTTAGCTGAAGAAGGGCACAAAGTTTCACCTGAAAAATTGCAGTTCTGTACAACAGCAGTTAAGTATCTAGGACACCAGATTGAGAGGGGCAGAAGGAGAATAACAGCTGAAAGAATAAAATTAATAAAGAAAATGCAGATGCCTGTCTCTCAACGAGAAGTGAGAATGTTCCTTGGAATAGTAGGTTATTGTCGACAATGGATACTAGGATTTTCCCTATTGGCAAAGCCATTAATTCAATTGACGAAAAAGAAGGCAAAGGACCCAGTGGAGTGGGATGACGAGAGTGTAGGTGCGTTTCTAAAATTAAGAAATGCTCTATGTGCAGCACCTGCCCTAGGCATGCCTGATTATAAGAGAAAATTCACATTATTCTGCCATGAAAGAGAGAATTGCGCACTTTCAGTCTTAACACAGAGACATGGTTTAGATGGTTTAGATAGACGTCCTATAGCATATTTTTCTGCTACATTGGACCCAGTGGCAGCTGCATTGCCAGGCTGCTTAAAAGCAGTGGCAGCTACCTGTTTGAGTATTGAACAAAGTGAGTCAATTGTAATGGGACACCCTGTAAAAGTGTTCGTTCCACATGCAGTTGTGATTTTGTTGACAAGAACAAGAACTCAGCATCTTACTCCTAGTCGGCTGACTAAGTATGAAAGAATAATACTGGGTGCTGAAAATGTGACCATTGTAAGGTGCACAATAGTAAATCCAGCTACCTTACTACCAGACCCATATCATGAAGAAGTTAAAGATGACGAAGAAGAGCATGATTGTTTACAAGTCACAGAGTTGTGCACGAAACCTCGTTCTGATATTCAGGAACTACCCCTCAGAAAGCCAGACAGGGAGCTGTTTGTTGATGGTTCATGCCAAAGGCATGAAGATGGAAAACTAACTGCAGCATATGCAGTGTGTGAACTAACTGGAATAGTCGAAGCATCCTATTTACCAGGAGTAAAATCTGCACAAATAGCTGAATTAATTGCATTGATAAAGGCTTGCAAAATTGGGAGGAATCAAAAAGTAACTATATTTACTGATAGCCAATATGGTTACGGGGTTGTGCATGATTTTGGCCAATTATGGATGCAGAGGGATTTCATGACTTCTTCAGGATCCCCCATTAAAAATGGACAGTTCGTAAAAGAACTACTGGAAGCAATACAATCACCAAAAGAATTGGCTGTGGTGAAATGTAGCCGCACACCAGTCAGGAGATGACTGGGTGGTAGTCGGTAACAGATACGCAGATCTTGTGGCTCAACATTGTGCCAAAAACAGATTGTCAGTAAACAAAAGGGTGGAAAGAATGGGAATCAGCTGCCAACTTATGCTGAATGCACCCGCAGAAACATGGAATGATGTAAAACGATTGCAAGATGATGCTGATAAGAGTGAAAAGAGTACATGGATTAAATCGGGATGTTCTCAAAAGGCAGACGATGATGTGTGGATTTGTGCCGATGGCAGACCAGTCATGCCTGATTGTCTGCTTTCACAAATGGCTAGAATGTATCATGGAGAAACACATGTAGGGAGAGATGCAATGATTAGGCTCTTTAGACAAAATTGGTATAATCCAAGGTTTAGAACGGTAGCACAGAGTCTTTGTCAGAGATGTCTAACTTGCCAAATGCATAATCCCGGAAGAAAAACAGTAATTGGGTTTGGAAAAATTGGAAAGGCAGAGGGTCCCTTTATGAGATTGCAACTTGATTTCATTCAGTTACCACCATGTAGAGGGCTGAAATATGTACTAGTCATAGTGTGTCTGTTTTCAAAGTCGGTGGAGGCATACCCTACCAGAAGGAATGACAGTCTTACAGTTGCAAAGTTGTTGCTACGTGAATTCATTCCCAGATTTGGTTTTCCAGTAACTTTGGAATCAGATAGAGGAAAGCATTTTAACAGTGAAATGATTAAAATAATCTGTGAAGCATTCCAAATTGAGCAAAAATTGCATTGTGCATATCGTCCAGAGGCTTCTGGAGTGGTTGAACAAATAAATGGCACGATAAAATCCAGATTGGGAAAAATGTGCGCATCAACATCATTAGATTGGCCAGATGCATTGCCTCTTGTCTTAATGGGACTCAGAAGCATTCCTGATAGAAACACCGGCTTGAGTCCGCACGAGATAATAATGGGAAGAGCAATGAGACAAGCACATGTTCTTACGAATAAACTGCTGAATATATCTGATGATATGGTTCTGGATTATTGCAAAGGATTGGCTGACCTAGTGCATTCTGTCTCTCACCAGGTTGGAGAAGACGCAGTTTCCAGGCAGCCTGAACAAGAACATGATCTGAGTCCCGGAGACTGGGTGGTAGTGAAGAATCACACCAGAGAAACGTGTCTATCACCCAGGTGGGGCGAACCTTGTCAGGTCATACTGGTCACAAACACAGCAGTGAAGTGTGCAGGATTTCCTAATTGGATTCATGTAAGCCACACCAAAAGAGTACCAGACCCTGAAGAAGAAAATCCTCAGATAGTATTGATAACTGAGGAAGCTGAAGGTTGCCCAGCTGAAGAATCCCGGGTACGAGATTCAGAGGAAGCTGAAGAAGAACAACCGAGCACAAGTCAGGACTGGATACCAGTGGTGGAAATACTTGAAATCTACATCAGAACAAGAAGTCGAGCAAATTTAGAAGAAATTGAAGAAGATCAGATAGGTGAAGAGGAAGCAGCTCAGGAAGAAGAAGAAAAGATAATAAGAGAACCTGAGCAGGAACAGATAGGGAGAGAAAGCAAGGCTCAAATTAAAGAAGAAGAAACAGATTTTGAGCAGGGTCAGACAGGTTTAGAAGAACGAGGTCAGGCTGCAGAAGTACAAAGTGAAATAAGCCCTGATCAGAACAAGTTAGATCAAGAAAAGTACACAGAAGAAGAAGATCTTGAGAATCACGAGCAGGAAAAAGTAAATCAAGAACAAGACCAGTTACTAGAGACTCACAGTGAAGCAGCTGAAGATAAACAAATCAGATCGGAAAAGGAACAAATAGAAAAAGAAACTGAAATCGAAGAAAAACAAACTGTGCCACAACTTGAAATTAAAAGAACTTCTGAAGAAGAAATAAGAAGTGGAGAGACAGTGCAAACAAAGAAGACAAGAAAAGGTGATCATTGGCCTAGTGTCATTAAAAGAGTAAATTACCACATAACAACCAGAAGTGAAGATCCAGATCAAGTGAATGAAGTAACAAGCCAAACGGGACAAGAAAATAAAAGTGGAAAACAAAGAAGCAAAAGACTGAAACTTGTGAACAACAAATTTAAAGGTCCTGATTGGACTTATATTATTCTCGAAGATTACGAAAGCTCAGAATCAAGTGAAAGTGGTGACGAAGGAACCAGTGCGGAACTGACTTATGAAAAAGAAATAGAACCACCTTGAGAACGTAAAAAGACTTGAAGAATACGGTAAGAAGAGCAATCTTCCTTGTCAAAAATGTCTGACAATAGAGTTACTGGGAGACCAAAGCAGAAAGGTTGTAAGAGATGTTGTGCTATATGCATATGCAATTTAGTAGTGATGCTTATAGTATGGTTAGTTGTGATCGTAGCAATTCCTTACCTTATGATAATAGATAAAAAGATTAACAACGAAACAAAGGAAAGGATAGATAACTTGAAAAGTAATAGAGTAGAACTAAAGGCAGAGGACGAACCAGAATTTCATCATGAAGTAACAGATAATGACACTAGTTTGAACGTTTTCACAAAATTATTGTTTCAATATGTAGATACCATGGAAGTTAGTAATTGTTATGTCTGTATGAAACTACCTGAATCAGTAGCAGAAGGGTTAACGTATCATCACTTGCCATTAACCTATGGCATATCATGTAGTGTACTGACTAGTTTATTTTATAGAACAGGGCGACTTCAGTATTATTATTCAAACATAGATGTGATATTTTCTGAGGTTCCAATTCGAAAGAATATGAATCCAGTGCTTAGTAGCAAAGATGCACAGTTCATGGGAGAATTTTTCTTAACAATGAAATCCATAGACATAACACACGCACATAGAAGCAATCTGACATGTTCTTTACGAGAAGAAGAAAAGATATTTTTGAATTTAGTAGAGAATAGAAGAAAAGATTTCCAAAAGAAAGCTTCTGAGCATAAGGCTCATTTGCCACCTTGGGCTGAGAAAGAGGGAGTTACACATCTGGCAAGGCTCAAGCTGCTATGGCTCTGGATTTTGTAAAAACAGGGAAAATTTGTCTACATAGGTTACAGACTGAATATAACAATTTTTTCATCGGTACCAGTGAATGTGAACATAATTTCTTAATTCTTGGAGGTTGGGGACTTAAAGGAGGAACAGATTCAGTTTTTCCTGGAATCTATTATGCATGTGGGAATAAGGCTTACTTTAGGCTTCCTGCACGGTGGTATGGAAGTTGTTATTTTGGGATAGTATTTCCAAAAATATACCACGTAAAAAGAAACACTGGGAGCAATGAAAATACTAGTGAATTAACACGTAGAAAAAGAGCTAGTTTTTCAGAAATTGTAGGTGATATATTTGGTGCATTGATACCTTCAGTGGGAATAATTCTGAACTCAAGGAAAATATGTAAATTATCTACAGTGGTTGATCGTTTATCAACTGATACTGCGGGAGGATTTTTGATGATTAATGCGGAAATGGTTGCAATTAGATCTATGGTTATGCAAAATCGACTTGCTCTTGATATTATATTGGCAAAAGAGGGCGGAGTCTGTAAATTATTGAAGACGAAACACTGTTGCACTTACATACCTGATAAAAGTGCAGAAATTGGAACGTATATACAGAATATAACTAAACTTGAGAAGGAACTAAAACCACTGGAAGTTGATAGTGTATGGGAAAGATTGACCAATAGTATTAAGTCAATTGGTACCTGGTTTGCTAATATAGGGAAAGGGCTTATAGGCAAAATATTAGTTCCCTTAGTAGGGATAGCAATAATAGTACTGCCAATAATAATATGGTGCAAATGTTGTAGAAAGAATGAAAAGTATAATGTGACCGAAAAAGGAAAGAAGAGAAAGTTTGATGAAATTGAATTAGAAGATTTGAGAAGTGAGTTATACAAGAAACTGAAAGGAGATGTGAAAAATAGAAAGAGTAAAAATGAAAATGAAACTATATTATGCTAAAAGTTGGCATCTGGTTGTGGGTAGAATTTTGATGGCTCAGAAACGCCATCAGAGAGGGGATTGATGGAGCAAGGACTCACAAATGAGACTTGCTCTGATGCAATCTTCTCATAAGTATTAATGTATTAAATTTGTATTGTTCATACTAACCACTGCACACACAAATATAAGTAGCAAGGAAGCTTGCATATGTGTTTTAACTAACAAGTAACGCCTGTCTATTCTAAAAATGGCCGCTAAAGTGCAGGAACTTTACTGCGCATGTCTCAACCATATCACGTGGTGTGTCGTCTTACTTTGCTTGGAGGGAAACTCTTGCTTCTGCGCAGTGTGCATTAAAATGGCTGCTTTATGTTTTCACGTGGTACAGCTTGCTCTCGTGTTGCACTTAAACTGTGGTATATTAACGCTACTAATGCGGGATAGAATTTATAAGTAAATGGGAATAGAGTAGAAAGAGTGGAAATACAGTGAAACAATTAATCTGTGATTTTAATATTTTCTTCTTTGACTTTTTATTAGTTTGTAATTTGGGCCTGGGGTTTGGTGAACTGAAATTCGAGAGGCATTGTTCTGCGCATGCGTCCTGCATGGCTGCCGAGAGAGAGGAAGGATGAATTCAACCTGGACGTCGTCCAAGGCCATGACCTGATGGCCAATATTGCTGTATTCATGAATGTCCCTAATAATGTGCAACAATGTACATGAAGAACGTACAAACTTTGTCCTGAGACGGGTGGGAAATAAAGCAAAAGTATTAAATGCGATGGGCGGTATTTTAAAACAAAGGGCTTTAAGAAAATGAATTAAATCAATATGGTGTGAGGATCAACCCCCTGTCCCTGTCCAATCAGAAGTAGTGGCCCCATAATTCTGCAACATTTAGGGGAGGTACATGGGCGTAGAAGGGTATAATAGCTATTAGCATTAGATAATTAGTTAGCCCAGACCAGAACAGACCAGGCTTTTGGTGCTCGACAAGCTGATCGATTGCAGACTGAACCGCTGTCCAGAGAGGTCCTGAGGTGGGGGCGGCGGAGTCCATTAGAAGGAAGACACGGAAGAATTTGAAGGGAAGCGAAGTACCAGAGAGGGGAACGACGCAGGCGTCGTTGATAGAGAGGTCACCGGTCCTGTCCTGATCCGGGAGGAGGTCTTTGCTCTTCATCCTTCCAGGGTCCTATCTTTCCAACTCCTTGGCCAAGGGGTTTGGTTCTCGCACTTTAGGTAAATATAAATGCAAACCTTAGTTGCGCTGCTGTCTCTATCATCTCCTTTCCTAAGGGACCGTCATTAATCGATAATTGATTATTATGCTTCATCCTTGATATACGATCTAAGTATCATGTGGTTCTGTATTTTACTCTGCTAAATCTTTAGATAAATATTTTAAAACTTCTTGACTCAGTGATTATTTCAGAAATTATGAATTGTATGGAACGTCACTAATTTTAAACTTCCCAATTATCAAAAGGTCCATTTGTAAGTCATTACTCTTCAATCAGAAAGGTAATTGGTAGCAGGGATTTTGATAAAGAGTACAACTGACCCACCAGCCGAAATTGCTAGCGTAGTATGAATGTATGGGCCCAAGTGAGTATTTTGTGTATGAATGCTTGTTGCTAGTAACCCGCTGGATCAGTTTTCTGGTTATCAGAGGATGGTTGCATTTTGTTAATTGGGTAATGAGAATTTTATTTTTATGAACTAACATCCGTTATTGTTTAAAGTTTGTTTTATGTTGTCCAGAAATCCCGGGGAGGAAAATTGAATAGCGGATGGTAAGTGGAAGCCATACTGCAGTGAGGTTATCTGTCAGGCAGAAATAGTACTGAAAAGTTAAGCAGGGCTATCAGTACTCGTTAGGGACTCTGTGTATGTGAGTGACAGCAAAGGAGTATGCTGGTGAAAATTTGTGGTTATATCACCTAGAAAGGGTAACATTGAAGGAGTAACAGGTATTTCTAAAGCTTATGAGAAGGGTAAACGGAAGGGTTTTACTCGTAGTGTATGTTTAGTAAACGGAAAAGTTTTACTAAGTGTGAGAGAGAAACTATTCTTTCAATTTAGAGAAACTGGCACGATAGCGAATGTTTTATGTTGTTACTGAATTTTAAAAGGTATAGAGAAAATAAAGTTTTGCGTACGATTTTGTAAAGGGAGGGTCAGCTGCCGGAGAGGAAGCTGACGTCACAAAGCGCCGCGCTGGGATTGGTTGAAACAGCGGGCATGGAAGGACCCTTGTAAAGGAGGGGTCAGTAGTCAGGAGCAAAACTGACGTCTCAAGTGTTGCGGTGGGATTGGTCGAAACAGCGAGGGACAGAAAAGCGCAGATTGTAAAGGAGGGGTCGTCAGAAAAGACGTCACTGAAAAGCCGCGATAGGATTGGTCCAAAGATAAATGTTAGCTGAAATTTAATTAGTTGTCGGCATAGAAGTCGAAGTCTTAGTGGACAGTGAAGATTGTATGTTTAAACGTGATCCGACTTTAATAGGAGTTCGTCCAGATAGGAGATTCCTAGGATTGGCAGAATATAATTCGATACATAGATATTTACCCAAAATGTACGGAGAGAAGAGGAAAATGTCATTCCTACAAAAGATTAAGAATTATTTTAAAAAGGACAAACCAATCAAAACTAGGGAAGGAATTATCATTCCACCAGCTAAAACGCCCGCTTCATTCATGATGATGGAGAGAGGTTATCATACTTGTGTATGGATAGAAAATTGGATAGAATATACCAAAAGTTATGGAATATTAGCTTTTCCAGAGAATGGTACTTTCAATGGAAGAATTCTTCAAAATTTAAGGTTAAGAATGAATGACTTAGAACCAAGACCTAGATTAACTCAATACAAAGCCTTAGAGGAATGGGAAACCGAGGCATTTGAACGTGACCGATCCAGAAGTAATATGGGTCATCGGGGATTTTTCCCTAGATACCAAAATGAGTCGAGGGACGGTCAGATGAAACAGTGGAGAAGGGCGATGCTCACAGAGGGTTTGTATCCAATATTAATGGCAGAAGAATCGTCAGGGAATAAATGCACAGAAAAAACAAAACATTTGACTAGATTTGGAGATTCAGAAGATGAATTTATGGAAGAAATATTAAAGAATCCGCCACCATATCAGGAAGGGACAAGTGGATGTACCCCAAGTGCACCACTGCTAAAGACACCATTAGACCCACAAGTATTGCATGATTCCCCAGTTAGTAGAGTACTTCACGATAAAGAAAAGGAAGTGATAGATAAAAACAGAGCAGAATTAATTCAGAAAGTAACACAATTGAGTATTCATCCTGATTCGTTGACCATACCTGTAACAATTGGTCCAGTGGTTCCCTTACATGGTGACAAAGTAACTTATCCCAAACCACTAGTTATGCCTACACCTGTGAATATTCCTAAACCTGAAGCAGTAGTAACGGTTGAGGATCACTTTAGTGATTGCGAGTCTATGATTTCATTAATGGACTTGCCCATTCGAGATTCTGTAAATAGTACTCCGAGAAGAGTAACACCTGGTTGCTCCAAAGATGTAAATATAGTGACTTCATCAGGAACTAAAAGTGCTACAGTAGTTACACCTGAAGACTTAGAAAGGTGGGCACAAGGATCAGACCAACAGAACTCACCCCCAAAGATCATGGATATTTATAAATTAAAGGTTGAGTTAGAAGAAATAATAGCAGGAAATGTAGGGTGGATCGCCTAAATACGTACAATGAAGAAGAACTATTGTTCGTATGTAGAAGCATCACAAGAAATGTAAAAATATTTCATGAGAAATTATCAGATTTAGCTCAACAGATGGGAATTGAAATAGGGAAGTCAAAAGTGTTACAGAAACCCTATAGAGCAGAATTTTCTGACAAAGATTTAGAAAACATGAATGCCTCTGGTCGAAAATTGCAAGTAAAGGAATTAATGACAGTTTTGCAGAAATGGGGAGACCTAGATAAATGGAAAGTTAGATGGACAAAGAAAAAGGAAGAGGCACGATATAGTAGAACCACTTCTGAATATTTAATGAAGGAAACAGGGAAAGCAGATCAAATGTACCCGATGCGAGAAGTTCCAGGAGGGGGATATGTACATGTCCCATGGAGCAGACAGGATATTTTGTCATTTACGAATGACTTTCCAAAGTTGAGAGAAAAGCCAATTGAATGGTACAAGCAGGTTGAGAGGTTTGTGAAGGTGTCAAAGGTATTGTTGAAGGATTTAGATGGATTGTTTGACATAGTGGTACCTGCCGACTTATGGACAGATTGTAAAATTACAGTTGATTGGCCAAGTGAAGAGTATCCTAGAGATCCAAAAACAGGTGCCCCGTCAAATGATGTAATGAAAAAGTATCAACAGGTAATAACTTACCTGAAAGGGAAAATACCGCCAAAAGAAACAGACTGGGTGAAAATAGACAGAACTACCCAAGAAGCCAGTGAATCGGTACATGCCTACTATGAGCATTTATTGCAGGTATTTAAACAGTATAGTGGATTTGAGGATATTGGAGATAAAAACATGAGTCAGTTTGTTTACCGATTTGTTTACGGTCTGAAGCCAGAGATTTGTCAGATGATTAAGCAGCACATGTTGTGCTGGCAGGGGAAACCAATTGACGAGATTTTGAAATATGCCAAATATTGTGGAGACGATATTGAAGATAGGCACAAGAAATTGCAAGAGAAAGTGATGTGGGCTCAAGTAAAAATGGCTGAGAAACAGGGAATTAATTTGGATAGTCCAAATGATAATCAGGGAAAAGATCCTGGAACGAATGGTGACACTGGAAATGGAGGAAAATTGAGAGGACGAATGAGTAGAGAAGAAGCTAAAAAGAAGTTTCCTTGTCATGGATGCGGAAAATTGGGGCATTGGAAGGATGAATGTAAAAAGATTCGGAATAATAATGGCCCAAATCAAAATTTAAATCCACAGACGCAGAATGACTCACAGCAGGGTGTAAATCCTCAGAGTCAGTTGCCACCAGCACCTATACAGGGTAATGTAAGCAGAGCAAAGCACGGTACAGACGTCGGATATCAAGGAGGAAGTGGTAAGAATGATTATGTAACCTCACAATTTCTTTTACAGGACGACTTTTGTACCTATAGCCAATGACGGTGCCTAGGAGAGGGGGAGAAGGAGTGCGTACTTGGTGCATCCTTACCGGTAGATCAGTCAGGTCCATATGTTGAAGGAAATGTGAAAGGTAATGATATTACTTTCCTTTTGGACACTGGTGCTACTAGGTCTACTGTGAGAACAGCAGACATCCCAGATCTTCCTCTCTCTGGAGAAGCTATCCAAGTTGTGGGGGTGGCGAATCAAAAGATTAGAACACCTCTTACCGAACCAATGGAAGTAAAAATTGGAAATTTTAGAGAAATGCATCAATTTGTAGTGTGTGATTCCAGTCCAGTAAATTTATTGGGCCGGGATTTGTTGTGCAAGATGAATTGCACAATTTTCTGCATGCCGGATGGTGTGGCAGTTCAGACCCCAGATGAAGACCATGTATATAAATTCATGATCGCAAAGCAAGGTACTGTTGTGGAAACAGGCTATGGTTAAAGCCTTATTGAAAAAGCCTACCCTGGACTCTGAAGTCTGGAGTAACTATCGCCCCATCTCCCTGCTGCCGGCCATCAGCAAGATCACAGAGAAATATGTGAACTCTGTTCTATCTACCTTCCTGGAGAGTAATAACTGTCTCCATTCATCCCAGATGGGTTTTAGACCTCAACATGGTACCGAGACGGCTCTTCTGGTGGTTGTGGAAGAGGCGAGAAAAATTTTAGACGCAGGAGGCTGCGCGGCTATCATTCTTCTAGACCTAAGCGCAGCCTTCGATACGGTCAACCACCAGCTGCTGATAGAAAGATTAGGTGAGGTAGGAATTGCCGGGACTATGCTCAATTGGTTCCAATCATTTTTAGAAAACCGATCTTTTAGAGTTTTTGAAGACGATATTTCTTCTAAACCTTTTCCGCTGGTTTGTGGGGTGCCTCAGGGCTCCTCCCTTAGCCCCACACTCTTTAACGTGTATCTGAGGCCCTTGGCTGAGATTGTGTTACCATTTGGGATTCAGATAATCACGTATGCTGACGACACCCAGTTGGTTGTTTCTGTCAACCAGCGGGATCCCTCCAGCCCAGGTCTTGCCCTTTGTCTGGAAAAAGTATCAAGGTGGATGGAAGAGTCATTCTTGAAACTTAATGGAACCAAAACAGAACTAATGCTCTTAGGGAACAAACAAAATCTAAACTTTGAGCTACTCTGGCCCAGCTCCTTTGGTCCTGCCCCCACTCCCAAACTTCAAATCAAGAGTCTGGGTGTTTGGCTCGACCAGAACCTTGATTTTAAAGAACAAGGGCAAAAGGTAGCTGCAAGCTGCTACGGGATCCTCCGTATGATCCGTAAAGTGCTTCCACTACTTCCTTTCCCTGCAAGAAGAGTCCTAGTTCAGGCTCTCATTTTGTCACGACTTGACTATGCTAATGCTCTTTATCTTGGAGCCCCTGGATCATCGGTACGGAAGCTACAGATTGTTCAAAACTGCGCTGCGCGCATGCTTATGAACATCCCAAAGCGGTCTTCCGCTAAACCTGCTTTGGTATCCTTACATTGGCTTCCTATCCGTGAGCGCATAGAGTTTAAGGCTCTATGTATAGCCCACAGGTCACTCTCAGGTAAGGGATCTCCGGTCATCCAGTCCCTTCTACACCGATACCGTCCCAATAGAGCCCTTAGGTCAGAAACTAAATCTCTACTGTCAATTCCAAGAATAAAGAGAGCACGAAGTGGCGGCCGCCTCTTTTCGTATAATGTGGCCAAGATCTGGAATGGCCTGCCTCCGCAGATCCGTGACCAACCTAATTACCTCATCTTCCGGAAGCAGATTAAAACTTTACTCTTCCCTAAATGAATGGCTTTCAGTGTAAGTGTGTTAGCAGGCAATAGCGCGGGGATGCCTTTGGGTAACCAGGCGCTTTATAAATCTTGTTTTCATTTCATTTCATTTCATTAATAACAAAAGATGAGTTACCAGAAGAACTGAAAACTTCAGTGAATTCCATGGTATGGGATTTCACAGGAAAAGAAGTAGGACTTATGGCCAAAATAGATCCAGTTAAAATTACTGTAAAAGAAGGTGCAATTTTCCCAAATACCAGACAGTACAAAATGAGTGCAGAAGAAAAAGCAGGAGTCATTGAAGAAATTAACAGAATGGTAAAACAAGGAATATTAAAAGAAGTAATGAGTAGTCCTTGTAACTCACCGATCATGGGTCTGAAGAAACCTAGTGGAAAGTATAGGATCGTTCAGGATTTGCGCAAAATAAATAAGATTGTGGAACCCTGTTGTCCTATAGTGCCAAATCCTGCAGTGATCTTATACCAGATTCCCTGGAGTGCAGGATGGTTCACTGTGATTGATTTATGCCAAGCATTCTTTTCCATACCATTACATCCAGATAGTCAGTATCTATTTTCATTTAAATTTGAGAACAAGGTCTATGTATGGAATCGTGTTCCTCAGGGGTACATGGAAAGTCCTTCCATCTTCAATCAGATATTGAAAAAGTGCTTAGAGAAACTAGTGATGCCAGGAAGCTCAGTCTTAGTACAATATATAGATGACTTACTAGTAGCATCTAACACCAGAGAGGACTGTGTTGTTGACACCATTGCATTATTAAATCATTTAGCTGAAGAAGGGCACAAAGTTTCACCTGAAAAATTGCAGTTCTGTACAACAGCAGTTAAGTATCTAGGACACCAGATTGAGAGGGGCAGAAGGAGAATAACAGCTGAAAGAATAAAATTAATAAAGAAAATGCAGATGCCTGTCTCTCAACGAGAAGTGAGAATGTTCCTTGGAATAGTAGGTTATTGTCGACAATGGATACTAGGATTTTCCCTATTGGCAAAGCCATTAATTCAATTGACGAAAAAGAAGGCAAAGGACCCAGTGGAGTGGGATGACGAGAGTGTAGGTGCGTTTCTAAAATTAAGAAATGCTCTATGTGCAGCACCTGCCCTAGGCATGCCTGATTATAAGAGAAAATTCACATTATTCTGCCATGAAAGAGAGAATTGCGCACTTTCAGTCTTAACACAGAGACATGGTTTAGATGGTTTAGATAGACGTCCTATAGCATATTTTTCTGCTACATTGGACCCAGTGGCAGCTGCATTGCCAGGCTGCTTAAAAGCAGTGGCAGCTACCTGTTTGAGTATTGAACAAAGTGAGTCAATTGTAATGGGACACCCTGTAAAAGTGTTCGTTCCACATGCAGTTGTGATTTTGTTGACAAGAACAAGAACTCAGCATCTTACTCCTAGTCGGCTGACTAAGTATGAAAGAATAATACTGGGTGCTGAAAATGTGACCATTGTAAGGTGCACAATAGTAAATCCAGCTACCTTACTACCAGACCCATATCATGAAGAAGTTAAAGATGACGAAGAAGAGCATGATTGTTTACAAGTCACAGAGTTGTGCACGAAACCTCGTTCTGATATTCAGGAACTACCCCTCAGAAAGCCAGACAGGGAGCTGTTTGTTGATGGTTCATGCCAAAGGCATGAAGATGGAAAAACTAACTGCAGCATATGCAGTGTGTGAACTAACTGGAGTAGTCGAAGCATCCTATTTACCAGGAGTAAAATCTGCACAAATAGCTGAATTAATTGCATTGATAAAGGCTTGCAAAATTGGGAGGAATCAAAAAGTAACTATATTTACTGATAGCCAATATGGTTACGGGGTTGTGCATGATTTTGGCCAATTATGGATGCAGAGGGATTTCATGACTTCTTCAGGATCCCCCATTAAAAATGGACAGTTCGTAAAAGAACTACTGGAAGCAATACAATCACCAAAAGAATTGGCTGTGGTGAAATGTGCCGCACACCAGTCAGGAGATGACTGGGTGGTAGTCGGTAACAGATACGCAGATCTTGTGGCTCAACATTGTGCCAAAAACAGATTGTCAGTAAACAAAAGGGTGGAAAGAATGGGAATCAGCTGCCAACTTATGCTGTATGCACCTCCAGAAACATGGAATGATGTAAAATGATTGCAAGATGATGCTGATGAGAGTGAAAAGAGTACATGGATTAAATCGGGATGTTCTCAAAAGGCAGACGATGATGTGTGGATTTGTGCCGATGGCAGACCAGTCATGCCTGATTGTCTGCTTTCACAAATGGCTAGAATGAATCATGGAGACACACATGTAGGGAGAGATGCAATGATTAGGCTCTTTAGACAAAATTGGTATAATCCAAGGTTTAGAACGGTAGCAGAGAGTCTTTGTCAGAGATGTCTAACTTGCCAAATGCATAATCCCGGAAGAAAAACAGTAATTGGGTTTGGAAAAATTGGAAAGGCAGAGGGTCCCTTTATGAGATTGCAACTTGATTTCATTCAGTTACCACCATGTAGAGGGCTGAAATATGTACTAGTCATAGTGTGTCTGTTTTCAAAGTGGGTGGAGGCATACCCTACCAGAAGGAATGACAGTCTTACAGTTGCAAAGTTGTTGCTACGTGAATTCATTCCCAGATTTGGTTTTCCAGTAACTTTGGAATCAGATAGAGAAAAGCATTTTAACAGTGAAATGATTAAAATAATCTGTGAAGCATTCCAAATTGAGCAAAAATTGCATTGTGCATATCGTCCAGAGGCTTCTGGAGTGGTTGAACAAATAAATGGCACGATAAAATCCAGATTGCGAAAAATGTGCGCATCAACATCATTAGATTGGCCAGATGCATTGCCTCTTGTCTTAATGGGACTCAGAAGCATTCCTGATAGAAACACCGGCTTGAGTCCGCACGAGATAATAATGGGAAGAGCAATGAGACAAGCACATGTTCTTACGAATAAACTGCTGAATATATCTGATGATATGGTTCTGGATTATTGCAAAGGATTGGCTGACCTAGTGCGTTCTGTCTCTCACCAGGTTGGAGAAGACGCAGTTTCCAGGCAGCCTGAACAAGAACATGATCTGAGTCCCGGAGACTGGGTGGTAGTGAAGAATCACACCAGAGAAACGTGTCTATCACCCAGGTGGGGCGAACCTTGTCAGGTCATACTGGTCACAAACACAGCAGTGAAGTGTGCAGGATTTCCTAATTGGATTCATGTAAGCCACACCAAAAGAGTACCAGACCCTGAAGAAGAAAATCCTCAGATAGTATCGATAACTGAGGAAGCTGAAGGTTGCCCAGCTGAAGAATCCCGGGTACGAGATTCAGAGGAAGCTGAAGAAGAACAACCGAGCACAAGTCAGGACTGGATACCAGTGGTGGAAATACTTGAAATCTACATCAGAACAAGAAGTCGAGCAAATTTAGAAGAAATTGAAGAAGATCAGATAGGTGAAGAGGAAGCAGCTCAGGAAGAAGAAGAAAAGATAATAAGAGAACCTGAGCAGGAACAGATAGGGAGAGAAAGCAAGGCTCAAATTAAAGAAGAAGAAACAGATTTTGAGCAGGGTCAGACAGGTTTAGAAGAACGAGGTCAGGCTGCAGAAGTACAAAGTGAAATAAGCCCTGATCAGAACAAGTTAGATCAAGAAAAGTACACAGAAGAAGAAGATCTTGAGAATCACGAGCAGGAAAAAGTAAATCAAGAACAAGACCAGTTACTAGAGACTCACAGTGAAGCAGCTGAAGATAAACAAATCAGATCGGAAAAGGAACAAATAGAAAAAGAAACTGAAATCGAAGAAAAACAAACTGTGCCACAACTTGAAATTAAAAGAACTTCTGAAGAAGAAATAAGAAGTGGAGAGACAGTGCAAACAAAGAAGACAAGAAAAGGTGATCATTGGCCTAGTGTCATTAAAAGAGTAAATTACCACATAACAACCAGAAGTGAAGATCCAGATCAAGTGAATGAAGTAACAAGCCAAACGGGACAAGAAAATAAAAGTGGAAAACAAAGAAGCAAAAGACTGAAACTTGTGAACAACAAATTTAAAGGTCCTGATTGGACTTATATTATTCTCGAAGATTACGGAAGCTCAGAATCAAGTGAAAGTGGTGACGAAGGAACCAGTGCGGAACTGACTTATGAAAAAGAAATAGAACCACCTTGAGAACGTAAAAAGACTTGAAGAATACGGTAAGAAGAGCAATCTTCCTTGTCAAAAATGTCTGACAATAGAGTTACTGGGAGACCAAAGCAGAAAGGTTGTAAGAGATGTTGTGCTATATGCATATGCAATTTAGTAGTGATGCTTATAGTATGGTTAGTTGTGATCGTAGCAATTCCTTACCTTATGATAATAGATAAAAAGATTAACAACGAAACAAAGGAAAGGATAGATAACTTTAAAAGTAATAGAGTAGAACTAAAGGCAGAAGACAAACCAGAATTTCATCATGAAGTAACAGATAATGACACTAGTTTGAACGTTTTCACAAAATTATTGTTTCAATATGTAGATACCATGGAAGTTAGTAATTGTTATGTCTGTATGAAACTACCTGAATCAGTAGCAGAAGGGTTAACGTATCATCACTTGCCATTAACCTATGGCATATCATGTAGTGTACTGACTAGTTTATTTTATAGAACAGGGCGACTTCAGTATTATTATTCAAACATAGATGTGATATTTTCTGAGGTTCCAATTCGAAAGAATATGAATCCAGTGCTTAGTAGCAAAGATGCACAGTTCATGGGAGAATTTTTCCTAACAATGAAATCCATAGACATAACACACGCACATAGAAGCAATCTGACATGTTCTTTACGAGAAGAAGAAAAGATATTTTTGAATTTAGTAGAGAATAGAAGAAAAGATTTCCAAAAGAAAGCTTCTGAGCATAAGGCTCATTTGCCACCTTGGGCTGAGAAAGAGGGGAGTTACACATCTGGCAAGGCTCAAGCTGCTATGGCTCTGGATTTTGTAAAAACAGGGAAAATTTGTCTACATAGGTTACAGACTGAATATAACAATGTTTTCATCGGTACCAGTGAATGTGAACATAATTTCTTAATTCTTGGAGGTTGGGGACTTAAAGGAGGAACAGATTCAGTTTTTCCTGGAATCTATTATGCATGTGGGAATAAGGCTTACTTTAGGCTTCCTGCACGGTTGTATGGAAGTTGTTATTTTGGGATAGTATTTCCAAAAATATACCACGTAAAAAGAAACACTGGGAGCAATGAATATACTAGTGAATTAACACGTAGAAAAAGAGCTAGTTTTTCAGAAATTGTAGGTGATATATTTGGTGCATTGATACCTTCAGTGGGAATAATTCTGAACTCAAGGAAAATATGTAAATTATCTACAGTGGTTGATCGTTTATCAACTGATACTGCGGGAGGATTTTTGATGATTAATGCGGAAATGGTTGCAATTAGATCTATGGTTATGCAAAATCGACTTGCTCTTGATATTATATTGGCAAAAGAGGGCGGAGTCTGTAAATTATTGAAGACAAAACACTGTTGCACTTACATACCTGATAAAAGTGCAGAAATTGGAACGTATATACAGAATATAACTAAACTTGAGAAGGAACTAAAACCACTGGAAGTTGATAGTGTATGGGAAAGATTGACCAATAGTATTAAGTCATTGGTACCTGGTTTGCTAATATAGGGAAAGGGCTTATAGGCAAAATATTAGTTCCCTTAGTAGGGATAGCAATAATAGTACTGCCAATAATAATATGGTGCAAATGTTGTAGAAAGAATGAAAAGTACAATGTGACCGAAAAAGGAAAGAAGAGAAAGTTTGATGAAATTGAATTAGAAGATTTGAGAAGTGAGTTATACAAGAAACTGAAGGAGATGTGAAAAATAGAAAGAGTAAAAATGAAAATGAAACTATATTATGCTAAAAGTTGGCATCTGGTTGTGGGTAGAATTTTGATGGCTCAGAAACGCCATCAGAGAGGGGATTGATGGAGCAAGGACTCACAAATGAGACTTGCTCTGATGCAATCTTCTCATAAGTATTAATGTATTAAATTTGTATTGTTCATACTAACCACTGCACACACAAATATAAGTAGCAAGGAAGCTTGCATATGTGTTTTAACTAACAAGTAACGCCTGTCTATTCTAAAAATGGCCGCTAAAGTGCAGGAACTTTACTGCGCATGTCTCAACCATATCACGTGGTGTGTCGTCTTACTTTGCTTGGAGGGAAACTCTTGCTTCTGCGCAGTGTGCATTAAAATGGCTGCTTTATGTTTTCACGTGGTACAGCTTGCTCTCGTGTTGCACTTAAACTGTGGTATATTAACGCTACTAATGCGGGATAGAATTTATAAGTAAATGGGAATAGAGTAGAAAGAGTGGGAATACAGTGAAACAATTAATCTGTGATTTTAATATTTTCTTCTTTGACTTTTTATTAGTTTGTAATTTGGGCCTGGGGTTTGGTGAACTGAAATTCGAGAGGCATTGTTCTGCGCATGCGTCCTGCATGGCTGCCCAGAGAGAGGAAGGATGAATTCAACCTGGACGTCGTCCAAGGCCATGACCTGATGGCCAATATTGCTGTATTCATGAATGTCCCTAATAATGTGCAACAATGTACATGAAGAATGTACAAACTTTGTCCTGAGACGGGTGGGAAATAAAGCAAATGTATTAAATGCGATGGGCGGTATTTTAAAACAAAGGGCTTTAAGAAAATGAATTAAATCAATATGGTGTGAGGATCAACCCCCTGTCCCTGTCCAATCAGAAGTAGTGGACCCATAATTCTGCAACATTTAGGGGAGGTACATGGGCGTAGAAGGGTATAATAGCTATTAGCATTAGATAATTAGTTAGCCCAGACCAGAACAGACCAGGCTTTTGGTGCTCGACAAGCTGATCGATTGCAGACTGAACCGCTGTCCAGAGAGGTCCTGACGTGGGGGCGGCGGAGTCCATTAGAAGGAAGACACGGAAGAATTCGAAGGGAAGCGAAGTACCAGAGAGGGGAACGACGCAGGCGTCGTTGATAGAGAGGTCACCGGTCCTGTCCTGATCCGGGAGGAGGTCTTTGCTCTTCATCCTTCCAGGGTCCTATCTTTCCAACTCCTTGGCCAAGGGGTTTGGTTCTCGCACTTTAGGTAAATATAAATGCAAACCTTAGTTGCGCTGCTGTCTCTATCATCTCCTTTCCTAAGGGACCGTCATTAATCGATAATTGATTATTATGCTTCATCCTTGATATACGATCTAAGTATCATGTGGTTCTGTATTTTACTCTGCTAAATCTTTAGATAAATATTTTAAAACTTCTTGACTCAGTGATTATTTCAGAAATTATGAATTGTATGGAACGTCACTCATTTTAAACTTCCCAATTATCAAAAGGTCCATTTGTAAGTCATTACTCTTCAATCAGAAAGGTAATTGGTAGCAGGGATTTTGATAAAGAGTACAACTGACCCACCAGCCGAAATTGCTAGCGTAGTATGAATGTATGGGCCCAAGTGAGTATTTTGTGTATGAATGCTTGTTGCTAGTAACCCGCTGGATCAGTTTTCTGGTTATCAGAGGATGGTTGCATTTTGTTAATTGGGTAATGAGAATTTTATTTTTATGAACTAACATCCGTTATTGTTTAAAGTTTGTTTTATGTTGTCCAGAAATCCCGGGGAGGAAAATTGAATAGCGGATGGTAAGTGGAAGCCATACTGCAGTGAGGTTATCTGTCAGGCAGAAATAGTACTGAAAAGTTAAGCAGGGCTATCAGTACTCGTTAGGGACTCTGTGTATGTGAGTGACAGCAAAGGAGTATGCTGGTGAAAATTTGTTGTTATATCACCTAGAAAGGGTAACATTGAAGGAGTAACAGGTATTTCTAAAGCTTATGAGAAGGGTAAACGGAAGGGTTTTACTCGTAGTGTATGTTTAGTAAACGGAAAAGTTTTACTAAGTGTGAGAGAGAAACTATTCTTTCAATTTAGAGAAACTGGCACGATAGCGAATGTTTTATGTTGTTACTGAATTTTAAAAGGTATAGAGAAAATAAAGTTTTGCGTACGATTTTGTAAAGGGAGGGTCAGCTGCAGGAGAGGAAGCTGACGTCACAAAGCGCCGCGCTGGGATTGGTTGAAACAGCGGGCATGGAAGGACCCTTGTAAAGGAGGGGTCAGTAGTCAGGAGCAATACTGACGTCTCAAGTGTCGCGCTGGGATTGGTCGAAACAGCCAGGGGCCAGAAAAGCGCAGATTGTAAAGGAGGGGTCGTCAGAAAAGACATCACTGAAAAGCCGCAATAGGATTGGTCCAAAGATAAATGTTAGCTGAAATTTAATTAGTTGTCGGCATAGAAGTCGAAGTCTTAGTGGACAGTGAAGATTGTATGTTTAAACGTGATCCGACTTTAATAGGAGTTCGTCCAGATAGGAGATTCCTAGGATTGGCAGAATATAATTCGATACATAGATATTTACCCAAAATGTACGGAGAGAAGAGGAAAATGTCATTCCTACAAAAGATTAAGAATTATTTTAAAAAGGACAAACCAATCAAAACTAGGGAAGGAATTATCATTCCACCAGCTAAAACGCCCGCTTCATTCATGATGATGGAGAGAGGTTATCATACTTGTGTATGGATAGAAAATTGGATAGAATATACCAAAAGTTATGGAATATTAGCTTTTCCCGAGAATGGTACTTTCAATGGAAGAATTCTTCAAAATTTAAGGTTAAGAATGAATGACTTAGAACCAAGACCTAGATTAACTCAATACAAAGCCTTAGAGGAATGGGAAACCGAGGCATTTGAACGTGACCGATCCAGAAGTAATATGGGTCATCGGGGATTTTTCCCTAGATACCAAAATGAGTCGAGGGACGGTCAGATGAAACAGTGGAGAAGGGCGATGCTCACAGAGGGTTTGTATCCAATATTAATGGCAGAAGAATCGTCAGGGAATAAATGCACAGAAAAAACAAAACATTTGACTAGATTTGGAGATTCAGAAGATGAATTTATGGAAGAAATATTAAAGAATCCGCCACCATATCAGGAAGGGACAAGTGGATGTACCCCAAGTGCACCACTGCTAAAGACACCATTAGTCCCACAAGTATTGCATGATTCCCCAGTTAGTAGAGTACTTCACGATAAAGAAAAGGAAGCGATAGATAAAAACAGAGCAGAATTAATTCAGAAAGTAACACAATTGAGTATTCATCCTGATTCGTTGACCATACCTGTAACAATTGGTCCAGTGGTTCCCTTACATGGTGACAAAGTAACTTATCCCAAACCACTAGTTATGCCTACACCTGTGAATATTCCTAAACCTGAAGCAGTAGTAACGGTTGAGGATCACTTTAGTGATTGCGAGTCTATGATTTCATTAATGGACTTGCCCATTCGAGATTCTGTAAATAGTACTCCCAGAAGAGTAACACCTGGTTGCTCCAAAGTATAAGTGACTTCATCAGGAACTAAAAGTGCTACAGTAGTTACACCTGAAGACTTAGAAAGGTGGGCACAAGGATCAGACCAACAGAACTCACCCCCAAAGATCATGGATATTTATAAATTAAAGGTTGAGTTAGAAGAAATAATAGCAGGAAATGTAGGGGTGGATCGCCTAAATACGTGCAATGAAGAAGAACTATTGTTCGTATGTAGAAGCATCACAAGAAATGTAACAATATTTCATGAGAAATTATCAGATTTAGCTCAACAGATGGGAATTGAAATAGGGAAGTCAAAAGTGTTACAGAAACCCTATAGAGCAGAATTTTCTGACAAAGATTTAGAAAACATGAATGCCTCTGGTCGAAAATTGCAAGTAAAGGAATTAATGACAGTTTTGCAGAAATGGGGAGACCTAGATAAATGGAAAGTTAGATGGACAAAGAAAAAGGAAGAGGCACGATATAGTAGAACCACTTCTGAATATTTAATGAAGGAAACAGGGAAAGCAGATCAAATGTACCCGATGCGAGAAGTTCCAGGAGGGGGATATGTACATGTCCCATGGAGCAGACAGGATATTTTGTCATTTACGAATGACTTTCCAAAGTTGAGAGAAAAGCCAATTGAATGGTACAAGCAGGTTGAGAGGTTTGTGAAGGTGTCAAAGGTATTGTTGAAGGATTTAGATGGATTGTTTGACATAGTGGTACCTGCCGACTTATGGACAGATTGTAAAATTACAGTTGATTGGCCAAGTGAAGAGTATCCTAGAGATCCAAAAACAGGTGCCCCGTCAAATGATGTAATGAAAAAGTATCAACAGGTAATAACTTACCTGAAAGGGAAAATACCGCCAAAAGAAACAGACTGGGTGAAAATAGACAGAACTACCCAAGAAGCCAGTGAATCGGTACATGCCTACTATGAGCATTTATTGCAGGTATTTAAACAGTATAGTGGATTTGAGGATATTGGAGATAAAAACATGAGTCAGTTTGTTTACCGATTTGTTTACGGTCTGAAGCCAGAGATTTGTCAGATGATTAAGCAGCACATGTTGTGCTGGCAGGGAAAACCGATTGACGAGATTTTGAAATATGCCAAATATTGTGGAGACGATATTGAAGATAGGCACAAGAAATTGCAAGAGAAAGTGATGTGGGCTCAAGTAAAAATGGCTGAGAAACAGGGAATTAATTTGGATAGTCCAAATGATAATCAGGGAAAAGATCCTGGAATGAATGGTGACACTGGAAATGGAGGAAAATTGAGAGGACGAATGAGTAGAGAAGAAGCTAAAAAGAAGTTTCCTTGTCATGGATGCGGAAAATTGGGGCATTGGAAGGATGAATGTAAAAAGATTCGGAATAATAATGGCCCAAATCAAAATTTAAATCCACAGACGCAGAATGACTCACAGCAGGGTGTAAATCCTCAGAGTCAGTTGCCACCAGCACCTATACAGGGTAATGTAAGCAGAGCAAAGCACGGTACAGACGTCGGATATCAAGGAGGAAGTGGTAAGAATGATTATGTAACCTCACAATTTCTTTTACAGGACGACTTTTGTACCTATAGCCAATGACGGTGCCTATGAGAGGGGGAGAAGGAGTGCGTACTTGGTGCATCCTTACCGGTAGATCAGTCAGGTCCATATGTTGAAGGAAATGTGAAAGGTAATGATATTACTTTCCTTTTGGACACTGGTGCTACTAGGTCTACTGTGAGAACAGCAGACATCCCAGATCTTCCTCTCTCTGGAGAAGCTATCCAAGTTGTGGGGGTGGCGAATCAAAAGATTAGAACACCTCTTACCGAACCAATGGAAGTAAAAATTGGAAATTTTAGAGAAATGCATCAATTTGTAGTGTGTGATTCCAGTCCAGTAAATTTATTGGGCCGGGATTTGTTGTGCAAGATGAATTGCACAATTTTCTGCATGCCGGATGGTGTGGCAGTTCAGACCCCAGATGAAGACCATGTATATAAATTCATGATCGCAAAGCAAGGTACAGAGGTAGATGAGATGTTTTCATTAATAACAAAAGATGAGTTACCAGAAGAACTGAAAACTTCAGTGAATTCCATGGTATGGGATTTCACAGGAAAAGAAGTAGGACTTATGGCCAAAATAGATCCAGTTAAAATTACTGTAAAAGAAGGTGCAATTTTCCCAAATACCAGACAGTACAAAATGAGTGCAGAAGAAAAAGCAGGAGTCATTGAAGAAATTAACAGAATGGTAAAACAAGGAATATTAAAAGAAGTAATGAGTAGTCCTTGTAACTCACCGATCATGGGTCTGAAGAAACCTAGTGGAAAGTATAGGATCGTTCGGGATTTGCGCAAAATAAATAAGATTGTGGAACCCTGTTGTCCTATAGTGCCAAATCCTGCAGTGATCTTATACCAGATTCCCTGGAGTGCAGGATGGTTCACTGTGATTGATTTATGCCAAGCATTCTTTTCCATACCATTACATCCAGATAGTCAGTATCTATTTTCATTTAAATTTGAGAACAAGGTCTATGTATGGAATCGTGTTCCTCAGGGGTACATGGAAAGTCCTTCCATCTTCAATCAGATATTGAAAAAGTGCTTAGAGAAACTAGTGATGCCAGGAAGCTCAGTCTTAGTACAATATATAGATGACTTACTAGTAGCATCTAACACCAGAGAGGACTGTGTTGTTGACACCATTGCATTATTAAATCATTTAGCTGAAGAAGGGCACAAAGTTTCACCTGAAAAATTGCAGTTCTGTACAACAGCAGTTAAGTATCTAGGACACCAGATTGAGAGGGGCAGAAGGAGAATAACAGCTGAAAGAATAAAATTAATAAAGAAAATGCAGATGCCTGTCTCTCAACGAGAAGTGAGAATGTTCCTTGGAATAGTAGGTTATTGTCGACAATGGATACTAGGATTTTCCCTATTGGCAAAGCCATTAATTCAATTGACGAAAAAGAAGGCAAAGGACCCAGTGGAGTGGGATGACGAGAGTGTAGGTGCGTTTCTAAAATTAAGAAATGCTCTATGTGCAGCACCTGCCCTAGGCATGCCTGATTATAAGAGAAAATTCACATTATTCTGCCATGAAAGAGAGAATTGCGCACTTTCAGTCTTAACACAGAGACATGGTTTAGATGGTTTAGATAGACGTCCTATAGCATATTTTTCTGCTACATTGGACCCAGTGGCAGCTGCATTGCCAGGCTGCTTAAAAGCAGTGGCAGCTACCTGTTTGAGTATTGAACAAAGTGAGTCAATTGTAATGGGACACCCTGTAAAAGTGTTCGTTCCACATGCAGTTGTGATTTTGTTGACAAGAACAAGAACTCAGCATCTTACTCCTAGTCGGCTGACTAAGTATGAAAGAATAATACTGGGTGCTGAAAATGTGACCATTGTAAGGTGCACAATAGTAAATCCAGCTACCTTACTACCAGACCCATATCATGAAGAAGTTAAAGATGACGAAGAAGAGCATGATTGTTTACAAGTCACAGAGTTGTGCACGAAACCTCGTTCTGATATTCAGGAACTACCCCTCAGAAAGCCAGACAGGGAGCTGTTTGTTGATGGTTCATGCCAAAGGCATGAAGATGGAAAACTAACTGCAGCATATGCAGTGTGTGAACTAACTGGAATAGTCAAAGCATCCTATTTACCAGGAGTAAAATCTGCATAAATAGCTGAATTAATTGCATTGATAAAGGCTTGCAAAATTGGGAGGAATCAAAAAGTAACTATATTTACTGATAGCCAATATGGTTACGGGGTTGTGCATGATTTTGGCCAATTATGGATGCAGAGGGATTTCATGACTTCTTCAGGATCCCCCATTAAAAATGGACAGTTCGTAAAAGAACTACTGGAAGCAATACAATCACCAAAAGAATTGGCTGTGGTGAAATGTGCCGCACACCAGTCAGGAGATGACTGGGTGGTAGTCGGTAACAGATACGCAGATCTTGTGGCTCAACATTGTGCCAAAAACAGATTGTCAGTAAACAAAAGGGTGGAAAGAATGGGAATCAGCTGCCAACTTATGCTGTATGCACCTCCAGAAACATGGAATGATGTAAAACGATTGCAAGATGATGCTGATGAGAGTGAAAAGAGTACATGGATTAAATCGGGATGTTCTCAAAAGGCAGACGATGATGTGTGGATTTGTGCCGATGGCAGACCAGTCATGCCTGATTGTCTGCTTTCACAAATGGCTAGAATGTATCATGGAGACACACATGTAGGGAGAGATGCAATGATTAGGCTCTTTAGACAAAATTGGTATAATCCAAGGTTTAGAACGGTAGCAGAGAGTCTTTGTCAGAGATGTCTAACTTGCCAAATGCATAATCCCGGAAGAAAAACAGTAATTGGGTTTGGAAAAATTGGAAAGGCAGAGGGTCCCTTTATGAGATTGCAACTTGATTTCATTCAGTTACCACCATGTAGAGGGCTGAAATATGTACTAGTCATAGTGTGTCTGTTTTCAAAGTGGGTGGAGGCATACCCTACCAGAAGGAATGACAGTCTTACAGTTGCAAAGTTGTTGCTACGTGAATTCATTCCCAGATTTGGTTTTCCAGTAACTTTGGAATCAGATAGAGGAAAGCATTTTAACAGTGAAATGATTAAAATAATCTGTGAAGCATTCCAAATTGAGCAAAAATTGCATTGTGCCTATCGTCCAGAGGCTTCTGGAGTGGTTGAACAAATAAATGGCACGATAAAATCCAGATTGGGAAAAATGTGCGCATCAACATCATTAGATTGGCCAGATGCATTGCCTCTTGTCTTAATGGGACTCAGAAGCATTCCTGATAGAAACACCGGCTTGAGTCCGCACGAGATAATAATGGGAAGAGCAATGAGACAAGCACATGTTCTTACGAATAAACTGCTGAATATATCTGATGATATGGTTCTGGATTATTGCAAAGGATTGGCTGACCTAGTGCGTTCTGTCTCTCACCAGGTTGGAGAAGACGCAGTTTCCAGGCAGCCTGAACAAGAACATGATCTGAGTCCCGGAGACTGGGTGGTAGTGAAGAATCACACCAGAGAAACGTGTCTATCACCCAGGTGGGGCGAACCTTGTCAGGTCATACTGGTCACAAACACAGCAGTGAAGTGTGCAGGATTTCCTAATTGGATTCATGTAAGCCACACCAAAAGAGTACCAGACCCTGAAGAAGAAAATCCTCAGATAGTATCGATAACTGAGGAAGCTGAAGGTTGCCCAGCTGAAGAATCCCGGGTACGAGATTCAGAGGAAGCTGAAGAAGAACAACCGAGCACAAGTCAGGACTGGATACCAGTGGTGGAAATACTTGAAATCTACATCAGAACAAGAAGTCGAGCAAATTTAGAAGAAATTGAAGAAGATCAGATAGGTGAAGAGGAAGCAGCTCAGGAAGAAGAAGAAAAGATAATAAGAGAACCTGAGCAGGAACAGATAGGGAGAGAAAGCAAGGCTCAAATTAAAGAAGAAGAAACAGATTTTGAGCAGGGTCAGACAGGTTTAGAAGAACGAGGTCAGGCTGCAGAAGTACAAAGTGAAATAAGCCCTGATCAGAACAAGTTAGATTAAGAAAAGTACACAGAAGAAGAAGATCTTGAGAATCACGAGCAGGAAAAAGTAAATCAAGAACAAGACCAGTTACTAGAGACTCACAGTGAAGCAGCTGAAGATAAACAAATCAGATCGGAAAAGGAACAAATAGAAAAAGAAACTGAAATCGAAGAAAAACAAACTGTGCCACAACTTGAAATTAAAAGAACTTCTGAAGAAGAAATAAGAAGTGGAGAGACAGTGCAAACAAAGAAGACAAGAAAAGGTGATCATTGGCCTAGTGTCATTAAAAGAGTAAATTACCACATAACAACCAGAAGTGAAGATCCAGATCAAGTGAATGAAGTAACAAGCCAAACGGGACAAGAAAATAAAAGTGGAAAACAAAGAAGCAAAAGACTGAAACTTGTGAACAACAAATTTAAAGGTCCTGATTGGACTTATATTATTCTCGAAGATTACGGAAGCTCAGAATCAAGTGAAAGTGGTGACGAAGGAACCAGTGCGGAACTGACTTATGAAAAAGAAATAGAACCACCTTGAGAACGTAAAAAGACTTGAAGAATACGGTAAGAAGAGCAATCTTCCTTGTCAAAAATGTCTGACAATAGAGTTACTGGGAGACCAAAGCAGAAAGGTTGTAAGAGATGTTGTGCTATATGCATATGCAATTTAGTAGTGATGCTTATAGTATGGTTAGTTGTGATCGTAGCAATTCCTTACCTTATGATAATAGATAAAAAGATTAACAACGAAACAAAGGAAAGGATAGATAACTTGAAAAGTAATAGAGTAGAACTAAAGGCAGAAGACGAACCAGAATTTCATCATGAAGTAACAGATAATGACACTAGTTTGAACGTTTTCACAAAATTATTGTTTCAATATGTAGATACCATGGAAGTTAGTAATTGTTATGTCTGTATGAAACTACCTGAATCAGTAGCAGAAGGGTTAACGTATCATCACTTGCCATTAACCTATGGCATATCATGTAGTGTACTGACTAGTTTATTTTATAGAACAGGGCGACTTCAGTATTATTATTCAAACATAGATGTGATATTTTCTGAGGTTCCAATTCGAAAGAATATGAATCCAGTGCTTAGTAGCAAAGATGCACAGTTCATGGGAGAATTTTTCTTAACAATGAAATCCATAGACATAACACACGCACATAGAAGCAATCTGACATGTTCTTTACGAGAAGAAGAAAAGATATTTTTGAATTTAGTAGAGAATAGAAGAAAAGATTTCCAAAAGAAAGCTTCTGAGCATAAGGCTCATTTGCCACCTTGGGCTGAGAAAGAGGGGAGTTACACATCTGGCAAGGCTCAAGCTGCTATGGCTCTGGATTTTGTAAAAACAGGGAAAATTTGTCTACATAGGTTACAGACTGAATATAACAATTTTTTCATCGGTACCTATGAATGTGAACATAATTTCTTAATTCTTGGAGGTTGGGGACTTAAAGGAGGAACAGATTCAGTTTTTCCTGGAATCTATTATGCATGTGGGAATAAGGCTTACTTTAGGCTTCCTGCACGGTGGTATGGAAGTTGTTATTTTGGGATAGTATTTCCAAAAATATACCACGTAAAAAGAAACACTGGGAGCAATGAATATACTAGTGAATTAACACATAGAAAAAGAGCTAGTTTTTCAGAAATTGTAGGTGATATATTTGGTGCATTGATACCTTCAGTGGGAATAATTCTGAACTCAAGGAAAATATGTAAATTATCTACAGTGGTTGATCGTTTATCAACTGATACTGCGGGAGGATTTTTGATGATTAATGCGGAAATGGTTGCAATTAGATCTATGGTTATGCAAAATCGACTTGCTCTTGATATTATATTGGCAAAAGAGGGCGGAGTCTGTAAATTATTGAAGACGAAACACTGTTGCACTTACATACCTGATAAAAGTGCAGAAATTGGAACGTATATACAGAATATAACTAAACTTGAGAAGGAACTAAAACCACTGGAAGTTGATAGTGTATGGGAAAGATTGACCAATAGTATTAAGTCAATTGGTACCTGGTTTGCTAATATAGGGAAAGGGCTTATAGGCAAAATATTAGTTCCCTTAGTAGGGATAGCAATAATAGTACTGCCAATAATAATATGGTGCAAATGTTGTAGAAAGAATGAAAAGTATAATGTGACCGAAAAAGGAAAGAAGAGAAAGTTTGATGAAATTGAATTAGAAGATTTGAGAAGTGAGTTATACAAGAAACTGAAAGGAGATGTGAAAAATAGAAAGAGTAAAAATGAAAATGAAACTATAGTATGCTAAAAGTTGGCATCTGGTTGTGGGTAGTATTTTGATGGCTCAGAAACGCCATCAGAGAGGGGATTGATGGAGCAAGGACTCACAAATGAGACTTGCTCTGATGCAATCTTCTCATAAGTATTAATGTATTAAATTTGTATTGTTCATACTAACCACTGCACACACAAATATAAGTAGCAAGGAAGCTTGCATATGTGTTTTAACTAAAAAGTAACGCCTGTCTATTCTAAAAATGGCCGCTAAAGTGCAGAAACTTTACTGCGCATGTCTCAACCATATCACGTGGTGTGTCGTCTTACTTTGCTTGGAGGGAAACTCTTGCTTCTGCGCAGTGTGCATTAAAATGGCTGCTTTATGTTTTCACGTGGTACAGCTTGCTCTCGTGTTGCACTTAAACTGTGGTATATTAACGCTACTAATGCGGGATAGAATTTATAAGTAAATGGGAATAGAGTAGAAAGAGTGGGAATACAGTGAAACAATTTATCTGTGATTTTAATATTTTCTTCTTTGACTTTTTATTAGTTTGTAATTTGGGCCTGGGGTTTGGTGAACTGAAATTCGAGAGGCATTGTTCTGCGCATGCGTCCTGCATGGCTGCCCAGAGAGAGGAAGGATGAATTCAACCTGGACGTCGTCCAAGGCCATGACCTGATGGCCAATATTGCTGTATTCATGAATGTCCCTAATAATGTGCAACAATGTACATGAAGAATGTACAAACTTTGTCCTGAGACGGGTGGGAAATAAAGCAAATGTATTAAATGCGATGGGCGGTATTTTAAAACAAAGGGCTTTAAGAAAATGAATTAAATCAATATGGTGTGAGGATCAACCCCCTGTCCCTGTCCAATCAGAAGTAGTGGCCCCATAATTCTGCAACATTTAGGGGAGGTACATGGGCGTAGAATGGTATAATAGCTATTAGCATTAGATAATTAGTTAGCCCAGACCAGAACAGACCAGGCTTTTGGTGCTCGACAAGCTGATCGATTGCAGACTGAACCGCTGTCCAGAGAGGTCCTGAGGTGGGGGCGGCGGAGTCCATTAGAAGGAAGACACGGAAGAATTCGAAGGGAAGCGAAGTACCAGAGAGGGGAACGACGCAGGCGTCGTTGATAGAGAGGTCACCGGTCCTGTCCTGATCCGGGAGGAGGTCTTAGCTCTTCATCCTTCCAGGGTCCTATCTTTCCAACTCCTTGGCCAAGGGGTTTGGTTCTCGCACTTTAGGTAAATATAAATGCAAACATTAGTTGCGCTGCTGTCTCTATCATCTCCTTTCCTAAGGGACCGTCATTAATCGATAATTGATTATTATGCTTCATCCTTGATATACGATCTAAGTATCATGTGGTTCTGTATTTTACTCTGCTAAATCTTTAGATAAATATTTTAAAACTTCTTGACTCAGTGATTATTTCAGAAATTATGAATTGTATGGAACGTCACTCATTTTAAACTTCCCAATTATCAAAAGGTCCATTGGTAAGTCATTACTCTTCAATCAGAAAGGTAATTGGTAGCAGGGATTTTGACAAAGAGTACAACTGACCCACCAGCCGAAATTGCTAGCGTAGTATGAATGTATGGGCCCAAGTGAGTATTTTGTGTATGAATGCTTGTTGCTAGTAACCCGCTGGATCATACATTCACTTTTAGAAAGTTGGCATTATCCTGTCATAGCCATTTAGTGCCTGTTGCTTGTCTCTGGGTCACATGACTGGGTGTAGCTGACAGTTTGGCTTTGTGTATTCCTCCTAGACAGCCAAACACAATAGAGACCTTAGGTGTGCCAGGATGGTCCAGCACTGGCAGGATGAGAGGGAGGAGCTGGCCGCAGCCCTATTTACACTTGAATAGGCTTTGTCATGCTTCCACACAAAGGGCTGCATACCCCCTGTAGTCAGTCTGGAGACAGGACAGGGAAGGCTGGATGTCCAGAGAATTCAAAGATAATTTCTAGAGGCTTCTCCCAACTTCCAGAGGGATGGTACCTAGCACCTACAGCAGCACCCAGATCCAGCTGGAGCAAGCCTCTGACCCCCAAGTGGCGCCTCTCAGGTACTGGACCCTTGGTGGGCCTCAGAGAGGCTGAATTGAAGTTTTGGGCTCTTCACGACCACGAATGGGCCGGTGGTGCTGAATCCATGACACTCACACAGACCGACAACGCAAAGATCTGCCAGTCCAACACTTTGTGCTACAGCATCGGCCAATCGGCTGGAGCAACACCGCAAAGTACCAGACCAATCATCCGCTATGACATCATGATCTTCACCCTACAGTGAGGACCACCTGCGATGCCTGGCCTGCTCTTCATGCTACATCAATGACCGTTCGCAATTCTTCCCTGTTCCTCGTGGGTCCCTCCACCGTGAATGGGACTCTTGACACTGGATTGAAAAGATAACTTCTTAGCGGGACTCACCTGGTCTCTGTACCCAACCTATGATCCAGTGGAAAGCTTACTAAATTTTCCTTACTACTCACGATAAACCTGATATCGCTAGGCCCATTTTCTAACACCTCCAAATGTCATGACTTAGGTCCTCTGACGGATCTTTTTTGTTGAGCTAAATTTGGACTACCATACTCGGAGATGCAAGCAAATATCCTATGAGGACCTGGAATAGATAATTGCACCTATGACCCTTGCCTTCTTAAGTCTAAAACAAAACCTTCTTTAGCCACACATATAGACTCCTTGAGATAGTAAATATAACCAAAAGAATAAGACAGAATCGATAAAGATAATTTAGGAAAACATTTATCTAATGCCTCTAATTACACAGACAGAACAGTAATACATTTTAAGATCAGATTTAATGACAATTAGTTAATGCAAGTAATCACACAGATTAGCACAGATCATTTCAGCAGCACGATTCAGCCTATAGAGATCAGGGGAGAAATTATAATTACACTTATTAATCATACAAACCAAAGCATAGCAGTACGCTTCAGGTACTGTCTTCAGGTAATTCAGTTCAAGTTCAGGCTACAGCACCGCATGTCACAGGAGGAGTAACCTCTCAGCTGAAAGGCTATTTCCAGCACACATTTGCCAGACGGCAAAGCACAGGATTTGAGGTTGCAGTTTGAATAAAGTTCAGTTTATTAGCGCCTGTTCCACCAGGAGTGAGTGGAAAGGGACTTAGAACGGATAATAGAGATCAAGAGTCAATCTGACAGCGCGTCAGGCAGAAAAGGTGAATGACAGCCAGCCCCTGTCTCCTTCCCAGATGGGGATATTATACTCAAAATGTTCCAGGTTTACACCCCTTAATGTATAAATTCCATCAGTCCATGGGTTTTCATTGGTCACTCACGGTGGGCTGTCATGGGCTGATCAGTAAATCATACAATTCAGAATGAATTAAATAATCCTTTTTGCAAGACTCATTATAAATTCATTATGCTCCATTTAGTTAGCATTTCTTCACTTTCATGGAAGTAGGAAGTACTTGTATTTATCCATCGTCAGTCCGTTCCCGGGTGCCTTTCCGTTGGTTTGCAACAATATTTGCTACAGTTCTATTGAATATGCTTCTATAGAGAAGTGAGTCCGCTGTTAGCCAGAACAGAAATGAAACTTTACAGAAAGTAAAGGGCTTCGGTGACTGCTTCACATGATTTTACATTAGAGTAAGGAAAGAAAGCTCTGAGGCCTACATGGAAAAATTGCTGAATAACAGTTGTGTTAATATTATTGAAGATCATACATTTGCAATTGCATCTACCTTTCAACGGGGCATATTATCAACGGCCAGCGATAATTATCGCTGGCCGTGATTAGCGACAATAATCCTATCGCAGGCTATCACTGGAATTTATCGCCCTGGTAGCGCGTTATTAACAACGCGTTTCTCCAGGGCGATAAAAATTCTAGAGATAGCGAGGTTATCGCCGTTTTGCAGGGAACATCGCTGGTTTTCCAGCTATGTTCCCTGCAAAACTGCGATAACCTTGCTGATACGACCCTGTGGTCGTATCAGCATAATACACCTCCTATGTCTAACATGGGTAAGTCAGGATTTTAGCAGACGTTAGATTTTGGCGAAAACTGCCGTTTTCGCCAAAATCTAACGTCTGCTATAAAGCTATAATCTTGTAAATATCGCGATGTGAACATCGGCGATATTTGCAACGTAGTCCATCCGGGGTACGCCCAGTAACGCCCACTTTGCATCTCATTGGAGATGCAAAGGGAGGCGTTGGGAAAAAGGGTGCTAACATGCGACTATGCATGTTAGCACCCTCTTGTTGATAGGGCGATAGTTTTATCTCCGCTTTTTTGGCTTTTTAAGCCAAAAAAGCGGAGATAAAACCCTTGTAGATATGCCCCTTCATTTAATTTCAGTTATAATTGTCTTCATGAAATACATGTCAGTATGAAGCACTACTAAAAAGTTCTTTCTAGTTATTATTTGCCACATTACCATGAAAGCATCATTTTCAACTTTTCAATGCATGTATTATTTTTTATATGTGTTACAAAAGCAAACATAATCATTCTGTGTCATTTTTCTTTGTAGGAAGCATTTTCTACATGTCTCTAGTACCATTATGCATATATGCATTCATTTTAATACATATATGAATATTTGTTATTCACAAAAACACTATATTATTTTATTTTTCAATCTTTCTTATAACACATAAATGCATCAACATAAATTTCTCATTTTTCTCACTTTGTTTACATTTTTGTATTATCATTGTCTAAAACTCTGTATGCTTTTATGATGCAGTATGTGAGCTCATGTTTTTGATTAGAACAGGTTAACATGTCTCATCCAGTAAAAGTGTTGTAAATGATCTTTCAGGTAGGAATTGGTAAAGATAGATACCAGGTAACATCTACGCTCCATCATCCGCGTGCCATCGTGGTCGGCCTGACCTTGTGACTTTTTCCCAGTCTCACAATGCCAAATAGCAGCGGTTGATACTTTGTGCATTTTGGCGCTATTTTAACCTAAAATATTTAAAATTTCATAGCTCTTGTTCTATTGATTGAATTTTTGCCATTTTGTTCTTGTTTTATTTATTGCATGTTGCCTATTTTTCTAAACAGGTGTAGAATCCTTTTGTAGTGTGTTTTCACTGTGTTTCTGTTTGAAGTGTTGCACAAATTCTTTACACATTGACATTGAGTTGAGTCTGACTGCCCGTGCCAAGCTACCCGAGGGTTGAGCACAGGTTAATTTAGGGTTGCTTGTGTCTTCACCCTGAGAGGAATTATGGTTGCTGTTTGACCAGGGCTCACACCCATCAACCAGTAACCCAGTTTCCTACAGTTCTGTCATGTGGTTATGCTTCATTGACATATATTGAGAGCAAGACCTTAATTGGCCTGACCATTTTCTAGCAAGAGCCCTGGTCAGTTGATATGACAAATGTCTTTGACCTTTTACTCTCCTGCCTGCTATTTTGCATTAAATGCTATTTGGATTTTAAGCTTCCTGATTGTTGTGTTTCCTTTTTAACACTGCAAACAAAGAAACACAGAAAAGAAAGAGAAAAGGGAACTGATTCAGAAAGATGTGTGACAAATATATATTATGCACGTGTAGACATGCAACTAATCAGCAATCTTCGAATTCTGAATTCTATTTTTCTAACCTTATAATACTTGATTAGCTAGTGTTCTTTATTTCACTTTCGGCACGACTTGCATAATGAAATTAGTGTGTAAATCGGCTACATTTTCTTGTATATATTGTGGTGGAAAGGAAGTTTTCATCTCACATTCTGATCCATTTTTCATACATTCATAGTTTAGATTTTGCAGTATGCACATAGCACACGCTGTCACTTGCGGACCTGACCTACAATAGTCTCAACAAGCTTTGATAGCACAAAAAAAGTGGGGGTGCATCCGTTTGCTCGTTTCCTGTCTTCTCTTCATGCGTGCCCGATCCTTAATCTCGCCGTCTAAGTGAGTCTTATTGTCTAAATAAATCTTCCTTTTGCTGGTATTCCAGTCCTGAAATCGGGTTTTAAATGTATTTATTGTAGATAAATATTTTAACATATTCACCTTTACCTTATATGTTTAAAACGTAATGTCTATAGAATGTGAAATGAAATAGCTTTTAAAGCGTAAATGCACCTTGACCCCAAAAAAGCCATCTTTAACTTGTGAAATGTGTGAACACCCCCCGTTAGTTTTTGAAGTCATTTCGAGGCTGTTCCACCAACGTTGAGACCTTGAGCCGTCTTTGTTGCTGTGCACTCGTATTGTCAGGTTCTGCTTTGATTTCGTGACCCCTTATCCTAGGAAGCACGTTTCTTTCTATAAGATTTTGGTAACCGGTCTGCAGCATCAGTCAAGCATCGTCTATACAAGACGTTTAATTCTTTAACCATCTGGTTCAGCTTCTCAGACAAGTTCCTGTGAAAAGAGCGCTATATTCGTTTCTCTCCACGGTGAAGTGAGCTTCAGCTGAACTGTTATTGATGAAGGGGCATGAAAAATAGCATTGGTTGGGAAAAACTGTTGGCTAGTTTTGCTGATCTTTTCTCATGTGTCTACAAAGATCTACAAATTATGCATTTTCCCTAAATAAACACTCCATCACGCCCGCTCCAAATGCTTGGACAGTAATTTTAAAAGTAAATGTTCTATCGGAATGTTCCCATAGATGTCTCCTGGATATTGCTGCGTCTAGAGACGTGTTGATGGCGTTTACTTACTCCAAATTTGAGATTTTTCTAAAGACTTTGCCACCTTTATTAAATGAAAAAAACCCACAGCGGAGTTGAGAAAAGTTGCCAGTAGTCCAACTTCATGAAGTTGGGTAGTTATCCACCTTTAACAAAGATGTCAGTGGAAATGTTAATTCCGCACACCATTGCATATTTACCAGGCAGTATGACTTGCTGATAGCTGAGAAGACATTGTTCACAGAAGGCAAAATAGTCCTATTTTTAATGTTCAAGGCAGTGAACTTGGAATCGGAGCTTAGGCGTGCCACCTCCAGAAGATCAAAAACAAAGTTAAACATTTTTTTAAATTTCAGTCACCTTAGTTCATTTCAGAGTGGCTATTTCTTAATCCTAATTGGCTTAATTCACAAAGATTATATCAAGTTGCAAGCCTGAGGTACAGGGCCGGCTTTATCGCTGGTGGCGCCCTGTGCGATAATGTTTGTAGGCGCCCCCCATGGGCGCCCCCCACAGACTCCCTCCCTACCATCCTTTAACAGTGCCCCTCAAGTATCCATAACCACTCTCGCTCAGATGTATTTAGGGGCATATTATCAACGGCCAGCGATAATTATCGCTGGCCGTGCTGAGCGCCGAATTCCCTAACGCAGGCTATCTCTGGTATTTATCGCCCTGGTAGCGCGTTATTAACAACGCGTTTCCCCAGGGCGATAAGAATTCCAGAGAAGAGAGGTTATCGCCGTTTTGCAGGGAACATCGCTGGTTTTCCAGCGATGTTCCCTGCAAAACGGCGATAACCTTGCTGATACGACCCTGGGTCGTATCAGCATAATCCATCCCCTATGTCTAACATAGGTAAGTCAGGATTTTAGCAGACGTTAGATTTTGGCGAAAACGGCCGTTTTCGCCAAAATCTAACGTCTGCTAAAATCCTATGGGCTGCCTTGTTAATATCGCGATGTGAACATCAGTGATATTTTCAAGGCAGTCCATCCGGGGTACGCCCAGTGACGCCCACTTTGCATCAGGGGGCGTCGGGAAAAAGGGTGCTAATATGCGATTATGCATGTTAGCACCCTCTTGTTGATAGGGCGATAGTTTTATCTCCGTTTTTCTGGCTTTTAAAGCCAGAAAAACGGAGATAAAGCCCTTGTAGATATGCCCCTTAATTAGTTATATAGCGCCACCTATACCAGTGTAGGGTGTCAGAGCACTTCACATCGCACACAAATAACACAGAGACAATCATTCATATGTGTGTAAATCAGTGTATAGGAAATGTTACATAAGCCAGAAGACTACAAGGTGTGTCACATGTCATCCATACTGATAGACAGTATAGTTTAAGAGTGCTTGGTCTGGAGAAGCACAGACTCAGATTTAAAACATAACCCCATGGTTGGGGGTTACATTTAATAATAAGGATTTTTTTTTTACCGAAATGAACCCTTTTTGAAACATTAGAATAATGAAAGATGGAGGAAAACATCATAATGCATGCAGCTCTTTGATGACAGTTATTAGCTCACTGTTCCATGTTAGGATTTTAACATCTATACTGCTTGTAACAAAAGGATCTCTCTGACAAAAGCACTATCCTATTTAAACTATATGCACTTTGTGATCTGCATGGTACACGTTCTTTGCGGCAGGCATATTAACCCTCTGTGCTACCATAAAATGAGTTAAAACTTCCACTAGACAAAACTCCTTCTCTCTCCAGGAAGAACATTAATCACTGGAATTATCTTGACATTTTTATTGTTGTATGAAAATTGCCAGAGGCCAGCAATGCGGGTGCTTTTAAAACCATAAAATACGTCCAAATACGGCGCCCCCTCGAAGAGTCAGCACCCGTTTCGGTGGCACCGGTCGAACCGCCCTAGAGGTACATCTGGCAGAAATTGTACTTACAAGGTTGTTCTAGGAACTATTCTGATGGAATCTTGGGGTACTGTGTGCTAACAATCCACCAGGCCCATGCAATTACAAGTTAAAGCCCATGGAATGGGGAATTCCCATGCAGAACGAGATTTATCTGGCAGAATTCCACATGGTATTCCTCTTTCCATTGGCTTTTAATGCACACATTTACCACCTGTTTTGAGCAGGTGGTAAAAGTGTGCAGGGGCTGTGGTGAAAGTGAGCAGAGGGCTGTGGTAAAAGTGTACCTGAACCTGTTGTACGGCGGGGTGGAAGTAGAGTAAAGGAAGGAATGGAGAATATTGTCTGGCATGGAGGAGTATATAATGTTCCCTGTGCCTTGTCTGATGTTTGGGCAGGGGTCAGGGAAAGGGTCTTGGCTACAATGCAGTCTTTTCCCATGGTGATTTTACCTGCTTGATTTTCCAGTTGGTAAAATCAGGTAAATTGTTCCCGCACCCAGTAAATCTGACTGCAGGAACACTGGATCGCTTATAATTGTGTGGAATAGAATTTGTATTATGGACGCCTTACATTTGGGTTGGTTAGGCAGAGAGAGTGCAACACCATGAGGCATGGGAAGCAATGAAAATGAAGAAAGCCTCCTCTACAAGTAAATGGATTTTAGATTACCTCAGTGGTTCAAGGGGGTGGGATCTACTGGGAATGCCATTCCCAATATTTTTTATTCTTTTCAATAACAGTTTCCATACTTTCTTTAAAAAACACATTCCAGAACAGATAATGGGGACCTTCAGGTGCCTCTGGCTAAAAGGAAGGGAGTGGAGTCTCATGTTCAGTGAAGCCAAGGGAGTGGCATACATTGAAAGAAGAAACAAGCCTTCTTGCCACGGTGCCTTGAAAGAAATGTAAAGGTGTGCAATTGGTTAATCCGCCAATCTAAAGACTGCTTGAGAGTCAGTATGTGGCTTTAAATGAGTCATTTGAGGCTTAATGGTGACAAAGATATATTCTTTTTGAGAGGTAATGTCAGGGTGTTATCAGCTGCGTTCTAGAGAGTGTCTTATTGGAAACACTCAGTACACTTTTATTGCATTTTACAAAAAAGTATATTTTTTTTAACATATGTAGAGGCTGATTTACTAATAATGTGTGCCTGGTAACAAAAGTTAAGCTAGACAGCACAAACTGGCTATAACTTGGAGAAATGTTTTTAGTTCTCTAAATTTTTCCAACTTTGCATGCATGATGCACTGTACACCACTCATGAAAAGTAGGAAAAGTATTATACTATGTCTAATCATACTAATTTGTACTGGAAGGGTACAAAACTTATGATTGACGACTCACACACACACTTGCACAATGACGTAAGGGTGTGCATTAGCACATGTCCGCATAAAGTGTGCCAGTGCATTGAGAGAAGAAAACAGCACTGTTTCTTAGTAGATATGGTACTGTTCTGCTCTCCCCCTTTCACACAACGCAGTGTTGCAACTTTGTCTGCCTTACTGCATTGTGTGAAAATTTAATATGTCTGCCCCTTAATCTCTTGGAACGTTTTCCGACAGCCTTTCTTATACTGTGTGTAATATAATTTTCCAATAATGACTTGAATATTCACAGTGCTTTTACTCACAGGCTGGGACCTCAAAGCACTATAAATAAATGTAACTATTCTACTGGTTCCCCAGCCAGGATTCACTTGTGCGACTCCTTGGTTACACACACACATGCATCTGCAGTGACCACATTAACAGCTGTGGTTTCATAAAATGAAAGAATGCATTTTGCACTGATTATTTTCACACTTATTTTTCCTTTAAGGTGTGTGCCTTATATGTTAATTTATTTACCTGAAGGTGAAAGACAATAAACTAGTTGCAGAATGTTTTATCTTTAGCCACATCACAGACATTGCACTCAGGGTCAGAATGAGGCTGTCATTGAATCCGCATTTCCAGCACTGCCCAGCACTCATCAGCTAAAGAACTGCTCATGTCCTGGAAGCTGCAGCAGCCGAGGTAAGACACAAAATGAGGGGTGAGGGCGCTGGAAGAGGGGTCTGAAGCACTTTTAGGCCAATGGGTTTTGGTGCATGCCTGTCTGTAAGTCACGGGATCCCATGACAGTGAGTTAGCACTTTATTTTCATGCAACTTGGAGAGAGAGAGAAAGAGGGGGAGAAAGATAGAGGGAGAGGGAGAGAGAGAGAGAAGGAGAGAGAGAGAGCGGGAGAGAGAGAGAGAGAGAAGAAGAGAGAGGAAGAGCGAGAGAGACAGAGAGAAAGAGACAGAAAGAGAGAGACACTGTGGGTCTGATTATGTTCATGGTGGACGGGATACTCCGTCAAACATGATGGATATCCTGTCTGCTGCACAGCAAGCTCCATATGATATAATGGAATTGTGATTTGGTGGGCTGAATATCCGTCATGTTTGTAATGGAGCAACCAGTGGCGGCCGGCTCGGATCTGGGATAAGGGGCGGGGGCAAGGGGGTAAGCGGGTGTAAAAAAAGAAAAACACACCTACCTCCTCACCGCTCTGTCCCACGTCATCTCTCCTCCGCATCCGCCAAACAGGAAGCAGCCAGGCTCCCCTGAGCCAATCAAAACTCTGCAATGCAGCATTGTGATTGGCTCCCCTGGGTCAATCGAGCGTTGTGATTGGTCTGAGCGCTGTAGTTCGACTACTGGGGGCCTGGGCATGTTCTTCACCCAGGCTGAAATGCAGCCTGGGTGGAGAACATGCTAAGTGAGCATGGCTGTTTGGCCGCCCCAGGATGACCGGCCAAAGTGTCATGCGCACTTCAGTGTGTCCACCACTCTTCCCCTGACCTGCATCAAGTTATTATCATTTTATTTTTTCCTTTCTTTCATTGCTGCAAAGCAGTGGGGCCACTCTCCTCTGCCTTAGCGGAGGAGCCGCCACTGGGAGTAATCCTGTCCACCAAGATAGTAATCAGGCCCTTTGTGTTTATTCCTGTCATGTTTGACATTTCTTTTGGTGTAAACGTCGCTCCAAGGAGCACATTATGGAATTAATCTTTTTTATGTCAGCAGGGGCATATCAAAGTTAAGACTTTGTACACATAACAGTATTGTGTATGTTTGCGGGGGGCCTGAAACCATAACACAAAAAATCAGAATGTGATGATACATTGGAGATAAAAGATTACTAGTAGGACTTTACTAAAAGGAATAATTTGCAGTTATTTTTACATTATCCATTTTTACACTTTACAGAGATAAACAGAGAAACAGCAATTAGACCCCAGGAATGCAGGTTCCAATTTGAATTAGGCCATAATATAAACCTTTAATCGAAATGAGAAGCAGGTTACAAGCAATTTACGCAATTAATACCTTACCTGTTTATCATTTTCATTCGCCAATAAAAGATAAATGCCTTGCAACACTGGCTGAACATAAACTGATATAAAATATATACTTGGCAGTTTAAGTTGATCAGGGTTGTCTTGCTTAAAAGTGACAGCTGAAAAATATAACGCGATGCATTGAGGTTTCTTGGTCTATTCCCTATCTCACAATAATAAAACATAAAACACTTTCCATTTTCTCCTTCCTTTGAGATGTGGCTGTGCGCTTCCAGATAGCTCATGACAAAACAAATAAGTGAAGAGTTCTCTCAGCACAGAAAATATTAGATGCACCGTTTTAAAGAGTAAAGGTATTCTCTGAGGTACATCAATGCACAGTCATGAGGTCTCAATGCACTTTAGTCACCCTCTTTGTTACCTCTTCTTTAGAGCATGTGGGAACTAGATACACACTTCAATGGTTCAGCAGACATGTAGTGATTAATATAGCTGAAATCCATCACGGATACTGCCAGAACTGACTAGGAGGCTGTGGACTCGACTGCTAACCGGAAAATGTACATACCACTCAAATTACTTTCATATTTCACTAAACTAATTCCACCCTAATCCTTTATGGGTTCCGGAGTAGCGTGCTACTCGCCAAAAAAGCGCTCCAACACCCCATCAGGGGTAACAAGCGCTATATAAATGCAAGCCTTTTTCCCTCTCCTATCCCTCCGCTATCCTTCTCAATCCAAATAACTGATATCCACCACTCAAATTTCTTTCATATTTCACTATACTAATTCAACACTAATCATTTATGGGTTCCGGAGTAGCGTGCTACTCACCGAAAAAGCGTTTAGACGCCTCATCAGGGGTAGTAAGCTCTATATAAATGCAATTACAATACAGTACAATATGCAGATGGTCTGACCGCCTTCGGATCCGGCCATGATTACTACTGTGCGTGCTGGATGGACCTAATATTTGGTAAAATCCTTTAAGTAGGAGCAGTGTTTTAGATCCAAATTGTGTGCATAAACCAGTGTACACGGGAACATTTAATATTCACCATTCTATATATATGAAGATTCTGGTCACTGTGATGTTTACATGCAGTTTATTTATTTATTTTATTTAAAAAATACATTTTTATAGTGCAGATCTGAACTTCACAAGTAAGATGCAACATGTAACAAGTGAGCAAGAATATGAATAATAAATCCTGGAAATTAGAGAAGAGATTTGGGCATGCTAGCCACTTAAATGCAGTGCATTGTAAAAAGGTTGGGGTTTTTTAAGTTTGTTTCAGAGGTTAGTAGGTCAGGGTTTACCGTGAGTTTTTGTGAAACACGAATCCATGTTCTTGGCACAAAGCAGTAAAAACCTGATCCAGCAATTCGGATTTTCTTGGTTCTTGAGATTTCCAGTAAAAGTCTCCAATTTAGTATGCTGCTCCTTTCTCCTCCTGCGCGAGTGATGCAAAATATTTTATATTTGCTTCTGTGTTTTTGGGGGGAACTTGGAAGCCAGTGAAGGTATCTCAAGGTTGGGGTGATGTGATCTTGTTTCCTTGCTCCTTTGATGAGGTGCACTGCAACACGTATGATAGATGTGAGAGGATTAGCACAGATTTTAGGAGGCTGTTCATTAAAGAGTTTCTGATGTCGAGGAAAGATAAGACTAGGGTCTGGAGTGAATTTCTCAAGTCCGAGGGCTTTAAGCGGAGTTTCATCTGTCAGGAGGCAGCATATATCACTGTGGCTATGCGGAGCACCAGGAGCACTTTAGTCAATGATGTAGCTGAGCACTTTTGTCAGATTATAGTAGTGTCAGGATCGATAAGTCTGTTGAGTTGGATACTTGCATACATAATTGGATGTCGTCGGCGTGTTTGTGGAGTAGATTCTTGTTTCTTGCAATATTTAACCGAGTGGTTCCACGTAAATATTGTACAAAGGGTTTCTTATGGTGTGCTATATTTGGGAAGAAGGGTGAGGGATTTGAATCAGTCCAATACTGGTCCTTGTATTCCCATCCAGGCACAGAGGCTGGTTTTTGGTATTTATAATAATACACTTTCAAGAAGGCATATTTAGTTGCGGACCTCTGCAGTGAAATCCTAACGGTCATTACCAACCCAGAGCAGACCCTGCCCACTAGTCCATTACAACAATCACACACCAACCAATCAGTGACCGCCACCTCATAGTTCAAACAACTGTCAAAACAAGAAACGCATGGACCAGAGACCACCGGGTCACATGCTATAATATTAGGCGACAACACAGGCAGTTCCAGTTGTTTTTCTTTTGTATTCAGTTGTACGTTTACGCACATGATGGTTCATTATGCTGCACCAGTTAATGTGATTTTCTGTCATCATGTGCGAAACAGCGAAACGATGCCAAGTGAGCGCGGGAACCACCGACTTCGCATTCTCTGTATGGGCGACACTGTAACTGTGAAGTATGGGGTGCATATATAATTCTGTACGAATGGCAAATTTGTTGAAAGCACAATAAATAGATTATTTAAAAAAAACAACAACAAAAAACTCTGAAGATGGCATGTACCCTGTGGCGTTGTTCCATGTTTTAGCTTTGGTTGTTTGCTTGTCTTTCTCCTTCCTAAGTAGGATCGTGTGAAGCGTTTAACTTTGTCTATGAAGTGAGTCAAAGTAGTGGAAGATCACCTTTTTTGAGTTTGAGTGAAATGCTTCGACTTTGTCCAACTTCTCTTGGACGTGACGATCTTTCAACTGAATGTCCAGCACAGGCAGGTCAGAACATCGAGCTGCTGGAAATTGCCAGATATTATACTCAGGTTATAACAACACTATTCCTTAGTGGAGGCTATTGCCTCATTACTGCTCGGGACTGAGTGACAACAGGTTTATTGTGACTACTCTTGACCACCGTGAGTTTCGCGCTACCACCTGATTCCTGCTAACCGTACCCTTTTATTTTTTTCAACTTTAAAAGTTTTGCACTTCACGAAGCATGCAATTAAAATATATATATATTAATTTGCTAAGTTGCATAACTCGTCATTGCACATCCTATTCTTGAGATGATTTTATTGATTACATAATACAACTAACTAAAATGTTTGATTTATTCCTTAGCATTTTGTAGTGGGATAGTCACAATTCTTTTATTAGACAGACCTGCGTTTGTTCTTTATTGTAGGACATTTGTATTTCTGCTAGAGCTACCAGCCTCAATTGCAGCTTGTGCTCAAGCTCTTTATCATTCTTTATGAGTTTCCTTGTGCATTTTTTAAAGACCATAATCAATTTGCTGGCTTTCTTCAGGCAGTAGGCATCAAAAACATGAGCAAGTGACAGGATTTTCACATAACTGTGAGAAATTAGGGTACTAGTTGTGCAAGATGTGAGACCTGCACAAGCTGTAGGTTCTCAATTGTCTCCTCACTGTGAACCAAGCACACCATTGCAGCACTTGACTCTCTCGGGATAGCGAAGTGTAAGGCCTACTCAGTTGAAGTAGTGTGGACTAGTGATTGCCATTCGCTGGCACTCAATAATAGCACAAAAAGGTGATGGGTGGAACGCTGAACATTGTCAAACATTCACCCAAAGGTACAGATCTGGGTTAAATCCATCGTTTATTTTTGCTTACCTTTCCAAATGAGTTTGGACCCAATCATTAGCAAATCAGTCTTGACCCTGCTCTCCATGGGAACAGTCCAGCCTGAACTGCCAGACCAGGCCCTCCCTGGGCTGGAAAACTAGCCTCCTGGGACAGGTTTCAGGGTATCACCCCATATCAGCCAGACTAGCTGGAATTCAGTGGCAAAGCGAGCACGGGATCCACGTCTGATCATACCCTTCCCACTTAGGGCGAATGCTGAACATTGTCAAACATTCACCCCCAGTTACAGGTATGGGTTAAATCCATTGTTTTTCGGCTCACCATGCCACCCCAGTTTAGACCCAGCCATATGCCAATCAGCCTTGACCCTGCTCCCCATGGGAACAGTCCAGTCCGAGCTACCATACCAGGTCCTCCCTGGACCGGATAACAAGCTTCCTGGGGCCGGTTTTGGGGTATCACCCCTCATCAGTCAGGCTAGCTAGAATCCAGTGGCATAGCGAGCATGGGACCCAAGTTTGGCATACCCCTCCCACTTAGGGTGGCTATAGCAACACAAAAAGATGATCCAACTGTTCCTCGGGTGTGGTAAGGGGGCCAGCATCACAGGCCCTGGAGAGATCCACTTGTCCTGGGGTCAGCAGCAGACAGAGTTCTCAGTCCATTAGGGGGTTTGTCCGTCCAGCTGTCCATGGTGTAGCAGCTGTCGTAGTCCAGGTCTAGGTTCTTGCAATTCTTCATGTTCTGAGAATATCACTTTTAGTCCAGCCTGTGGGTGGAGGACACCCCTTTGTCTGACCCTAAAACTGATTCTGGTCATTTCTCCCCTCTTTCCTGAGTATGACCCCAGCCTGGTTAGTGATACAAAAGGCTGGTGTCAGGGGGGCGTGGTCTGGTCACGAAAGAAGATCGCCGCTTAATCCCAGGGCTCCACACTGAGACGGGCCCCGGATGGCGGCAGCAGCACTTGCAGCATGGCAGAGGACTGATATTCTGCCTCCCCGTCACGCCAGTACTGTACAGCACCTGATTTCTGCCTCCCGGCCGCTGCTGCTGGCTTTGGGCGGTGTCAGGTGCCCCAATCCTGACACACACCGCTGAGGAGCCGCTGTGCCTAGAGGCGTGCATGAAGCCTTGGCCCACAGTACTTTGGCATCCCTACCGTGAGGAGCCTCCTGAGCGGGCCGTCGCCACAGGCAACACACGGCCCCAATCCTGATCAACTTACCAACACAGGTGGAGTACATAGGCTGACCAGCCCGGCATACCCTAACAAGACAGTCCTGGGCCTGGAGACCACGAGAAGCCTCGACTTGCCATGCTGTGCCTACGGGGGATGCTCCCTCCACCACTGAAGCAGACCCTACCTGGACCCCGAACGCGGCAGCCTACCTCCCGTGAGCGGTCCACGCACTTAATGCCTGCCTTGTCCAGGGGAGCTCCCTTCATCTCTTGGCCCTTATCCCTGCCCCTCAGCCACCGCTGCTGGCAATGGGGCGGAGCCGGATGCCCCAGTTCCTGCACACATCGCTGAGGAGCCAATGGGTCTAGAGGCGTGAACAAAGCCTCGGCCCACAATATTGCAGCGGCCCCACTGTGAAGAGCCTCCTGAGTGAGCCGCCACCATGGCTGCCACCCGGCCCAACCCTGAACAACTGCCAGAAAGGGCAGCGTCCAGGAGGCCGGCAAGCTGGCCCGGCATGCCACAATCGGGAATCTCCGTCCTGGAGGACACCGGGAAGCCTTGACTCATTGTGCTATGCCTCTGGGGGAAGCTCCCAATACCACCACCAGCAGATCCTGCCTGGGCCCCAAGCACAGTAGCCCACCCCCTGTAAGTGACCCGCGCTCTTGCTGCCTACCCTCTCCAATCATCTCTTGGCCCCAGCTGTCACCCTATGGCCCCACGACGACCCCAGCCCCTTCTACCTGGCTGTGGGGACAGTGAATACAGAGCTTAGAGGAACACAGGAGAAGCCTTGGCCCTCCACGCTTCAGCAGGATCGACCCTCCCCCTTGTTGGGGTCTATAGTTGAGGGTGGGTGGTAGCACACAGACCCATGGACCCACCGCCCGTGTCTCTTTGGAGCAGGGCGCACTTGGAGCTACGACCAGGTGGTGCAGGACTGACTCGAACATCTTTAGCCCCCTTCCGCATCGGAACCACCCCAGAAGCCCTAACACCCGATCAAGCAGAGGGGGTCCCTGGCCTGGCCCTCTGGACCATGAAGGAACCTGCCCACCTGTGCCTGGTTTGCCTCCCCCCGAGGCGTCAATGATACTCAGATGGCTCAAGGGTCACGTGCAGCTGGGCCATCTCCACCAACAAGCCCCCCTACGGCACTACCTCATTCCCCCTCACTGGATGGACATTGCAACCTGCATTACACTGCCGTCTTGGCACACTGCGGTTCGTGCCTCAGTGGTTCTGGCATCCCCCGGCCTTCTCTCCTCTACCCTGACCGGGCATGGTACTCGGGCAGCCTGGACGCCCTGCGTAAGCTACCCGCGGAGCTGGCATCCACTACCCTTCCATCTGTGGACCCACATCCCGTGAGTGGTGACACTGGGGACTGTCAGTGCCCTTAACCGCTGCACAGTGAGACACACCACCCAGGACCACAGTGGACTGCTCCTATATTCCTCCCTGGCCCGAACCCAGATGTCATCACTACTGCTGCCCCTGCTGTTCCACCGATCCACCCCAGGCAGGGTGGGGTTGGTGCACCCAGGGATTCCAAGTGGCAGGGGTGCCACATGACCCGTGAGGGCAGGACCCTCCCATACTGCCTGTGATCCTGGAGCCAAGGCTGATGATTACTCCTGGCAAGACTACGGGCAAACCTGTACAACAACGCCTCTTCACCGAAGCCCTCAACCAACCGAGCACCATGGCCAACCCAAGGGGAACGACTCATCTGGTATCCGGCCAACCCCAGCCCCCCCACAAGCAGCGCTCAAGACTCCACTATGGAGCACATCCTTCAGGAAATCACGGCGGTGGGGCGCCGGCTGGAGGGCATGGATGCCACGGTACCAACACTGGCAGCCAAGACCAAGTCTATCTGATTGGACATTGTAGGCTTCCAGATAGACAGATTGGATCAGCGTGTCGCAGTGGTGGAAGAACGCCTGAATACCTTGCCGGAGCGAGACCAGTAACTCCTTTTCCAGTGAAGCAAGGTCATCGACCTGGAAGATCAGAGCCGGCGGGACAATGTTCTATTCTTTGGCTTCCCAGAAAACAAGGAGGGGCCTGATGCTAAGTCTTTACTTAGGGACAACTTCCCAAAGCTCATGGCCTTATCTTTGACACCCCACTGGAGATGCAAATGGCTACCGCATCTGTCCACTGTGATGAGATCCTTCAACGCGACCTCGGCCCCTTATAGCCTGCTTTCTGTGACAAGAGCAAGCCCAGCAACTGCTATCTGCAGCCCACTCGAATGGTCCCCACACTCATGAAGGCCATGAAATCCACATAGCGGCAGATTTCTCCAGGAAAACCAATGATCGCCGCAAGACTTTTCCCTCTCTTCGGCCTTTGCTTCGCAAGCTGGACATTAAACATGGCCTCTTCTAACCCACCCATTTACAGATCATCAAAGACGACACCTCAAAGGACTTCTTTGACCCAGAGGACCTACGCCTCTTCTTGGACAGACTCTCCACGCAGGACATGAACACTGCCTCCATCACGGCCGTGGAGGCCTATCATCCAACGCCAACATCCCTCCTTGCGTCTTCCGGTGGGTGCTGGCGGAACAACAACGGAAACCGTCACCGGGGCAGGGACTCCGACAGAGCGACACACTCCCAGGGCGATTGAGTCCAGGCCCTCCAGGCCGTGGCTGTCCACACTCAGGAACAGGACAGAGACAAATCACGCTCCCACCTGAAACTCGCTGCCTCCATTGAGTGAGCGCCCTGGGAGCGGTTATGCCGTGCCGAACCGGACTGACTGGGAGGCTTGAAGCAGTATAGTTGGGACCAGCTCCCGCTGGACAGCTGAGTATTATCATGACTGTTTGCTTGTTTGCCTTTTAAATGTTTCAATGTTCTGACTGTTACTCCTACATTTATGCTATGTGCGCTGTCTGCTGCTTTGTTTTGGTTCACCGCAAGAACAATGTTAAACTCCTATGCTCCCTGTAGCGTTGAGCTGGTGGCCCGGGCAGCCCCGGGGCACCTCTCCTATCCCCTGCTTTCCCGCATTCTTGGCCAATTTATGACTAGTAGTGCTCTGCACTGAACTATGGCCTTGCTCCCTGCAGAACACCAGTTGGACTCCTGCTAGCCCCCCTGTTTCTGGACCCCTGCGTCTGCGTGAGCTGTGAGCACTGCTAGCCCACACCCCCCTCATCCCAGATCGCTCCCTATACATCCACCCTGATGCTTCTCCCCTGCATTAGCAGGGACACCGCTCCCCTCATGCCGGCGGCCACCCACTGACATCCTGCTATTGGGGGTTGAGCACTTGCCATATGCAACCCTGCCCACACCTTCCACCGACCGCCATGCTGGCCTTGGCAGTGCGCCCCCCTCTCCATGGCAGGAGTGGTACCCCCTCTTGCTGCACCTCCCCAGGACATCTCGGGCCCATGGATACTACTTCCCCCACCTCTTGAAGATGCCCAGGAATACCTCTATGAACCTCTCTCCCCAAGCGACCTCGACGGCCGTCCTGTAACCCCGCCTAACCACTACTATACTCGTCCCCCACTTACACTGCCCTGCTTTTTCGAAGGGGCCTCCTCGGTGTGCCACCTCTGCAAGTCTAGGCCCACAGTACAAAGTCCGGAGAACCCTGTGCTGTGCCCCACTGCTGCAGCCCCTCCCGATCCCTTCCCTATCTCCATCCTCTATTCCCCTCCCACGGAACATGCCCTATATGCCTCATAGCAGTTCGCATCCTGCACCAGTTAGTGCCCCCGAGGAGCACTCCCCCACTGCGTGTCCCGTACCCTCCCACTCATCCCTCCTCTCTTCCCTCTGCTTCCTAACCCACTCCCCCAGTGGCATCCCAGCCTCCCCACCCACACCTATCTTTCCTTTCCCACCTGTTGTTTCTGCCTCTCCTCGATCTCCCCCCCCATTCCTTCTACCTGGGCCTGCTCCCCTCTGTACCTTCTTTACTCCCGGCCTCCCACCCGACAATGCTGATTTACTGTGCACACATCTCCCCACTTCCCTGAACACCCCATATCTTTCTTTCTGCGCTCCATCACAGCCAGGTTCTGTCGCCTGCTTCCTGGGAACTTATGTCTGCCCCACTGCACGAATCCCCCACCCTCTTCGAGTTCTATCTTGGAATGTCAACGGCCTCACGCACTATATCAAACAGAAAAACGTGCTCTCTTACCTACAGACAAAGAAAGCGGATGTGGCCCTCCTGCAGGAGACACACCTAGACACCCTAGTATCTGACAAGCAGCGCTGCAGTTGGGTTGGTAGAGTGATCCATAGTAGCGTTGCGACAGCACTACCCACCGAGGTTGGGACACCCCGCAAGTGCAGAGTGGCTATTCCTATCTGGAAATCACTGCCTGTTACCATTGTGAAAACATGGTCTGACCAGGAGGGTAGATATACATTTGCCAAGCTATGGCTAGTGGACAGATTCCTTTGTGTGGGTTCAGTATACGCCCGGAACGGGACGAAACGCTCCTTCCTTCGACTGAATCACCTCCTCGTGGAAATCGGGGCATTGCAGTATGTCATTGGAGGGGACTGGAACCTTACCTGGGTCACAGTTTTAGACAGGAGAGGCCCTCTAGACAAAGGCAACAACTCAGACACGGCTCTACTCGGAGACGTAGCCTTGGACCATGGTTTGGAAGACCACTGGTGTCTCAGTCACCCAGCGGATAAGGAATACATCTTCCTTTCACCGGTCCACGACACACTATCTAGACTGGACTACTTCCTCATTTCCCAGAAAATGGTGGCACTCATCAAAGAGTCTTGTATGCTGAAGGCCGCCCTGGCCGATCACTGCCTGGTTCTTTTATCCCTTGAAATGTGTCTGGCCTCCCCGGGCTGCAAACCATGGCGCATGAACATACAACGATATCACACTCCTCAAGGCAAGTCACAACTGAAAGCCCATGTTGCCGCATACATGATGGACAACAGAAACTCAGTGGACTGCCACAGAGTTCTTTGGGCTGCCGCGAAAGCAACTATTCGGGGCCAACTCATGAGAGATGCCGTCATGTCCAATAAGCAAGCGGCTCTCCGTCAAACCAAGCTGGAAGGGCAGATAGCCTCTCTCACCTGCCTCTATTCTTCCCACCCTACCTTGCCCAACCTCCAATGCCTGGAACAGGCCCAAATGGCCCTCAACAGCCTTTTTACCTCCAAAGCTGAATACACATTACAGCGCCTGAAGTGGCAGCCCTATGAACAGGGTGAAAAGGCAGGTCACCTACTGGCAGCCCAACTGCAACAACGGTAGGCCGCCATGGCCATCCCCTGCAAGTGGGGAGGTTCTCACCCGCCCACAGGATATCGTTGATGAGTTTGCTTCATTCTACAAGACACTATACACACTGGAGACGCCGGCCAGCGCGGAATGAATCACCGCCTTCCTGGTGGTTGTATATCTCCCATGCTTGTCGGACAAGGGTAGGGAACTCCTGGCAGGTGAGATCAGTAGAGAGAAGCAGTGTCGGCCATTTCCAAGTTTCCTTATCACAAAGCCCCGAGGGAGGATGGTTTTCCCGCAGAGTTTTATAGATGGTCAGGTGAGGAGATGGTCGACTCCCTCCATGCCACATTCCAGGAAGCGGAACGGCAGGCCTCTCTGGGAGCTCTCTCCAACAATGCATTGATCGCAGTCTTACACAAACCTGGGAGGGACCCATTACTATGTGGAAGCTACAGACCCATCTCACTGCTGAATAGGGTTATAAAGATTCTCGCCAGCATTTTGACGGCACGCCTCAGTAAATTCATCCCCTCTCTGATCTACCACACGCAGGTTGGTTTTGTACCAGGTCGCTCCTCCAGGAACCACCTCCGCACCCTGGCACATACCTTCTGGGTGGCCAAGAACCTTCCGGTAGAAGCAGTGGCCCTTTCCCTGGATGCTGAGAAGGTGTTTGATCATATCGAGTGGGGATAGCTCTTCGCCACTATGAAAAGATTTGGCAATCAATTTATTGCCAAGGTGCGCCTGCTATATGATTGCCCAATGGCCCAGGTCAACTGCGGGGGTTCCTATCGGACACTTTCCCAATCCAGAGGGGCACCCATCAGGGATGTCCGCACTCCCCCCTCCTGGTCCTCCTGGCCATGGAACCCCTGGCCTCTGCTATTTGTCACTCTCCGCACATTGCGTTCGTCCGCCTCATGGGCAGAATATCCAAACTCTACCTCAATGCAGACGATGTCCTGCTCACCTCATGAATTGCCACAGTTCCTTGCCGGCCCCCTTGAAAGTCATTGACGACTTTGCTACCCTACCCGGCTACAAGGTACACTGGGACAAGAGCGAGGCCCTGCCACTCTCCATGGGTACCACGAAAGCGGCAATCCATGGCTTCCCTTTCCGCTGGAAGTCCTCACGCCTCAAATACATGGGAATACTAGTCAATAGAGGAATGGACAGGATGGTCTTGAATAACTTAGACCCACTGATAGCCCAGATAAAATTGGATTTCAAGAAATGGTCCCTATTGGGGTTCTACATGTGGGTCCGAGTGCAGGCGGTGCGGATGGTTACGCTACTGCGCTTCACGTACACACTGGGTATGATCCCCGTCCTGGTCCCATTATCCACCCTCCGGCTAATAGATTCCCTAATCCGGTCCTTTTTGTGAGGCTCCTCGAGGCCCCGACTGGTGGCATCCAAACTCATGGCACAGCACTCTTGTGGAGGCTTAGGCCTCCCATCAGTGGAACATTACGCCCTGGTTCTCCACCTGTCGCAACTTGCATACTTGTTCCCTGGCACCCCGGACCCACCACAATGGACCTATACTGAATGACTGCTCCTTTCTGGAGGTGAGGGCCTCCCTCCCTACAGCCGCGCCTCCTGCACCCCGTCCTGCAGACTATGCATAAGGCTTGGTCTCGTGCTCACAGGCTACTCGGGGTGGACCCACGCCTACATGATAAAGCACCAATATGGGGCAATGATGGTTTGCACATTGATGGTCAGGTTATATGCTGGTCCCCTTGGACGGAGGCAGGTATACACACCCCTGACCAAATCTTCCTCAAAGGAGATCTGAAGCCTTTCGAAAGCCTGAGGGAGGAGTTTAATCTTCATCCATGGCAAGCCTGGGGCTACTTACAACTACAGCATTGCTTGAGACTTCGCCAAGACCCCCGCCCTTAGTCCGTACAGTCCTCACCAGTGGTGGCCTACCTGACCACGTGGGGCCGACACAAAGGAGTAATGTCGGGACTCTACAGCACACATACGAGCCACCTCTTCTCCCAACCTCTTCGACACAGCCTCTGCATCAAATGGCAGACCTGCCTGCAGACAACCTTTGAGGAAGGACTGAGCTGACATCTTAGAAACCCTAGACAGGGGCACCCGTGAAGTCTGCTTAAAGTTCTGCCTCTTCAAGATGCTCCATGACCGGCACTGGACACCGACAACACTGAACAGGGCTGGACTTCTCCCCCATGTAAATTGCTGGAGGTGCACGAGAACGTGATGCAACATCCCTCACATTCTCTGCAAGTGCTCTTCAATGCAATCCTCCTGGTCATATGTAGCGAACATCTTGGGAGCGTCCATGCCACTGCGACTTCCCCTCACTCCCACTGTTATTCTCCTCCATGACATTGAGACTCTCCAGACCTCTCCCACCTGCAGCATTGTCTTCTCCACACTGCTCTGGCCATGGGTAAGAATGGTATGCTTCGTCATTGGAGTTCACCCATACCACCACCCCAAGAGGATTGGACAGTAGCTATGATCCAAACGTTGTTGCATGAGCATGTCATTTACAATCTACAGGATCAGGCAGATGTGTTCATGCAGACGTGGGCCCCTTTCCTAAGAGTTGACACCTGAAACGGCAGACATAGTTCCTAGCCCATCCCCATTACACCCCATCCCGAGCCCCGAAGCCGATACATCCTCGGGCAGCGAGGGCAACTATCGACGTATCCCTGGGAGACCCTGTGTATTCCTCCCCCAGCCTCATCAACCGCACTTAATTTAATTTGTAATTTAATTTGTAATTTGTAAAGTGCCCGAATCACCCCAACAGGGGTATCTCCGCGCTGTGACTGCCATTACCAACCAAGGGGGAGATGAATCAGAACAGCGTGGTTTTCAGCAGCTTTCTAAAAACCAGGAAGTTTGTGCATTGACGGAGGTGAATAGGAAGTTGGTTCCAATAAAGTGGGGCAAGGTGAGAGAAAGCTTTACCACCCATGCAAGCATATTTAAAGCGCGGGATATGGAGGAAAGCTTTGGATCCTGATTGAAGGGGCCTAGATGGTATATATCTAACCAACTTATCTGTCAGATAACTGGGGCCCACGTTGTTCAGGGATTTGTAGACCATACAACAGATCTTGAATTTAGTTCTCTTTCGCACAGGAAGCCAGTGTAGTTTTTGGAGTAGAGGGAGAGAGGCAGTTCTGGGAGGGGCATTGGTCACCAAGCGGGTCGCCGTATTTTAGACTACTTGCAATTTGTTTAGGGAAATTTCCTTGGGTGAGATCAGCAAAGCATTGCAGTAGTCCAGACGGCTTAGGACCAATGCCTGGATCAAGGTTTTCCGTGTGGAGAGTGGCAGGAGGGGAAAGACCCTTCGAAGGAGACTAAGTGTGTGAAAGCAGGCCCCGGCGGTAGTGGTAGCGTGCTCCTCCAGAGTTAGTTTATGGTCTATCCGAACTCCTAGGTTCTTTACTTACCACCTGTTTATGGGAAGGGGCAGAGCCTAGTTCCTCTAGCCACCAACTAGGGGACCACCTTTCTGTTGCTTCTCCAAACAGCATTATTTCAGATTTTTCTGCATTAAGTTGCATGAAGTTTTCTCTCATCCAGACCGCGATGGCTTTCATACCCTCCGAAAAGGTGGTCTGAATGTTGGGTTTGGAGTTGTCAAAGAAGAGAAGAAGTTGGGTGTCATCAGCATATGAGATAGGGATAAAACCCAGTTTCCTCAGTAGCCCTGCCAAGGGAGTAACATAGATGTTACATAATGTAGGGCTCAAACAGGAGCCCTGAGGTACTCCCTTGGTTACTCTTGTGGTCTGCGAGCGAAAAGGGCCCAGATTAATGGTCTGGGTTCTATCGGTCAGGAAACTAGACATCCATTTTAAGGCATTCCCTTGGATGCCTATGTCCCTAAGTCTCCTGAGTAGGATCTGGTGGGAGATGGTATCGAATGCTGCAGACAGGTCAAGCAGCACCAAAAGTACTGCCTGACCATTGTCCGCTAGCATTCGGATGTTATCAGTAACTGCCAGCAGCGCTGACTCAGTACTATGTCTGGGTCAAAATCCAGATTGTGAACATTCGAGACGATTCGAGGATTCAACAAACTTGTTGATATGCTTCTCCAGAATTTTGCTTTGTAGAGGGAGCAAGGAGGTAGGGCGGTAGTTAGAAACATCTTCCGGGGGAGCTTTAGGGTTTTTCCTGATAGGGATGATCTGTGCTGCTTTCCACTCAGGCGGGAGACTACCTTCCTTCATGGAACTATTGAGAATGGAGCAGATGGGAGCAGCGAGTATCTTGGATAACAGAACGCTGGTCTTGGCAGGGATAAGGTCAAGTGGAGACCCTGATTTAACTACTTTTAGTAAAGATTCTACCTCCTCCCGTATAAGAGCCGGGAAGTTCTCCAGTGTTAAGGCATCAGGAGTAATCGGGGGAGGGTCTATTTTGGGGCCTGTCCGGGAGCCGTTAGCCGAAGTGATCTTGGTGTAGATCACTTCGATTTTCTGGGTAAGATGATTAGCTATGTTGTCACATAGGATTTGGGAAGGGGCCTCTTCAGTATTGCACGCCTTAGGGTTAGTAAAAGACTTTAAAACCTGATATAGTGTTCTTGGGGAGTTCTCTGCTAGTTCGAGTTGCAGTGTGACCTCTACCCCACAGTGTGACCCCCCTCCTTTTCCTCCCCTACAGCCCTCCCTGCCCCCTCCTCTATTACCCCCCTCCCTCTCCCTAGGCCCTTTCTTCTCCTGTCCCTCTACCCCGTTCCCTCCTCCCCCCCTCCCCCTCTCACACCCTCACCTGCTGAACTTACCTCCCTCCATTCCACGCCTTTTTCCCTCCCCTGGATACGTAGACACATGGACCCCCTCAATCTGTGGACCACTGCCTTAATTCCCACCATCCCACCCACCTCCTAGTGGGGACCTTTTTTCTCTCTTTATCGGCAATGGGCTATGGAATTCACTAGACCAACGCTATGGGATTTCTCCCTTGTCAACGCGTGTTCCCCCCAACCCTCAATTCTGCTGTTCACGCCATCCAGACCCTAGAGTCAGGTCCTCTCCCCTCTCCCCTTACCCCCAGAGACTGGTAGCCTGGTTCTCCCTCCCCTCCCCCTCCTCTACGGAGACTTTTAGTCCAATGGTTTTTCAGTTCCCAACGCATAGGGAAATGTGCATCATGGGGAAAACTGAATATGATAATTCTGTATGTAAAGTGTTCTCTCTCAATCATATTCCCCCCATTTCCTCCTACATAGACCATATCAATATTTACAAGGAAGGTTTATGTCTGTCAAAAAGGGGTAAATTGACCGGTTGAATTTGCAGTTTACCTGTGTGCAGCTACCTAGCTGTGTGCGACTTTAGTCTCTTACATGCAGCCTGTCCCCCTGCGCACATGCATGCACACATATTCACGTACAACCAGCCCAGTACACCTTACCCTAGATGTGTCACAGCAGCCTTACCTTAGGCAGACACTGGCGGTAAACATTTGCAGTCCAATTCTCCATGAAATTACTGTGAGTGAGAGTCAGGTAAAGAGAATCATCTATAATAAAGGTCCAAAAACCAGATGATCCAAAGCAAAATATTCTGAAGTACTAAATGGGCGGAACCCATTTGCAACAATAATGGATATGATTAACACTTGGACATTCTTCTGCCATATTTCCATTAAGCTATTCACAGTGTGGCACCAGAATGAGATGTCTGGACAAGATTACGTGGTCGTTCTGATTCAGGAAAAATTCCAATACGATGGTTTTGTGGTGAAATATCTTTATATAAAGGTGAATTAAGAATTCTGAGTTGGATTGGCAAAGGTGAAAACAGCCAACACGTGTTTCGCCACCTTACATGGCCATCCGGCCTGAGGCTTCTTCAGGGTGTTGTAAAAGTCAACCGAGCTCAATTCTTCTTTAAGCTATGCGTCTAGAGATAATAAGTCGATCTATTAGTCTAGGGCAAGATTCCCACCAGTGCGTCTTCTGAATTTGTCAATTTGTCACACAGTGTGGCACACATACAGGACGCGCAATGGTCTGCATCCCATAGATGTGCGAGTGGTCCTCTGAACAGTGAAGGTTAGGACAAAGCAAGTGAATGAGGCCAGACGAAAGAACCTTATAAGCATATTTTTCCATATCTCGTTAATTCCTAGACTGGCATTCATATACAGTGCATAACAGCAGTCTTCAAAAACTGTTGTTGAAAAGGCTGTGCTACCATCAACTAGGCCTGGATTTGGTCACCCACTTTGAGACTGGGAACGTCTGTACAGAAAAGCTCCTTTAGTGTGTTCATTTCATTGTAATGGTTATCTGATCAAAGGTATTGAACACAATGTTTTGTGGGATGCTGCTAGATTGTGTACTGTGAGCAGGCACACAAAGGGAGGCTCTATGGAGCAGTTCACATATGTCCCTTCATGGACTCAATTGTGCTTTTCTGTCTCAGTTTTCTACAAAGGTTTCTCAAAGTGTTCTTCCAGAGTGGATCGTCAAACTTCTCATTGTGTTATGCCTACTTTTAGGTTCTCTTTGGTACGTCAGGAAGTGCAGTATAATGTGCACCAAGCATCACATTGTAGGAAAGTGCCCCTTTTTGCATGGTTACCCCCACTTTTTGCCTAATGTTGATGTACTTTGACTGAGTGTGCCCTGGGTTCCTCCCAACCAGGTACTCAGGGCCTATGTTCTTTCCCCAAACTGTACTGCTGCTGCAAAAACCAATTGGCAACTCTCTGGCCACATGTAAGTCCCTTGTAAAATGTACCACTGGTACCAAGGGCCCTGTGACCGGGGAAGGCCCCTAAGGGCTGCTGCACGTATTGTGCCACCCTTAAAGGCCGTGTACCTTCACACACACACACACACACTGCCATTGCAGGCTGCGTGTTTTGGTGCAGAACAAAGTGAAGAGTCGACATGGCACACATCGCTGTGTGCCAGGCCTACAATCCACTGCCCTGGCATTGGTAAGCCACCCCTCTAGCTGGGCGCACTATACCAGTGGTGAGGGTACAGGCGCATGAGCCCTGTACCCCTACAAGTGTCTAAGTCAATTCTTAGACATTGTAAGTGCAGTAATGCTATAAAGAATATGTGGTCTGGGAGTTTGTCATTACGAACTCCACAGCACCATAATGGCTTTACTGAAAACTGGGAAGTTTGGGATCAAACTTCTCAGCACATTAAACCCACACTGATGCCAGTGTGGGATTTAATGAAAAATGCACTCAGAGGGCATCTTAGAGATCCCCCCTGAAAAACGACGAAACTCTAATGTCCTGGCTGAGTGGCTGCTCGCCAGCTGCCACCACCAGACATGTTTCTGGACCCCTGGATCGAGAGCCTGCCGCTCTTGGGGTCCTGAAACAAAGCACACCCTGGGACAAGGTGCCAAGCCTCCTCCCCCAGGATGGGCTGGGTCCACAAAGGGGAAGCTTCAAAGGCTTGCCACCTTTGTGAGCTTCCCCAGCCATTTGCTGCTCCAGCAACTGGCCCCCACTGGTTCTGTCCCCCACTTTGGGCGGGAGAATCAGCGCGAAAACCAAGTTAGGAGGAGAGGTGTGCTCACCTTTGCCAATCCCACCCCTCAGGTGGGGGAGGCTAGGTGAAGCACAACTTTATGTCCCCGCCATCTTGAAGATGGGGGACCCAACCAACCAGAGTGTGGCTTATGTCCCCTCCCACTGGGGGGTGGCCTACTAGGGGGTGTACCCACCCCAGTGATGGGACCCATTGGTCCCAACCTGTACCTACCTGTAACACCCCTAAATTTAGTATTTAGGGGCAACCATGAATCTTGCCTCCTCAGACAAGAAGACACAAGAAGAAGAAAAACCGAAGAGCCATGCTGAGGAAGAAGAGGAGTTTCCCAACTGATTTGGCCCCAGTTCTACCAGCCTGTCCCGACCTCGACCAACTACAGCAAAATCCCAGTGTGTCCTGCAGCCAGCAGCCTCCAAGAAACCGGAGGACCTGCCCTGCCTTCACCAAACCAAAGACTTTGTCTCCCGTGCGCATCGTACATGCTCAAGACCAACCGACTCTAATTGTGGATGACTCCGTGAGTCCCCCACCACTCAGCACCCGGCACCTTGAGCCCAAATCCGAGTGGCCCAACAACCTAACGAGGTCCCCCCGGCAATCCTAGCCTGGGTTCCGGTGACCCCTGAACCCCCACAAGCTTCTAACCAGAGCCTGCAGCCCTTACATGGGAGGCCCCTCCAACCACGACCAAAGGCGGCATGCCGACTGACTCTCTGACTGAAGCGGTCCAAAGAGTCAAACCGCGACCGCCCGACCGACTCCATCTGTGAGCCCTTGCAGTCACAAGGTTGCCAATACTTCATTCGCTGACCCGGTTGCTGACCGCCTCTCAGAAATCTTTGACCGACTCTGCTGCTTGGACCAAGACAGACGATCTGCACTGAGAAACCCTGCGACTCCCGACAACCGCATCCAACACCCAGCCACCACGGTGCCGCTGGTGGTGTAGTGCTTGTGCTGGCCATTGGGCCTTTCAGTGCTAACCTCGGCCCCAGGAGGTTTTTGTTCTACCAGCCAGGTGGCCTGCCCTTCAGCAGTCCCAAAACCAATGACCGTGCTTAGCCCCTTGGCTAAAGTGTGGTCCCTGCACTCTGCACCCGGCTGCCTCTGAGCCGCTGATGGTGCGAACCGAGTGCCAACTTGACCGAAACCTACTCACGAACTGTACACTCACTTTTGTTCTTGGGAGGACTTAGAGGGTCTTGAGAGTAATCTTGCAAAACTGTACACTGTATTACAAAACACATTATCTTCTTTCCTTTCCCTTAGAAAATGCACCAGTGTGGTATCTGGAGATACCTCACTGAATAAGAAAAGTAATTATAAAGTAATTTTGACTGCTTATTGCCAAAGTATACAAACCTGTAACAAAAGCTAAGTCAATGTGAAATGCATATTCGTAATAACTGTGTCTTTGAGAGTACAATTTTGCCTATGATTTGGTTCTAGTAATAAAATAACACTAAATAATATTTTTATACAAATCAATTGGTCTGAGTTCAGTCTTTGAGTGTGTGACACCATTTCTTGCCTGAGTGTGTACAATAAATGCTTAACACTACCCTCTGATAAAGCCTTACTGCTCGCCCACACTACCACAAATAGAGAGTAAGGTATTATCTACTTTCATCTCTGCCTACCTTTGGGGTTCCACTGACTTTGTGCACACTATACCTTACTTTGGTATAGTATATACAGAGCCAGCTTCCAACACACACATATTAAATAAGATGCAAATGAAATGCTACCATTATGTGAACAGTTTTTCTCTCAAATCTAGGTCCTCTTCCGCAGTGATGTAACTATGGATGTCCCCATATATTAATGTGATAGCAACTGGTGCATCTTTCATCACTTAGGCAGTTGATACACAAGTGTCAACCATTGCTGTCTAAGAGCGTCTTGAGCCCAGCACACCTATTTATAGTCACTGTTTATTAATAACAGAGTCATATAGTTCTCCCCTGCCAAGGTCTTTTCTGTCTGTAATTTCAATATAAGAAGTAATAGCCCATTGCTGTTTTTAAAACCTGGCTTTTATATATATATGTTACCCTCAGGATGCTGATGAAGAAGTAGTCTGAATCCTCATCATCCTGCAATTCGTGGCGCTAGTACAGGCATTGTCTATTTTTTAATATATCGCCTTCTTCTGAGTATGAGCTAGTCTATATATTTTATAGAATGCTTGACTGTGCTCAGGGGCCTACTTGTGGAGATTTTGATGTTCCTTGGTGAGATCTTGCAAAAATAATTTTATATTCACATATTATATGTTGGTACAAAATCCTATTGAATCGCAATTATATGATGCAAGGGTTTTCCTTTTGGTATAATTATCTGCATATCATCAGGTCAGGCAATAATTGCACATTTCAACATTGCAGAATGTATTTTTGTTTGGCATAAGCCGTTTCAATATTTAAACAAGCCATATTAAAACTGGGAAGGTACCCGACACGTGGAAGCAAGCTATTGTTCTCCCCCTGAAAAAAAAATATGAACCTACTGGAGAACCTGAGACCTGTCTCACTGCTCCCTTTCTTTTCAAAAATAGCAGAAAAGGTGGCTAACACACAACTGGTGGCTCACATTAACCAACACAACCTTTTCCACCGTCACAATCGGGTTTTAGAGCATCCCACTCGACGGAGTCTGCTTTACTCTTTGCCACAGCGACAGTACGTATGAGGGTGGATGAAGGCTTGACGACTGCACTGGTCCTTTTAGACCTTAGTGCAGCGTTTGACACGGTGTCCCACACAATCCTCTTACACCATCTCAAACTAGGAGGTATGGGTGGTGCTGCCTTGAAGTGGATGACTTCCTACCTACAGGGCCGCAGCTACCGGGTTATTCAACCTCCACCCACCTCCAAAAACATTGTTTTATCTCAAGGGGTGCCTCAGGGATCAATTTTGAGCCCCACCCTCTTCAGTCTTTATGTCTCCCTCTTAGCAGAGATTGTGGAGAACCATGGGGTCACCATCGTATCGTATGCAAACGATACGCAACTAGTGGTCACTCTCTCTCCTAATTCAGCGAAGGCAGCTAACAATTTTGCAAACTGCCTGAAGGACCTGGCGTCCTGAATGACAAGCAACTGCCTGAAACTGAATGGCAGCAAGACGGAGATCCTGGTGGTAGGGAAATCCCCATCGATCTGGTCCTCAGCCTGGTGGCCAAAAACTTTAGATCCCGTCCCCAGCCCCAAAACGGAAGTGAAAAACGTAGGAGTCTGGCTGGACTGTACTCTCTCCTTCGAAACCCAGACAAGGAAAGTTGCAGGCAAGTGTTTCGGAACCCTGAAAACGCTGAGGAAAACCTTGGACATTCTGCCTCATTCCGCTAGGAAAACCCTCGTCCATGCCCTTGTGACATCCCAACTGGATTATGGGAATGTACTTTACCTGGGTGCAACAAAGAAATGTCTACATAGGCTACAGTGCATATAGAACGCAGCAGCCCGCCTAGTTCTGAATCTCCCCAGGAGAGCTTCCTCTCAGAAAGCACTTGAGTCCTTACACTGGTTACCCATAACAAAGAGGATTATCTTTAAAGCCCTGTGTGTCTGCCACCGCACCCTACAAAGGAAAGGCCCGCTCTACCTGAGGGACCTCCTCATTCCTTATAGCCCAGGCCGACATCTCAGATCCACCGGGACGCACCTGGTTAGAGTTCCCAAGATTAGAAAAGCCCGGATGGGCGCACGATCCTTTAGCTTCCTGGCAGCTAAAAATTGGAATACGCTTCCTTTGGCTCTCCGTGCGGAACAGTCAGAGAACCTCTTCCGGAAGAAACTAAAAACTTGGCTTTTTCAAAGATAAGCTCTGCTATGTCTTCGCCACTATTCCGGGCTCCACTTGACCCTCTGTGTACGCCTTTTACCCTTGGTTTTATCTGTTACCAGCCCCAGCGCGGGGACATACCAGCTGGTGTAACCAAGCACTTTATAAGTGTCATAATAAATAAATTAAAACAACTAAGCGGAAATGGCCTTAGTGAAGTTTTTAGATAACACATTTTAATTTGTGCTAAAGATTGGAAAGAACAAGATAAGAGGTTACAAATTGGATGTAACACTCTAACTAATCACAAGGGTTCCATGACGTTTGAAAAGTGTATATTTAATACTTTCAACAATAAATATCGTGTACATCATATTTCTTATTCCTACTGGATATGTCCTCAGTTGCAAGAATAGAGAAGATTTCATGAATTACTTAGAGATTTATAAGTATCATTCAAAGTTCCTTAAACATTTTACAAAACGGAATTGTAAAAATAATCAGATGGCTGAAAGAGAAATGTTGTTTTGTTGGTGACAGGGTTGTAAAAAGTAATTTGAGAACTTTAAACTAGAATGAAACACGGAAACAATGTGAATGTGTGAGGTTGTAAAAAGCTTAACTGTAGCCCAAGGGCATTAGGATGCTTGAAAACAGAGCACTAACATCAGGGAAGAGATAATAACTGAGCAAAAGTGTTAAGTCTTAAGTCCCAGCCAAAATCCATTAAAATTATGTATCCGACACAATAACATTAGGAAGAGTTTCCACAGTGAGGGCGCCAGTACTGAAACAAATGACCCATCATCTACTCTTTCAGAACTGAGGCACAGACAACAAATGCTGCAAGGCAGGGATTGCTTGAGGATATACTTGTTTAACAGGTTCTGCAAAAACAATGAACCAGACCCATAAAATGCTTTATGACAGAAACAGAGCAACTTATATAGGATTCATTTAGAAACTCGGAAGCTGTGCTTGCTGGGCCTCTGACACCCTGTCAAACTTTATAAAGTTGCAAACAAGTGTAAGAAAGCGGATTATTATTTTGGGTGGGTGACTGTTCACCTCATAGAATAACAAAACTTCTTGTCAGGTTGAATGAACCCTCAAAGTCGCTTATTTAATCTAAGCTCAACTCCCTGGTGGCTAAGTCACAGAGCAGGCAGGCTTAATTTGGCGCAATGTATAAAGTTTTTATGCAGTACCAAAACAGCAATAAAGTCAAAACATCAAGCAATAAAAATCTCAAACTGAATTAGAAAACTAGAGTAAACAACAAATATCCAATAAGGTGAACTAGAGATATGAGTTTTCTAAAGTTTTAGGTGAAAAAAGCAATTAAAAGTGACTGTATTCAATAGTTGCGGTAGACCTAGGCAAAATTTGAGGCAGATCGTGATGGAGCACAGTTCGGATACACCAAGTGGATTGGTTCTGGTGAAAATATGTAGGTCAAAAGTTTGAAAAAGTTTCTAAGTCTCACTTCAGAAAGGGACTTAGTCACTTTTGTGAAGAAAATATTGATTTTTTCTAATTCCCAAAGTAGAATGGGACTTTGTAAATTATTTAGAAGAAAAATCTTCCGTGTGTGGAGCATCACTGAAATTGTAGCCACCACCATGGAAACAAAGGCTGGATACCTGAAGTAGGTGATACAGCTAGTGCCCTTGAGATTTCTCACTAAAGATTTTCCAAGTCCCAAAGCAGAATGGAACTTTATCATTTCTTTGGAGGTGTAGAGGTCTCCAAGCATGACAAAGCTGAACTTCAATCCAACACATTGGAAATGCTGGCTGCATACTTTTTCCAGTGGGTCCTACTGAAGCTCTGATGTAAAATTATTCAAAAGTTTACAAACTTTTTTTCTTGTGCCCATACAACCACATAGGCCCGAGGACCTCAGGGGAATGCACTTACAGACTCTCAGGGTGTCATCAAACAGAGTCCAAAAGCAAAGTTCAGTTAACAATTGTAAGCTGGGCACTTCAGGGAAAAGGCCTCGTAAAGCTTGGTGTGTACCTGTAGCTCACAGGAGGTCTGCCAATTGACCCCTGGAGTCTGCTTCTTTGTCCTGATTAGAAGAGGGAGTAGATCTGTCCTTCAGAGATCCTCACAGGTCACAGGCAGCAGGTGGGGGGTAGATCCGTAACCAAAGGGGTAAAACGTCTTAGCCCCTGGCCTATCTATTTTTCAGTATTTGCTCTTTGTCCTTTTGCAAACAGGCAAAAAACACGCAATGTGTCTCGGCAATTCCAAGCTGGCCAAAGTCTTCAGCCCCACTAAGCTTGGGCTCTGAAAGCTGAGGGTCTGTATGGAAGTGCACTATGGAAATTATCATGTCCTCCCATCTGTAGCACTAAAGTCAGTGTGAAGCAGGCACGGGACCCACAACAAAAAAAGAGACAGAATTCTGTTTAGACAAAGCTTGGTCTTTCAGCAGCCAGACAGGGGATACACAGGAATTGTGATCTGGACCTGGTTGATTCCTTTTAAAGGTGCAACAGCATTATATGTGCTTCAGAGAGACCTTCCAGGCATGATTTGCCACTGTTGTTCAAGCAGGAGATGCAGCAGCCCCCACCCTGCATGTCCACCTCAGCTCAGAGGAGTCAGCCCTGCCCTTTCAGGCTGACCTTTCAATCAAAGTGGACTACTGTGTGGGCCATGGAAGGAATTTTACACCTCATTGAAGGCCACATACAGGCTGGGTAGCTGCTTATGCTTCAGGCAGGATAAATGCAACTTTCTAAAAACTACTTCTCCTACATATTTAGTAAAAATCCACCTTCAGTGGGCTTTTAATAAATATTAATAAATAGTCCTTGTAAGAAATTGTATTGTTATTTGGAGAGGGTGACTGCCTATTTCAAGGGATAATCACAAGTCTTGTCATAATGCAATTTTACAATCACTAAATTAACCTGAGCTCAACCTCCTGGTAGCTGTTGCACAGAGCAGAGAGGATTAACCTATGGCAGCATGTAAAATATTTATGGAGCAAAAAAACAGTAATAAATTTAAAGCACCAAGCAACAACAATCCCAAACCGAAATAGAAAACTGGAGTAAAATGTAGTAATCAAAATAGCACAAAAATGAGAAAAACAAATATGCGGAACAAGACATATGATTTTTTAAAGATTTAAATGAAAATAGCACCAAAAAGCACAAAGCTCTAATGGTAGTCAATGATCACGGTAGACCGGGACCTAGGCGATATTTGAGGCCAAACACAATGCAGCCCTGGCAAGATAAAAGCCGGTTAGTCTTGGTGAAAGTCTGGAAATCAAAAAGCTTATGAAGATATAATTTGTGAGATTGATGCAATACAATTATAGTATGTATTGTCTAAAGAGGAGAACCTTCAGTTGTTTTCAGAAAGTAGCGACTGGAGTCAAAGTTCTGAAGTTTGGAGGGGGGAAATTCCAGGCTGTGGGGGCCACACTGACCAAGTATTGGGTTTGAGCAATAGAGGTTCTAAACTTGGGGTTTCGATAAGAAGAGAATTATGACTTCTTAGACCACCAGAGATCCTAAGCATGTCAGGCAGGTAAAATGGAGTGTTATTACAGATGGCCTTGTTGACAAGGCAACAGCTCTCCAATTTGATTCTAGCAGCAATGGATAGCCAATGCAACTCACAAAGTACACATGAAATGTGAACACATTTACCAGCAAAGTGTTTGGGTTTTTGCGGGAATGGGGTTTGTGCTTGGGCCTGGGAAGCCTGTTGTTTTTAATACAAAAGATCATGAACATAATTTCAGGTTTGTTTGATACAGAGAGTTTGCTCTGTGATTTAAATGTAGCCTATATAGGAACAAACAAGGGACATATTTGAGTTTTCCACTCACACACAAGAGGATTTGTTTCGTGCTCCTAAAAAAATATGCAAGTTGCTAGCCCCTGCCAGCTAACTGAAATGTATACATCATTTGTAATGGATAGAGTTCAGAACTATTCAGACTCTAACTAGGAGACCTGGAGGTTTGGTTTGCAGGCACGTTTGGAATGCCTGATGTGATAGGACATCTAGAAACTGTTTTGGGAGGACCTGAGCACAACTCTCATCTTGAGAGCCATCATTGAGCCTGTATCAGGGTGTGTGCAGTAGGCAGCAAAAAAGTACTAAGAAAAAAAGGAAGTCTCAACTAGTAAATCTGCTCTAGACAATGTAGGACCAAGTACTAAAGATATAGGGAAGAGTGCCCATCAAGTAACCAGATTTAAGTAAGGCAGTTAATATGTCACGTTTATAATGAGAGGGGCATCACAAAATAACAAGCAGCAGTCTTTCAATTGTATTGAAGTCTCATGTGACATAAGTAGAATCCTCTTTGTTAAACATGAAAGAAGAAAACGTTTTGTAGAGCCTGGCTACAAAGTATGGCAGTGCAATCAATGAGCAGACACCAAGGTGCACATTCATCATTCAAGGGTGATCTGTGAAGCATACATTGCAACACCCACCAAAAGTACCAATATAGATTTAAATGTGATGCCTTCCTCTATGAATAGCCCTAACGGCTGACAGTGTAATCTTTGTTAATCAGTATCATGGCCTACACAATCAAATATGTTTCTTTTCCTGGAAGAAAACACAAATTAATATTTTTCAACAAATGTGGATTCATTGACTTTAAGAAAAAAATATACATCAAGTTTTTTTGTTCAGTTCTATTTCTATCTTCTTTCGTCCTAACTCGAGCTGGTCGAAGAAAAACAGTTTGTGAACAGATTTTTCATGAAAAGTTATGTTTTTGGATATTTTTACAAATTATATAATAAATTGATATTATAAAATTATGGGGCATATTAGCAAGAAGAGGCGATAATCATCGCTAACCCTGCTTAGCGTGATTTTTTTTATCGCCGGCTATCGCTGGAATATATCGCCACGCTAACGCTGTATTAGCAACGATTAGCGCTATGGCGATGAATATTCCAGCGATAGCGGGAAATGGGCCAACATCGCTGAAAAACCAGCGATGTTGCATGGAGAAAGGAGAACACCTTGCTGATACGATCCTGTGGTCGTATCAGCATAATCCACCCCCCATGTTAGGTATGGCTAACACCTGCTAATTGCAGGTGTTAAATAAATAGCGATGACCCCGGTTAGCGCGACTTTTCACGTCGCTAACTGGGGCCATGGCCACCTTGCTAATAGGCGATAGGCCTGTTAGCGGGTGTTTCCCAGGTTTGTTCAGTCGGGAACGCCCACTTTGCATGTCATTAGCGATAAATATCGCTGACATGCAAAGCGGTAAAAAAACGGGCGCTAATGCCCGCAAACTGTCGTTAACTGCTGTTAGAGACAGTTTGCTGATAGGGCGATATGAATATCGCCGCTTTAGTGGCAAAAAGTGCCGCTAAAGCGGCGATAGTGCCCTTGCTAATATGCCCCTATATGTATTGTTTTTTTTTTCCCTACTTAATTTTCCTTCCGAAGGTCCCTATTAAGCTAGACATTTTCCTCCTCATGACTAGGTGTACTTTTTATGTTTACACAGGATGTATTCCCATCATTTTAACCAAGGGCAGCGCTGAATTGTATTAAATTGCATGTTTTTTTAACATCTGCAGCCCAAGTGTGAGTGGACTACATATATTTGTGGTGACACCATGTGGCCGGAAATAACAATTCCACATGTTATCTGTATTCCCAAATCTAGCTATTATAAATTAATCTCCAGAAAATTAGGCAAATACCCATTGTGGACCTGGTTTTAGTGGGTCTGAATCAGCAAAGTAGTAACACTTTGGGGGTGTGGGGGGAGATTAAGGGTTTCATGTAGTACCTACTCTATGCAGATAGGTAAGTGGGAGTGAGGCTCTGTGTAGGGCAGGTTTTGGTAAGCAGAGGTGTTCAGAGCAACAGAGCATGCAGATGTGTATCTGTGTGCTGTGCTCACCTCGTACTGTAGTATAGTGTCAGGTGAGGCATAATGTGATTTGCTGGCTGGAAAATTGGGTGGAACGGTATCCCACCCCAGGATATCGTTATGCCAAAATTGCAATCAGAGCCTTAGAAGGAATTATTCTACTTGACCACCACAACAACCGGAAATCAGGTTTATGAAGAAGCTCCTATAGCCTGGTGAAAACGATATACATTTAGCACAGCAGCTGCCGTATAGAGACCCTAGGGCATATTCACAAGGACATATCGCCGAGTTATCGCCACCTTAACGCATCAAAAGAGGAGATAGATTTAACGCCCCATTCACAACGGGGGCAAACTGCAGACATCGCCAGTATTTCCGCGATAACTGCCGCAAAATTTATCTCCACGGGTGACACCACCAACTAACCCTAATGAGATGCAGAGTAGGCGTTCCAGTGCAAAAACACACGAAAACACCACTACACCACTTTCACAACGAACTGCCAGATCTGCGATGCGAACCAAAAACAGGCGATAAGCCGCGGTAGCAGCAGGGATTTAACACCTGCCTTCTGCTGGTGTTAAGCAGGACGACTACCTGCATTACAAAAGGGAGCCCAGCACAGAGCCACATCGGAAGACCCACAGATGCCATGGAGCCAATGATCATGCAGCTCCCCCCCGGATCCCTCCCGGACAAACACATACCGTGCACGACACAAGAGCCGCGAAAAGCGCATGATGTCGCACAATGACAAAAACAAACACACATGTGTGGTCAGAAGAACGAGAAACAGTCACTCATCATTGAAGTAACAACCAAAAACTTTATTGAAATACAACACAAAACACCAATGCGGAAGACTCCTGTCGGGTCCGTCCGGGACAATCTTGATGTCACAGCCTGGAAAATAAAGCACAAAATCAGAACGTGTGTCATGCGCACATCAAAGGAGCGAGACACAGAGAAACAGAGAAGGAAAGAAAGGCAGAGAGAGAAAGAGAGAAAAGGAAAGGAAGGGAGAGAGAGAAAAAGAAAGAAAGGGAGAGGGAGAGAGAGAGAGAAGGAAAGAAAGGGAGAGAGAGAGAGAGAAAGAAAGGAAGAGGGAGAGAGAGAGAAAGAAGGAAAGGAAGGGAGAGAGAGAGAGAGAGAGAAGGAAAGGAAGGGAGAGAGAGAGAGAGAGAAGGAAAGGAAGAGGGAGAGAGAGAGAGAGAAGGAAAGGAAGGGAGAGAGAGAGAGAGAAGGAAAGGAAGGGAGAGAGAGAGAAGGAAAGGAAGAGGGAGAGAGAGAGAGAGAGAAGGAAAGGAAGGGAGAGAGAGAGAGAGAGAGGGAGGGACCCTGCCATCCCGCGCACCCAGGCACCACTGCTCACCTGCTGCCACCGGTGTGTCTCCAACCACGTGCCGGTATACACTGCAAGCCACCAGGTCTGCAATCTGTAATCGAGGCCAGAGTCAATCATGGCAGAGTCCATCTCACTGCACATGGCAACAACGCCTGTCCGCCCCTGCACACACATGCAGCCGCACCCTACCCCCTCCCGCCGGCCAGCGCTGGCTGTCCACCCTTGCGCCCCCAGGCCCCACTGCTCACCTGCCGCCAATGGTGTGTCCACCAGTGGGCACACCAGGTGCCCGTGCAAGCTCCAGGCCCCGGTCCCGCCACCATGGCATGCTCCACAACATGCGGACCCGCACCGCGGCCCAGCAGGTCCCACACATGATGCTGAGTCCTGAGGCATCAATGGCAGAGACCACATCACTGCACACGTCATCATCGCAGGCTGCACACCCGCTCAGCAATTTCGGTGCCACTAACCCTGTGCAACCTCAGTCAGCGCCACGTGGTGGTAGGCCCTTGACGGCCGCAAGGACTCGGGTGCCACTAACCCTGTGCAACCCCAGTCAGCGCCACGTGGTGGTAGGCCCGTGACGGCCGCAAGGCCTCAGGTGCCACTAACCCTGTGCGCATCAACTCATGGGCCCTTCATGATTGAGCCCCGTGGAACGTCCGTCACCCAGTCACCTCCGGCAGTAGGGCATGTGATGTTGCCGGCCCCTTAAATTGGCAGGGTCACTTGGCCTGTGACGCCTGTGCCGGATGGGTGTGGTGTGTGTGCAAACCTGCCCTCAGGGAGTGGCCGTGACATGCTGACAACTAGACCAGTGACCTGCAGACCACTAGCGTGTAAACCTGCGACATGTAGCTATGTGGCCCCCCCCCTCGGAGCGTAAGCGGAGTGGTCTGGCCTGGCATACGCCGAACCAGCGCAGGGCTTGCAACAATGACTCGGGGGCTCTGGGCGTGGTTCAGTCCATGTCCGGACAAGGAAGTGACTAATGCGTGTGTCCCTGTTGTAGTGTCTACGGCACCCGGAACGCAATCGGCAATGTAGCACACTGTGACTGGAATCTCACTAGATGAGCATCATTGACGTTAGGGGGAATCACTGACCCTACATTCATCCACACATTCATACTTGAATGATGAACGACATGACACAGCAGTGCGTTTCTGAATGTTTAATGCACATCCAGTGGAGTTTTGCAGCTGGTGCAGTACAGGGCCATGCCAACCCCACTTCACAATATGGGCCCGTGGAGGGCCAGCCAGAGTCCATCGGGGAATGACAAGTACAGCGGAAGAGGAAGAGTACAGTCCGCAGTCTGGTCGCCGTGTCATTGGTCAAGAAACAGGATATGGCAGTCCATGTCGCGGTCCAAGGTGAGTGCATCAGAGTGAATCGGGGGTCAGTGGAAGGTCATGGGGCCATGTGCGGCACTAAGCAGCAACAGGCCAGGTGGCGGAAATGAATGCTAGTGCCTCCTTCTGATCTCAATCCCATCCACGTCCTCGTCCTCGGATGTGTGCTCTGCCTCACCTGTGGGTGTTGCAGTTCCGGCTGCAGCACTGTGTGCCACTGACACATCAGGGGCCGGAGGTGGATTGTCGGCCGCACTGTGTGGCAGTGACACATCAGGTGCCGGAGTGGAAATGTCTGCTGCACTGTGAGGCACTGACACACTAGGGGGCGGAGTTGTGGATGGTGTAGGAGCAGCAGCATTCATCTGCGCCACGCCTTGTGGCAGCAATGGCATGATGAGGATCTGCAGGGCATGGTAGATCCCAGCTACATTTTGCTGATGTGCAGCGGTGGCTGCCATCCTTTCTGCCTCCATCCGCACCATGTCCTCCATGAGCCTCCGCATGTGTGCCAGCTCACGGCTGAGATCGCTGGAGCCACTCTGAGCGGACAGGTGTTCATGTCTCTGAGTCATGACTCCAGCGATGTCAGCCAGGGCTTGTTGGAGACCATGGAGCGGCCTGTGGGTGTCCGTTAGGGACTGGAGGTGGTCCCTGATGGGATTCAGACACCCATGGATGGCGTCAAGTTTGGTAGCCATGAGGTTGAACCCCACCCGCACCTGCTCAGCCATCTCCCTCTGGCCCTCCAACACACGGCGTTGGAATGCCATGTGTTGTTCGTGGGGGTCCTGGGAGACAGCCGGGGTTGTGGGTACCTCCTGCTGGATGGTTTGTGGAGTGGGTGGGGTCTCCTCGATGCAGCTGGGCTGCCCTGATCCTGGAGGTGATTGGCGGATGAGTTCCATGATGTCTTGGAGGGCTTCGGTGTCGATGCTGGGGGTGTCCTCCTCGTCATCAGTGAAGAGTGGCTGGGACTGCTCTGCAGGAGGTGTTGACGGTGCCTCTGCAATGTGAAGGGGAGATGCTGTGTTACATTGTGTCCACATGTATGTAGCCGCATGGTACATGTTCACATTCAGACAGCATGGCAGCAGCAGTCTGTAGATCAGGGCCATGATCCAGAGTCATGGTGGGTGTGCACTGTGCTCTGCTTGATTGTGCATGTGTAAAAGACACACAATTGATGGACGGAATGCAGAACAAATCAAGACATTCACCCCCAGTCAAGAGATCTGGGTTAAATCCATCATTCTTTTGCTCACCATGCCACCCCAGTTTAGACCTGGCCATATGCAAATCAGTCTTGACCCTGTGCCTCATGGGAACAGTCCAGCCCGAACTGCCAAGCCAGGTCCTCCCTGGACCGGAAACAAGCATCCTAGGACCGGTTTCGGGGTTTCACCCCTCTTCAGCCAGGATAGCTTGATTCCAGTGGCACAGTGAGCCCAGGACCCACGTCTGGGCATACCTGGCGCACTTAGGGCGAGAAAGCAAAAGACACACAATTGATGGACGGAATGCAGAACAAATCAAAACATTCACCCCCAGTCAAGAGATCTGGGTTAAATCCATCATTATTTTGCTCACCATGCCACCCCAGTTTAGACCTGGCCAATTGCAAATCAGTCTTGACCCTGTGCCTCATGGGAACAGTCCAGCCCGAACTGCCATGCCAGGTCCTCCCTGGACCGGAAACAAGCATCCTAGGACCGGTTTCGGGGTTTCACCCCTCTTCACTCAGGGTAGCTTGATTCCAGTGGCACAGTGAGCCCAGGACCCACGTCTGAGCATACCTGGCGCACTTAGGGTGAGAAAGCAAAAGACACACAATTGATGGACTGAATGCATGTGTGCCATTGTGGCCATCTCCCCCCGTCCCCCCAGTACCTGGTGGTTACTCACCCTGTTGCTGTTGTGTTGTGTCATGTCGAGCAGTGTCCACTCCCCCAACTCCTGCCACGGTCTCCACACTGATGACTGTCGACACCAGCTCCTCCATGTCATCCAGCTCCAGCTGTGGCGCTGGGCTTCCACCTCCAGTCTGCATTGCTGCCTTCTGGTTGCCTGCGAGTTTCTCCTTGGTTTTCCGCTTGATGTCAATCCATCGCCTCTTGACCTCATCCATTGACCTCTTGTGCTCTCCGATGGCATTCACCTTGTCCACGATGGACCGCCATATTCCATTTTTGGTGCCGAATGACACGTTGGAGGTGACGAACAGTTCTTGATGGTGTTCCATCACCTCCGTGACCAGGATCCTGTTCTCCTGCGGACCGAACCGCCTCTTCCTCTTCTTCTTGTCCTTGCCCTTCCCTGTGCCCGAGGTCCCAGGCTGGTCGTTCGGGGTGCTTGTGGGGTTCCGCTCGTCCTCTGCGCCTGCTCCGGATGCCTCCATGGTGCTTCGGTGTTGGTTATTTTGTGTTTGTGTGTTTTTTCTCCTTTTGTAGTGATTTTCCCGCCTAATGTGTGTGTATTGCAGGCCTGGTGCTGCTTATCGCTGATTTCCTCATCGCGGTTTGGCCCATCGCATGTTTTTTTGCGGTGTGGTTTGGGTTTTTATCACCGTCGCGGGTGTTGTATCGCGGACATTGTCCGCGTTTTCTGGAGACTATTGCATGGTACCGCTGTGTTGTGAATTCCACGTTAACACAGGGTTATTTTCCCGCAATAGACTGCAATGTGTGAAGTTGCGTTAACATTTTCTGGAGATGTTTAGCGCACGTTCTTGTGAATATCCCCCCATAAGTTAAGGATTTGTATTTTTTGAGATGAGAGAACATCTCACACAGACAGCTATGAAGACAGATGTACATACATACATTCAAAGATATTACCAGACAGACACATGACAAGGCAACAACACAGCGAAACAGAAATGCAGAGAACTAGTACAATAGCTAGAGAGACAGACGGACTAAAAGAGAGAACGAGATAGATAGATTCATTGCGCCAATTGAATAGGTCGCCACCTTCCTATGACGAATCACAGCACTCTCAGTTAGGACATTGGTTGACGTCTGTACGAGCTCCTGAAAACAAGTGATTTCGTGGATTGGCAGTTAAAAAGTAAATTTAATTTATCTGCTGATGTATACTTCTAAGCTGTCCTTTGCCACCTCCCAAAAACGAATTGGTCCTCTAATGAGATGTGTCCATAGTATCTTTTTATGGATTCCATGCCTGTCTTGACATGCCTTTCCCTTGCGCCGGCGCTGATTACAACTGCTGTGCGGCATGCACACACCTTAGCGCCGCAGCGCTAGGGTGTGTGCATGAGTTTAGCGTAGGTTTTGTACAGGAAGGGTAGCCTTCCTGTACAAAATACTATACTAGACACAAGGGAAAGCTTTTCCTACTTTGTATGCGTGCTGCAAAGTGCAGCATGCATGCAAAGTCGTAAAAGGAAGGAGAAATGAAAGCATTTCTCCTTCCTTGCGCCTCGTTGAAAAGGGCGCAGTTTCCTCACGCTAAACCCAATCTATTGTTTTTAGTAAATTGGGTTTAGCATAAGAAACCTTGGGTGGTTGCATGAGAACGCCCATGCACCACCCTTGGTACGCCCCCATGTCGCAAAGTAGCGCGAAGCAGCGCAATGCGCTGCTTCGCATTACTTTTACGTTATTTCCAGCGTTAAACAAGTTTAGCCTGGAAAGTAAATTGCAAAAAAAAAAATTGCGTCGTTTTGCGTCACTTTTGTGACGCAAACACTGCGCAAAAGCTTAGTAAATCTCCCCTTGTGTCCATTTATAACATTTTTGGTGACACTGCACAGCGCAAAGTGGTGATAAATCTGGCCCTATGTTTATCTACTTATTTTAATATAAAGCAAATAAATGAAAAGATAGTTCACTTTAATTTCCAACTGAAAAAAAATGTAAGTACATTAAACACACCATATGTGAGCGGTGAAAAAGACCTGCAACGATTATTGTGAATATGGAACCATCTGCTGCTCCACTTAAACAGGAAAAGGAGAAGTGCGGCAACATTTCTATTGATAAGGGCATGATGGCAGATGTTGTCAACTTTTCTGGGACTCAAACTGGTTGTTTACTTTTACCCTACTGTCTGGAGCTGTTTATTTAACTCCACTCCCTCTGATCAGATACTTTTCAGGGACTGAAAAACTGTTTAGGTAATGTTTTTACCCCTTTTCCGGGCATGCATTTATTCATATCATGTTACATTATTAAACTACATACGATCATACACCGGTAAGATATATCAGTGAGGTGTCCTTTATGCCTATAATTATGCCTACTTATGAGGGCTTTCAGTCTGACCTCTTTATCCATTGTTCTGTTGCAGTACAGCAAAAGGCACTTGGTCAATCCATTTCAGCCATTGGCTAATTTCACTGTGAGCGACATCATGTTGCTCTTTCGAAAGGAGAACATTCTCAAAGTAGTTGCCTTCAGTGCCAGGTGCTAATATGGCAATGTGTGCTTGTTATAAATGGGGTTTCTGCTTGGCTAGGGTATGCACCTAAGCCAGGCAGAGCCCACCACTCTAGTCAGGGTAAGGGAGTTACACACCCAAGATAACCCCTGCTCACCCCCTTGGTAGCTTGGCAGAGCAGTCAGGCATATCCCAGAGGCAATGTGTAAAGCATTTGCGCAACACATACATACAACAGTGACACAATAAGCACACCACAATAAAAGACCCCATACAAGGTTATATAAAAATATCCTTTGTATTGTACATAAAGTACTTTAGACCATAATCACATAAATCACTTTGCCACTAGGCAGTAGTCATAACAGCATAGATAGTGCAATAGGGTAAATACTCATAGATTGCACATGTTATAAAACCACCATCCCTGTACTTAATATGCAGATCCTGAAGTAATGCTTGTTATCCTGACAAATGCAAGGCAAAACGACATACATTAGAACCCATCAGGGCATAAGTAAGAAGCAGTTGGGAAATGCACCCCAAGAAAACACATGAATCACCATATTCACATTAGTACCAACAATCTCATCCTAAGGCTATAGGGCACAGTGCTCCTGAGCCTCTACTAGGTATTATGGGGTAAATGGTGGTTCTCAACATAGGGAACAGGCACTCCTACTACACGGTATATGGTAGCTTATAGGTCCAATCAGGTCGGGACCTTCCTCGAGGGTTTTGATCCTGCCTGCTACCACCACAGCAGCCAGGTGCACCCACCAGTTATGTACCACCAGAGGGAGGGGAGGCACAATGCTCAATCCTGCGGGAAGACCTCGCTGGGACACCCTCATGTGAGATACTGCAAAGGCCACTGCGGCCAGCGTGAGGAGCTGCTGCCGAAATCTCTGCAGCTTGCTCTGGCTCTCGGCCAGTGTTGCAGCGTGTCCGGGACTCTTCAGGGCATTCCGGACCACCATTTACTAAAGTTTTCTAGCGGGGCAGACCGTAAATGTGTGACGGCTCCGGGGAAAAAGGCTACCTCCCAGAGCACCTGTCAACTGCCCACTGACCTGTGCATCTTTCTCAAGCGGGCTGGCTCCACCCACTCCATGATGTCAGCGGAGTTCTCTATTCCGCTTTTGGTTTGTGCCTGAAGCAGGCCCTTGGGGTGTCCGGATTGTAATTCCCAGCGGGGACACCTTGCTGGATCTCCCCCCATGTGCCAGAGTGCAAGGGCAGCTGCCCATGACTCTGCAGTGCAGCTGCGAGAGTCCTCGGGCGAAACGTGCTGGGAGACACAGCTGTGAGGGGCGAAGCGCTGCAACTCAGACCGCTACCTCAGCCACCCACAGGAAGTCAGCAATCAGCTGAGTGGAGCCCACTCCTCTCTCTCAGATCACGGATTAGGGGCCCATTTCTTCGGTAAGGGCACAGTGCCCCACAGGCGCTGGCTGGCAGAGGCGGGGAAATAAGCGCCCACCCTCCAGCTACAGGCAGCATGAAGCGCTTCACATGTGCTTCTGTGTTTGCCGGTTTCAGCAGCACAAGCGCTCAACACATGCTAAGAAGGGAAGAAGGACTCACCACATGCTCTTCTTAGGCAAAGGAGGGAGGCACAAGTAGGGAATCACAGGAGAAGTCCACAGCGCTCACCTAGCGCTGAGCTTCTGTGAGAGCACTGGGGGCACGCCTGGCAGGAGGGCAGGCAGTAGACCAGCCCACAGGGTCCTTTTTGGGTAGGTCAGCACCATAAGCCAAGTCCCATGGCAGTTCCTCCTGGCAGCATAACAGCTTTTCCTGGAAAGGTACAGGTTGTATAGCCAGCAGCGTATGGTTACAAGTCCAAGCAGTGTCTCAAAGCATGGGGTCACAGCCCCTGTACTTATATCCCTAAAGGCTTTGTTCTGGGGGCACTTTAAACAACCTTTAGAAGTGCACAACTCCCCCATTCAATCCACAGCCCTGGCTCCAGACACACTACAGGGGGCGTAGACTACTTTGTGAAAGGCAGGCACAACCCTATTCAGGTGCAGGAGACAACTCCTCCCACCACTCTAAATGCAAACCCAGCCTATTCAGCCCACTATGAGTCACACAGGAAAGCCAGGACACACCTCAATCCCCCTTGAGACTGTCTACAGTGAATGCACATCCCCAGCCCCTGTCACTACAAAACCAGACAGTGAATACACAACCAGGCAGGGGACAAAGAGTCATAAGCACAAAGAAATGCCAATTTCTAAAAGTGGCATTTCTAAAATAGTAATAACAAATCTGCTTTCACCAGTAAGCAGGATTTAGTACTACTATTCCAAACATATCAAACATGGCCACGCTACCACTTTCATATCAGAAATTACCACTGAAACACAAATCAGTGAATTCCCAATGCAAACCTAGGAGAGGAGCAGCCTCACAGCAGTGAGAAACCAAATAGGCTGTTTGTCACTACCAGGACATGCCACACAAGAAAAGCACATGTCCTATCTTTTACCTACACAGCACCCTGCCCAAAGGGCTACCTAGGGGCAACCTTAGGGGTGATACCTATATGTAGGAAAAGGGGAGTTTTAGACGTGGCAAACACTTTAAATGCCACGTCACCACAGCAGTAAACTGTGCGTTCAGGCCCTGCAGCAGCAGAGGCCTGAGACAGGTTTGAAAGGCTACTTCGGTGGGTGGCGCAAGCAGCGCTGCAAGCCCACAAGTAGTATTTAATTTACAGGCCCTGGGTGTATGGGATACCACTGTACAAGTGACTTACAGGTCAATTAAATATGCCAAACAGGTGTAGACCAATCTTACCAAGTTTACCAGAGAGAACACATGCACTTTAGCACTGATAAGCAGTGGTAAAGTGCTCAGAGTCATAAAACCAACAAAAAACAGGTCATAAAAAATATAGGAGGAAGGCAAAACGTTTGGGGATAACCATACAAAAAGGGCCAGTTCCAACAGTGCTTTTGTTGTATGAACAAATGATGTTTATCACATTACAGTCTGCCCTATTGGCTTTGCTTCTGAACAAAAACATTTGGTTTTCTGTATGGAATGCATATGGGAGATAAAAAATTCAATGTAACAGACAAGGTGATGATTGAGCATATTTTTCAGATATAAAATAGTCCCTCGTGCATTCCACTTGAAGCACTTCCAGGAAGTCAGAATGAGACATTAAATAGCCAATTGTATGAGGTGAAAGAGTAATACTCCTCTGGGTGAATCCAAAGCTCACTCTATGTATATTTTAGAGAGGGAGGGGAGGGAACGAGACTGCGTGACGTTACAAAACATTAGTTTCTCTAAAAGAACTAAATGGGTTCCAATGGGCAACTCCAAAGTCCAATTTTTGCCAATATAATTAACATAAAAATAATTAATAGATACAATAACACCAGAATCCACCACGGTCTGTAGCCAACAGTCTGCAGATGTAATCAAGGATGCTAATGAAAGCAAAAGCAGCCTTGCTAAGTGGTCAAAACAGAGTATTGGATTTGATGCACCACTACGTGCATTATTTGCTCGAAATGTATGTTAGACATGGGTGCTTAGTGCAACTGAGCAATAAACTATTTTTCAGGCCATAGCAAAGACACCCTGTGTTATTGATGTGTATTATTTAGGCCACATAGAGCATTAAAGAATGTTGGAGTAAATATGTATCTAGAAGAGCCACAAGCTTGGCATTCCTTAAACATTAATTAGCCTCTCAGTGAAGCAAAAGCAAACAAAAAACAGTGGACCCTAGCAGAGGAGTAGTAGTAATAGTAGTAAATGAGTCTTTAGAAACGTAAGTGCTCATTGGCTCATCCATACTCTTATCTTAGATATTTTTATCACAGTATCTTCATGAATGAGATAGATCTTAAATTTGAAAAAAAAAATTTATATAATAGTTTCCTGGGTATGATTACACTGTTTAGTAAGGAAGGCATCATTAAATCATACAAACTGCAAACATGTTTAACATAGTGTATTTCCCCTTGTAAGTTAGGTTGCTATAATATAAAGTATGAGTTCAATACTTGGCAAAGTCATCAGTAGCATATGATACCCTCCATGAGCATACACATGAACATTTAAACATTTTAGGTTGCAATACCTGTATTGTAGACAAGAAAACAGGGTGTTGTGCACTAGCTTAATTTCCACAAAATGTCAGTGTCCTATGTAACTACTTGCATTGTTCTTTTAGGTGTGTCATATTGTTAATAGTAGACATTCATTCTATGGTCTGTTAAGGCTAAAGGGAATATAGCATTGACATCTGTGCTGGTACTGTGCATGAATCGCAAGTCTTGAGTTTAACCTTTATAGTAAATTAGAACTGTTATCTGTTGAAACAAACCAAACTACCTAGAAGGTAAGCTGCAGCTGGTGAGTCCTCTTGTTTTACCTAGGCAGTAAGTGTGAAAAGCTGGCTTCGTATATGGTGTACACTTATGTAAGTGGGCACCTTGCACCAATCCAGACAACCCTTATGGGGATTTTAGTGGTCTTAGACAACCTTAGAAAGCTCTCTAAGTGGTAGCTGTGGAGAGTAGCCTTCAGGCTTTGTCCAGAAGTAGTGTAAAGCAGCTTGTTTTACCAGAACATAATCTTATTGATATAGATTAAGTGAAAAAGAACCACACAGTGTATTTATAAAAATATGTATTTATTATAAGACACTCACTAACAGATACAGATATCTCCTAGCCGGAGATATACACAATGCACACAATACTTTTCAATAGAAACAGGTAAGTAGCACGAAATACATAGTGGTCACCAGGGGAGACCAAACCATATACTAAAATAGTGGTATGAGAACCATGACTCGAGTCAAGACTATACCCAGCAGACATAGAAGGGCCGGGGACCCAAGGAACCACCCGAGGTAAGTAACCAGGAGCCACACGTAGGCCGTGTGCAGAGTGGGAACACGACTGCGGGGTCAATACAAGTCAATGGGTAAGTCGTGGTTGCAATTTTAAAGAAGAAGGACCCTTTCCAGTGGACCCTGAAGAAACCCCGTGGAAGACAGAAGGTTGGAGAGCCACCCCACCCGTGGATACCATATGAACTGGGATACCTACACCAGGGAAGCAAGGTGCACAGGTGTGAAGTGGCGTCGGAAACCGCCGTCGAACTCAATGGGGGACGTCAGGAAGATGCCGCTGCTGGAGAAGGTGAAAGTGTCCGGTGGAACCCAAAGTTGGATTCATTTTAGAAGTACCTGCAAGCAGAGGGGACAGAGTCTATGCCACTTGGAAGTGACCAGGAGACCCGGAAGACAAATGCCCACCGAAGTCAGGTGTTGCAGGAGAGATGACGGTGACCTTGGAGCTGCAGCTGTGAGGACCAGGTGATGCTATGGAAGACCAGGAGCCATTCACGAGCTGCCCCACATAGGATGTCGAGAGTTAAGAGGTCGTTGTCCGTCGGGAGACCTAACAAGCCTTGGCAACTGCAAACAATGTGGAAATCGAACAAGGCGCAGTGTCGGGACCAGCAAAGTCCAGGTGACTCACCACAAGCACAGGAATCAGGGAGGGCCCTAAGCAATCATGGGAGCCCACAGAAATAAAAGGAGACCCTCAAGAGGACCCACAGGCCGGAGGCACTGGAGTTGCGAGAGGACTTCGAGCAGCTCACCAAAGATGCAAGTCCACGATGCAAGTGATGTGGTGAGGACAAAGATCTTGGTCACAGAATATGCTTGAGGTTGGGGCTACTAGGAGCCCATAGATCTTGGTGGAAGGAAGCCAACAATCCTTTGCAACTGCAAGTCAACACGGTGCACAGGGGTTCGGTTCCTGCAGCTCCGACAAGGGATACTGGCCTCAAACTTGGTGAGAGGACAGGGCAGGCCTCGAAGGATGTGAAGAACCACCACCTGTATTGCTTAGCCTTTCGGAGTCCGTGGGAGCTCAGGATCAGCAGACTGGTCAGCTTAGTTGTGGTACCTGCAGATGCAGGGAAGTGACTCCTTCACTTCAAGGGAGATTCCTTCAAGTGTCTTGGATGTTCACAGGCTTTGGAAGGTGCCTGAATGGAGCGCAGGCACAGACGGAGCAGCAGACGAGCAGGGCGACGAGATCAGGAGCAGCAGGAGTCTTCCCAGTTGCTGCCTAGATGCCCAGAGCAAAGTCCAGCGAATTCCAGAGTGCCCAGATGGTCGAAGTAGAAGTGGTGTCTCAAAATTAATCTTGTCCCATGATGGATCTAGGGACCCACCCTCAGGTAAGACCTTTAGTACCCTAAAGAAAGGGTTGGGACGATTCAGAGTTCCCTCCCAGGGGAGGGGTCGGACAGTGGGGAGGATACTCCCATGTCCTTTGTCCAGTTTTGCGCCAGAGTGGGAGCCAACGGCTCCATAAGCTGGTTTGAACTGGACTATGCAAGGCGGGCACCAAATGTGCCCTACAAGCAGACTGAGTGGCACTGGCAAGCGCTCCCACCCGGCCCAAATACACTAAACCCTGTCTGGGAGGTGGTCACACCTCCCTATGACAGGATAGCTATTGTTCTGCCTTCCCCTGCTCGAGAATGGCTCAGCAGCAGGAGGGCAGAATTGTGTCTCTGGTCGGCAGCATCCATGTTGTGCTGTCGGGGTCTAGAAGACTGGTACCGGGAGCACTGAGAGCCTCCCGGAGGAGCTTTACAGTGCATGGAATCATACCTATGATTCCAACATGTTTGATACAAAACACGATAGGGTTCATTACAGCCAGTTTAGAGATGGTCATCGCGTAATGACGCATGGCCACTCTATATATCGTAATGGCTGATGCACTTACAGCCCGGGAGAACAGACTCCGAAGGCTGTAGGGGCATCCTGCTCATGCAGAGGCACCCTCACACTTAGAACCAAGCACCCTGCCTTCAGGATTGAAAGGCCTGCTTTAGGGGTGACTTATAGGTTTTAAGTGCAGTGACCTTAGATATAGGTAAACCTATATATTTCATAAGTGGTGCTAGCACCAGCTTACACAGGCTGCAATGGGAGGCCTGTAGTTACAGTTTGAGTGGTCCCTCATGGGTGGCATAATACATGCTTCAGGCCTTGGGGGACCCGTGGTGTACCTATGCCATGGGTACCTCAGTACCATATACTAGGGACTGACAAGGATACACTAGTGTCCAATCTGGGATGTACCTAAGTACTTACCATACCAATATAGGGGAGAAAGCACCGAGATTGGGGTCCTGATTAGCAGGATCCCAGTCAGACTAGTCAGAAACAGCATAGCACCAGGCAAAAAGTGGGGGTAACCATAAAAGCATATCCTACTTTCCTACAGTAAGGGCCTCATTTATGAGGAATTGGTGTAGGGCAGCGCCGCAAGTCTTCTTGGTGTGCTGCGCTACACCAATGTGAAAGGGCAGAAATAGGGTGCATTCCTGTCCGTTCCGCCTGCGCAGGTGCACAATTTGCCTCCTAGCGTCAACATAGGCACCCTTGCACAATGGTGCAAGGGTGCCTCCATTGCTGGCAGAATTGTTTTTGTGCGGGATGGGGCACCTTCCTGCACAGAAATAATCCTGAGAGGCCTTTGACTCTTTCTATGTGTGCTGCTAATGCAGCACACATGGAAAGAGGAAAATCTTTGGAGAAAAACAAATAATTCTCATCGTTACGCCTGCTGTGGGGAGGCATAAGGTTTTGGCACTGCCCCAGGTTTACGTGATTAAGTCATTCTGGGGCAGCGTCAAAATCCATGGGTGTTCCAATGCCCATGGAATGCCTCCTTGATGCAGAGTAAGGCAAGGCAGCGACTTGCACTGCTTTGTCTTACTCCATATCTACGAGGCCATGCAACACCATGTAGAGTGGCTTTGCGTCAACTCATAGATATGATTTAAAGTCTTGCGCTGCTGGAGCTTCAAGAAAAGTGACACTCCTTCAGCCAAAGCCTCTAATAAACCCCCCAATTTACATAGAATCATCACATGTGGTGTGGTGTGTGATTAAGTTAACAACCATTTGCTAAACCGTTGTCGAAAACTGCACAGAACTCGGGCTGACATATGACTGGGTTATATAATACAGTGAATTTATGATGAAGGACTTATCCTCATAAGGGTGGCAAAAGAAGACATGAATTCTGAGCTCATTATTGGCTGTTTTGCTATAGATTAAAAAGAGTCGGTCAAAAACCGAATGATGTAAAATACCAAGAGTACACCTGAGAAACCAAATGCAATGTTACCAACCTGTGTCTCATATACTTAAGCATATACAAAAGTAATAGCTATCCAAACATAGGGGGTCATTATGATGTTGGGCGGATCGCCACCGCCCGACCGGTGGTGGCGATCCGCCCGCCATTTTCGTCCGCCTGCCTAACATTTCCCCCCCGCCATATTACGATGGCGGTGGGGACCCAGGCGGATGGAAAGACCGTCCGCCAGTTTTCCGCCAGTAGGCAATCCGCCCGATTGCCTACCGGGCGGAAAAGGCCTGCAATATGGTGGCGGTGCCCTGCAGGCACCGCCATCCATATTACGATGATGGCGGTCTCATGCCTTTCCATGGCAGAGACTCCGCCATGGAAAGGCATGCGGAGAATGCCTTTGGGGGCCCGTTGCGGGCCCGCAAGTGGTTGGGGGGGTGGGTGGCTGCACTTGGGGGGTACCCATGGTACCCCCCGACATTTGCATGCACAAGGTGGCAGGCACCGCGCGGTGCCTGTCACGTTGTGCATGCAAATGCACAACATGCCCTTTTAACATTGTGGCGGGTGCTGAATACAGCACCGCCCGCCACAATGTTAAATATACAGGATGCGACCGCCATGGTGGCGGTCGCATCCTAATAGGCACAGCGAGACCGCCGCATCTCTGGTGGTCGGTCCGGTTCACCGTTACGGTGGCGGGCGGACATTGTCCGCCCGCCACTGATGCCATTGATGCCCATAGTTTTGTAGTGTGTGGAAAGTCCTAGAAGCTGCACCTACATTTTCACTTTCCTACTATGTTGATTGCAACCGCCGTTTTTCTCTACTAGTCAGAATTAATTCAAGATCAGCTATCTTTGTCATAAACATCCACACATGAAGCTGGTATTGCCTTGGGAAGGTTGTTAATATATTTGTGACTATGGTAAGTCAAGTCTTGAACCATGAAAAACTAAGCCTGAAGCAACTTCCACCAGAATTGAAAAAACTGTGGTTTGTTCTGAAACCGGAACTGTTTTACAGCAAATACATTTTTGTCACCACAATGTGCCTGCCTCAATAAATGTACAACATTTGGATCCTTAAACACTCTAATAGCCTTTCCCATTCACCATTCATCATTAGCTCACTAACTTGCTGTGTTTTCTCTGATCCCCTCGAAAACCATTGGTTACACTTATTCCCCTTTGACACAAACATTTGTGACATGGTAAGGAGACTTCCATTTAAACATGTAACTACCAGCATAACTGTGGGCTCACTATCTAGTGATTTTGCGATAAACAGCAATAGTTTTCTGTTGGGCTTGGACCTCTCTGTAGAATCATCCCCAAACGTTTTGCCTTCGCCCCTCTGTTTTCTGAACCAGATTTGTCGGCTTTTAGGACTCTGCACACTTTACCACTGCTAACCAGTATTAAAGTGTTTGTGCTCTCTCCTTTAAACATGGTCAAATTGGCTTACACCCAATTCGCACATTTTTAGGTTGAGCATGCGCTGCCTTCAAGACATGTTGTGTCTGTTCTGTGGGTTTTTGGCACACCCATCATAGCCATATGATTTTTATTGTGCCATTCATAAATGCTGCCTTTTTATTGGTGCATTCATTGTAATTGTCCCTCCTGTGGGTGCTTGGTTCCCTCCCAGGAGATTTCACTCATTGTTCTTTTGTGTCGGCTGTCACAACGTGTTCATGGATCCTCCTGGTCGGCCATCGCTTCACAGATTCATGTTTGTTGAGTCCACATGGCTTTTATTTTAACAGCACAGCATCCATTTGCATCCTTCGAGTTGGACTCTTCACTTCTATGTTTACTAAAAAGAACCGTGGCGATATGACCATCCGTGTCCTTATTTCAAAGAGGGGGAACATTCAGGCCCTTTTCTACTGGCGAATCACCAAGGCAGAATGGGTTAAAAAAACGCATTCCAGTGCGTGTTACCGCATAAGTTTCTGCTTTTACTCGTGCTTCTGTGATTACAAATATATATATATATAATAATCACTAGAAGTTGTTGGGTCTTCCCTGTGTTGTGGTGATTACCATTAGTTGGGGATGGCATTGTGCAGTAATTTGCGATAAAGTGCTGCATCACTAAATACTTTTTTGTTTTATTTTGTTGCTTAACACGGTTCCTCCTGGTCAGCAATCAAAACGTGTTATCAAGGCAGTTTGGCTTTTCCAGGGGCTGACTGCCGAGGAGCTGGGGGTGGTCACCATGCAGGTATGTCTGGCTGCGGCCGGGAGGGAACAATGAACCAGGCATGGATGAGCAGCCCCGCCGCACTCAGTATCCCACTCTTGCCCCGCTTGTATGCTGTGGTGGACTGTGGCACTTGGTATACCAGCTCGTGCCTTACACATTTGCCCATGCCTAAAACACAGCACTGTGCATGCCTTCGCTTTCCCTCTCAGATCTCTGGACTTGTTGCATAAAGTGGGGTGCAGCAGCCATTTCACCAACTATCCAGCACTTTAAGTTCTGTTTTCTCTTTGGTGCATTCTTCTACAGTCCTGTACTTTATGCTGTCCTGCACACAGCTTGCCGCATTCCAACACTTCATTCCACCGTGGGCCAAGTCCTCTTGCACTAGTGACCTGCCACTTCAAAGTTCTCAAGTGCCGAGAAGTGTGCGTGACATCCCTGCATGCTTTCAGGGCCTAGTTGATCTATTAATGGTGCTTTTTGGAAAAATTATTGAGTGTACCATCTTGCTATGGTCAGGACGGGCGGCTAGTCCTTTAACACTTGGGTCTATGTGAGTTGGGGCTGTTTTGTGTTAAACACGTATGTAGACACTTGCGGTGCAACAGCTTTTTGTGGATTTCAATCAGGGAGATGCATAATAAGTGGTTGTGTTTAGGAGTAGGATCGGGTCGGTAACCTTGTTCAAACTGGATTTTATAATTATAGCAGACTTTATTGAGATCCGGACACATCCAGTTGGTAGTGTGAATGAAAGACGATTTATTACCCTAGCAGCGCCATACCCCCCCACCTCTGTTTTGTTTTTTGATTTAATTACTGTCGCATTCTGCATATAAACAGCCCTTATTTCACAGGCTAATTTTCATTTGGTGTTCAAGCTTCCCTAAACATTGGCCTTTAAGATGATGTTCAGAGGTTAGTTTTTCATGCAGTGTGTGGATTGCAAGCTATATAGTAACCATGGTATGTTCCTTTAATAAATGAACAGTTTGTGAATGACTGTAGATGCCAGCCAGAGTCACTAAAAAGGATTTTGGTTTAATTACTCAGTGCGTGAATAGCATCCCCATTTTCCTGCAGTTTTATGTACTCATTCCATTTGTTTTGGCAATGTTTAGGAGCATTTTAAAGATAATGGCTTGTGAAGAGCAGAGATATGTGATGAAGAGCGCCCCGCCCACCCCCACCAACTTCCGCAGTCCCAGAGATCAACTGGCATTTAGGTGTAAATGTGGCTAGCAGGAGCCTGACCAAACTAGCTGCTGATGCCCCATAGAATAGGCCTAGCACCTCGCTGAAACCAGGCAAGCCCAGCAGCATATTGGGACTGGAGTGAGGATGGCAGATGACCATATGTTCTCTTCGACACCACTTGTCACCACCCCAGCTCTCTGTTTCATGTTTGCTGTGCTTACAATACATGTTTGTAAATTATCAAAAGAGAATGAATCACTTGTCCTGTTATTAACCAGGGTCTTAGGGTCTATCCGTCTTTAAAAACCCTCATTCATGTAGAAGCCGATGGTGCGGTGTATCTTGATTGTCCGCAAGCATTATCACGTGAAAAGCATCATCATCGGGTCTTAACGTATGCTTTCCTCCACCTGGAAGGAGATCACGGGTATTCGCAGTAGTGATCAGTGATTGTGAAAATGAGAGTGAAGTGAGTCTAAAAATACCTCCATCTGATCAAGTTGCCTTTTATTATGTTGATGATGGGGTACGGTTAAAAAATATGAGGCGGTGCGTAAATAGAAGTGTCACTGTTCTATTGCACCTGTAAAAAAGTGCGATTGGTCGACATGTTTCAGCCCTCTGGTGCCCTGTCAGGTCGTTGGGCTTTCTTCAGGACCGTGTGGTTACACACTTCTTTATAGTGCGCGTAGGTAAGTAGTTCACTTACCCTTCCTATTGCGTTTGCTAGTTAGCACTGTGACTTGTTATAGGTGATTGTACCTGTAACTAGAGAAAAGACCAAAAAAAAGACCAAAAGAACCATAGGAACAAGCCCAATTTGCAGGAGTCAATCCTAGTCTTGCAGTCTATGATGCTCAAACGTTCTGAGTGTCACAATATTGTGTGCTTTAATGCTCCGAGAAAACATACTAGATTACTAAATATACACATCTAAATTTTGGTTCATGCTTGTGCGTTGCTGTGCTTAATTTGAAACCTTTGTTATTAGGCTATACTTCTTAAGCGCTACTGAGTGGCTTGCATAGAGCGCTCGTAATTGTGTCAAAATAATGATCTGGTTCGTGGAAATCATGGTTGTTAAATTCATGCTCAGCTGGATAAATGTAGCTATAACGTATCTCTATTTTAGCACGTGCGGTGCTTCGTGCGTTCGATTATTGTTACATGTCTGCGGGCATCGTTTGTTAGTCCAGACAAGAAATAATCTCTCCTAAATTTTAAAAGAGGTGCGGCATTTGTTGTTATATTAAGGCCGCGTGTCTTTCGGTTGCTCGCTTTTTTTTGTGTGGCGGTAACGTAATATGGCTAATCTTACGTGCTGTGTCTGCTTTAAAAAATCAACATGCATTCAGATGCTTTTATATTCATTACCTTATTTTCACGGCAAGAAGCTCCATCGGCGGACTGGCGGGCTGAGACTGTCTCTACTAGAAGGGTGAGAGTGCGGTCAAAGATTAAGCAATGGAATGGAGATTTTGATAGTCACTGAGCGCGTTCTACCCGCTCATGCGGGGACCTACCTTAAGACGTCTTATTCGCAACTTGTGCTGGCTCCAACTGCCATTTCCCGGTGACGCGGGCCGGTAGAGGAGTCTTTTTCTAGTGCTCACTTCGGAATCAGAATGGTAGAAAGACTATGAATTTCTCCTATGTTTATTTTGCCAATACTGTGTGTGTTTCTTCTCATAATGGGATTACTAATAATGTTCTATATTGTAGTGGGGGATTCCTCGTTGTCGGCACTCGTGAAGGAAAATTATGCGCTTTGGTATAAGTTGATGTAATTCTAGTGCTTTTCTTATTTTGCATAGATGATCGTCATGTGGTTGTGATGACGTGATCCTCATATGTAATCTCAGCGGGTAGGACAAGAGTAATGAGCTTGGTAGAAAGACTTCCATGTTGTTTCAAAAAAAGGGGGGGTGGGGTTTCATTTCAGAGTCTTGTGTATTCTCATTTTGTCCTTTTGGGAGACTCATATGTTTATTCGGTGAGGACATGTTGTTCCCTTATGGGATGGTGCATGGTTTTGGTACCAGAGTTTGATTGGCATCATCGTGGGATTGAGTGCCAAGGTATATTATCATTCAGCCACTCATCATAGGTTTTCAGACGATAGACCCATCTCTGTTCTTTTTTTAATAGGATGCATTCCACATTCTCATTTCTTGTTGTTAGGGTTTCCAAAACCACCCAATTTATTTTTTCAGTCGTGTGTTTTTGCTTTATAAAGTGAGTGCTCATTTTTGTTGTCATTTTCTTTCATTTGATGTTGCTCCTGTGTTCTACGATCCTCTGCTTTATTTTACGGCAGGTCAGGCATATGTATTTAAGGCCGCAGGGACATGTGATCATGTAGATCACATGGGTCGTATTGCAGTTCGTGTGATTTCTTAATGTCCATTTGAAATCTGGTTTGAGTTATAGGGTTTTTGTTATTTTGGTTAGATTGCAGACGGAGCAGGATCCACAGTGGTAATGGCCAGTAATGGGTGCTAAGTTCCATGTGTCTGTTAGTGTTTCTGTTCTCACAGTTTTCATCTGGGGTCTTGTGTGGACCAGCAGGTCGCGGATATTTTTCGATATTTTATTCGCGAATCTTGGCTTGGGCCATTTTAAGGTCCCTGATGTGAGGATACGACAGTTCTTATTCACAATTTTTTTGTCTGTGTTGGATTCTGTGTTTAACGTAGTGACGCAGGTGAGTATGTCTTCATTTTGGCTTCTTGGTGGGGTTTCTAAGAGGTTGTCTCTATTTTGGTTTCTTGCTCTCTTTTGGCATTTCTTGATTACTCTCTCTGGGTAGTTTTGCGCTTTGAGTTTTATACTCAGGTCTTTTGCTTGTTTTTTGTAGTCCTGAATTTTGCTGCAGTTGCGCCTTATAAGCGAAAATTGGCTATATGGTAAGTTTTCTCATAGAGGGCGCGGATGAAAGCTGTTGAAAGAGAGAAGACTGTTTTTGGCTGTTGGTTTGTAAAAGGTTTTTGTGTTGATGTTATTGTTTTCGATGTATATTGTGATATCCAGAAAGTCTAGTTGATATTCATCTGCTGTGTATGTAAATTGGAGGAATTCACCTCTGGTGTTGATCCATGTGTGGAATTCTGGTAGACTGTCTGGGGTGTCGTTCCAGATCATGATGACATTGTCGATGTAGCGTTTCCAGAAAAGTATTTTGGTTCTGTAGGGATTTGTATCATTGAGGATATGTTTGGTTTCAAAATCACTGACATAAAGTCCTGCTATACTGGGGGAAAATGTACTACCCATGGAAGTTCCATGGGTTTACAGAAAGAGGGTGCCGTTATATTAAAAAAAGTTCTCTGTAAGAGCTAGACGGCACCATTCCAGTACAAAGTGTCTCAGGGTGTTATGCTCCCACTCTTGGGCGAACAAGATGTCCTCAGTGGTTTGTAGTGTCCTCTGTTGCCGTAGACTTGTGTAAAGGCTTTCCACATCTAATCCTAATAGGCACATTGTCTCTTCCTCAAAAGTCAGGTCTTTTATTTGGTTAAGCAGGTCTCTTGTGTCTTTCAGGTATGTTGGTGTTTTTTGGACCAAAGGTCTTAAATAGTGGTCCACAAATTGAGATAGTGGCTCGAGTATAGAGCCTATGCCCGATACTATCAGTCGTCTGGGTAGGGGAGTTCTGTTCTTGTGTATTTTCGGAAGTGAGTAAAAGAAGGCAGTTTTTGGTGTCTTGGGGGCCGATTACGATGGCAGTCGGAAAATAATTCCGCCCGCCGTGGCAATGGGAAAAGACCGCCCGCATGGCCTGCGGCACCACCGCCGATCACATTACGATGCACTGCCGGAAAAATCAAACCGCCGCGGTCGGATCCCAAGAAACACCGCCGGGCACGTGCAGAAAAGGCGAAATACCCTCCACGGCGGTCGGATTCACTGCAGAAAGCTCACAAACCGCCGATACACAAGCGGAATTTTCACGAGTGCAATTATGATCTTACTGCGGTGCCTGCGGTACGACCGCTTGTTTCCGACCGCCGCGATTGTCAGCAATGATGAATGGGAGAGCTGGAGGAATGACCATTGCAGTCCGACCGCGGTGTTCGCGCGGAAATAGTAATGGCGGTCGAAAGCAACTACACCACAAAACTACCAAATGTGGCTGTGTATCTGGCTCAGCCAATAAAAACAGCTAACACACCCCATTGACACATGCCCCTGGCAAATAAAAACTACAAATCCCAGCTCAACACAGACAACACACCTGACAAGAATACTCAGTTTGGACCCACCCACATAGTAGAGCATAAAGCCAGCCCCTGCATGACCACAATTCTTTGCACAACTCCAGAAATGAAGGGCCCAACAATATCACACAAAGGATAGGCAACCCTGCACACATCACACCATCACAAACACACACACACCACACACATCACCACCACCACCACCACCTTCACACCTGCACTCTTAACCACTCAGCACATCACACACCATGGCACAGAAGATGCCCAAATTCACTGATGGTGAGTTGTCAGTCCTGGTGGATGAGATTATAAGAGTTGAGCCATATATTTTAGGAAGCAGGGTCCAACAGACCCCATCAGCCAGGCAAAATCAAATGTGGCAAAGGATAGTTGACAGAGTCAATGCTGTAGGGCAAGTTCCACGCAACAGGAAGGAGATCAGGAAGAGGTGGACTGACCTCAAGAGCAAGGTCAAGGAGAAGAACAGCAAGAACCACGAGCTGGCGAACCGGACTGGCAGTGGCCCTCCCATTCCACCAAGAACATTCAACGCATGGGAGGAGAAGGTGCTTGGCATACTGCACCCAGAGAGTTGCACTGGAATTGAGGGGGAATGGAGGCTGGTAAGTACCAACAAAAGTCTGCCATAACACTGCTATGTAGTAGCTTGCACAACTAAAAAGCAACACCTCCTAGGCCCAAATGTACTCATGTCCACCACACTCCCCCAAACATGTCTCACAGATCCCACAATAACTCCCTCTCATTCACCACAAAGGTACATAACAATATTTACATGGGGGCACATGTACAGGCAGCCAGCACTACAACTCACAACAGGCCCCCTTGTCCCACAGCTGAGCAGGATGGAGCATTCCCCACACCCCAAGCATGGGCCAGCCATTTCCCTCCAATGTGTAACCTTATAGGTAGGTAGCCATCTCAACAGGGAGGGGTCTTTGTGGCTGTGAAGTCTGCACTACAACTCCCAACAGGCCCCCTTGTCCCACAGCTCAGCAGGATGGAGCATTCCCCACACCCACAAGCATGGGGCAGCCATTTCCCTCCAATGTGTAACTTTACAGGTAGGTAGCCATCTCAACAGGGAGGGGTCTTTGTGGCTGGGAAGTCTGCACTACAACTCCCAACAGGCCCCCTTGTCCCACAGCTGAGCAGGATGGAGCATTCCCCACACCCCCAAGCATGGGCCAGCCATTTCCCTCCAATGTGTAACCTTACAGGTAGGTAGCCATCTCAACAGGGAGGGGTCTTTGTGGCTGTGAAGTCTGCACTACAACTCCCAACAGGCCCCCTTGTCCCACAGCTCAGCAGGATGGAGCATTCCCCACACCCACAAGCATGGGGCAGCTATCGCATTGCTCTCCCAAAACTTACACGTAGGTAGTGACTGCATGCACACCATCATCCTTTTCTAAATGCATGTAGCCACATAACTACATCAGCACTAACATGTCAGCCAACTTGGCATAGTTTGAAATGCCACATCCAGTGTGCAGACATCTAAGTGCACGTAACTGTCACATATTCTGAACTCATACTCACCAAGTCACAAGTGAAACAAATGCATCCCATAATCATGCACAGCAGAGAATGCAATGTGGAAGTGCCATGGTGTCTGAGCATGAAGGCCCATCTCAACACCAAACATGCATGGTCTACATGAAAATAAAGGAAAGTACACGTGATTCCAAAGCTATGTATAACATGACAATGGTTCCTTCTAGCTCTGTTGAAATAGATAACATGAACAGCTAAATGAAAAGACGCACAACAGAAAGTTGATGTCACGCAATTAGGCAGATGAGGACATGTCCGTGTAGTTACACTATCTGTACACTGCACCAAGTTTCAATTCACAACGGACACCATGAACTACTAAGGTATGTACCTCAACGTCATGTCATGGTGCACAGTATATAGCAGGCATACAAAGTCATTGTATTGTAAAGTGTATGTTGTATCAAATGTCTCAAACAATTGTCTAACATCAAGCTTGTTGCGTGCAACTCAATTACCATATGACCTCTGTTCAACAGGAGATCAACAACTAACTGCAGAGGATGACACCAACATGCGGAGCCAGTCTCCCCCCCTGGAACGTGGACTCTCGGATGCAGATTCCCCAACATTCTCGGATGAGGATTCTCAAGCTGGCCCCTCTGGTGTGGCAGGGACTAACATGTCTCAAGCCCTCATTGTCCCCACCACCACTACCACCACCATGGCAAGAACAACTGTGCTGCCCCCATCCACTACGAGCTGTGTGGCCTCCACCACCACCACCACCACGGCAAGAACAACTGTGCTGCCCCCATCCACTACGAGCTGTGTGGCCTCCACCACCACGGCAAGAACAACTGTGCTGCCCCCTGCCACTACGACCTGTGTGGCCTCCACCACCACCACGGCAAGAACAACTGTGCTGCCCCCTGCCACTATGACCTGTGTGGCCTCCACCACCACCATCACCACCATCACCACTGCTGCCTGCAACACACGCCTTGCCACGGTGGTTACCAACACCACCACACAATCACAGCATGCCAGGGAGAGTGTGCCAGTGCGTCGGGGGACTATGCCACAGGTCCGTGTCAGGAGGGCAGGTGGGAGTACAACTGGGGCAGAGACACAGGAGGACAATGACCCTGAATCCCTGGCCACCATTGCAAGAGTCCTTGGTGCCTACCAAGAGAACCATGGAGTAATGGGCCAGCTTGCTGAAGACATGCATGAGATCCGCCTGCTGCAGCAGTCCATGGACACACGGATGGGCCAACTTGTCAACCTTGTTGGCCAGCTAGTGGGTGTTCTGAGGGACAGACTCCCAGCACCAAGTGCAGCTCCACCCCCCTCCAGTGGATTGCCTGCTGTGCAGCCCACCATTCCAGCTGCAGCCACAGAGAGGGGTGTGCAGGAGGAGAGTGAGTTCTCAGATACCACTGACCCTGCAGCAGATGCCCCCCCTCCCAAACGCACCAGGGGCCATCCGAGAATCCACAGGGGAGGATTTGGTGGCAGGCCACCATACCAACGTCACTCACAGAGCCAGCCATGATGGTATCTTGTTGTTCCCCTTTGCATTGACTATGTTGACTATCCTTGCCCACATTGCCATGTTGATGGCCTGAGTCTGTTGGACTGTGTGACTTCAGCTTTGTGGTGACTACACTATTTGTCTCAACTACCATGACTGACAACTCATTTATTCACTGTTCACATTTATGTACATATTCCCTTCACTTGCACAAAAACTAATTTTAAATAAACACTCTTCACATACCTATGTCTGTGTGAGCTACATGTTTATTCCAGTATGTACAATGACAAATCAGATTTCAATGTTCCAACAGCTCTGAAGCAGAGGAGGCATTGAGAGGGTGAATGAACCTAGAAAGACACAAGAGAATGACATGTACTTATCAGGTGACGCCTTTACAGCAGAAACACAACACTAGGCATCAAGGTACAAAAACAAGCACCCATAGCAATGGTCAACAACCTCAACATACACATGATGTACCTGGATACAAATACCCTGTGCCACACACATCATCCCTTATCACACACACAACAACAGCCAGCAGTTAAAATTCTCTATGCCTTGATACTAACATCCAAGCAAACACACAATGTCACTGTTCTACAAAGTCACTTACATTCAAGGGAAGTAGTTGGCAATGAGCTGTTGACGCAGGTCAACACCTTCCTCTTCACCACTATCGTCCGCACTGGAAGTGTGTGGGTGTGCAGGAAGGGGCATCTGCTGCTCATCGTCATCCATGATCAGCGGAACGGCTTTGCGCAAGGCAAGGTTGTGTAGCATGCAGCATGCTACAACTATCCGGCACACCTTTCATGGGGAATACAACAGTGCACCTCCGCTCTTGTCCAGGCACCGGAATCGGGACTTCAGGAGGCCAAAAGTGCGCTCCACCACACGTCGTGTCCTACCATGTGCCTCGTTGTAGCTGACTTCACCCGGGGTACTTGGATTCCGCAGTGGGCTCAGCAACCACGGCCTGTTGGGATACGCTGAGTCACCTAGGTGTGACATACACAGAGAAATGTTGTGATACAAACAGTTGACGAGAACAGCATGTCACACACAGCACACTACTTGACTCAGTGTACTCACCTACAAGCCATGCACACTCTGGATGTAGATTTTCCATCAGCCCGGGTACAATGCTGTTCCGCAGGATGTAGGAGTCATGGGCGGAGCCAGCAAATCACGCACAAACATGGCTGATGATCATATCAGCTTGGCATACCACCTGCACATTTATGGAATGCTAGTGCTTCCTGTTCCTATACACCTGCTCACGTGCCTGTGGTGGGACAAGGGCAATGTGTGTGCCATCAATGGAACCAACTACATGAGGAATGTGGCCAAGGGCATAAAAACCAGCCTTCACAGCAGGCAAATCTGCTGTATTTGGGAATCGTATGTATTGGTCCTTGTATAGCATTATTGCGGACACCACATCCCAGAGCACCATGCTGAATGTTGGTTGCGACATCCCACCGGCACTGGCCACCATGGGGCCACTCATTGGCCACACTTGAAAGATGCAGCATAGCGGTAGCGACCGCCTGGCCTCCGCGGTGTGACACCACCAATGCCATTGCAGACAATGGGACCCGCGATCGCGGTAGTGAAATGCTACTTTGAAAACCGCGGTAGGCATGCACCGCCACCGCGGGGCTGCTCATTGGCCACACTTGAAAGATGCCAGCCAGGTGGACCAATTGCAGCAGCTGACTGCCACTGATACCACCCCAGGGGCCTATAAATCTCTGTGGGAGAGCCACACATTTCACATGCATTCAGACACTGCTGACTGCCATTCCTCTACAACTGCATATTTTTCTGTATCCTGGACCCAGTGATGGCGAGAACAGAGAATGTCAGGGCCCGTCCCTTCACTACAGAGGAGCTGGAGCTTCTGGTGGACGAGGTCCTTGCACAGTATGGGAGGCTTTTTGGTGCGCCAGATGTACTGGTAAGTGTTCCTGATTCCAAGTGTGAGAGTGATCAAAATGATACCATGATGTTGCTGTGCAGTAGTATGTGCCTGTGAGTGCAATTCGATGTACAGGCATCCTAATAGTTACCATGGCATGCTCCATACATGTTCAGTGGAAATTGCATTTGATTATGTGTAGAAAATGGACACTCCTACAGCCATTCTTGCACAAACTTAATGAACATGTTGGTCTGAGACTAGGTGATGTAAATGTGTGTTACACTGCCATGCATGCTAACTTCATGTCAATGGTGTGTGCAGGCTGATTTCCACACCTACATAAGCTGATTGAAGGTAGGGGGAGACATGCATTGTTTAAACAGCCACACAGATACGATGGTGTTTTGAAACAGTACAAGTCGGGACTAATTTTTACTGTGCCATGTTATGTAACTGTCCACTCACTCTTCACAACCTCATATGTGACTGTTGAAATGTATATTGGAATGGAGCAATAACTTATGTGTGTTGTATATTTCTTAAGTGCACTATGTTGATGTGAGCATCATGCACAATAGTCCAATGCATGAGTGGAACCCACTTGATGTTAATGCAACTATGACACTTCACATCGATGTAAGTAGTAGATGTCATCCTTACATTGATTTGAACATGTGTTCAGTCTCGCATGTGTTGGCACTTTTCACCCTCTCATGCTGTACATCCATGTGATTTATCTGAGGGACCATGTTGAACCGCAGTGTGAGTTCCTCTGGCCTGCACAGACACTGTCCAATGTTACTCTGAGCCATGCCTAACTGGACTGAGTCAAACATGTGTTTAGTCCACACACCTAATACTCACTGAGCCATCATAGTCCTGAGAATTGCATAATAGAGGACTTAACATTGTGAGAAGGGCGTGATAATTCAGATTATGTCCCAATATGTTTCCTGAAAAATGCATTGAGCCATTCACAGGCCAAGGGCATCGAGGGGTGTGTAGTGGTGGACACAGTGAGTCTGCCACTACACTTCATTAGCACTGTATTGCATGTCATGCTCACTCACATACTGCATCACAGATGAGGGCCTTCTGCACATAGCTGTCTGTGCTGCCATTGTGCATGTGTATGAGATGGCCATGTACTGTGTGCCGCGTCATACATGCATTCATTTCTATGTAGTATTGTAATGAACATGTACTATGTGTCATGCTGTATGGCCTTTGATGAAGATGTAGCGATTTGTGTGCCATGCATTTATGTTCTCCTGTACTGACACACAGTGTGAATGACACAGGGTCTCTGATACTTCCTTTTCTTGTCTCCCATGCCTGCAGCTGAAGGTCCACCAGCGTAAGGCCACATGGAAGAACATTGCACGGAAGGTGCAGACTCTGGGTGTATCCAACAGACGGCACACACACTGCCACAAGAGGTGGGACGACATCTCCCGTCTGAGCAGGACCGTGGCAGAGATGACGGTGGGGCTGCTCCCTCGCAGTGGCAGGTTGGCGCGCTGAACCATGACTCCACTGAGGGACCATCAGCAGGGAGTTAGTGGTGAGTATTCTGCGTAGGCTGACTTTGGGTGTGAGTGACTGCATGAATGGCGACCGGGAGCCATTGCTGATCTTGCTGCCGTGTAAAGTTTGAGGAAATACTTCTCAGTGGCCTAAGTGTTGAGTGCAGGTGTCATGTATTTTCCCTAGATGGACTTTATCATGTGTTTCATACAATGGCCCTTGACATTGCATGATGCGATGTGGCCTTATGACATCTTCTGCATTCTGGGTGTCATGGACATCACCAGGCAGTGTACAGCAGTGTTGCATCATGTCAGTGTGCATTTAACGATGTGTGCACTGCAGGACTTGTAAATGGTGTGAACTACACATCTGACACCAACGTGCAACAGTCTGCGTGATGAATTGCTCAACTTGTTAGACATCAGTAGCTCATGGACATTTTAAAGTACAAATTTGAATCTGTATCTGTGTTGTCCCCTTACAGTGACTCCATATGTGACAGAGGCAACATGCTGAGATGTATGCCTCTCTCACATACAGGCACGTGGGTATGCTTGCAGAGATGTTTATGTTGGATTACAAGGAGGCAGGGACCTGCTATTTGCCTGTGTGAACCTCACATGGCTCATTGATGTAAACAATGCATATTTCTATGCATCTTCTGTGTTTAGCATGATTGTTGCACATGCAGACTGCACAGGGTGTTGTGCAACTTGGGGTTGTCATTATCTAGTTTAGTGCTGTGCTTGCATTTGATGTTTGTGTGTATGGCACTGTACTGAACCTATGTCTCTGTCCATTGCAGCATCTACCGAGTGCACGGAAGGCCATGAGACGGACACCAGTGCTGAAGCATGTGGCACGCATGATAGCCATGAGATCACTGACACTGAGGTGACCAGCACCTCGGAGGGGGACAGGAGTGTCATTGAGGACTCGCGCGCAGAAAGCACAACCTCAACATCATCTGACTCCAGTGGGGAGTCAGCGACAATGGTGGTCACAGGGAGTGACAATGCTGCCTCTTTCTCCACCACACATCGGCCAGTGCCCACCATTCCGGCTACTACCACTAGGGGATCCAGGCCCCCATGAGTAGGGGTGGTGGTAGTGACAGGCATCCAGCCCCCCATGAGTAGGGGTGGTGGTAGTGGTAGGCATCCAGCCCCCCATGAGTGGGGATGGTGGTAGTGGTAGGCATCCAGCCCCCATGAGTGGGGATGATGGTAGTGACAGGCATTCAGCCCCCCCTGAGTAGGAGTGGTGGTTGTGGTAGGCATCCAGGCCCCCATGAGTAGGGGTGGTGGTAGTGACAGGCATCCAGCCCCCCCTGAGTAGGGGTGGTGGTAGTGGTAGGCATCCAGCCCCCCATGAGTAGGGGTGGTGGTAGTGACAGGCATCCAGCCCCCCCTGAGTAGAGGTGGTGGTTGTGGTAGGGTTCCAGGCCCCCATGAGTAGGGGTGGTGGTAGTGACAGGCATCCAGCCCCCCCTGAGTAGGGGTGGTGGTAGTGGTAGGCATCCAGCCCCCATGAGTAGGGGTGGTGGTAGTGACAGGCATCCAGCCCCCACTGAGTAGGGGTGGTGGTTGTGGTAGGCATCCAGGCCCCCATGAGTAGGGGTGGTGGTAGTGGTAGGCATCCAGCCCCCCATGAGTAGGGGTGGTGGTAGTGACAGGCATCCAGCCCCCCCTGAGTCGGGGTGGTGGTTGTGGTAGGCATCCAGGCCCCCATGAGTAGGGGTGGTGGTAGTGGTAGGCATCCAGCCCCCCATGAGTGGGGATGGTGGTGGTGACAGGCATCCAGCCCCCCCTGAGTAGGGGTGGTGGTAGTGGTAGGCATCCAGCCCCCCATGAGTAGGGGTGGTGGTAGTGACAGGCATCCAGCCCCCCATGAGTAGGGGTGGTGGTAGTGGTAGGCATCCATGCCCCCATGAGTAGGGGGGGTGGTGGTAGTGGTAGGTATCCAGCCCCCCATGAGTAGGTGTGGTGGTAGTGGTAGGCATCCAGGCCCCTATGGGTGTGTGTGGCATTGGTGATTGCCATCCCGCCCCTATGGTTCTGCTGTTGCTAGTGTATGTCATTTCTGCATCCCTATGTGTGTGTGACATATGTCGGGTACGTGTCGTTTGTTTGTGTTGTGGGTGTTTGACTTACCGTCTGCGCCGTACGCGTCCGTACCAGTTCGGTAATAGATGTAGAGTATTGGTAGGACCTGCGCAATGGGATTCATGGTTGGGTCGTCTCGTTCGTGTTTCTCGTGGCTTCGACTCGTACTTGTCGCTGGCTTGTTCGTCTCGTAGCCGTGGATCGTCTTGTGGCGCGAATCTGAGCTTACGTGCAGCTCTCCCGGATGCTCTGACGTGCCGGACGTAGCGACGGGTTCGGCGCGTACGGAAGCCGCATCGTACTAGTCCGGCCGGAAGGTGCTGTGTATTTGCTTCCGTGCGACTCGATTCGGCGTTTACGGATCCGGCTCGGGCGGGGAACAGGAGCTGGAATGGGTACGTACGGCTGGGTCGGGATCTGGGCAGTTATGCGCATTGTACTTGCTCGTTCGGATGAATGTTCGAATCGGTCGGGAAACACGCATTCGGCTTGGTTTTTTTCCAGACGAATAGTGTTAGGTGCGCTTCCAGCCGGGATCGGAATCGACCCCTTTGTCGGGTTTTTTATGGTTTATCGATTGTGGATTTACGGACGGAGGATTACTTTTTGGAACAGTTGCATTTTTACATTTTTTGGGGGGAAATTATTTTTCAATTTGGAGTATGAGTTACCTGGATTGTTTTACAAGATGTGGGATTTTCTGTCTACAGCTACGGAAAAGGTAAGTTAATTTAATTATTTATTGTGGGAGGAAATGCTAAGAGAGTTAGGGTTATTGTTGTTTATGTTTAATTGATATGTCTATATATTTACTTATTAATAAAAATATATTAGACAAATTAATTAATTTTGTGAAAATATATAATTTATTTGTATGCATTTTAATAATTTTAACAGAAAAGTATTATACATTTTAAACTGCTTTGAGGATTTAGAGTAGGCTTTTGGCAATTATTGCTAAGTATTCTAGGCCTCTTGTTGTTGGGTATAGTCTGACTTGTTGTTGTAGGTATTCAAACATTTGTTTAGTTTGTTTGGATAGTTTAGGCCTGATTTGTGTTACAGATTGCTCCATTCTTAGCTATTGGTAGCTCTGTTCTTTTTGGAGGGAGAATGGGAGTTTGTGTAGAGTAGGTGTACCTCGTCCTGTTGTTGCTTGGAAGGCATTACGCCAACCTTCAACAGCATTGTTTGTTTTTGCCTCTTGGTTTAGTGTGCTAAGGTAGACATTCCACCAAGGAATTTGGTATTTTGGTTGTCTCCTATGTCCTGATGGAGTCTTCCCACCCAGGTATCTTCAAAATAGTCTAGGAGGGGACTTAATTTTTGTTCGTGTTGCTGGTAGTAAGGACTTTCTATTAAAAGGTTGTAATGTTCGGCCACGTCAGTAACTGGGACGTAGGCCAGTGCAATAAGTTTTATTATTTGGTATGCAAATGAACTGTTTGTTGCATATTCAACACTTAGGGGCTCATTACGATGGCGGAAGGACGGCCACCGCCGGGCTGGCGGTGGCAGTCCTTCCGCCATCACACAGGAAATTCCCACCGCCGAATTAGGATAGCGGTGGGAATCCCAATGTGTCTGTGGCGGATGGAAAGTATGTCCGCCACGGTTCCGCAAGGCGGTCCTTTTCCGCCCGCCTTGCGGAACCAGGACACAGGGCTGCTTTGTGGCAGTGCACAAAATCCCTTTCCGCCTGTCTTTTCGTGGCGGTCATCCCACCGCAAAAAGACAGGCAGAGGCTGGATTCGGGGGCCCGTTGCGGGCCCCCTCTGTGGGGGGGGGGCACTGGTACCCCCCTGCATTTCCATGCACCAAGTGGCAGGCACCGCGTGGTGCCTGCCACGTAGTGCATGGAATTGCAGTGCAAGCACTTTTAACATTGCGTACGGTGCTGCAGCCAGCAGCACCGCCCGCAATGTTAAAAGCCCTGGATGCGCCCACCAGTATGGCGGAAGCATCCTAATCGCAGTGGTGGGAATGCCGCATGTCTGGCGGGCGGTCCCAAACATCGCTACTATGGCGGGCGGACCAAGTCCGCCCGCCATCGTAATCAGCCCCTTAGTGTTGATTTCTGAAGGTGTCTCCATAGACACTGATTGAAATGATAGTAACAACCCTGAATTGATGTGTGTGGGTAGGATTTTAGAATTGCACTTATCATTGCCTGCTCAAAATCTATAATTATTTTCTGTGGAAAATAATTATTTGTTTCTTGTTTAATTATACTTAGTATTTCCATATATATGGAGTTTTGTTTATTGGGTAGTAAGGCATAAATAAAGGGGATGTTAGTGTTCTGATATAGGGCATGGACAGTGTATAATTGATAGAATGGTTTGGGACAGATTTTAAATGTCCCGTCCATCATCCATGTTTCTGATAGTTGTAGCTTTATTAAATTGTTAATTATTCATTTCTCTTTGCATTTGTTGTCATAAAGAACAAAGGGTTCGTAATTATGAGTTATAGATAGTTCTGGGGGAATTACCACCTCTTCAAATGTTTTTGGATTAGGTGTGGTAGTTGTGGCTTTTTTTGTGCGGGCTACGGTTCTCTTTAATGAAGAATTAGAGGGCATTTGCCCAGTAGCATGTTTGGGTACTCTAGGCAGCATCTCTTTAAGTATTTGAGTGGTAGGCTTTTGTGAGCTAGTGCTAGCTTCTTTAATGTTTTCAAGGGCATCCCTAACCTCTATTTCAGTAATGTTTGTAGGGTGGTTATGCTCCCTTGTATACAAAACAGTTGTTTCTCTAGTTGTTGCCCAACCATAACATTTATTTGAATAGTAATTGCTACATTTCCAATTTACTTTTAGTCCACTTTGCTTTTCCTGGGTATACACATACCCCATGTAACATAGCAAAATTTTTCCTTTTTGGGATGTGATATATTGGGCACCTTCTGTCATTGTGATGTGTTAAATTCTACAAAAAAGTTATATAAAAATTATTAAAACGAATATTGTACATGTTTTTGTATTAATAAATACATATTGCTATTAATATACTTACAATGTTGATTTTGAATGGAGATGTTCTGTCTTTGTTCGTTGAATTCTGTTAAGTTGCTGATGTTTCTGTTGGAAGAGTAAAACATATTTTTACTTATTTTGTTAAATATGTACATGGGGTGGGGTGGGTGTTTGGGATGGATTTGGGGTTTGGTTGGGTGTTTTACATGTTTTTAAAATGGATTTTGCTGAATACTTACTTTATTAGTTAGATGATTTTAGAAGCTGATCTGTAATTTTCTGGATGCTTTGAGAATTATCTGTAGAGGAGATATACATTTTTAAAAAAATATATTAATTATTTGAGTTTGAAAAATAGTTGTTTTTGAAGATTAGCTTTACTGTTATTTTATAAATGGTAATTTACTTACTTTTTGAATTATGCAATAGATTTTTCTTTAATGAAGTCCTTGCTTGTGGTAGAAATCCGGCAGAGTTTCGCCTTTTTATTGTTTTTGGTTTAAGGTGTAACATAAGAATCAGTTTTTCTTGTTTATATAGTGTTTAATTAATTGTTTGGTTAATTTTATTGGTTTATTGTAATATTGTGTGTTTTGGATTAGTTGACATTTATTGTGTTAATTGTTTTGGTCGTTGTTTTCCATACATGGAAAACGCTAATTAAGAGTTAGTTACTTTTTTTTTTTCCACAGGTTGAATTATTTAATTGTGTATGATATTATATGTGATGTTAAATAATGAGTGTATATAATGTAAATATAATATTGAAATGGTTATTAATAGTGTATTTATGATTTAATGTTTTAAAATATGTTTTACTATTTTATAAATTTAAGATATTTGATGTATTTTATATGTAGTGTATGTTTATTTATTTAAATATATTTATGATGTTTAATTTTGTTTGTTTTATCTGTATTTAAGTTGTCGATATTTGAACCAAAACGATAATACTGCTGTCTATATTATTGTGATTGATATTTTGGACATGTATATTTTTAAAGGTTGTTCGATATTTTGAATAACGATATTTATGTGTTCCATAATACTGTAATCGATAATTATGTATGACGATATTTTGTGGTCGATAATAGTGTATTTTTTAATCAAGTATAGGGTATCGATATTAGTGTCGTCGATATTTTTGTGTCGATAAAAATGTGGGTCGATATTGTATCTGTCGATATTATGTCAGTGATTCAACCAAGACACCAAAAACTCCCTACTTTTACTCACTACCGAAAATACACAAGAACAGAACTCCCCCACCCGGACGACCGATAGTATCGGGCATAGGCTCTATACTCGAGCCACTATCTCAATTTGCGGACCACTATTTAAGACCTTTGGTCCAAAAAACACCAACATACCTGAAAGGCACAAGAGACCTGCTTAACCAAATAAAAGACCTGACTTTTGAGGAAGGGACAATGTGCCTAGTAGGATTAGACGTGGCAAGCCTTTACACAAGTCTACCACAACAGAGGACACTACAAAGCATCAAGGACATCGTATTCGCCCAAGAGTGGTAGCATAACACCCCAAGACACTTTGTACTGGAATGCTGCCATCTAGCTCTTACAGAGAACCTTTTTTAATATAACGGCACCCTCTCTCTGCAAACCCATGGAACTTCCATGGGTAGTACATTTGCCCCCAGTAAAGCAGGACTTTATGTCAGTGATTTCGAAATCAAACATATCCTCAAAGATACAAATCCCTACAGAACCAAAATACTTTTCTGGAAACGCTACATCGATGATGTCATCATGATCTGGAACGACACCCCAGACAGTCTACCAGAATTCCACACATGGATCAACACCAGAGATAAATTCCTCCAATTTACATACACAGCAGGTGAACATCAACTAGACTTTCTGGATATCACAATATACATCAAAAACAATAACATCAATACAAAAACCTTTTACAAACCAACAGCCAAGAACAGTCTTCTCTCTTTCAACAGCTTTCATCTGTGCCCTCTACGAGAAAACTTACCATATAGCCAACTTTTGCGTATAAGACGCAACTGCAGCAAAATTCAGGACTACAAAAAACATGCAAAAGACCTTGCGTCACTACGTACAACACAGAATCCAACACAGTTAAAAAAATTGTGAATAAGAACTGGCGTATCCTCACATCAGGGACTTTAAAATGGCCCAAGCCAAGATTCGCGAATAAAAGAACGAAAAATATCCGCGACATGCTGGTCCACACAAGACCCCAGATGAAAACTGTGAGAACAGAAACACTAACAGACACATGGAACTTAGGGGCTCATTCCGATGGTGGAAGGACTGACACCGCCGGGCCGGGGGTGGCGGTCCTTCCGCCATCATGAGGAAAATTACCACCGCCAAATTAGGATGGCGGTGGGAATCACAATGGTTCAGCGGCGGACGGAAAGTCCGTCCGCCATGGTTCCGCAAGGCGGTCCTCTTCCGGCTGCCTTGGGGAACCCGGAACCAGGGCAACATTGCGGCGGTGCCGTGCAGGCACCGCCGTAGGGATTACAGTATCCCTTTCCGCCTGTCTTTTTGCGGCGGATATCCCGCTGCAAAAAGACAGGCAGAGGCTGGCTTTGGGGGCCCGTTGCGGGCCCCCTCTGTGTGGGGGGTTGCACTGTGGGGGTACCCATGGTACCCCCCTGCAGTTCCATGCACCAAGTGTCAGGCACCGCGTGGCGCCTGCCAAGTGGTGCAGGGAAATGCGGTGCATGCACCTTTATCATTGCGGACGGTGCTGCAGCCAGCAGCACCGCCCGCAATGATAAAGGCCCAGGATGTGCCCGCCATAGTGGCGGGCACATCCTAATTCTCCAAGCGGTACCGCTGCCTTACCAGCGGGCGGTCCCAGAACCGCAACGATGGCGGAGGGACTGATGTCCGCCCGCCATCGTAATGAGCCCCTTAGCACCCATTACTGGCCATTACCCCTGTGGATCCTGCTCCGTCTGCAATCTAACCGAAATAACAAAAACCCTACAACTCAAACCAGATTTCAAATGGACATTAAGAAATCACACGAACTTCAATACGACCCATGTGATCTACATGATCACATGTGCCTGCGGCCTTAAATACATAGGCATGACCTGCCGTAAAATAAAGCAGAGAATCGTAGAACACAGGAGCAACATCAAATGCAAGAAAATGACAACAAAAATGAGCACTCACTTTATAAACCAAAAACACACGACTGAAGAAATTAATTGGGTGGTTTTGGAAACCCAAACAACAAGAAATGAGAATGCGGAACGCATCGCATTCGAAAAAGAACAGAGATGGGTCTATCGTCTGAAAACCTATGATGAGGGGCTGAATGATAATATACCTTGGCACTCAATCCCACGATGATGCCAATCAAACTCTGGTACCAAAACCATGCACCATCCCATAAGAGAACAACATGTTCTCACCAAATAAACATATGAGTCTCCCAAAAGGACAAGATGAGAATACACAAGACTCTGAAATGAAACTCCACCCCCCTTTTTTGAAACAACATGGAAGTCTTTCTACCAAGCTCACTACTCTTGTCCTACCCGCTGAGATTACCAATGAGGATCACGTCATCACAACAACATGACGATCATCTATGCAAAATAAGAAAAGCCCTAGAATTACATCAACTTATACCAAAGCGCATAATTTTACTTCATGAGTGCCGACAATTAGGAATCCCCCACTACAATATAGAACTTTATTAGTAATACCATTATGAGAAGAAACACACACAGTATTGGCAAAATAAACATAGGAGAAATTCAGAGTCTTTCTACCATTCTGACTCCAAAGTCAGCACTAGAAAAAGACGTCTTAAGGTAGGTCCCCGCATGAGCGGGTAGAACGCGCTCAGCGACTATCATAATCGCCATTCCATTGCTTAATCTTTGACCGCACTCTCACCCTTCTAGTAGAGAAAGTCTCAGCCCGCCCGTCCCCCGACGGAGCTTCTTGCTGTGAAAATAAGGTAATGAATATAAAAGCATCTGAATGCATGTTGATTTTTTAAAGCAGACACAGCTCGTAAGATTAGCCATATTACGTTACCGCCACACAAAAAAAGCGAGCAACCGAAAGACACGCGGCCTTAATATAACAACAAATGCCGCTCCTCTATTAAAATTTAGGAGAGATTATTTCTTGTCTGGACTAACAAACGATGCCCGCAGACATGTAACAATAATCGAACGCACGAAGTACCGCACGTGCTAAAATAGAAATACGTTATAGCTGCATTTATCCAGCTGAGCATGAATTTAACAACCATGATTTCCACGAACCAGATCATCATTTTGACACAATTACGAGCGCTTTACGCAAGCCACTCAGTAGCGCTTAAGAAATATAGCCTAATAACAAAGGTTTCAAATTAAGCGCGGCAACGCACAAGCATGAACCAAAATTTAGATGTGTATATTTAGTAATCTAGTATGTTTTCTCGGAGCATTAAAGCACACAATATTGTGACACTCAGAACGTTTGAGCATCATAGACGGCAAGCCTAGGATTGACTCCTGCACATTGGTCTTATTCCTATGGTTTTTTTGGTCTTTTTTTTGGTCTTTTCTCTAGTTACAGGTACAATCACCTATAACAAGTCACAGTGCTAACTAGCAAGCACAAGAAGAAGGGTAAGTGAACTACTTACCTACGCACACTATAAAGGAGTCTGTAACCACACGGCCCTGAAGAAAACCCAACGACCCGACAGGGCACCAGAGGGCTGAAACATGTCGACCAATCGCACTTTTTTACAGGTGCAATAGAACAGTGACACTTCTATTTACGCACCGCCTCATATTTGTTAACCGTACCCCATCATCAACGTAATAAAAGGCAACTTGATCAGATGGAGGTATTTTTAGACTCACTTCACTCTCATTTTCACAATCACTGATCACTACTGCGAATACCAGTTGGTCTCCCTCCAGGTGGAGGAAAGCATAAGTTAAGATCCGATGATGATGCTTTTCACGTGATAATGCTTGCGGACAATCAAGATATACCGCACCATCGGCTTCTACATGAATGATGGTTTTTAAAGATAGATAGAGCCTAAGACCCTGGTTAATAACAGGACAAGTGATTAATTCTCTTTTGATAATTTACCTACTGGATGGAAGCCGAATGAGTCACAGCTTCTCTCCCCCCCTTTGATTATAAGATACAATACATGTTTACCATGCGGTTTTAGCATTTCCCTGCCAACTCTTAGCAGTTTCCTCCTTGCGCCGGGGGCCTTATTTATGAAGTCCTGTGAGATTTTTACGCCGCCGTTACGTCACATTTTCTGACGCTGCGGCGGCATAAATAATGTGCCACATTGCCCCATATTTACAAAGTGACGTATCTAAGTAGATGGGTCACTTTGTAAACCCCTGCGCTATATTACACCGGTGTCAGGTATAATGTATGCAGGGTGGGCGTTCCCCATAATAAAGGGTCGTAGAAGTGGTGTAGTCAATATCTTACGCCTGCCTCACAGTCGGCGTAAGACTGATGCAGGCCCTTTCACATGGGGCTTGCCCCAAGTGAAAGGACACATTGCTGGACTTGCATCTGTTTTCAGACACACCCCAGCAATGTGCCACTTTTGCGCCTACAGATACGTCGGAAATAATGACGTATCTGTAACTCCTTGCAACATGGAGCGCCGTACATTAAATACAGCGCATTCATCCTGTCGAAAGGAGGGCACAGTGAAAACTGTTGAATCGCTCTTTTCAGGCAGCGATGCAACAGTTTTCATAAATAAGCCCCTGGGGTTTTTCATACCATCTGTCATGAGTGTGCTTAAAACTGTAATCCTCAACCGACAGGCACAATTATGCATGAAGACCATTGTGCAAATTGAGGCATGACTTGTGCAATTTTTCTCACAGGGCATTTTATTAATATTGTGGGACTGAAATCGACTATGTGCAGCCTTGTTCCCACAGTTCCTTGCCAGGGTTTGTCCACAACTCCTTCGCAATGGTTCCTCTTGGTCGGCCATCACAATGCATTATCAAGGCAGTGCGGCTTTCTTTAACAATTACATTGGTGCACGATCGATTTGTGCATTTTTATTTCAACGTTTGATATATTTTCTGGGCACACCCGCTTATTGTTGCTTCTTATGTATTTATGTAGTTATACATGTATACATTTCCTTAATTGTGTGTTTGTTTCTACAGCCATGCACCCCTGCGATGCAGTTACATTATTTCTCCTGTCACCAAGAAACCTTGAAATTGAATTACAGCTTATTACCATTTTAATACTTAACCTCTCAAAAACATAGCTTAAAAACATTGGCAAAGCCAACAGATCTGCCTAAACACTTACAAGGTCCCAAAGGCGAGACTTTTTAGCTATGGCAATGCCTGTATTTACTTGTACGTCCCTAGTAAAGTGGTACTACCAGAACTCAGGGCTTGCAAATTAAATGCTACTGGTGGGCCTGCAGCACACAAAACAACACTACAATAACCGAGAATAGCAACACAAGAGAATATGACAATATACCACAAGAAAAACAAACTAGAAGACAGAAAAACAAAACATAACAAAGCACCCAAAGCACAACACAAAACACAGCAATAAAAATAACCACACATTGTAAATTTAACACTATTACACAACAAAAACACTAACAGTACAACACAGCACAACACAAAATAAATGCAGCACAATACACAACATTGAAAATACCACCCCAAAAATCAATACACAAAATATTGAAATACTCCAAGATATAGCAAATTTATTAATATTCTCTTGTGTTTTTGTGTGTTATTTTGGTCAGTGTGTTATTATTGTGTTTATGTGATTTAGTTATTCTTTCATATGTTTGTGTTGGTGATTTGTAGTTTGGTGTTGTTTTGTGATGCGGTGTAATTTTATAGTGTTACTGATAATTATGTTGATTTTAATGTTGTGGATTTTCTATTTTGTGATGATATGTGATTTAAATGTGGTGTTGTGCAGTGGTTTCATTGTACTATGTTATAGTTTTGATGTGTGGTCCCTCAACTGCAATCCGTCATGCACAAAGTCTCGTGTGACAACATAGTCGCCACACACTGACTTTCATGATACAGTGGTAAAAGGTGTTGGCGCCAAATTTTGCGCTACTTACTACAGAAGGCATCTACTACTGTCAACCAACAATGTTTTGTAAACAGGCATTAGATGCAGGTATTTGTGAAAAGTCTGTGACTTACAGCATTTGATCTTGTGGAACTGTGGAAATGTCGGTGATATTCTAGGACAATTTGTACGAAAGCAGAACCTTTTCTTACATTAAATTTACTGATACCTTCATCTAAAAACAGAATCCGGTTTGTCTGGTACATATACATTTTATAAGTGAGAGTATAGTAAGGCCCTATGGGAGAATTATACCTTCTGTGTTATACTTGGACTGGTTTTCTATCGGTAGCTCTCTATTCCTGTACAAATTACCACCCACATTGCTTCTTGATTACATACCACAAAAACATCGCCAACATTGCCCATGAGGAAGTGAACTAATGTAATATTATGTTCATAAACAATCACAGATTTAGAAAATTAGTCTCAAACTCAAATGCCCCAAAGGCTGCTGGTGACCTTGTTTATGTATTGCAAACAGATACCATGGTTCCGGATTGGATATTCGTTTTGTAGAATCTGTGGTTTAGATTCCATAGTCCCATTTTCCAAACAAAACAACATTCACAGTAAACAACAAAATGTTTTTTAGTTTCCTTCCTGGCTTAGTCCTTTCCTTGTTTCAAGTTCATGCTTTCATATCCCATTTTGCTGACAGCAGTTCGCTGATATACATCATTATGAAAGACCCTAGACAGGGACAGATCTGATTCTTCTTTTTAGAAGACCACCGTCCCTGCACGTTCGAATCACACCACAAATACATTGCTGGGACTGAGATGCTTCACAGTGGGAGTGTGTTGAAACTAGTATGGCTCCAACCAGTTCCTACTTCTTGTCTTGGTTGGGGTTTTGGGTTTCAAAGTCCTCCCGAGACTTTTTTAGTTCCACTATCATCAAAGAATGTATGAACTATTATTAGGACCGTGGTTTATTTTTTGAAACCTTTTAGTCCGATGCACTGTAACAGAGTGAAGTGTGTATCCTTCCACTACCCAATTTGGTCCAAGGAGCACAGGTGAACAGATCATAGTTCAACTAGTCAATGTCTTTTCTCAACATCCAGTCACACATTTCACCCTATCATGAAGCCCTATACAGAATACAGGTGTACAGAATATAGTTCCACAGATCCAACTGCCGAACGAGCATAGCTAAACATGCCATTGACAGCAGAGCTGTATACTGGTTTCATGCTAAATATGAAAACACGTATCCCACCTTGAATCACCCAGTCTGATGCTTGTTATTTTGCATTTTCGATCTTAAGGAACTGACTACATGTCCCAGAATGCAAGGAATAAAAATAATACTGGATGATCTACTTGCACTAGACATGGAACAACTTGAGATCTCTGGAACTTTAGTCTCGGGCTTATGCCACGCTGCACAAGTGGACTTCAATGGGCTCACAAATGCAGTTGCACAGGCTCATATTTTCAAGCTGGAAAGAGACCCCTTTTAGAAATATCATTATTCCAAACTCCAGTCTGGAATCCTATAAAGCTGTGCATATGACTTCCAGCATTACCGTGCTGCTGCGCAAATCTTCAGAAACTAATATATTTGAGACAATGACAAAGCCCCAAAGGCCACTATTAACTCTTTTATAGTAGCATGCTTGAGAGCTCCATGGCTAAAGGGAAAGGAGTTTATGAGTTGAGTTTGCAGGGCAGAGTGGGAGAATCCCAGAGAGACAATAGAGGTAGAAGAACACATTCTTGGCGACACCATTGTCCTAAGGGGAGAAGGACATGCTCAAATTGATGTGAGTTATTGAATTAGGAAATATATTTACCTATGCACATATTTGTAAGCTGTTCAGACCTCTTTTAGGACAGACTCTATTCCAACTTCGGGTATTGCATCTGAAAAGCCATACAGGCTTTGTTGCAGTCCTCAAACCGTCACTATTGAATGTACTACACTCTCATGAGATCATGCGGACAACCAACAAAAAACACAAATAATAAAGGGGCACATTATCAAGGGCTTTATCGCCGCTTTAGCGGCACTTTTTGCCGCTTTAGCGGCGATAATTTTATCGCCCTATTAGCAAGCTGTCGCTAACAGGCGTTAGCGACAGCTTTCAGGCGTTAGAGGCCGCGTTATCCATCGCCTTGCATGTCAGCGATAATTATCGCTAATGACATGCAAGGAAGGCGTTCCCTACTAAAAGCGACTGAAAACAGTCGCTAATCCCACTACCCCCTATTAGCAAGGCAGGCGAAGCGATAAAATAATTTGCGCTAAGCGCGTTTATCGCTAGATTTTATCACCTGCTAGTGAGGATGACTTACCTGTATGAAGTATAGGAGGTGGATTCTAATGCTGAATCCACCTTAGCGATAATGCGAGAATATCGCTGCTTTTCCAGCGATATTCTCACTTTTTGCTGCTATCGCTGGAAATATTATCGCTATGGAGATAAACCTTACTAATAGGGTGTTATCTCAGCGATAATTTCCAGCGATAGGCGGCGTTAACAAAAAATGAGCTAAGCGCGTTTTGCGATAAATATCGCAACTCCTTGCTAATATGCCCCAAAGTTCTCTAGTAGTGTTATGACGACTTGTAGCCTTACTGCACTGAAGACTACAAAACCGAAGTTCCCTTGTGCTTTTCTATTTCCACACTGGAAATGACCATGGCAAAGAGTCTCGAATTTAGCTGGAGGATTTAAAGACACTAGCACCTGTTTTTTGGTGTGCTATTTTTCACACTAGCCTAAATGATTTTAAATGCAGGTACACAGAGTTACAATGCGTTTTCATATAACTCATAATAAAGAGACAATTTGCAACTAAAGAGCCCATCAGGTACATGAGGCCACAATAGATCTAATACCCCAGCTGACATAATGAAACACGTGATCATTCTAGAAAGCCTATTTTTGGCGATTGTTAGAGATGCAACCTCGGCAAACAGAACCGCTTTTTCATCTTTACTGGATGGGCCTCCTATGGTGAACGAGTTACTCAATGTAGACAGAATAGAGCCTCATTTAGAAGAAGGTAGCAATGGGACAGCATCTAATAAGTGGAAAATGTCACTTCCACCCACCTTGTGACTTTCCAGACTCATTGAGAGAGGGTTACATTTCTGTTTCCCAAATGATGGAGCTGCCTCTGCTGTCTTTAAAGCAGAGTTTGAAGGGAATACTGGACATCTGCCTATGGGAATGGTGCTGGACAAGTGACCATAATTCGGGCAGACACTTTGATGCCATTCAGATCATTATTTCCTTTTAGGGATCACCATGTACAACAAGGTGGTCCCATGCAGAAAAAGAATCAATCAGTGTCCCACACAGGCTGGGAGAAAGCTACGAGCATGTCACAGCGATGTTTTCGGAAAACAAGCCATGAATTTGAGGTTTGTATTTGAAACAATCAAAAAAGTATGCCTTTTCAACCATGCCGCTGTCACATGGTGGGCTAAGCAGCTGAAAGTGTTCACACTTTGTTGACCAAAGCAATTCTGGTGAATATTCACGCTTTTGGAGGAGAATTCTTCCTTTTTTTTTTTTAAATATTTTTATTGCCATTTTATAGTCATGAATGACATCGTACAGTAGATAATAAACGACATATCTCACAAATTAAATGCGATTTTCCATACACTACGCAATAAGTCATTTGTTATATTTTACAAATTGTTGTTGCATCTTATTTCTTAAGCTAATGGCTTGTAACATGTGCGGTTAAGGATTTCCCTAATAATCAATTGTGCACCCCTGTCGATCACCTAGGGATGTGTCTGCTCATGTCATTTTTCTCCTGTTGTACCCTGGGGCCTATTGATTGGTAGATGGTGCAATCTTGTCCCCATCATCTCACTACAGCAAGCTTGCCAGATAAACCATTAATTAACAAAATTTTGTTTTATAAAAGGAAGAGAAAAGAAAGGGAAAAAAAAACCCCAACAAAAACAGCCTCAAACATTGCATGGGCGTACTTATAAATCTAGCAGGGTTTCCAGCAGGGGTGGTGATATCCTGGCCCACTCCTTCGCTGTAAGATAGCCTAAGCCTTGAAACCTATCGGCTGAACCACTATATCTGTATGTTATTATATCTATTGTACTGGTTGTTGTTGGAAAATATGGAACTCCCGGGGGGGCGGCCCTGAGTCAGCACCTGGAATATCCCTGTTGTGCCCTTTGCCAAGACTCACCCTCACATCTATTCCACAGTCCGCCCCACCTATTCCGTGGAGGACACACTTTCCTCACCCTCCCTATTAGGGCGGCTCGGGTGGTCCCAGTTAAACAATATGTCCCTCCATGCTTCAGCAATTGGGCGCTGATACATTCCCCTCAGTTCTTCTGTACTCAGCACTCTGCCCTCCGCTGCAGCCCATCTAGATACCTCTTGGATCCATGTATTACTCTGTGGTCCTAAGGCCGATTTCCATGTTATCGCTATTCGCCTCCTAGCCAATGCCAGTGGCAGATCGATGAATTTACTTCCCACTTTACGTTTGGGTGGTCTAGGGTAGAGACCGAGTAGACATGTCTCCACCGAATGCTCCAGCACACGATTTAGTGTGTCACTGATCTTAGCTAACACTATTACCTAGAATCCCTGCAACAGCGCACAGCTCCAGGTCATATGGAGAAAGTCTGCGTCCAATTGGCCACACCTCGGGCAACTTCATGGCTCTCCTCCAAAGGCGGCCTGGAGGCGATGGGGGGGTCATGCATGACATATGTACATATTTGAATTGGAGATACTAGAGACGTGCACATCGAGAAATCTTTTTGGGAGACTCCAGTATTCTAAGCCACTCTGAGTCGGTAATCGTCCTGTTCAGGGATCTTTCCCATTTACCCCTCAATTCCTGCATTCGGGACAGAGATGCCTCGAGGAGCGATGCATAAAACCATTTTATTTGGTGCCCTGCCGTGCCCAGGGTAATTAGTGAGTGGAGAACCAAGTGCGTCTCTGGTTCATCTCTTCCTGTTCCCCATAGTCTCCCAAATGCTCTCACCAGCGCCTCATATAGAAGGAACTGACCTGGGGGAAGTCCGCAGTCCTCCACTAGTTCAGCAAAAGGGATCAGGCATTTGTGTAGATAACAATCTCCTGTTGTTTCTATCCCAGCCTCCAGCCAGGGTGCCAGCTGTTCCGCGCCCAGAATCACCTGCGGGTCGCCATAAGGCAATCCCACCAGTGGCAATGCCGGGGAGTATTTCGGAGTAGCCGGCAAACTTGCCTTGCATCTTTTCCAACATTATAGCGCTGTGGTCTGCAACGTGGAAATATGTGGGACCCTCATGGCCTGATTTAGTAGTTTCGCCAGTAGTTGGTGAGGGTGCTGTCCTGGTTCCGCCAGGTAGGTCCCCTCCTGGTTCACCCCCTCCAGCCACTGTGCCACCCACTGCAGTTGTGCAGCTAGTTGGTAAAATTCAAAATCCGGCACTCCTAGTCCCCCCTCCCCCATGGGGCGTTACAGGGTCCGCAGGATACTCTGTGTCTTCCGTCCGCCCATATAATTTCCTGTACCAGCGCATCCAGTGGTCTGAACCATCCGGCTGGCATCAACGCCGGTAAGTTGGCAAAAAAGTACAATAAGCGGGGCAGCATGATCATTTTGGTCAGTGACACCCTGGCCATCAATGGTAGTCGCAATAAATTCCAAAAGGCCACACTAGAATGGAGCGAACAGAGGGCCCTGCCCAAATTACCCTCCCTCATATCTTCCAGTGAATTAAAAATCTGGATACCCAGGTATTTAAATACGTTAGGGGTCCAATTATAGTCCGCCGATAGCTCCCCCGGTCTGGGGGAGGGTTCAGCCACTGGGAACAGATGTGTTTTATGATGGTTAACCCGGAGGCCCGACAGAGACCCAAAGTGTTCCAGCAGTCCGAAGGCAGTTTCTGCCCCCCTCACAGCATCCCCCAGATATATCAGCAGGTCGTCTGCGTATAATGAGATCACATATGTTCTGTCCCAGGCCCCCCCCACCGGCGGAAGAGCTCAGCAAGTGGCTCCACCGCCAGCGCAAATAGGAGCGGGGATAGGGGGCACCCCTGACGTGTACCACGTGATATCTTATATAATGGAGAGATAGTGCTGCCCATCTTAACTCTCGCTATGGGGAGAGTGTATAAAAGTTGGACCCATTTCAGCCAGCCCTGCCCCAACCCCATTTTCCGCATGACCTCGAGCAGGTAGTCCCACTTTACCATATCGAATGCCTTCTCCAGGTCAACTGAGAGGAAGGCAGCTCGTATCAACTCTCGGGCTTCAGGGTGGTAGAGCACATAGTATAGTCTGCGTAAATTATATGATGTATTACTGGAGGGGATAAACCTGTTCTGGTCGGAGTGAACCAGGTGTCTCATATGTGAGAGCCACCAGATTGGTAGTATCTTGCTTAGTAGCTTAAAATCAATATTGAGCATGGACAGGGGCCTAAAGTCCCTTACTCCTGCATCCTGATCTTTGGTCTTGGGGAGCGGAACCACTAGCGCAGACTGCATAGAGGATGGCAGGCATCCTAGTCTGAGAGCCTCGTTGTACACAGTCATCAGACGGGGCGCCAAACTCTCCCTGTATTTCGCATAAAACTCGGCAGGTAGGCCATCGGGACCCGGTGTTTTCCCATTCGTCATCAGTGTCATAGCCCCCTTGATCTCCTGCAAGGTCACCGGGCCACCCAGTTCTTTTGCAACTTCGTCGTAGACCACGTGAAGGACTAGCGCGGCCAGAAAGGTGTCAAGTTCTGCCCGGGAAGCACCTCACGGGGCAGTGTACAATTTCTCATAGTATTTCTGAGAGATTGCATTAATCTTATCAGGATCATATTCTGTCATGCCCGCATCTGACTTAATTTGGGTTATTGGGGAGCCCTGGGATTCAGGCCTGACCAGCCATGCCAATAAGCGCGCGGCCTTTCCTTCTTCGGTCTGCACTCTGTCCATATATGCCCTATAGTCATAGGATCTAAGCCGTTCTAAGGCTTCATCGTATTTTTTCCGGGTGGTGCGTAACTGAATATGTGCCTGAGTCCCCGGCCCCTGTATGTTATCTAGTGTATGCATCACTCCTTCCAAGTTCAGGAGTTCTCTGTGCAACTCCCTCTGTACTCCAACTGACTGGCCCATGCAGTGCCCTCTCACCACCACATTGAATGCCTCCCACTCTATCAGTGCTGTAGTGGCCGTACCTGAGGTCTCGGTAAAATATGTATCTATTGTGTTGCGTAGTGACATTGGGTTAAGCCTCCATGTAGGTATTGGGGGCCTCAGCCCTCGGGGTTGATATGACATTAACAGAGGGCTGTGATCAGGAAACGTCCGACCAAGGTATTCCGTATGTCTAATAGAGGTGCCGATTACCGGGGAACACCAGAATGCATACAATCGTTTATGGAGGTGGTACATAGGAGAGTAGAAGGAATATTCCCTATCACTGCTGTGCTGGAGCTGTCATATGTCTTGTAATTCCCAATGTGCCATCCACTCCTGCAATCCCGCCGCTGTCTTGTGTGCCGGAGAACCTGGGAGGGGGGGTGAGACCGGTCCAGTTGTACATCCGCAATACAGTTAAAATCTCCCCCCAGCACTACTTGCCCCAACTTTATATCAGCTAAGTGAGCCGAGAGGGAAGACAAATATGACATCTGATCCTGGTTAGGGGCATAGCAACAGCTCAGTGTAATCTCCTGACCTAGCAGGTGCCCTGCCAGCAGAACATATCTTCCCTCCTTGTCAATTAACTTATGTGTTGCCTCAAAGGGGACCCCCGGCCGGACCCATATCAGCACCCCCTCGGTCATATGCTGTAAATGTGGTGGCAAAAATCTGCCCTCTCCTTCTCCTTCTTAGATTCCCCACCTCCCCCTGTGTGAGATGCGTTTCATGCAACAACGCTATCTGCACTCCCTGAAGTTTCAGATAACTGTGTATGTTGTGGCGTTTGGTCATGGATCCCTTCCCCTAACATTCCATGTGAGTAATTTTAGGTCCTGGTTTGGAACCGCCATCTCAGGTAGGTCCAGACTCCCTTCCCACTGGGATCACCCACCCCTCCTAACCCTCTGGAGACTTGAAACAAAACATTCGCACATGCATGAGGAAGATAACAAAGCAAACTCAACAGGTCCCAACTGGCAATTCCCCAGCCCCGGAGGATCCTGGCAACGGCCATATGCCCAAACTCGAAGTATACTGTAATGCAAAATATCGAAGGCCCAAACCAGTCTCGGTGTGTGCCTTCAGCTGGGTCGTGGACTCACAAAGTTGCGTGCTGCTTTGAGTTCAGCAAATCTATAATCCTTTTTGCAACGCGTGGCAACGTCACCCACACCGGCCTAGATTTGCGACCAGCCCGGGTGGATTATCTCCCATTATATAATGTCATCTGCTGTGCGTGGTGTCACTACTGGAAGTTCCAAACTGTTCCTGCCAGATGTATCCGACTCCGAGCCTTCAGTCCCCTTCCTGGATCCAGACCCTGCCTCAGATGGGGAGCCACTCTTCTGGGCAACTTCCGCTACCGCCCGTAGTGCCGCCGTCCTCTCAAGTTCCGTCTGTGAAGAATTTGGTTTCTTTGCCTCGATTCGTTCAGACCGTCTTTGTGAGCGTTTCTTGGGGCCCCGGCTCCTTACTGCCCGCTTGGGCTTTGGCCCTGACCCGGTTGCCTCCGTTCGGTAAGCTTCTATACAGTCCCACGCCATTTTAGGATCCTCGCAGAAGTGAGTCTTGCGATCCACAACAATGCGCAGCTTGGCCAGGAACATAAGAGAGTATTGGATGCCATCCTCTCTGAGTGCCTTCTTAACCTCTAGGTATGAGGCACGTTTCTGTTGGACTTCCAGGGTATAATCGGGGAACATCGAGACCTTGGAGTTATTTACTACAAAGGGGCCATCTGAGTGGGCCTTCCGTAGGAGGATGTCTCTATCCCTATAGTGTAGCAATCTGGGCACCACTGGACGCGGAGGGCGGCCCGGCGCCAACAGGCGGGCCGGCACTCGGTGCGCCCTTTCCAGAGTGAAGAACTGTGTCAGTGCACCCGGGGCCACCACTTCCTTGAACCAGGGTTCCAGATATGCCACCATATTTCCTTCCTCGATCCCCTCCAGCAGGCCAAGAATTTGCACATTGTTTTGGCAGCTGCGCCCTTCTCCGTCTTCTGCTCGTCGATCCAGGGTCCGGACCCTGTTAGTTAGTTTCTCCACCTGCTGCGAGAGGGCTTTGTGGGCAGGTGATAGCTCCTCAAAACCTAGTTCCACCACTTTCACCCTCTCATTAAGTTTTTGGTGTTCCGTGCGTAGGAGCCCCAGGCCCACTGACACCGTGCTAATGTCTTGGTGGAGCATGGCTTTCGTATCAGAGATGGCCTCCAAGATCTTGGACAATTGGTGTTGGATAGGATCTGGAGCGAGCTGGGGCTCAGGGCTACCCCGTGTCTGCTCTCGCTGATCATCCTCCTGTTACCCATCCCTGCAGTCACAGACGGGCACTGTTCGTGCTTCCAGCAGGCACCGTTCACAATCTCACCCACCAAATCCCAAGGGCTTGCACTTTAGCCCTTTAGGCCCGCTTTGACAAGGCTAGGGAGCCCCCACTCTAGGGGCGATTCAGGGGCCCAGGAGGCGGCAACCCAGCTTGCATGCTACTCTTCAAGCGGGGGGCCCCCCAAGGTCCATGCGATCACATTCACCGCCTCAAGTCCAATGTGCAGTCACTCTGCCCCCTGGGCCGTTCCGATGTACCACACCACACTGCGATCGCAGCTCCAGGCCGCAGGCGGGGCTCCCAGTCAGTCCGCCCAAGGCCCTCCACCCCCTGGGCCTCTCCTTTTTGCCTTGTCCTCCGTAGGGCCCCAGGCAGCTCCAGAACGCAGGACCCGCCGCCGGACCGCAGCCACCAACATATACTGCGCCTCCATCGTGTCGCCTCCTTGCTTGGAGGCCGCTACAGGCCTTATCAGCTGCAAACAGCGCCCGAGCCCAAGGCCCAAGCGCGACTCATGTTCCGGGCCCCTCGCCTCGCGGCGGGGCTGACACAGCCCTCAGCTGTGCTTCTTCCCTTTTGTGGTCTCCCTCACATGGTGCTGATTGTGCCTCAAGATATGGGTTTGCCATCTATAATTCAGCCACTCCGTTAGGGGCCACCTTCTCTGGGTGTGCAGTTGCTCCCCAGCACCTCTTCAAGCCATCCACGGGGGTCCGGCACTGCCTCCCTCTACCCGAGGCCACAGAGAACGGCGGTCCAGCTTGCCCACTACCCTCCTAGTGGGTCGGGCACCACAGTTCTCACAGCCGCCCTCACCGTTGCATATCCTCCATAGGGCGCCTGTGTCGCCTGGCCCGACCAGCACGCTTGCCGCTCGCACACGGGACTCTCTTCACCTGTTTCGGGACTCCCCGGTCCCTGGATGCCTCCAGCGCCTGCCGCTCCTCACCCAGCTCTCGGGCAGCAGATGAGACCCGCCCTCCAGACGCGACCTCGCTCGTGTCCAGGTTCTCTGCGGCACTGCAGCTTCCACCGTGGCCGCTCTGAGGGTCGCCAGCTCCGCCCAGCACTCGAGGTTGAGGCCCGGGATCAGGCCTGTCGTCAAGGCCCCTCCCTCCCGAGATTCCAGGCACCTCCGGAGGTTCCCGTTTCACAACCGGAGCTGGCACTCCAGCCCCCGGTGGCCAGTCTCACCACCACAGGCTGCCCAGGCTGGTCCTTGCCCCGCTAGTGTGTGGAGAAATGACGGGTCGGCGCGGAGCTCGCCGCTCACGCATCCGCCATATTCGGCTGGTACGTCACGCCCCCCGAGGAGAATTCTTACTTAAACCGTACTTTGTGTTGCTCCGTCCACGTTGCAGCCTGCCCATGAAACCTAAACAAGGCCTTTAGTTTTCCATTTTAGCTTTTATTTAATAATAAATGCATTCTGGGAGTTGCAATGTTCAAATCCATAAACTCAGTCACAACTGATAATGATTTCTAAAAGAAAATTCCAAGAGTTGAGACAAACCATATTTTGTTTAAGCATGGAACCTTTGCTCAGATCTTTTTCAGATATTTCAATCGACGGTGTTTTGCCTGAGGATTATTGTTTGAAGAGAGAGGTAGCTTGTGCAAGTAAATTTGAATGCAATTATTTTTATAGTAGAAAAATGCCATGAATTTGTCATATTCAAAGGCACTTTGCAAAAGCTATGGCCCCGGTGCAAATAGCACTTTGTGCCTTTTCCAGTGGAGAGATCAGAGTTTGGTATTAAGAAGTGGCTACATGGCCCCTCCTGTATAGGTCAATCTGTTCCGAATCTCATGCATTCAAATTAGTGAGTAGCCTGTTTTTCATGGGGCACATCTGTTGTAGCATTTTTAAAAAATATATAAAATGTGCAAATATTGTGAGAAAATAGCTTTTGACATGCTTTAGTTTTAATGATGCATTGAATGGTAACTAAAGAATTTATGAAATTACTCCTGAAACTAAATGTTTAGGTCATGTAGAAGTCTAGATTATGCTATGAATAGTTAGGCCACATTTTCGGGCGATACACCATTAATTTTAAAATGGATGTTGTCTTTTCACGTTCTTCAACTTGCTCCTGCTTATTCCCCCTCATAATCACTGTGCTGCTGCAAAGCCATCTCTCCTCTTGTTCCATGGAGAATCAAGCAGATGACGTCAATGAATTAGTATTGTATAATAGCATGTTAGAAAGTGTGTAATGTGAAAGAGTCTTCCTTGATGTACCCAAAGTATCATTTTCAAGGACTTCTGCAGGAAGTTCTGCAGAAGACGTGTGAGTCCTATGGGCTAATGTTCAAGAAATGTTTCATTTGGATTATACATCTACGCAGTGCACTCGCTGAGGAAGCAATGGAAGATTCTCTTACCTTAAAAATGGGTTCGTGTTTGAAGTAATTACATAGTTTATCATGATGTTGTTTCTGATTTGCCAACTGTGACCATAGCCATGATCAAGCTATGCAGATGAGTTTGCAGAATCTATAAATAGAACATGTGGCTTTGCTATAAAACCTTCTGTATTCCAGTATTTGGAGGAGATGATTATTTTTTGGGCTCATGCGTTTTTTGTGAGCTTCTTTTCTCTTTTGTCATACATGGGGATTATTTGCCATTTTCAGGTGTCCTGTTGAGCTGTCAGTACTCTTCATGAGTTAGACACTTAGAATTCTTGTTTAGAATATGCTGAAACACGTTTTATGAATTTGCATTAATTTCCTGTACTTCTGCTCCGACCGTTTAATGGTGATTTTTGCTTATTCTCTTTTGTACCGTATTTTGATTTTTCTGTAATAAAAAACACTTTTTGTCTATTTTTGATCTAGAACTCAGTCCTTTATGTGTTTAAGATTTTATTTTGTTTAGCTCTGCTAAAATATTATTTCAACAATGAGGAGTGCAGTCTCCAACCGCTAGATCAATTGAGGCGAAATAATTTTGGTAAATGTCAGGGTGATACATTTCTGGGGTTCAGATCATTATTGGGGGTGCAGCTCTCATGCATCCTTCACAAAGCAGGGTATATCTAATTGACCATTACCATGTTCCCTTAATGGACCATGTGCCAGGCAAACCACCTACTGAAAGAGCTTGGCAGTGTATAAAACCCAGTAGGTGGTCTATATTTTTTACACTTTACCCAGGTTTGTATTTGGAAATCAGTAAGAAGATTGACAAGACCAGTCTGATGCTCTTTACCCTAGTTGGTGCACTGCACACAGGGTAGCCTTGCTCCATTGCAAAGGTAGGTCAGTGGTTCACTCTCTGTACCTCTATCTCTCCCTCTTTCTGCTTCTCTCTCTCTCAAGCCCTCTCTCTCTCATTCCCTGTATATCATCACAAGGCCTTTTTCAATTTTTATATATTTGAGATTAGATCATACAGCCCAAGAGAACAGTTATACTTATAGTTATCAAAAGGTAAAAGACCTAACAAAACAAAGACATGGGCATCCCATCACAATCTACCAAACCTATAGTTGTATTCTGATTAAATGTTCACTATTTTAGCCAATGCTGCTGAATGTCCTTCAAGTGGTCAGTCTTTATGAGTAATGCTAATTGCTTATAATCATGTTTTTTAGTATTAGGATCTTCAGAAGGAAGCTATATCGCGCTAAATCTCTGAAATCTATTTTATGTATTTCTTTAGCCAGTAGCATGTCATTCACCAGCTTCAGCCTCCACATCAGTTTTTATTTAAATACAGTTGTAGAATATTTGTATCAACGTACCCTCCATCTGACACCTCAAGCATGTTGATTGCAATCTCTTGTCAAATTTGACCATCTAGGGAAGTATGTTAGTACTGTTGCTCATATTTCTTCCTCTAACCCTAATATTTGTCATCACTTCTCTATATTGTAAATGCTGTTCACAGCTGACAAAGGTAAAAGCTTGTCATGAGAGACTAGCAGTCTAACCTCATCTTCATTTTTAAAAATGTAATTCAATACACACTAATTTTTTCCTAATTTTTCAACTCAACATCTTTCTGTAAGCTCCTGCCAACTGCTAAAAAATACAGGCAATGTTAGTTCCTAAGGGCAGCCTTAGCCTGCATTAGTGTAAAAATGAAGAAACTGCAATTTTCTACCAGATCTTATCATACATGAGTCTGACTTCTCACAGCAATCTTTTGCAAAAGATTCAAAATTACCAGGCTCTTATACCTGACTTCCTTGGTGTGGTATTCCCCCAAACCGTTTGCCTTCACTTCTCCTGCTTTGCCGAATTTGTTTTTGTTGGCTTGGGGGCTCTGGGCACTTTACCACTGCTAACCCGTGCTCAAATACTTGTGCTCTTTCCTCCAAACATGGTAAAATTGGCATACACCTGATTGGCACATTTAATTTACTTATAATTCTGTAATATCTGGTACTACATGTACCCACGGCCTGAAAATTAAATGCTACTAGTGGGCCTGAAGCACTCATTGTGCCCCTTACTAAAGTATCACTTTAAAACATGCCTCAGGCATCTAATTGCAGCCACTAATGCAGATCTTAACTGCTGTTTTGACCTGGCAGCAAAAAAAAACTTTTTGCCAGGCCTAAACCTTCCTTTTTAATACTTATAAATCACCCCTAAGGTAGGCCCTTAGGAATCATAGGGCATGGTGCATGGTATTTAAATAGTAGGACCTATGGATTTAAGTTTTACATGTCCTGGTGGGGAAAACTCCTAAAGTAGTTTTTCCCTACTGTAGGGCCTATGTCTCCCATTGTCTAACACTGGGTTACCTTATTACATTTAATAAGTGATAACGTTGTATTGGAAACAGATAGAGATCTGCTGTTTAGACTCAAACAAATTGTAATATAAAATCATCTTCAATGCCAAGGTCAGATTGTAAGTCATGGAAATGGAAATGGCATATTAAGAAAGTTGGCATTTTCTTGTCCTAACCATTTGTGCCTCTTGCAGTGACCTGGGACACATGACTGTGAGTGGCTCTGCTGTTGGGGGTTGTGTATTACACCCAGACAGTGACGCAAAGGGGACTAGGTATCAGCAGAATGGGCCATCCTGTCAGGATGGCTGAACTTTCAAGAACCAGATGTAGAGGTAGGATAGGGTGTCCCCCTCATAAACAAAGTCTGGCACCAGGTATAAATGTTGGACCCCACACTTTTCGGTACACTCCTGGACCTGTGGAAGATTCTGAAGGGCTGCCTTGCTGCCCTGCTGCCAAAAGGACTGCCCTGCTGCTTCCTGGTAACTTCCCAATTTACATTCCAAAGGCACTGCAGAAGTACTATTTATTTTCTTTTTACAGTTTTTTGAGCCAGTTATCCAAGGTGCAGCTTGGCCCATGGAACGATGGAGTCATTACAGTGCCCTTCTAATGACTGATGAGGTGCAGGTGATGTCTCAGCTAATGCAGATGGAACCACTCCATACGAAGAGATCAAGAAGAACATTTTAGATACTTGTGCGGCAGCCACTTTATCAATGACTGCCTATCACATGTACCTCAGTTGATTAACTAAGACTGGCTTTGTTTCAATAGAGATCAAGCAAATATACTCCTAGCATATGTTGTTGCTTGTTACCATTTGACTGACATCCCACTCTGAGGATGACCACAATGACTGAAGCAAGGCTAGGAATGTATAAGTTGTCTTTACCTCTGACTTGTCTTTCATTTGTCAGTTAAACAATTGAAGAAATTTTTTTTTCACCTTCTTTGATGCAGTTGTGTCATGCTAGATATTTTAGGACTCTGAATCACTGTTCTACGTACTGCGGTCATGTCTTGGTTAGACTGCTTCAGAATTTGGAATGGGGCTCCTATGCCATGAAGGTATGCAAGCTTCAAAGATAAATTGAAACTTGTCAATTGCACGAAGACATCTGAAAAGCATACCAGTGAGCAACCAAAGATGAATCAAAGAGAGAACACAATAGAATTGATTGAAACCATATGAGATCATTTGTTCTGGAGTCACTCAATTTGAAAGAAGTTTTTGATGGACACATGTAAATATATATATTTAAGGAAAGTGTTCTTTTTTATTTTTTTTAATGCATATATTAAACACAGTCACTACAATGTGGTGAATTATTGGTCAATTATTATGAAATGTTGGTGACTTTAAGGCCTAAACAATCAATTCTTCACTTATTCACAATGCTGTCACCTTAATAAATTTAAAACAGTAATAACCTTGTTAAGTAAATGACGTGCATCATTGCTTTAGCCTAGCTGTAGGAAACATGTATGCACTAAGCAAGGTTAATACAATAATACTTTTATTTTTAATTTTTGGAGTTTTATATAGGGCGAACTCGACCCAAAGGTATCAGAGTGCTTTACATGAGCACAAGTTGCGTTACAGACGAACACATTCATTTTTAGTCACGGGGAGTTTAAGTGATTTGCCCAGAATCACAGGATGTTGAGCGTCCCTGCCGAGACTCGAAACAGGTTCCCCAGCTTCGAGGTCGACTGCTCTAGCCGTTAGGCCACATCCTCTCTAATCAATAAGGATCATGAATAATCCACATTTCAATACATTAAAAAGGTTTACAATGTGTCCATTTTTAGGGACTATATACTGCCCATAAACAAGATTGACCCATTCACAGCACTGAAGATTTGCCGAGTGGGCACCATGTTTAAAAGGCCATTCTGTGATGTTTTTTGTTTCGAGAAAACAAATTACCAAACCACAATGTTGTCAGACAAAAACGTAAATGGATCGTGCTGGGCATGGACACTTCTCCCTGCATGTGGGTCCGTTTAAAATTTTCCCTTCTCGTTTCTGCCATGTCTTTCATTGTGGACATGGGCAGGGAAAATGAGTGATGGTGGTTTCACTCACAATAGGGCGCCAGGGCCATCACTGTGAGTCAACAGTCCTGTGACAGCCAGACCACTGGATAAGGAGTTACCTTAGGCGGAATCAGCAGAGCCTTTGCCGAAAGTAACCAGAGGTGTCCTCAACTCTAAATAGAGTGTTTGGAACTGTGGGGTGTGGTGGTGGGGCAGGAGGAGCACGGACTTACAGCATTCCTCCAGCTCTGCCGAACCCTAAATGAGACCTTTAGTTCTCAAACTGGTATTAACAATAATATAAACACGTTTGGACCTTTATTTCCTTAATGTCTTTATCTAACTTGTTTTGTTCTGTGCAGTTACATGCCTTACCCGCCACACACTTGTCTGTGGGTTGAGGCTTGCTGCTCCATGAGCAAAGGACGGCCTTGTGTAAAGCTGGTTTACCCTTGTGGCTCTCACTCATCAAGTGGTGGGGGTGACTGTCAATTTCATATTGCAAAATGTGACCTTTATTGCAGAAAATCTGCTAGAAAGATTCCCTGCATTATTCTACTATTTTAATTGTATTTGTATATTTCGAAGTGTGAAATATAACCAAAAGCTTAGAAAATGTCTAAACAAGGATAGTGGAAAGCTTTGGCTTGAGGAAAAGCTAAATTTGATATGAATTTGTGTACAGATTATTTTTCATAAAAACTGCCAAGTGAATGTGAAGGATTAAGAAAGTTTACTTGACAAGAAGGCGAGAAAGCAGGTATGCCTTGCTTAAATACGGGAGAACATGACACTCTGGGAGATTTAGTGAATATTGAAAAGGCCCTGTTGAAGTCTGGGTTAAGCGAGCAGGTGTGTTTCCCGCAGGTAATGATCAATCGCCACTTGATATATAAAGTAGAACAATTTACTTTTTCAGTCTAGAACTGCTAAACAAGAAAATATGTAAACGTGGTTTGGGCTTGTGAAGCAATTTATAACACATTTCCGCTGTGAAGACTCAAATGCGAATGCGGGGCATGTGAAAAATGTTTCAATATTTGTCTGTGCAATTATTACCTTTACTAACATGGTACTAAAAAGGAGCCAATAAAGCCAGTTCTCAGGTGTCAAAATGGCTGGCGAATAGATGGACGGTCGACTGAATACCCATGAGGCATTGGGCTTCTAAATTAGACACTATAGATCGCTGTTTTGAGTGCTGCTTGTTCCAGTCCAAAAGGAAATATTGTTGAAGATTATACATTACCTTGTTACCCTCAAATCTTATTCTTTACTCACCAAGCATACCATTACAATATACTGGGATACCGTTCAGATATTGAATGAACTGATCAGCCAAACAGTGGGGTCGACCCCCGAACAAAAACATTACACCATACATTGTAGAGTAATTTGTTTATGCTGGTCCCGTGCCCTCAGATCTATAAATTTGGTGCACATCTAAATATTAAAGGATGCTGACATGCCTTCTGAATATGAGGTTTGAAGTTAGATCTATACTAGCAAATGAAGGACAATGACATACAAATTTGGCTGACTCACCAGCTTATGATGCAAACAGCCTGACATGGCTCGTGTGTACAACCCTTTGTGGTTCCATTGCATAAATTGGCTCAAATTATGAATTGTGGTGAATTTGTGGTGTTTCAAATATTTTATTTCCTTTAATTTTATGGGATAATTCCCATCGAAATGAGAGCATCCCGGCTGCTTCAGCGCAAGGAGCGTTTATGGAACACGTACACAGCAATGAACCACCCTAGAGGTGCTGGCAATGTAGACCACCCAGAAGCCATTGCATGTTGCAGCTGCTGCGCGGCGGACATTTGGTCGGCGGCAAGGATAGTAGCACAGACCAAATGTGAGAGCCCCCGCCCCCTCTTAAAGGATGAGAGAAGGCTAGAATCACCCTGACATTTGTCACTCCGCCAGGTGACAGCTGTGCTCCCAACAGCAGCATTGTTTCTCTTTCGTGACAGGTGCCCATGTGCCTTTTCTCCAAAGAGTAACAAAAAAGTTTGCTATCGTTGATCTTGTACCAAGATCAGAAGCGATTAAGATACGAATTATCATTATCTCTATGTTAAAACCCCCCCAAAAAATACAACTGTGAAAACGTCAGAATCGCGCTCGAGCTCGGCTCTCTGCAACCTGAGCTTTCCAAAGCTCCCACTTCCCCTCTGTACGCTCTTGCCAGCGCCATAAAAGCTCTGTTTGCTCATTGCACGTGCTCCATTTTATTGCCACTACAGTAACTTTCACACCTTGGCGAGACTCTTTGTCCCAAGACACATCAGACTGAGTTGCAATTGCCGTTTCCTGATGTAACTTTCCATGATCCTGTTCAAACCTTTGCAGACACACTTTATTTGAGCGCATCATAGTCAAATCTTTAGTCATAAACATATGCTCCAGGCACTATCAGCACATCAGTTTCCTTCACACATTGTAAACACCCTTCCACAGACCGCTCCGGTCTGTCCAGCTTACATTTATGGCCTGAATTTCATGGAAATAACGGATGCTCTGCTTTGCTCTAGGTTATCTGGTGTGTGGGGGAGGGGGCGGAGAGCATACAAATCCGATGTTCAGTTTTAATTTCCATAATTACGTCAGTTTACATGAGTATGGAAATAAAACAAGCATTGGCAAAGCCAATAGGTTTCGTCAGTGTGAAATCTATGGCTTTGTCAATGTTATTTTTTTTCACACATTGCACAGCGATTGAGCTGCTGTGCAACATGGTTTAAAGTAAAAAAAAAAAAAAAAGCTATGACGCACCCAGTGTTGGCCGTGTCATAGCACTTTTTTTTACCTTTAAGCCATGTTAGTCATGTTACACAGCAGCCCACAAAAAACAAAAAAAACAAAAAACAGCATGGGAGTATTTGGGGACAGGAAACAAATCAGAGACCTGGATGAGGGTGGGTTAAAATCACTGGAGGGTGAGGGGGGTGGGAGAAAGTTACTTTTGGAGCAGGAGAAGGACAGGGATGAAGGAGAGGGACTACAGAGCATAGACTCTCTGAGTGCATGCTGGTATGTTAAAAAAAAATGAGTAACTGCTGGCCAGTAGAAGGACACTGGCTAAAGGAACCAGTACTTAGTCCATGCTCCACGGCATGGATGAAGAACCCGAAGCCCAGGAGGAAGCCTAGCGCCAGGAGGAGAAGCTGACCAATGGGAAGCAAGGAAACTAAGAGTGACGTGAGCACCAAACAATGGTAAGAAAAGGTAAGTAATGTGCAGGGTCTAAGCCCCCTTTAAGATATTTTTTTAAGTACAATTGCTTTTGCTGACAACGCATGTGTGCTGTAGGTGAAACCTAAAAACGAGCTGGGAGTGCATAAGTCACCCTTTCCCTACAGGAATAACGCATAGCTGCTTCCTAACTACAAATGTCACTAGGGTCAGAGTGGGACAGAAAATAGTCCTGGGAACCAAAATAAAAGTGGTCCCCATTAGTGATTTAGATAGCTAAAAGTAGTCCACATTTCCAAACCTGGGCTGTTTTGAACTTGTAAAGACATGCAGTATAAGTGTTTTGAAAGATAGGGGAGACTGCATGTGTTTGTGCTTGCTGCAGGCAATGTTTGTGGTAATATCAGGGATATCAACAATAAAAACCATCCCACCAAAATATAAAACAGGTCCAAAAACAGACAAAAACCAGCCTGCACACTGACCTGTTAGACCAGCCCATCATGCATTGCCTGATTGCCCTATAGGCCAGTCACTGAATGTCATAAATGCAACAATCTGTGAGCGGGCTACTTTCACACTTCAGACTAAAATGCAGGAAAACACAAAGAAAAACAGGAGCCTTAATGAGAAATAGTGACTGGCAGAAGCCACAATATTGAGCTTCTCGTCCAAGTCATAATTGTTCTTGATATCAAAAAAATATTTTATGTAGAGGTGGCTCAGAAAGGCATAAGCAAAGTGAGCAATTGCCCAGGACCACCATGTGAAAGTAGTACGGGTAGTAAGAGGTATGACAGTGATAAGAGAGGGCTTGAAAAAACTCATTCACTTTAAACTGACAGCTGGACGTAACTGCTTCAGATAAATTTAGAGTGCATCCACATCTTGCTAGAACTGCTCAGCCTTAATCCTGACTCTTCCAGGCAGTAGGAAGCAATTAAAATAAAAACAAATATTTCTGCCTCATAGCTTTCTATTCCTTTGCCACACCTTTTCCTCATCACCCCTCTCTTTACATCTCTCTTTCCCCAAACATTCATTTTACACCCATTCATCAACGACCTCCCTTGAAAAAAGATCAATCGATGCCTCCTTAGTCCCACTCATTCTGCTTGAATAGCAAGAAGTTCCTTCCTTATCTCTTTCCTTGTATGTACCCACCCCTTTTCTCTATCTCAATATCTCTTCTATATCCTCCTCAATTATCTCTCAATATATCTCTCTCCCATTACCTCTTCTTAACTCTCACAAGCTTATCTCTCTATACCATTCTCTATGTCTTCCCCTACCTTCTACCCCTCACCATTCTTTCCCTCCCCTCTAACTCAACTTTCTCTTTACCTCACTCTTCTTTCTGCGTTTCACTGTTCAGTTTCTATCTCACCTAACTGTGTCTCTCGTCTCTCAACTTAATTTCTTTTTATGTTACCTCTCTCTCTTTCTCCCTCCCTTGTTCACCACTCTCTGTCCTCTCTCTGCCTCACATTCAGGGCCTGACTGGCTACCGGGCGTTTTGGAATGCTGCCGAGCTGGGGGCTGATTTCGTTGATGGGGACCTGCGTGTGCTGAACTTAATTCGTTTTGCTTTGTTAATTTCGAAGCACACGCAGGTCTCCATCAACGAAATTAGCCCCCACCGCAGTGACATCAGCCCCCAGCTCGGCAGCATTCCAAAACGCCCGGTAGCCAGTCCGGCCCTGCTCACATTTATCTCCCTCTCTGCCCCACGTCTCGTATTACCTTATCAATCTGTGCTCCACCTGTCTTACATTACATAATCTCTCAATTTACCTCATCATTCATTCACTCAACTTTTTCTCTAACTTACTTCTTTCTCGCTACATTTCTTTTGCTCCCTTTCTGCCGCTATCATAATACACTCCCTCTCTCTCTGCACCTTCTATTATATTTCAACATAACCTCTCTACCTGACCTCCCCTTTCTACCTCTTTCCCTTTAAACACCTTTCTACCTTTTCTCTCTGTCTCTCAAACTCTACCTCTCTCTACATCTGTAACAACCTCACCAATCTTTCTCTACCTTATCTGTCTCTCTACTTCACCTCTTCTTTCTCTAAACTTCTTTATTTCTAACCTATGTTCCTCACTCTACTTTTACAATTTTACAACTTTCTTTGCCTCTCTTTTTGTACCGTTTTTCATTGTCCCTCTTTCTACCGCACTGTTCTCTCTTTCTCTCTACCTTGTATCTCTCAATACTTCTCTGAATATCTCACCTCTTTATCTCAGCCTTTCTCTGTCTCTACCACTCTCTAGCTGGCCTCATTGTTTACTTTACCACCCTCTGTACCTCATCCCTCAGTGTTCCCCACCTGTCTCTACATTTCTTACTCCCTATCTCTAGCACTTTCTACATCTCTACCTCACTCTAAAATCTTGCCTATCTCTCTACCACTCTTTTTCTACCTATCTCTTCATCTTTCGACTTCTCTGTATCTTTTTCTGACTACCTCACCTTTATAGTTTTACATTATGTATTTTCCCACCTCACCTATCTCTCTACCTCATCACTAGATCTTCTTCCCTTTTCCATCTGCTTTACCTCTTTCACTATATTGATATTCTTGCCTCTGTCCTTTTCTAGTCTCTTCCCAGTTCTCTTAGTCATTAGAGTCAGAGGTCATTGTCGAGCCAGAGAAGTGTACACATTGAAAGTGGGGTAAGGGACATAGCAGGGGATGAGAATTAAGGAGGCACATATGAGATTTGCACCTGATAGAATGGTACAAATTCTTATGGTAGGGCTTTAACATTCTCTTTAGCCGCAAGATCGACAGTTGTGGAAAGGAATTACATTTTTTATTTAAAATTGCTGAAATTTAAAGCTACAGTTCCAAGCGATATGTGTATATGTCTTATTTTAATATTATAAGGTAGTCCACTAACTATTCACCAAGTCACTGTAACCGATTTGTTTCCAACAATGGAAATAACAAGCTGTTTAGTCACTGAATACCGTGTAAAAAAATGTTGCAAGACAAAAAAATCTACATCCAAGCATAAAAAGCAATTGTGTTTTATCAATGCTCGTTGAAGCTTTCTTTGGTACTATTTGGATGGTGGACACCAGGCAACTGAACACTTGTCTGCTTTGTATGCCACAATTTCAGTCAGTATAACGTGTAAATATTGTGGTCATCTCAAGGGCTTGAAACAGCTTCAAATGGATAAAACATTACCATCTCTAACATCTCCTACCATATGTACGCTGATGATATGCAATTGTACATGAAGATTAACTCCCCTAACGACACCAGCACTCTCAATAACATCTTGATCAAAACTCAACATTGGTTAACTCTTAACCACCTCAAACTTAAGGCCCTCAAAACCGAATTCCTATTAACCCCTTCGCTGCTAGGCCTTTTCCCCCCCTGTGCTAAGCCTTTTTTTGGCAATTTGGGGTAGTTCGCGCTTAGGCCCCTGTAACTTTTTGACCACATAAGGTATCCACGCCAAATTTGCATCCTTTTCTTCCAACATCCTGGGGATTCTAAAGGTACCCAGGGTTTGGGGATTCCCCTGGAGGGAACCCAGAAATGAGCCAAAATACAGCAAAATTTTGTTTTTTTTGGGAAAAATGGGAAAAAAGTGCTGCAAATGAAAGCGTCTGGATTTTTCCCTACAAATGGTATCATAAAAGGGTTTGTGGGGCTGAAATCACCATTTTCCCAGCTTTTAGGGAATGACAGACTTTTGTCAGAAAACCAAAGTTTTTTACATAGTTTTGGCATTTTTCTGGGACATAGCCTATTTTTGCTATTTTTTGTGCTTTCAACCTCCTTCCAGTTAATGGTAGGCATGGGTATGAAAGCAATAATGGATCCTGGAAAGCTATACATTTTTGAAAAGTAGACAAAATTCTGAATTCAGCAAGGGGTCATTTATGTAGATCCTTCAAGGTTTCTTTATAGAAACTAACAGTTAAACATAGGAAAAATTGAAAATTAGTTGAAAAAAACAGCCTTTTGTGTCAACGTTTTCACCTGTAACTTCTTCTAATTATGACAACTCTTTGAAAGCAATATACCGTTACATCCGCTGGACCTTACTGGTTGTGGGGATATATAGGACTTGTAGGTTCACCAAGAACCCTACGAACCCAGAGCCAAAAACTGAGCAGCGACTTGCAATGGTTTTTTATTATGTACCGGGTATATAGCAATTATCCTGGGAAAATGTATACATGGAAAAATCGGTATGAAAGACACCTATGTATTTAAGAAATGGGAACAAAATATAGAGTTTAGAAACAGTAGATATTTGCACATTTCCGAAATTGGGAATACTCATACTAGCATGAGAATTATTGATCATTTTTCAAAATTACTTCTTTTTACACATTGTCTTTCATTTGGAAGGCAGAAATGCATTGAAAGTCAATAGGTAATAACAGTTGCTTTACAAATCTGAATTACCCTAAGTCTGCCGATAAAAATGGTACCTCACTTGTGTGGGTTGGCATAGTGCCCACAACAGGAAACGGCTCAAAACGCAACGTGAACACACCACATTTTCACAATGAAAAATTACCCTTTTTTTGCAAAGTGCCTAGCTGTAGTATTTGAACCCTAGCTCTGCCGGCACCTAGGGAACCTAGCAAACCTATACATTTTTGAAAACTAGACACCCAGGGGAATCCAGGATGGGGTGACTTGACTGGCTCTCACCAGGTTTTGTTACCCAGAATCCCTTGCAAACCTAAAAAAATGTTAAAAAAAACAAATTTTCCTCACATTTCTCTGGTGGAAAGTTCTGGAATCTGCGTGGATCCACAAATTTCCACCCACCCCGCGTTGCCCAAAGTCTTCCGAGAAAAATGGTACCTCACTTGCATGGGTAGGCCTAGTGCCCGTGACAGGAAACGGTGCAAAACGCAACGTGGACACACCTCAATTTCACAGTGAAAAATGACCCTTTTTTGGCAAAGTGCCTAGCGGTAGTTTTTGAACCCTAGCTCTGCCGGCACCTAGGGAAACCTAGCAAACCTATACATTTTTTAAAACTAGACACCCAGGGGAATCCAGGATGGGGTGACTTGACTGCCTCTCACCAGGTTCTGTTACCCAGAATCCCTTGCAAACCTAAAGAATTGTCAAAAAAAACACATTTTCCTCACATTTCTGTGGTGGAAAGTTCTGGAATCTGCGTGGATCCACAAATTTCCACCCACCCCGCAGTCCCCAAAGTCTTCCGAGAAAAATGGTACCTCACTTGTGTGGGTAGACCTAGTGCCCGTGACAGGAAACGGCACAAAACGCAACGTGGACACACCACAATTTCACAGTGAAAAATGACCCTTTTTTGGCAAAGGGCCTAGCTGTAGTTTTTGAACCCTAGCTCTGCCGGCACCTAGGGAAACCTAGCAAACCTATACATTTTTGAAAACTAGACACCCGGGGGATTCCAGGGAGGCATGGCTTGCATGGATCCCCCAACGTTTCCTTACCCAGAATCCCCTGCAAACCTCAAATTTAGCTGAAAAAATCACTTTTTTCACACATTTTTGTGTGGGAAAGTTGTGGCATCACCGGGCTGACACAAATTTCCTACCACCCAGCGTTCCCCCGGGTCTCCCGATAAATATGGTGCCTCACTCGTGTGGGAGGCCCAAGTACATGCGGCAGACAAGGGCCCAAAACGTATTGAGGCAACATCAAAATTGCCTATCTCAAAACGACCTGGTTTCGCAAGGGGGGTCACCTGGGTTTTTGGCCCCGTGCTCGGCGGCCATCTAGGGAAACCTACCAAACCCACACATTTCTGAAAACTAGACACCCGGGGGATTCCAGGGAGGTATGGCTTGCGTGGATCCCCCAACGTTTCCTTACCCAGAATCCCCTGCAAACCTCAAATTTAGCTGAAAATATCACTTTTTCCACACATTTTTCTGTGGGAAAGTTGTGGCATCACCGGTCTGACACAAATTTCCTACCACCCAGTGTTTCCCCGGGTCTCCCGATAAAAATGGTGCCTCACTCGTGTGGGATGCCCAAGTACCCGCAACACCAAAACGTGTTGAGGCAACATCAAAATTGCGTATCTCAAAACGACCTGGTTTTGCAAGGGGGGTCACCTGGGTTTTTGGCCCCGTGCTCGGCGGCCATCTAGGGAAACCTACCAAACCCACACATTTCTGAAAACTAGACACCCAGGGGATTCCAGGGAGATATGGCTTGCGTGGATCCCCCAACGTTTCCTTACCCAGAATCCCCTGCAAACCTCAAATTTAGCTGAAAAAAATCACTTTTTCCGCACATTTTTGTGTGGGAAAGTTGTGGCATCACCGGGCTGACACAAATTTCCTACCACCCAGGGTTCCCCGGGTCTCCCGATAAAAATGGTGCCTCACTCGTGTGGGAGGCTCAAGTACCCGCGACAGGCAAGGGCCCAAAACGTATTGAGGCGACATCAAAATTGCCTATCTCAAAACGACCTGGTTTTGCAAGGGGGGTCACCTGGGTTTTTGGCCCCGTGCTCGGCGGCCATCTAGGGAAACCTACCAAACCCACACATTTCTGAAAACTAGACACCCGGGGGATTCCAGGGAGATATGGCTGGCGTGGATCCCCCAACGTTTCCTTACCCAGAATCCCCTGCAAACCTCAAATTTAGCTGAAGAAATCACTTTTTCCGCACATTTTTGTGTGGGAAAGTTGTGGCATCACCGGGCTGACACAAATTTCCTACCACCCAGCGTTCCCCCGGGTCTCCCGATAAAAATGGTGCCTCACTCGTGTGGGAGGCCGAGGTACCCGTGACAGGCTAGGGCCCAAAACGTATTGAGGTGACATCAAAATTGCCTATCTCAAAACGACCTCGTTTTGCAAGGGGGGTCACCTGGGTTTTTGGCCCCGTGCTCGGCGGCCATCTAGGGAAACCTACCAAACTCACACATTTCTGAAAACTAAACACCCGGGGGATTCCGGGGAGGTATGGCTTGCGTGGATCCCCCAACGTTTCCTTACCCAGAATCCCTGCAAACCTCAAATTTAGCTGAAAAATCACTTTTTCACACATTTTTGTGTGGGAAAGTTGTGGCATCACCGGGCTGACACAAATTTCCTACCACCCAGCGTTCCCCGGGTCTCCCGATAAAAATGGTGCCTCACTCGTGTGGGAGGCCCAAGTACCCGCGACAGGCAAGGGCCCAAAACGTATTGAGGTGACATCAAAATTGCCTATCTCAAAACGACCTGGTTTTGCAAGGGGGGTCACCTGGGTTTTTTACCCCATGCTCGGCGGCCATCTAGGGAAACCTGTGACGTGCACGCTGATCGTCAATTCACAGAAACGGCGGGGCGACCTCGGGAGCTGGGGAAGCTCTTCCCCAGCTCCCGAGGTCACAGGGGAGAAATAGAAATCCCTCTGCTGTCTGCAGCAGAGGGATTTCGTGCCCCTGTCCTCATGACGGAATGGTTCCGTCATGAGCACAGGGGCACCGATGCTCATGACGGAACCATTCCGTCATGAGCATCGAAGGGGTTAATCTCGCCACCCAACCCCACCTCTAACATCAAAGACTGGCTCCCACTACTAACCATCTTGAACTGTACCCCACATATCGTTGATTCAGCAAAATCCCTACGAATAACACTAGACAAATACCTCTCCATGCTGAATCACATCAGCTACACAACCAGAGGCCCAATTTCCATCTCCACGTCGTAAGAAAATTATAGCCTTTCCTTCCCAATGCAGCTCTCAAGATGGCGGTTCAGGCTCTCCTGATTCCAAAATTGACTATGGGAATGCTACCCTTGTTGTACTACCAAAAATACTGGCACCCCTGAGGGCTACCCTCAATGCGGCTGCACGCCTCATCAGAGGCATAAATAACAAGCATTGGCATAGCCAATAGGTCTCGCCTTTGGGGCCTTATAAGTGTTTAGCCAGAGCTATTGACTTTGCCAATGTCTTCAAGCTGTGCTGTAGAGAAGTGTGGCTGCTGTGCAGCATGCTGAAAAGTTATAATCAAAAAGTGTCAGAAGCATTTTTGTTACTTTATATATGACCAAGAAGGCATTATGTAAAACTGAACGACCATATTAAAAAAGTATTTACAATAAAAATGTCCTCGGTTTTCTTTTGTTCTTGCAATGCTGGCAACTTGTTTCTGCCTATTGCAATGGTTGTTTGTTAAAGCTTTTTTTTTGAGGGGGCATAAACAATCGGAGGGTGAAGGTTGGGAACTAGTACCTGTATTATAACACTAGCAGCGGCCAGACGCTAGGGGAGAATAAACAGCTGCCAGATTCCGAGAGCAGGCTGAGGTGGTGCTGAGTGATGCTGAGGTGGTAGTGGTGGTGGTGGTGACTGTTGCGGAGACGATGCTGAGGTGATGCTGAATGATACTCAGGTCTTGCTGAGTGATACTGCTGTGGTGCTGAGTGATGCTGTGGTGGTGCTGAGTGATATTGTCTTGGCGCTGAGTGATGCTGTGGTGGTGCTGAGTGATAATGTCTTGGCGCGCAGTGATGCTGTGGTGGTGCTGAGTGATGCTGTGGTGGTGCTGAGTGATGCTGTGGTGGCCCTGAGTGATGCTGTGGTGGCCCTGAGTGATGCTGTGGTGGTGCTGAATGATGCTGTGGTGGTGCTGAATGATGCTGTGGTGGTGCTGAATGATGCTGTGGTGGTGCTGAGCGATGCTGTGGTATCCCTGAATGATGCTGTGGCGGCGCTGAGTGATGCTGTTGCGGCGCTGAGTGATGCTGTTGCGGCGCTGAGTGATGCTGTGGCGGCGCTGAGTGATGCTGTGGCGGCGCTGAGTGATGCTGTGGCGGCGCTGAGTGATGCTGTGGTGGCGCTGAGTGATGCTGTGGTGGCGCTGAGTGATGCTGTGGCAGCGCTGAGTGATGATGTGGCGGCGCTGAGTGATGCTGTGGTCGCGCTGAGTGATGCTGTGGTGGCGCTGAGTGATGCTGTGGTGGCGCTGAGTGATGCTGTGGTGGTGCTGAGTGATATTGTTGTGGCACTGAGTGATGCTGTGGTGATGCTGTGGTAGTTCTGAGTGCTGCTGTGGTGGTGCTGAGTGATGCTGTGGTGGCGCTGAGTGATGCTGTGGTGGCGCTGAGTGATGCTGTAGTGGTGCTGAGTGATGCTGTGGTGGCGCTGAGTGATGCTGTGGTGGCCCTGAGTGATGCTGTGGCGGTGGTGAGCGATGCTGTGGCGGTGCTGAGCGATGCAGTGGTGGTGCCGAGCGATGCTGTGGTGGTGCTGAGCAATGCTGTGGCGGCGCTGAGTGATGCTGTGGCGGCACTGAGTGATGCTGTGGTGGCCCTGAGTGATGCTGTGGTGGCCCTGAGTGATGCTGTGGTGGCCCTGAGTGATGCTGTGGTAGCCCTGAGTGATAGTGTGGTGGTGCTGAGTGATGCTGTGGTTGCGCTGAGTGATGCTGTGGTGGTGCTGAGTGATGCTGTTGTGGCGCTGAGCGATGCTGTGGTGGCGCTGAGCGATGCTGTGGTGGCGCTGAGCGATGCTGTGGTGATGCTGAGCGATGCTGTGGTGGTGCTGAGCGATGCTGTGGTGGTGCTGAGCGATGCTGTGGTGGTGCTGAGCGATGCTGTGGTGGTGCTGAGTCATCCTGTGGTGGTGCTGAGTCATCCTGTGGTGGTGCTGAGTCATCCTGTGGTGGTGCTGAGTGATGCAGTGTTGGCCCTGAGTGATGATGTGGTGTCGCTGAGTGCAGCTATGGTGGTGCTGAGTGATGCTGTGGTGGCGCGGAGTGATGTTGTGGTGCTGCTGAGTAATGCTGTGGTTGCACTGAGTGTTGCTGTGATGGCGTTGAGTGATGCTGTGATGGCGTTGAGAGATGTTGTGTTGGTGCTGAGTGATGCTGTGCTGGCTCTGATTGATGCTGTGCTGGCTCTGATTGATGCTGTGGTTGCGCTGAGTGATGCTGTGGTGATGCTGAGTGATGCTGTGGTGTTGCTGAGTGAGAGATAGAGTGAAGATATAATGCCCAATTAGAGAGGGTGGTGAGAGAGAAAGAGAGAGAAAGGGTGTACATAGAATAAAGAGTGGAGCGGGATAGAGAGAGAGAAAGAAGGGGAGAGAGAGTGAATGAAGGAGTTTGAAAGAGAAACAGATAAAGGGGTGAGAGAGAATGAAAGGCAAAAAAGATAGAGAGGGGAGAGTTAATTAAGTAGAGAGAGAATTAGAGAGGGGAGAGAGAGAGAAGGAGAGAGACAATAAGAGTGGGGGGTGTGGAGTTTAAATAGAGTGAAGAAGTGACGCAGAAAAAGTAACCTTAAATATAGCTTTGTGCTTTGCGCAAATAAATATAATTAAAAAAAACAGAGTGAGACAAAAATACTGGTAATTAGGCTGTGACTCCCAATATAAAACAAATAGCGATATAAGGTGAAATCAACCCACCGAAGCAATATTTCTAACTAGACAAAAAAAAGCTTGCATTTCAATGCTAATCGCTGTTGTTTTTCATGTGACTGTAGTCCAGGGCCGTCAGTTGGTAATGTGAGCTGCTGCTGCGATTGAAACATCAGAGTCCAGAGAGTTAATGAGCCATGACGAGGAAATGAGGAAGAGATAGGAAACCCAGATGGCAGCTGCGCGCGTGCACGCTATCGTGAACGCAAGCTGGTCGCCAGCCGAAAGCCAGTGGGTTTGCACTTCCAAAACCCGCTTACTAGAACTTCGGCCAGACCAGCGCAAGCGCTGGTGCAGGCCGAGACCTAAAAATGATCACATCACCCCGGCCCTCCACTCTCTGGACTGGCTACCTTACAAATCTAGGATCCACCTAAAAATAGCAAGCATGACGTACAAAGCCATCCACCACAACACCCCTCACTACCTGGCTCAGAAACTGGTTCTATCTGGAAGGAATAGAGCTTCTCATAGTACATGCTCATTGTTAGACCTGGTACCATTGGCGTGAGTCTCCCTCCCATTTTTTGCTGTTGTCTCCTCTGTTTTTGATATGTTTTTGCTGGTTTTAGATGCTTTGGGCACTGTGCCACTGCTATCCAGTGCCACAGTGCAAGTGCTCCCTATTGTAAAGTATTGTAATGGATTAGGGACTCCCTGATTGGCTTGTTTGATTTACTTGTCAGACCCTAGTATAGTGCACCATGTGTGCCCAGGGCCTGTAAATCAAATGCTGCTGGTGGGCTTGCAGCACTGGTTGTGCCACCCACAGAAGCAGCTTGTAAAGTGTGTCTCAGGCCTGCCATTGCAGAGCCTGTGTGCAGTCTAGTACTGCCATGTCGACTTGGTAAGTGCACCCACTTACCAGTCCCCAAACCTTCCCTTTTCTACATGTTCACCACCCCTAACGTAGGCCCAAGGGCAGGGTGCATTGTAAGTAAAAAGTAGGACATGCCCTGGTGTGTGTGGCATGTCCTGATAGTGAATTACAGCCAATTTCGTTTTTCACTATTGCAAGGCTACCTGTCCCCATAGGCCAGAATGGGCAGTTTGATTATAACATCTTATAATCCTAACTGACCCAGGGAACATGGTAGAAAAACGAATTTAGTATGCCTGAACTCAGAATGATAAAACACATCTTTTAGTGAATTTGGTTTTAACATTCTGTGTTTGAAAATACCACTTTTAGAAAGTAGGTATTTTCTTGCCTAACCATCCATCCTGCCTCTGCTAGGTTGTGTATTGCTTGTCTGGTTTGTGAGTGACAGGAGGGCTTGGGCTCCAGCAGTCTGATGGGTCAGGGCTGGGCTGAATAGGACCTTGGCTGAATAGAGAGTAGGGGGCAGGGGTTTCCTTTCACTCCCCTGAGCCCTCATAGAATAGAGAGTAGGGGAGGAGATTTCCTTACAGCTAGCCTGGGCCAGGTCTGCTTTCAACAATGCTGTCTCCACCTCCTGCCAGGAAGCTGCACAGAACTGGTTTTGGTCAGGCACAGACACCTCTCTGCCTTCAGAGAACAAAGACTTTTGAGTATAAATATTGGGGCCCAGACCCCAGAACTTTAGATCACTTCTGGGAATCAAGACGGACCTTTGCCAAGGAGAAGAAACCAAGGAAGCTGAAGGAGTTTGACTGCCCCTGTGCCAGTGTGCTATTTTCTGGGGTTGGCCTGCAGTGGTGACTTTATTGCCAAGGAAAGGGGAAAGAACTTTTATTGAACTTTCATCATCTTGAAGAAGATTCTCCAAGGGCTTGAACTGTGCTTGCCTCCTGCTGAAGTCTCAGGGACAAAAGACTTCACCACCAGCTCCCTCCTGAATTCCCTTGCTGGGGATTCTGTCTGCAGAAGCCTGCGTATCGCTGGGAGCTGGAAGCGCGACTCAACGAGAAGAAGCGTGACGCGTCGCAGCTGCTGCCGTCGCATCATCGGAGAAGCGTGTCACCACCGCAAGGGTCGCCGTCGCTTCACTGAAGCATGTCTCTGTCGCAGCTGTTTGTCGTCGCATCACCGGAGAAGCGTGTCGCCACCGCAAGGTTCATCGTCGCATCACCAGAGAAGCATGTCGCAGGGCCAGTCGCGGCTCAGAAGTTACAGAGTTTGCCGCACGGCCGTCGGGCGTGCACGTATCGCCTTCACGTCGTCGCATCGCATCAAGGGCGCCATCTTCTCGCATCGTACCAGACCGTCGCAACGCATCAAAGCATCATCTTGTCGCATCGTAACCGGAACGCCGAAAGGGATCGACGCATCACCTCTTCTCCAGTAAGGAACAGACGCATCGCCTACTTTGCGCAAGCACTGAGGAACAGGAGCATCGCCTCCCCCAAAGCAAGGAACCGACGCATCACCCTTTCTGCGACCCTTTTGTTTGTTTTGCGTTACGCATTTAAGGTACTTTGTGAGAAACGTGTCGCATTTACCATCACCTTTGAACTAAGCAATTTCTACCATTTCTAAGTCTATTTTTGATTACAGTATTGTGGATTTTTGTCGTTTGGGGCTTGTGTTAAGTCTACATAAAGAATACTTATTTTTCTAAACCTGTGTGGTGTCCATCTGTAGTGTTTTCACTGTATTACTGTATGTGTTCACAAATGCTTTACACACTGCCTATGAGATAAGCCTGCCTGCTCGTGCCAAGCTACCACAGGGTTGAGCAGGGGTTATTTTAGGAGTGTAGCCCCCTTACCCTGACTAGAAGCAAAGGGTCCCTATTTGGACAAAGGTGCAAACCATTGCCAACTAGAGAGCCCCAGTTCTAACACTCATGACTTCTGAAACACCAAAAACTTCACAAAAAGAAAACCTATAAGAGAACTTTCTCTGGAATTGCCCCAAGAATTTGGAATTCTCTTCCCCCAGAGATCAGGACCATCCCTTCATTCGCTCTTTTAAAAAACAAAGTAAAAATGAGACTACTGAAAAATCTCCTTACTTTCAGAGGCGACTATCCATGCTAATTTGATTTCATTGCTGGTGTTTTCCTTATGTCTCTTTGTTTTATCTTTTCCCGCTGTATTTTTCCCCCTTTTATTTAGCATTCGGACTCCACCCCATGATTCTATATTTTGCTCCTTTATTTGATGCTATTTGTTATGTTGTACAGCGCTCTGACACCAAAATTTTGGTCTTGTTCGCGCTTTCTGAAACTTCATAAATAAATAAATAAAATTAAAGTTGCCCTGACAATTAGGCCCAAAATATGGGTTGCTCCGGCCCCAACAATAGGTAAGATGACAGTAAGGGGCGTGGAAAGTTACAAATATGTTCTCTTGCAAACGTTTCGTAATTCTCTCTAATACTAAGATTACTTCTCATAGTAAATTTTGTGTGCAAATGATCATATTAAAATCCAGTATTGTGCACTACTTTAAAATGCTGCGAGAAAAAAGGTGCACTCTCTTTTTTTTTGTACATTTTTGTTGAGCAGATATAACCAACATATAGCACATAATGTATAAACATACAATCGAAAACAAAAACATATAGAATAAATATTCAAAGCAAGCTTGTAGAAATAAAGACTTGAAGACATGAAATTCTCTTACATATATCGGGAGGCAGCCATCTCAAACTGACTAAGTACATGGCATAAATCATACACCCCAGGCTAGCTTAAAATGAGAGCATTGGAATTCTCTTCCATATATCAAGAGGTAGCAATCATGAAATGACGGAGTGCATAGTACAAATCGTAATCTGAATGTACACATAGATATGCTGGCAAACAAACCTAACTGCAATGCCGAAGTTTGCAGTACTTCGTGCTGGTGATAGCAGCATAACTCAACAGCATAGGAAAGTGCAAATATGCATATACTAAACATATCAAATAATCCACGCTTGGAGATTAACGGTAGCTCTTCATATTAATAGCAGCAATAGACCTTAAAGTGATGAAAGCGCATTGGTCCATATTATTAGCAGTATTACACCTTACAGTAATGATAGTGCAATGGTTAAAGGTTAGCATGGCCTTCAATCTTGATTCAAAAACAATTATATCGTCATTTAATTTAGCGGCGATGAGCCATAAAGAGAGAAAGAGACATTAGAGCCATAAACGTACCAGTGCATATTGCTCTATGGAAATGCAATAACTAGATGAGGATAGCAGCATAAATCCTGTTAGTCAAAATGTTGAAAAAGTGGAAATAGAAAACATTGAAATTAATCCCTAAATAAAAATTAAGAGTATCACATAAAGAGGAGCCCTTATACTAGGTTACTTTCAGGAAGCTCAGACAGGTCCCAGATAGCTGTAAACCTTGTAATATTCCACGCTCGTGGCGCATATGCTTCTTCAAAAGTTTTCGTCCTTGGCATTTTTTCGCACCAGCCCTGGAAGGTTGAAACATGCGGTGTTCTCCAGTACTGCAGTATTATGGTAGCGCGCTACCATAAATGAAATCAAAATAAAATACTGGCTATACCTACTGGAATTATGCAGCAGGGGAGGGCCAAATTATGCGGCAGGATTGGGTAATTTATGCAGCAAGTAAAGGCATATTATGCAGCACATCTTGGAATAGTATTACTTCATTATTTTGCCATTTTTAAACTTGTTAACACGGTCTGGGCGTTGGTTGCAACTCACTAGTACCAGTGTAACTCCCTAACACAGCAATAAGCAACAGAAAGGTGGCCAGTCAACCTCTGCAAAGGGCCTTCCACTGCACAGCAATGCGTGTCACTACGTTTTTAGTAACTTTTGAACTGTTTGAGCTAGAAACAATTTTTTTTTTAATCTGCAGATTATGCAGCAGATGATGGATTATGTGGCAAATGTGGCAAATCTATAATTATGCGATAATCGCCACGGCCCAACAATCGCATAATTCCAGTGGCCCTAGACATATTTATTTTGCAGCTCTCATTGGAGACGCCAAATAACACTAAGCTCGCCTCTACTACAATCCTGAACTGAACACCTTCACTGATAGCTGAAAATAACTCCTCCCAGAATTGAAAGAGCTTTGAACAGGTATAAAATATTTGAAGCCAATCGCCCATTCCCTCTGTTGACAACGAAAACGTTAATCTGGAACTGATGAAAATATTTTATGGAGAGCTTGAGGAATGTAATATGACATCCATCGGGACAAGAAGGACATTCTTTTATAATTCGCTGCCCTGAGGGATTTATGGCCTATCTCTGAAATAAGCTGCAAGTTTCCTTCTGATAACCTGCAATGAGTTTTCTCATAGATTTATTCCAGGAAATCTGTGATTAAATCCTGAGCTGAATGTTTACATAGCACCCAAATAAGTTTGCTCTTAACTTTCATGGATATTAGCTGCTACAGAATGAGTTATCTGTACATAACTTTAAAAAACACGATTACACTGTGTCCCATAACGCAAAATAAGCTCTTCTCGTTAGATGCGATTGCGTCTTATAAAAGCGCACTCTCGTCTAATTTTAAAACACATGAAATATGCTAGGAAGTAAATAAAGCAAGAGTGGAAAAACGCAAGCACTACATATATGCTAATAATCTGGAAATATAAGAAACTATGCTCACATAATAAAACCATTTGTATCCCTTGTTTTATGTTACAGTGGCTGATTTTCTGCTTCTTTAGTACCATGACGAACATTCATGCCTTTCTTAAATCTATGAATGACGTAGGTCCTTTATGATCTCGTAATCAGAAATGAGAGAGAGAGAAGCTACGATTCATTCGGCTTCCGGCCAATAGAGGCATAATCAGAGGGGAATGAATCACTTGTGCTGTGTGTTACCAGTATCAGGGGTTCTGGTTGCCTTAAAAACACTCATTCACGAAATAACCGTGTGTGTGGTATATCTTGGTTCTCCGCAGAAATGGTTACGTGAAAAGCATCATCATAGGGTCTTGGTTAAGCTTTCCTCCACCTGGAGGAGGACCAACTGGTATTTACAGTAGTGATTAGAGAACATGAAAGTAAGGGTGCAGTGTCATTAAAATTACCTCCATCTGTCGATCTAATTTTTATTATGTCGAAGATGGGGTAAAGGGGCGTGGCTTGGACGCCGAAGCAAGATGGCGGACTTCATGTGAGCTCCGCTCGGACGCGGAGACTCTCTGGGCTATCCTGCCTCAAACTATGGAGTTTTTTGACCGTGAGTAGTGGCCCTGCAATCTGGGAATGGCGGTGAGTCGAAGGTCCGCTCCTAGTTCAGGGCTATTGCGGAACGAAGCCTGGAAGCTGCGGCGGTGATTTCCCCTCATCGAGTCACGAGCGGCCGCCATTTTAAATTACGGCGCCGCGCTCCGTTTTTAGTCAGAAAGTGCCGCCCGAGTAAAATTCCTTAATGCTGCCGATGTGGAGGTGGAGAGGAAGAGTAGCATGCCTCACCATTTTCTGGGATGTCTATGCATGTGAGGTGCAGGGGATGGAGGAGGCTTCCTAATAGTAACCTGCTGTTCCTTCCTACTCTATGGCAGTCATGTGGATTATGCAAGAGGGAGAACACCTTGATTTTCTCACGTCCTCACTTGGAATTTGATATTCCAGTTTGTGGTCGCTGTTGGGAACTTTTTCTTCACGGTTTACAGTCACTTCATCCAAAACCGGTTCTTCTTGCTCACCTTTGGAAGATCGCTGTTTCTTCTGCCTCCTTCTTTGGTGTATGGGTCCAATTCGCCCGTTCTTAGTTACTACTCGTCGATATCCACCACAATTCAAGATGGCGAATGACCCGCACACCTCCTCTAGATCATCATCCTCAGGTGCTAAACCAAAGAGACATAAGAATGATCCCCGTCACCTATTCATACCTCACAAAATCCTGTTCTGGACTCTATTCTGGAGGAAGTACGTGGTCTCCAGCCCTTTATGTCTACTACCAACGAAAAGCTCAAACAAATTGAAGACCGCTGGATAATTATGGAGGGCAAGGTAACGGAACTTGAACAACGTGTTGGGGATCTGCAAGATATATCTAATAAAATTCCACTGTTAGAACAAGAGATCCACAAACTCAAACTTCATACTGAAGACTTGGAAAATCGTAATCGACGGAATACTCTCCGCATTTACGGCCTGCCGGAAAATATTGAGGGACCGGATATGGTATCCTTTCTGAAGAAGTTTCTGACGGACCTCCTAGAGCTTCAATCCTCTCCTGCTCTCAACATACAACGGGCACACCGTCTGGGCCGTCTTCAACCTAACTCAATCAAGCCACGTGGTATCATAATGCTTTTTTGGAATTTACTGAACTAATGCATGTTTTGAGAGCGGTTAAGACCAAACGTCACCTCACTTGGTCAGGTCATAATATTTTTATTTCTCAAGATGTTTCTAATGCAACGAATGCTCGTCGTAAGGAATGTTTGGCTCTTCGTCCCCAGATGAGACACTTGAACATTCAATATGGCATTCTTCACCCGTGCCTATGTAAAGTTACTCATGAAGGAAGATCACGTTCCTTCGACGATCCTGATAAATTGAAACTCTTTCTCAACAATATTCCTTCACAGAATATGGAAAACTAATGTTCTAACACTGTTTCAGGTTTATTGGTTAATTGGTTAATTGGTTAATTGGTTATTGTTGATTTTACAGCTGTACCTCTACCTTTCTTGGTTGATGTATTCTTCCCCTATAATGCTTTTGTTCCTTTCAAATCTCTTCCTTTCTTTCTTTATCTCCTACTAATTAGTATTCTTTTATTTTATAATGAGGCGTATCAGTATCTATTTACTCGTACCGCTGTCCTTGCTTTATCGTCACCTTGCTCCCCTCTTCCTTTTTGCTGGTTTATCTTCAGACCGGGATTAATTTCCTTGATCTGTTTACTCTCCCTATTTCTCTGTATTTCTCTCTTCATTATCTTCTCATTCTCTCCTATCCTTCTATTTACCTTCTTGTCTTTCATGGTGTGCTTTGTCTATCTATTTTTTGTATATCTGAGTGTTTTTCACTATATTTACTTAAGGGTTTTATCTTTCCTTTTTTTGTTTGAAAATGATTGGTTTCTTTTTTTCTCCCAGTGGTCTTGCAATTTGTTGCTCCTGTTTCTTTATTTATTCCTTGCACCACTTTTATTATCTGCTCCTTTACTCGATGTTTTTCTCTCATCATTCTTTTATATACATGATTGTTTCTTCCTATTTCTACTCTTTCTGTAAATCCACCATCCCATGTTTTGTGTTTATATCTAATTCTAGTTACTTTTTATTATGTTCAACTTTTGCAGTTTGTTATACCCGTGTCCAATTGTATCTCCCCACCTCTCATCATGGTTAACGTTGTCTCGTGGAATGTACGTGGTCTAGGTCATCCTGTCAAGCGTCAGAAGGTATTGTCCCATCTTTCCAAACTTAATGTTCATGTTGCTTTCTTACAAGAAACTCACTGTAATGATGCAGAATCGCTTAAACTAAAACGACAATGGGTTAGTCAAATTGTTTTTTCACCTGCAATTGATCGGCATGGTGGGGTTGCTATCTTATTTCATAAATCTATTAATGCACAGATATTATCAACTGAATGTGATTCGGATGGGCGATGGGTCATGGTAGATGCCACTATTCATAAAAAACAAATTACTTTTTTAAATATCTATGGCCCTGTAAAACCTGATCCACAATTTTGGGAATGTATTAAATTGAAATTAGCCTCAATTTCTAACCCCAATATAATTGTTGGTGGCGATTTCAATAATTGGTTAGATCCTTTTTCTGACAGAAAATCCAATTGTAAATTTAAGCCTGACAAAACCCACAAATCCTTTCAAGCTGCTATTGCCTCCCGCCCATTTTATGATGTATGGAGGACATGTAACCCAGATTTTAATGAATACACATTTTTCTCCAATGTACATCATACTATGTCTCGCATTGACTATATTTTGACCTCTAAGGCCTTGCTCCCATGTATTCATTCCTCTGAAATTGGGTCTATTTTTATTTCTGATCATGCCCCCATGTCCGCCTCTTTTGATTTCTCAGTTAACACTTGCAAACAAGGTCGTTGGCGTTTAACAACTACCTGCTCTCAGACAAAACATTTATTGCAGAAACTACTTCCTTTATTAAGGAATTTTTTCTAATAAACCAACCTTTGGATACCTCAATTACTAATAATTGGGATGCCTTTAAAGCTTCATTTAGAGCCTTTACAATTGCTTACTCTGCAAGAAAAAGAAACTACTCAATGCGGAGTATCATGATACTCTTCAGAAAATAAAAATTTTGGAGCATAAGTATTTTTCGTCTAAATCCCCCTCTGCTTTGCAAGAACTGATTAAGGCCAAAGCTAATTTAAATAAAATTGCCACTGTGGACGCATGTAATATTCTGCTTAAGATAAAATCCAAATTCCATGGAGGCCAAAATAAGGCAGGGAAAATGTTAGCCAATTATTTAAAGATAAAAACAGAACGGAAAACTATTGGACCTATCCACTCAGAAACAACTAATAAACTCCTATCCTCTGATTCAGATATTATAAGTACCTTCCAATCCTATTATGAACTCTTGTATACTGATGATTCATCTCCCTCTGAACATGATTTTTTCCAAGGTATCCCTAAACCCTCCTCTCTACCCGATATTTTTTCCCCTCTTGAAAAAGATATATCTCTCCAAGAAATTATTGATGCCCTCAAATCCCTAAAAAAGGCCAAAGCTCCGGGTCCAGACGGATTCTCAGTTGAATTACTTTCAACCTTTTCCACAATTCTTGCCCCAAAATTATTGGAACTTTTTAAATCATTTTTATCCAACTCAAAAGCAGATGGGTCTTTTTTAGAAGCCCTTATTGTTGTCATTCCCAAACCGGACAAAGACTCCTCTTTTTGTAAAAACTTTAGACCTATTTCTCTGATTAATTATGATTGTAAAATTTTTGCAAAAATTTTAGCATCTCGCTTAGACAAGCTTATCCCATCCCTTATTAAACCTGAACAAGTTGGCTTTATTAAAGGCCGCCTTGCCTCTGATAACGCTAGAATGTTTTCTAATATTCTTGCCCTTGGAAAGAAGTATTCGTCTCCTTTAGCTGCCCTTTCACTTGATGCTGAAAAGGCCTTTGACCGCATAAACTGGCAATACATGTTCCATACTCTTAAGTGGTTTGGCTTTGGTCAAAGGTTTATTTCTCATATCAAATTATTATATACTGCCCCACGTGCATGTGTTTTTGTGAATGGCCTCTACTCCTCGTACTTTAGATTGCAAAGAGGTACTCGCCAAGGCTGCCCCCTATCCCCATTACTTTTTCTCCTTTGTTTAGAACCATTTCTGGAACGTATTAGGCATAATCCTGACATTACAGGTTTTCAATTTAAATCTCATGAAATTAAACTTTCTGCTTATGCAGATGATGTTCTTATTTATATGGCTAACCCATCCAAATCCCTTCCAAATTTTTTACAAGAGATTGACTTATTCTCAACTGTTTCTGGATACAAACTTAACTTTTCCAAAACTGAAGTCCTACCTATGAATGATTTATGTTATCGTTACATGTTTAATACAACTAAATTTAACTGGTGCCCCCAAAAGATTAAATATCTGGGAACATGGTTTTCCTCTACTATTCCTGAAACCTTATCCTATAATTTCTCTGCTCTAAAACTAAAACTCACAAAATTATTATCTTCCTGGTCCCCATTATTTTTATCTTGGTGGGGTAGACTAGACACAATTAAGATGATGATTGTTCCCCAAGTTCTTTTATACTCTCAATGTTACCCTTCAAAATACCTAATTATTACTTTTCCCAAATCAACTCAATATGTACCAAATTTTTATGGAATAACAAACGTACTAGAATTGCTTTATCTAAACTAATACGTCCAAAGTCTGAAGGTGGTGTCCGATTTCCGAACTTTAAATTGTATCATACTGCATTTTTGATTCGTCAGTTCTATGCGTTGACCAAAGATTATCAAGACTCCTTAATGCCAACATGGATTACAGTTGAAAGATCATTGTTAAACGATTTTTCATTTCAAAATGTTGTATTTATGACTAATTGTACTTTCATTTCTAAGTTTCCTATCCTAAAATACTCCCACCATATAATTCACACCCTTTTTTTCCAAGATTTTGACCCCTACCAATCCTTTCTAGCCTCTTCTCTATGGTACAATATACACATCAAGTTTAGACACAAGTCCTTTTACTACAAACACTGGAAGGAAAAGGGCATCTTTTATGTACACCAATTGTTTGCCAACAATTCGATTTTGCCTTTTTCTCAACTTCAAAGAAAATTCAACCTTCCAGATTCCTATCTTCAGCAATACAATACATTAACAACCAGTCTCAACACACATCTACAAAAACTCCAATCTAACCCTGTATCTACTTCCTTTTCTCCTACTACTCCCCTATTCCATGTCCCCCTTGACCCTACTCCTAATGCCTCTTTTATTTATAAAACGCTCTCTTCATCTATAACCACACGGAGTAAATCGCCTATTGAATTACTTTGGGAACTAGATTTATCTCAAACGTTATCAGTTTATCAGTGGGATAAAGTGTGGCAGAAGATTTCTAAAACATCCAAAGCGGCCAACATTACACAGTCCCTATACTTTATCTACAACAGGGTCGTTGTTACTCCCCTCTTCTTACATAAAATTGACCACTCTAAATCTCCATCATGCTGGTCATGTCTCTCTGCTGAAGGCTCTCTATTGCACTTACTCTTTCACTGCCCAAGGGTACAGGATTTTTGGAAAGCTATCTGGTCGAAGTGTCTATTAATCTTTTCTTGCAATGTACCATTTGCTATCCACAATATCTTTCTAGGTACCCTATCTAAAGACTTCCATTATATCCCCTCCAAAACTATACTACTTGACCTTTTTATCGCCGTTGCTTTTAAAGTCATACTAATCTGCTGGAAAGATAACTCTAAATTATCCTTTTTGTTATGGTGGAACCTAATTTGTGACTGAACACAGAATTTCCTCTGTTTCTCACTCATCAACTTACCTAAAAATTAAAGCAGATCTTCTTTGGTTACCCTTTACTACCTTTCTTTCTTCACACTCATCACTCTTATAACACCCACTTTTCTTTCTCCCTCTCTTTCTCCCTCTCTTCTTCCTTTGTCTATTTTCATCCTTTCCTTTCTTTTACTCCACTCCTAAAACACACAAGCCCTACTATCTTTTCTCATAAGAACACACTTATCTACACTATTGATATTTCTACTTTAACTCAGTACATATCTTTTTCTAATGAATATATTTAATTTATAATACCTACCAATGTTACTATCCCTTTTTGCTTATTCAAATGATTATTTTACTTGTTGATATGGCTGAGGATGTCTTTATCTATTTCTAGTTTGTACTACTTATGTTAATTTTGTGTTGATCTTCTCAATAAAAATTATTGAACAAAAAAAAAAAAGAAGATGGGGTAAAGGTAAAAACAAGGTGATGGTGTGGTGCTAGAAGGGCTACTGTTCTATCGCACCTATTTGTGACTGGTCGACATGTTTCTGCTCAGGTATGCCCAGTAGGGTCTGGGGGCTTTCTTCAGGACCAATAGAGCGCACGTCGTCTTGCCGTAATGTGCAGAGGTAAGTAGTGCACTTACCCTTCTTCTTAAGTGAGCTTGTACGCACACTTACGAGTTGTAGATGTGACTGTGTCTATAACTGAAATAGAAAAAGACCATCAAGACAAAGCATAGCAGTACATAACAGTCTCATTAGGGCTATTGTGTTCGCAGTTTTTTGTCAAAGGTGATGCTTAAGGTTCAATTTTTGAACTTACTTATTCTTACTGGGAAGAAAACTCACGGAAAAACAAGTAAAAACATACAGCAAATATAGTTCTGGTGGACAGATTGTCTGTGAGCTGAGGTTGTAGATGATGATACAGCTTAGTAGTGTAATTATGCTTTGGAAAGCTGAACGATAAAATAGTGCATAATAACATAATAATGGATCATGCTTTCTCCTTTAATGCGTGCAGCAGTGTTGTTGGGCAATGTAGTGCTTGCCTAGGGCCAGAGTATGCTAATCAACTTAGCGGTACTCGATGCAGCACGTTGGTGCGTTATTGTGTAAGCGCATTAATCAATGATGTCAAAACGAAAGATGTTGCGATAACATTGTTAATGGTCAGAGTATGCTAATCAACTAGGGGTACTTGATGCAGCGCATTGGTGCGTTATTGTGTAAGTGCATTAATCAATGTTGTCGATACGAAAGATGTTGCGATAAATCATCATCTTGTTAACACAATGATTGTGTTCAATGTGTCATATCAAGCAAAGCGTGCCTAGGGCCAGGGCTGTATAATCACTGCGATGGTACCGGAACTGTACCATTGAGGAGTTCTTATGTGTGGGCGTTAACTAGAGCCTAAGAGATCTTAGGTTACCGTTGTGTAACCAGCACGGGCGAGACAGCAATTAATAGTTTGCCTCATGTGGCAGGTTAATGGTCCGTGGGCCAGGTCTGTATGAAAATGTAGGGCGCGCTTGTGATATCTCTCTGGATGGTTTGTTTGCCTCTCAAGGAGAATTGGTTAAGGTAAGAGCCAAACGGTCGCGGTGCGGTTGATGCTTACGCGCTGTCTCTTGTTCGTGTTAAGATAGAGACAATCTATTTTTACCTTACTCGGAGGGAAGCTGGCCTCCGTCGGGGGACGAGTGGTTAGACTCACTGTGGAAGGGATAGTATGTTGGAAGTTACTCTTGTTTCCTTGCGGTTGCCTGGCAGTATACAGGCCCGCGCGGCGTGACATACCTTGTGGGTCCTATTAGCAACTTGTGCTGGTGCCGTCTACCGTGCCCCAGTGGCGGGGGCCGGTAGAGAAGCGCTTTTTATGTAAATCAGTTGATAGTATGCATGGTTGAAAGACTTCCGTTTCCACAATTATTTTGCATATTCATTCCGTGCGATTTTATGGACTTAATTAGAATCTTATACCAATATGCAGACGTGGAACGATACACGCTGGATTGTTGTTTTGTATTGGCGTATGTCTCATAAAAGTGCTTCGCTGTGTTGAATACGTTGTTTTACAAATAACCGTGTACTATTGTATAGCGTTCTATATTGGCAGTCCATTATTGCGCCCCTGTGCAGTGGCATGTTGAGTTGATGGTGTCCCCACGGTGTGAATAGGAGTTTATATAATAGAAAGACTGTGAGTTGACACAATTGGTTTGCATATTTATCCCATATGATCGTATATATTATAATCCACTAACTGGTGTGTCCCTTATCATATATTTATTAATATGCGTATATGGAGCAATTCAAACCTGTTTTTTGGGGGGTACGCCTCCTAAGTATCCTACACTATGTTGATACTGGGTGCTTAGTTTTGTAAATATCCGTGTTCAGTTATATAAAGTTCCACACTGATAATTCTTTCTAGTGCCAATGTGCACTGGCATGTTGGGGTGATTATGTCCGCATGGTGTGTACTGTGGGTGGCCTTCTACAAAACGCCTTCTTAAGGCCACACACAGTACACAGTACATGTAGGAAAATGGATGGTTAGATCCGGGCAAGTGGGAGCAATTGACAGGCCAGCTGACATGGTAGTTAAAAACTCAGTGCATAGACACTGCAGTGGCAGGCCTGAGACACATTTAAAAGGCTACTGGTGTGGGTGGCACCACCAGTGCTGCAGGCCCACAAGTAGCACTTGATTTACAGGCCCTGGGCACACGCAGTGCACTTTACTAGGGACTTACTAGTAAATCAAATATGCCAATCATGGATAAGCAATCATATTCACACTTTACTCAGGGAGCACTTGCACTTTGGCACTGATCAGCAGTGGCAAAGTGCCCAGAGTAGCTAAACCAGCAAAAACGAAATGCAGCAAACAGTCAAAAATACAGGAAGTAGAGGCAAAAATGTCAGGGGAAACCATGCCAAGGATGCCAGGTCTAACAATGTACAATTATAGAGAACAGAAGAACTGTCCTCTGTCGTATACAGGGCACACCCGCAAAATGTAACATTCTTTATGTGCATAAAGCTAGTCCGTTCCTCTGCCTAGTGACTAAAGCACTTATAATAATCACTGCATAAACAATTTGATGGGTATCCAATTTATACAGAAAAACAAGGCTGTCTTATAATGTCTACAGTTGCCAGTGCAGAGCACCGGGATCAGAAAGTGCTTCCAGGGCGAACTGTATAAAGTATAGAATAACATAAAGTACAGTGTGCTTTGTTTTGTTTCATAATTGCAAGGGTAATTTGGGAGATTGGTAAATTAAGTACCCTGGATGTGGTATGCTACAAGGAAATGAATAAGACTAAAATGTATCCTGGTGAGATAAAATCTGTACCTCTTGTTTTGCATCAGAGACAAGTAAAACTCCAGGGCTACTAAGGATTTAATAGATACGTAGTATAAAACTGTGTGTGTTTGATAAAAATCCCTGAGGTGGCTCTCTTCTCGCCATTTATAGAAATATTCTTTAACCAGTGATGTAGTACCTCTCATGATACTGTTTGGATTTATAAAATACTCTGAGATTCCCAAAGTGTCAAAGACAGTTTTGACATACCTCAACCAAGAGACTGCCCCAACATTATCCAAACAGAGGCAATCTCAGATCGCCTCCCTAGTGAGACTGGCTTCTGCTGTCATCCAAATCCCTAGCCAGAGGAGTAAGGAACTTAGTTTAATTCTGTCCTCTAAGTAATTTACACCAAGCTCTAAATGACATACAAAAGTGGACAGGGATTGTGGTACAGCCATCAATCTGCTCAAAAAAAGTATTTTCCAGTTTCTGGAGAGTGTCCTCATTTTTACAGCCCCACACCCCTGCTCCATAGGAGGTAATCACAGTGCATTTAGTATTGTAAATCATAATAAGTTCTTTCAGTGGTTTGTGACAAAGCTTCTTGCAAAATGTTTATAAAGAATCAATAGATCTCTGAAATTGTATTGCACGTGATCTAGATAAGAGGTCCCACCTCATCCTTAAACCATACTCTATACCTAAATATGTAAAGTTTTTCATGTATTCAATCTTGTGCCCCCTAATTGGAATTTCATAGTTTTGGTACCTTTATGTCCCACTATAATAGTAAAAGATTTATTAAGATGTGTTTTCAGGCCTAACAAATCCATAAAATGTTTACACCCATCTTGGAGAATTTGCAGCCCCCTGCTGTTCTTGCAATCAGCACAGCACCATCTGCATAAAGATGAACTGGGATTGAGTTATCCTTTATCTAGTGCATGTCTTTCCCTATACGACATAAGGATTCTTCTAGGCCATTGATATAAATTAAAAAGAGCAAGGGGCCATCACACATCCTTGATGCACACCAATCTTGGACCAAATGTCCGGTGAAAGCTCCCCATTTATCCCATAATATATTTTCACCACCATGCATCCTGTACAACAGGTTAATGAGTGATTTGTCAAACCCTTGTGTTTCCATAATGGACCACAATGTGGGGCGGTTTACCATGTAAAATGCACTAGAGCGATCCATATTTGCAAGATGTACCGATCCCCGTTAGTACTGACATATTTACCTAGGATAAGCTGGAGGTTTAGGCACTGATCCATAGTGACCAAACCTTTACCGAACCCTTATTGTGCCCTCGAGAGAATTTGCTTCTCCTCTAACCAGGTCTCCAATGTGCAGGCAATAACTCTACCCAAGATCTTACATGAGCTGTCAAGTAAGTAGATTGGGCGGTAACAACTGGGTTAATCTTTATTCCCTTTCTTGAAAATTGGAACCACCAGTGCCTCCTTCCAAGATGGGATTAGATGGCCAGATTCAGTGGCCCTGAGCACATTTGTTAGAATGAGTGCCCACAAAGTAACATTTGATTTAAACAAATCCATGGGGACCCAGTCTGTACCTGGGGCTTTCCCAGGGCGGCTCTGGTTAATTGCTGTAATAACATCTTTAGCCTGGATTGACTGACTAATTGAAAAACCATCTTCCTGGGTTGGCTGTATATCTTCCAGGACAACTAATGAAGAGATCTTATTTTCACAGCTAAAAATAGCTAAAAGATGTTCTACTCAGGAGTGTACTGTGATGTTTATGTCAATAGTAGGAATACTATAAACCCCAAAAAAGGTGTATTCATGATTTTCCAGAAGGTGACATTATCTTTTAAGTTACCTGCCCTTTCTAAATCCTTCCAGGCTTCCCTCCTGCACTCCTCTTTCCTTCTCTCAATGGCTTTTTTGTATTTGCTTCTGCACAGTTTATTTTCTTTCTGGCAGTGAAGTTTTTCCATTAAAGCCATTTTAAGTCACTTGTGAGCTACAGTGCACACATAATTAAACCAACATTTAGAGGGTTTACTGCTAAGGGGTTTATTAATTAGCAGTTTAGATGAAATAGAAATGCATAGATTACAGACGACGTCTGCAATTCTCACTCGGGGTCCATCACAAGAGGCTATAGCAGAGAAAGCACACTTGTTCTCCTTGATGAGCTCCTGTGTGAATTTGTCTTTTCTATCCTTTCACATTGAAGTCTTATACCCCGTTATCTTATACCCCAATTTCGTGAAAATTCAATTGAGTCTCCATCATCATTGCCTCCCTCTCCAGCCAAGTCGGGGGAAAGAGTAGGAATTGACAGGTTGTGGTCATTACTGCATCTGGCAACTACCTCATAGTCTTGCAACAGGGGAACACTAATCAGTTGAGATGATGAGATAATCAATGTTACTACAATTTCCATTGCCCTTAAATGTTGGAGGGAGTAGTACATCAGAGCCCCTATAGTTGTTAGTAAAGCTCAGATTTCACTGCCTCTCCATAGGAAACATGTTTAAAATGATTTACTTCTAATTTACTTCTGACCCATCCAAGTCCCTCAGACCACAGGGAACTGGAACTCATGGAACTGAGTGTAGTACAAAGTAACGGTTGTTTGTTTCAAATGAGGCCGCTAGAAACTGATCCTGGAAACTGATACATGCTCTCCAAAGATACAACTGGGTTTACATACAGTAGAGTTTCTCATAACTTGCTCTTGCAAGGAGGCATATCAGATTGGGAATAATTGTTGGAATAGCAGTTTTTCATGAGAGGAATTAGTTTTAACAGCTGATGACCTGGAGTTTCACAGATTCAGTGCTCTTCCCATGAAGGGTTGTTTGACTATATTTTTATTTTTGCATCTCTGGTGCTCAAGCAGGAAGGTATCTGAGCTGCACAGTTTTCTGTTGTCCATCTGAGACAGCCAGCTTCATCAGGAGTGTAATTAGTTTAAGATTACTGAACCAGCTAAGGTTCATCAGGCTTGATTTCAGTTCACTGGGAGCTGTAGCATGAGTGGGCAAAGTAAAACGTGTGGAGAATTTGGGAGAAGGGGTGAAAGAGCAGGAGAGCAATTGAAGTGAATAATTCAAGATAAATTTGAGAGAATTGTGTTAAGATATTTCTGTTATCGAAGATGAAAATTGAAATAGCAGCCTTGAAGTGTGTGGATGGTGGAACCATTAATTTGAGTTCTTATAGGATCTTGGAGTTTCTGGAAATAGTCACTTATTTTGAGAATATATAAAGCCATAAGGAGATGTCATTAGAGAATAAGATGAGATTGTGTTTTTTATTTACCTCTTCTCACACAGTGATATTGATTAGCAATTAATATTAATATTAAATCATATTTCTGGGTGCTCTCTTATGTCTATGTTTGACATTGTGTTCTGCATATTTGGAGAGATTACATGAGTGGAATGGTTTTGAATGGGTTGAGACAAAAGTTAAGAAAGAGAATAAGAGTAAAGGAAAAGGTAGAAGAAGCCATGGTCAACTAGAGTCAGTAGAAGGAGAAGAGATAGCAGAGCAATTAGAAGGGTGATGGGTTTGAGGCGCTATAAGGGAAAAGGGGATTCCAGTAAGAGGGACACAATAAGGTTATATATCAAGAACAGTCAAATTAGATCTTGGTGTCAGAGGGTTGGGGGTATAAAAGCATAATTAGAGGAGGTGAGCAGGATGACCAATAGGAAATGTTTCTCATATAATAGACCAGAATAAAGCATGTAACATGGTTCTACACCTTTACATTAGGTTTCCAATAGAAGAGTAGCCTGTAGAATGTAGGTTATGATTACTTTCTATGAAGAATATCACATTACGGAGATCGCATCATTGCTGTTAAGGAAAATAAAAGATCTCATTCAGTGTAGTTCACATGGTATTACGGACCTATGGGATAGCCATTGGACCTCTGTTTCCCATGTGAATTAGAGCTGTGAGATCTTTGGTCTTTTCTCTATATTGATGAGATGTGGTATGGTTTAGAGTTGGGTGTAAGGCTGATGCAATATTTTATATTGAATGAAATGTTTACTTTCCTTTATTACACCTTTAGAAAGTAATTTTTGTTGAGGCCACGTTGAACCGTTTCAATGTGCATGATAAAGGGGCTGATGGTTTGGTTACTGAAGTGATCAGACTTTGATGTAGAAAGTGATATAAACACTTAGGGCCATATTATGAGTTTAACGGTGCAGCAAAGGGTCCGCCCCGCCTATGCACCACCAAACCCGTGGTCGGGCCGCCCGCCAGATTACGAGTTAAACTCTTTTTTTGGTGTTCCCACGGTGGTGCCTTTAAAAATAGGCATCACAATGGGAATGCCAAAAACAGTTCCTGCTCGGCATGGACTCGAAAGTCCATGCCATGCAAGAATTGGTGTACCCCACTGTACACAGGGCGTGAGGCAAAAGTGGGCCATGTAGGACCCCCTGTGTTTCCTCTCTGCCAGGGTTTTTATGGAGCAGGAACTGCCATGAAAACCCTGGCTGAGAGGAAACCCGTAATCTGCTTGGCGGGACCACGGTGGTCCCGCCAAGCATATTGCGGCTTCTGGACCACTGCACCACCTCCAGGGAACGGCGGTTCCCTAGGTGCAGTCCCATGGTGGTCCCACCACCAGAGTTGTAATCGGGCAATCGGGAGACCGCCACTATCACGCCACCATAAGTCTGGCAGCCCTCGGACCACCAGACTTGTGTAATCAGCCCTTCGTTTACACCTTACTTCTCAACTCAATCTACATATAGTACAGAAATACTATATCAGAAGTGGAAACACTAGTTTTACTTGGAGAAATATATGGGGGCAGTCTGTTAATATGTGATTAATTCATGCAAACTGAAGTCTGACAGCAGACCCAAAAATGACAGAAACATTTGCAATGTAATCACATCTGTTTTATTTTAACCTCTCATGAGTTGTACAATTGTTACTATAGCCTAACAGCACGCTTCTGAAGTCTGTACCGGTTGTGATAATCTCTCACCCCGAGTTATAGGCCTCAGCCTCAGACTAAGGCCTATAATGACGGAGAGGGTCTTTAACAATCAATATAACATAGGCAGAAGAGATATAAGACTCTTAGAACATTCTAACCTCTAAAGGTAGAATGTTCTAACTTAAAAAGGGAGAAACAAAAGCACAAACATTAGCATGTTGGAGCAGAAGGCATATAGCAGCCATTATTAGCCCTGAGCCACTTCACTGTCTTTAATGAAGCTCCTTCCAATTTCATTCCAATGTTCTAATACAGGTGATTGAAAACAATGTACCCTAAAAGTTAAGTCGCTCGTCCTTGCTTCAAAACCCAGATGTTTGAAAACCTTATAATCTAACAGACCAGGTGACCAAATCTAAATGTATCTATAATTTCCTCTTACATACTGAGAAGGAAATTTATGTTGGACCCATATGGATCTCATTAGAGAATCTCTTTAGGAAGCGTACAAGAACTAGGCTGCTTCTACACCTGTTAAAGTAGTGAGACATGGGTTTATAAAGTGCTGTACTATTTATTTGCACCTTACTTATCCAGTCAATGTAACTAAGGTATACTACATCTTAAGTAGGAGAAACAATACTTTTAGTCTCCAAAATGTATGTGGCATAGTCTATTACTCTCTCAGGAAATCGTGTGAAATCTAATTCAAAAGTAGGCCCGAAAAGTTTAGAAAATTATGTAATGTGCAGTCGTCTTTTGATGTCTTGTTGTTTGCATGGTAGTTTGAATGCATGAGATAAGAAAACGTCATTTAAAAGTTTAAGTTGCTCACTCCTGGTTCAAAAACACAGATGACTCAAATATTTCAGTAAAACAAACCACATGACCATAAGTTAAAGGTGCAAATTGTGCATTGTACAAAGTTATCATACACGTCAGTAGGAAGGTGGACAATTATGCTCCGTAAACAGCAAATATGGACAAAGAGATAGACAGTGTCACCCAGTGAAAGCAGTAGCAGTTCAGGGGACTAGCAGAAGACACCAGGAAGGGGGGTGGGGGGGCTATAACACACCACACAAACAGTGACAAGGGACTAGGACATATACAGGCATATCTAGCAAGGACCGTGGCAACACAAGTGCATCAGGACAGTGGCAACACAGACTTCGCAGCGCAAAAGACACTAACAAGAGGAGGCAAGGGTGTGCCACACGAAGGACGACAGGACGATAGAGGCAGAGTCAATGATATAGGGCAATGGCAATACAAACCTAGTGTCAGAATAAAGGCCAAGAGATGTTGGTGGCACAGTTATTGTACACTGATAATAAAGATGACAGTGGAGACACAGGGGCAGATAGGGGTGACAGAGGCAGTGCTAAGCATCAGACAGTGATGAAGGAGAAAAAACAACTCACACACAACGGATATGTGTATCGGTTACAAAAACTAACCAGAGATGGCATGTAACAGGGTTTTTTTTTTTAAATTTCTTTTTATTGAAATTTTGTTCAGGCATTTACATAATCAGCATAAATTCACATGTATAACTGCATAGCATATTCTCATATTACATCAACGTCATAAATTGAAATATCCATATCAAAAGGATGTAGGTTTACTGTTCCCCTGCATGTCGTCTAATAGTAAACAGAACTGATACACTGACCATTACATAAGCATAGTTCACAACATTGTGTTAACTGAGATCAGACGGAATTGTTGAGGCTTATTGAACCTTTAAATTATCAGACCAATGAAATGGGAGGGGCAGGATGACCTTAGGGCTATAACCTGAGCATTGCCTAGAGCGGCACCACATGAAGGAGGGACCTGCCAAGGGAGTGGCAGGTTCAAAGGTGGTTATATCCGCTACCTGGGTGGGGAGGTTGCTGGGGGCGGACTAGATGCATCCGGTTCTGTACTGTGTTCCCTGAGCCAATTGTTGAACGGTTCCCATATATCTCTCGGACGCGATGCTTCCGGCATTAGATCCCAAAACAGCGCCAGCTATTCTTGACAGTAAGCGATATTCTGCACCCATGCGGTCACACGGGGGGCCCGAAGCGCTCCCCACTGAATGGCCAGTCTTCGCTTAGTTTCATGGCCACCAGGCGGCGTTTCTCTGGTGGGATGTCTTCTACCCAACCCAACAGTGCCACCAGCGGGGTAGGATGAAGCGTTACCGCAGTGACAGCTTGTATAGTGTCAAATACCTCCCTCCAATATTCAGCAATGGGTTGGCAGCTCCACGCAACATGCAGGAAAGCCGCCGCCTCCCTTTTACACTTCCAGCAGCAGGAATCGGGCCGAAGTCCTAGTTTGTGTAGTTGCAGGGGGGTGCTATACATTCTATGTATAAATTTAAAATGGATCAGTCTCAGCTTATAATTCGGGGATAGATACCTCAATTGTGAGCAACAGAACAGCCATTGTTTGTCCGTGGGCAGGTCGTCTAGATCTAACCTCCATTGTGTTAGTGCCTTGGGGGCCACCCAAGGGATGTGCGTTTGAGTGAGGTTGTACAGTCTAGTAATTAATTTACGAGGTGAGGGCGTGGTTAATAAGTGTTCTAGAGGCTTCATTACATCTGGGGGGTTTGGAAAAGATGAGTTCAGAGCCCTACAGGTGGCTCGGAGCTGGAAATACAAAAATAAATTTAAAAGTGGTGTTGGCGTGTCTCCTTGTTGTTGTGGCTGCTCTAAGAAGGTGTCCTGTGGGTAGAGGTCTCCTAATGTGGAAATACCCATTCCGCGCGCTCTAGCAATAGAGCCCTTATCATTCAGGAAGGGAAAATGAGGATGGTGAGCAACTGGAGTAGAGGGTGCATAAAGCAGTGGTGTCCCCACCCGTTTCCTCAAACCGTCCCAGGCCCATCTGAGGGTTTCGACCGTATTTATATCATGTGCTGCTCTGCGATATGACGTATACACAGCTACATGCAGAGGGGTGGGATCAGCAATATCAGCTTCAATGGCCACGTGTGGTTGGAATGGGACCAGGTGTACCCAAAATTGTAAAAATTGCACCTGCGCACAAAGTGGTATAATTCAAAATCAGGCGCGCCCAGGCCACCCCCAGAGAGAGGACACATAAGTAATTCCCAACTCACCCAAAGCTGCTTACCAGCCCAAACTAAGGCAATCACGGCAGATCTCAGGGAGCTAAAAAAAACCTTGGTTAATGGTATGGGTATATTGACAAACAAATACAAAAATTTGGGGAGGACTATCATCTTAGTGATAGCGATTCGGCCAGCCAGCGATAGAGGCAGGGCAGCCCAGAATTTCGCCTTTTGGGTCAACCAGTTTAGTAGTGTGCCAAAGTTCAGTCGCCATATCTCTTGCAAGTCCTGGCTCAGCCATACACCCAGATATTTAACTGCTCCTTCCGCCTTTAAGCGGGAATTCCAGGCGAGACTCCAGTGGGGCTGCAGTTAGCGGCAATATGGAGGATTTAGACCAGTTAATTTGTATGCCAGACATACCTCCATAGCGGAGGACCTCACGCAACACAGGATTAAGGTTGTCATCTGGTTTGCGGATATACAGTGTTATGTCATCTGCATACATTGATACTATAAGACTCCTATCGGTAAATACTAGGCCACGGGTGGTGTGATGTTGTCAAATTCTCGCCGCTAGGGGCTCCATTGCCACCGCGAAAAGTAGTGGTGAAAGCGGACATCCCTGCCTGGTGCCGCGTGTTATATAGAATGGTTCCGATATAAGATTGTTAGCTCTAAGATGGGCAGTGGGCTTAGTGTAAAGCAGACTTATTAGTTTAATAAAACTGGGACTAAATCCCAGTCTGGGCAAAATAGTGAACAGGAAGGGCCATTCTAGGGAATCAAACGCCTTTGTGGCGTCTAGGAATACAGCGACAGAAGGCAATAGAGGGTCTATCTGGTGAACCGTGGCGAAGAACGAGCGTAGATTGTGGGCTGTGGACCTACCCAGGATGAAGCCAGACTGGTCAGGTCTAGCAATTAGTGGTAGAAGCAGCTGGAGTCTATTAGCGATTAATTTGGCTAGGATCTTGACATCCTTGCTTATCAGCGACAAAGGTCTGTAGGAATCGCATTGGTTAGACACCTTGTCTGGTTTTAGAAGGGCAATGATCGCCGCCTCGCGCATAGTCGGGGGGAGTATTCCTATTTCTAAGGATTCCTGGTATACATCCAGTAGCCGGGGTGCCAGTTCCTCCACGTAGGCTTTATAGAATGCAGTAGTTAGGCCATCTAGCCCTGGCGCTTTCTCACCAGGTAAACTTCTAATAGCCTTTGTAATGTTTTCTATCATGAAGGGCTCGTCTAATTACTCCCTGTGAGAGTCACTCAACCATAGCAGCTCAATTGATTCCAAGTAATCAACAAGGTCAGAGTGGGGATCAGTCTGCGTTGCCCTATATAAGTAGGAATAGTATTTAGTGAGGTGTTTATGTGTTTCTACTTGGCCTCTAATGAGGGAAGCGTCGTCATCTAACAGTTCAGCTACGTAGGCCGGGACATCACGCTGTCTAAGTGCGTTTGCTAGTGTTTTACCCGGCCTATCCCCTTCCCCATAACTACGCGCTCTGGAGTATTTTCCTAAGAAACGGGTTTCCCTCTCTGCCTCTGCTTCAAATTCAGAGATTTCCTCTCTTATAGTGGCTAGGTGTTCTGGTGCCCTAGTTCAGAAGAACAATTGCTCTGCAGTTTTAATCTCTAGTTCCAGTCGTACAATGGTAGAACGAATAGAATTCAACACCCCTGATTGCCGTGAAATGCACCCCCCCCCGAATTACCACTTTGAATGCTTCCCACAATGTCGAGGCAGAGTCCACTGAGCCCTCATTTGTGGTAAAGTATTGTGTAATTTCAGATCTGATCTCCTCCCTAAATGCAGTATCCCGAAGCGCGTGCGGTGGCAGTTTCCAACTAAAAGCTCGGGGCAAAGTGTGTGGTACCTCCCAGCGCAGCAGAACTGGGGCGTGATCGGACAGTGTGCATGTGAGGTGTTTAGTGTCTGTGGTCCAAGGGGCGATATCACATGTGACCAACCAATAATCTATCCTGGACCATGCAGAATGGTATGATGTAATACATGTTCCCTCCTTCGTGGTTGGGTTTCTGCTACGCCAAATATCTATAAGACCTTGCTCAAGGAGAATAGAGTTGAGTTGTGAGGTAGCATACGTGTGTGGGTGGCAGTACCGACTCTGTCCCAGGTAGCACTAAGGGCAGCATTGAAGTCTCCCCCCAAACAATCGTGTCCCCTCCTTGTGCTGCTATCTTGGCCCATACAGTGAGAAAGAATTGTGGATCATCCACATTCGGTCCATATATTGCCACAAAGGTGACCCCGGTTGTCATAAGGGTACCAGTTAATATGATGTATCTTCCCTCAGGGTCCACCTGTACATGCGTAGTCGCCAAGCCCAGACCCCGTCTGAGCAGTATCGACACCCCCCTGGCGTAGTTGGAGTAAGGGGCTGAGTGTATTTCCCAGTATCTATTCTTCAGTTTGGGGTCAGTTGCACAGCTAAGATGAGTTTCCTGGAGGAAACATACGTCTATATGGTGTCTGCTGAGGTAAGTGTGGATCAATCGTGCCTTTTTGAAATTATTACTCCTGCGAACATTCCAAGTGAGGAAATTAACCTCAGACCTTGGTAAGGTGTATGTCCTATGTTCTGAGATGCATACACATGTCGTATACAATCTTGCAAATCAAAAATGCATTGCTTACGTAATATACATTGGGGATAGCAGTAGACGATATAAGAATCACAAATTGAATTAAGGAATAACACGTTTCGTGAACATGCCGAGCAGCCAAAAACCTTACGCCTGAATATATTGTGAGCCCACCCACCCCTCACCCACACCAACCTCCCAATCAGGTTGTGAACTATACCCCCCCACCCATGAATAACCCATTTATTTAAACAAAAACATATGGGAGATCTCCCGTAGGGGCTTGGAACGTCATCTGTAACCCGCCATGTAGCAGGGTGACCGGGCGCTGTAGAAATTTCACCAACCACCAAAATAGAAACGTGCACTAACAGAGACTCAAATAAAGTTAACTAGTTTTGGGCTCAAATCAAGACAACAGTTGTCATCGCATTGATTAGCACAAGTATAATAAAAAAATAAAATAATAATAATTCCATGCATAACAAAGCCGCGTGGCAGCTGATCAGTCATTTTCAATCAGGGTTAGATCCGAAGTCGTGCGCTGCGACGAGGGCAGAGATGATGCCTTCGTGCCGATGTGTTTGGCATACTTGAGGGCCGATTTAGCGTCTGTAAAGAATTGCGATTTGCCGTCTACGGTGATTTTAAGTTTAGCTGGATATAGCATAGCGTAGGAGATGGATGCTGATTGTAGGATGTGTTTCGCTGGCAGAAACTCCCTTCTCGCCGCTTGAACCGTAGGTGTATAGTCCAGAAAGAAGGACAAGGTATTACCCTGGTATGTTATGGGGCTCTTATCTCTAGCCGCACGCAGGATAGCATCCCTCTCTCTGTAGTTCAACAGGCGTGCAATTATTGGGCGCAGCGTGGCTCCCGGCAAAGGTCGAGGTCCCAAGGTTCGATGCGCCCTCTCAACAATCAGAATTTGGGATAGTACCTGCCCAAACAGATCACGAAGCAGGTCTTCAATGAATGTCTCCATTTTTGGAATTGCTGTAGATTCCGGCAGCCCGGTAATGCGCAGGTTGTTGCGCCGGGAGCGCGCCTCCAAATCCTCATTCTTATCCCTGATCACAGCCAATACTTTTTCCATGCTTAGGATGTGTGTTCTGGATTCTGCAGTGGAGTCTTGGGTATCCGATAATCTATTTTCCAAGATATCCAGGTGGCTTTCATGTGCATCCACGCGCTTTTTGACGACTTCTAGGCTAGAGGTAAGTACGTCAATTTTGTTATCCACTGTTTTAATACTTGAACGTACGTCCAGCAGGATGGTACGGATGTCTTCTTCTGGATTGTCCGCCATGGCTTTTGACCCCTGGGCCTGGTCTAGCTCAGGGCCAGGATCGGTGGTCCGGGTGAGACGTTTGTTATCAAATGGGAGCTTCGCCTGTTTAGGGTCAGTCTTCCCCATAGTGGCAGCAGTGACGGCAGCCCGAGATGGCTATGAGGGCCCCCGATGTCGTATGGTTAAGTCAGGGCAGACACACTTCTAGATTTTGCGAGTCCCCGTGTGACCTACTGGCCAGCCAATGTCCATAATCAGCTTGCAGGAGTGCACAGTGGGCTATGTGCCACCCTTAGTGTGAAATGTAAGTCCCCAACTTTGCTGATTTCAAAGGCCTTGCTTCCTGTCTAGTAGCAGGGGGAGTCACTGCTATTGTCCAGCAACCCCCGGGTAGGCAAGGAGCAAGCAGCGCAACCTTACTCCAATCACAGGCCCCCGCACCCAAAAAAGAGCGCAGGAGGCTTCACAGAGGAGTCGGAGGCCTACCAAACTCCTGCGTCTACACCGCAGCCCACAGGGACAACGCAGTTCCTGCGCAGGGTTGTGCAAGCAGGGCTGTTGTAGGGATTCTGCACATATACAGAGCTATGCACAGGATAATAGGACCTCGGAGTATAGTGGTGAACCAACCATGCACCTTAGTACCCACAATCCCAATCCGACTAGCTTTAACGTCTCATTAGCAGCGATGCTACCAATGATTAGACAACCCAGAACACGGTCTCTCTCTCTCTCTCAGGACTCGCGGGAGCAAGAACACCCTTTCATAACTCACTCATACTTGTCCACAACGTGCGTAATAAGAGACACAGTATAGTTTAAAATGTTTATTTCAACTATCGTGCTCTAAGATACAGTACACGTGCCAGTACTATCAGCATAATGCATAATGATAAAATAATAAGCATAGTTACAATTCCACAGAATACAAACGGGGAAAGCATTTCATAAGGCAGTGGATATAGGGCTAAATGACCTTACTACCCTCCCCCTGTTCTAGACGCATTGAAAACACGGTGAATCAGCTCACCGAAATGTTGTGGGAGGTTTGTGTTCAAAAGGGCCTGTATTTCACTGTGGGTACTAGCCACCTGGAGAATGAAGGTCTCACGCGCGGATGTGAGCATAACCTCCTGGTTCAATAATAGTGCCTTTATGCTGCTCAATTTTTTGAAATCCGCCTTCAACGTTGGAATGGAAGGCCAAATGGCACTATCTATGATGTCGTGCGGGGGAGGAAAAAGCACATTTTTGCAGCAGACAACCCTGTGGGAAACTGTTACAATATAGGGAATGCCGGCCAGCATGCCACAGCAGTCCCGATTATTCAGAAGGAGATAGCTACCATTTGCAAGCACAGTGAAAGTAGGTGATATAGCAGGAGCAGGAATGCCCTTCAAAACACAAGCAAGATTCGGAGCCGAAACGTTACAAGCCCCGTGCAATTTAATGTTTTTACAAATCAGGGAATGACCCACAGTAGAATCGCATGATTCCCCTGTGAGAAAAACTTCCTTTCCATCCCGAAGGCATCGGTACATGAAAGGAAGGGACCAGAGTTCATGCAAGAAGGCACTGCCTAAAGGCTGAAAACGGCCAACAACATAATGTTTCATGCAGGAACTGAACTCAAATAAAGAAAAAGGCAAAGCGATAACCCCGTGAACTAGCCACACTGCAGAATCCAATTCTGCCACAGAGAATGGTAAGGGCTCTATTTTTTCGATATGTAATAGAGTGTATGTTGCATCTTTCATGGACATGAATTGCTGTTTCTCAGTTAAATTAAACGGCATGAATAAGGCAGGGGTGTTCAAAAAATGCCAAGGAACTTTACCCATTTTAAGTGTTTGCAAAGTCCATGCAAACTGCATCACTGAACGCAACTGATTCTGACCATGATATAACACTGAAACATCATCTTGTACAATATCAACAACAGAGGAAACAATATTCTCTAATGTGTAAATGCGGGAAGACAGGGTATTAATACTATTGTCAACAACAGCAAGCACTTTTTCTAGATTTTCTTGATTGATTTCCCGCAGACGGGAAGCAGCTTCAATTTGTGAAAGCTTCCAGAGTTCATTGTAAGTTTCATAAATGAATCTCTTAGGTCGAGGACCACGAGGCCCCAGAACAAAATCGGACAGATCAATGTTGCCTGATAAGAGGGATAAATGTTGTTTCACTGAATCTAAGGAAGAGCGCTGCAACCACTGTTTACACAATTTACCAACAGAATATGTGGTAACAGTATGAGAGTCAGAGAACCTCGGATCTGGCTTATCCTGTTTGTAACCAGGAACTGAGTCATGAAAACGCAGTTGGCAGGCATTGGATACTATGGGCCAAGCCAACCAGGGTGACTGAACCATCGTAGAGGTATTAAACGAATTGTTTTGAAACAAAGCTTGCAAAGTGGTGAGGGAAATATTAAAATGCAAGCTGTCGTTGGGAGTGGAAGACAATGCGGGAATGGAGGGCGCATTCAATTGTTTGGAAGTAGCCAAACCCCAACAGGTCGTTTGATAGATAGTACTATTCAAAAACAAAATTTGGGCCGGGATGAGGCAAGCACGGTGCAAGGCTTCCGTGCCTCGGAACTGCCATGATTTGGTGCCCCAAATAGACTTTAAGTCAATGGTGTCCTGCCAGTGTTCATAACCACCCACTGCTAATGCGTTCAAAAAGGAACCCGAATATAGCAATTTGGTGTGGGTCAACATGATCTTCTGTGCGGACAAAGTGTTCAATTTAAAATAATAGGACCCAGGGTTCGATCTATCAAAGTCTGTAAAGTAAGTGAATTTACTTCTAAGAGTTTGGGAGCTACCTGGCAACGGGGTCGGACAATGTTCCCATTGGGTGTAATTAAAAGGACCCCGAAGAGTACTTGGTTTATGGAGAAAGTGATTGCCCCAATGCTGGTAACAATATAGGTCAGCATAACTTGCAGAATTTAAATACAGATCTTCAGCATTGAAAGCAGCATAGTATTTCAAATCAGTAAACAACGATTCAACGGCATGCACATTCCAATCGTCAGAATTAATATTACTTTTAACGACATCACCCATTGAAACACGGAGGACATTTGGTACATTTATAATCTCGGTCGGTCCATGAATCTGGAAATTTACCGCATCCCATACGATGCCATCAGCAACTGGAAAAGCTGAAATGTTCACAAATGTGTGGTCACGCTTCATGATGTGAGAAGAAGAATGTGGAGCCAAAGTTCCAGCGACACAGTTCACGGTAGAGCGTTCTGGTAAATAGTGACCATTGATGAGTAGGAAAAAAACTGTCACAAAGCCAATAGACATGAACAGAAAAATCAGGAATAGTACCAACCAGATGTATGTCCATGGTGGGATCAAAAAATTGTCTCTGAACCAGGATACAAAAATACTGAATCTGGACGGGATAAGTGATGAGGTGGAAGCCGAATCAAAGGAATAACGGGTGGGGCTCAGTGGCGTTGTTGGTAGGTGTGCCACCGACTCGGTGGCTGGATAGGTGTATTCAGTCTCCTCGTTGCAGGAGGAAGCCGGGAAGTCGAGCAGGCGATCAGGCAAATTGACCATCTCAATGGCAACATCAGTGTCCGTGCGGGCTGTAGGGCCATAAACCTGAGCCCTAGAAATGGCTGGACAGGAGACCGCAGGTGTTACACTATTCAGGATCGGCCAGATGTTGTAGCTTGACATTGTCCACTGAGATGTATCTGTTGTCCTTGCGACCAGGAAGCGGTGGTAAGATGACAGTACGAGTACCCTTCAAGCCAATGACTGGAACCGGTGCACGATAAGAGGGGCCAAATTCTTTTTTGTTCTCCACCTTCTCTCGGACCAGATCTCCAACCTTCGGAAGCCAGCCGGCAACCGGAATGTGCAGCGCAGCGTCTGTGGCCGAAGGTAAATGTTTGTTTGCAAGTTTGTCGCGGGCTTCTTGTAAGTCCTGCAACATAGTAGAATGGTTATCTACATCAAAGATTGCGGATTGCGCCGCCATGTCTAGACCATCAAGGTCTGGCACAAACATTTGTATGCCAAAGAGCATTTCGTATGGGGTCCGCCCACCCAGAGATCTTCTAGGGAGATTATTAAATGCACGTTGGACGCTATACAAGTGGGCCAGCCAGTTCCCGCCAGTACCTAAGACTCTAGCTGTCAAGGATTGCTTTAAGTCACGGTTCATTCGCTCCACAATTGAATTACCCTCAGGTCTATATGGAGACGAAAATTGCACCCGCACCCCCAGTGACCCCATTGCGTCCTTGTAGGCCTTAGAGGCGAACGCTGGACCTTGGTCAGAATGGAAGGTGCCGCAGGCAAATATTCCCACAAAGACACGCAAATCCCTGATGACATTTCGAGCGTCAGCACTCCGTTGTGGCCAGACCCAGATGAAACGTGTGCACGAATCCACTGCAACCAAGATGTACTTATACGCAGTGTCAGAAGAAAATGGACCGCAGTGATCCAGGTAAATGCACCCAAAAGGTCTGTTAGAAATGCAGAGTGGTGTTTGTGGTGGTCGTGTAACCGTTGAAGGCTTGATTTGCTGACAAACGTCAAAAGAAAGCACATAAGTACGGGTCTGTTTATATAAACCACGCCACCAGTAACGCTGCTGCAATATGGAAACAGTCGCAGAGACGCCAGCATGGGCCGAAGCCAAGCCTTCGTGTGCGCCCGTTATCAAGGAAGGTCTGCGGTCCGCGTTGGGAATCAGCCGATCACCAACGTCTGGAATTCTTACGTAAGGAGCCTGTTCGGGACCTAATTGATAAGAGTACTTGGAAGGGAAACCCCGTGGGTAATTAGCACCTTCCTTTGTCGCAGCAATAGCTGCCAAAATATCATTATCTATTTTAGTCATGGATCTTGTAACTGCTGCTACTGTGCACGTGGCTACTGCTGATTTGGCAGCTTCATCTGCCAAACTGTTACCGACAGCGTGTGCGCCCACACGCTGGGGCCATGTTGTAGGGATTCTGCACATATACAGAGCTATGCACAGGATAATAGGACCTCGGAGTATAGTGGTGAACCAACCATGCACCTTAGTACCCACAATCCCAATCCGACTAGCTTTAGCGTCTCATTAGCAGCGATGCTACCAATGATTAGACAACCCAGAACACGGTCTCTCTCTCTCTCTCAGGACTCGCGGGAGCAAGAACACCCTTTCATAACTCACTCATACTTGTCCACAATGTGCGTAATAAGAGACACAGTATAGTTTAAAATGTTTATTTCAACTATGGTGCTCTAAGATACAGTACACGTGCCAGTACTATCAGCATAATGCATAATGATAAAATAATAAGCATAGTTACAATTCCACAGAATACAAACGGGGAAAGCATTTCATAAGGCAGTGGATATAGGGCTAAATGACCTTACCACCCTCCCCGTGCTATTAACTAGTTTATTATAAAAATAGAAGACCTCTGGGCTTTGTCTGGCGGACCCCCATACCTCAATATCTAGATGCAAGGTTTACATCATCAGACAAGCACAGCTCTTCTCCCTGGAAAGATTTTTCTCCAAGTGTCACTAACAGCGAAATCACAATATTAAAAGCACACCAATTTCTCCAGTGCAGCTGTATTCTGTGTTATGTCTAAGTGCGAGGGGCTGACCAGATCAGCAAGAACAAGGGACGTTGTTTTTCGACCTTGTACATGTTGTGCAGACGAAACCCACAGGGAACAGGAGAAAAGGTGAAAGGCAAAAAGGCAGACAGTTCTAATATAGCCCGGCACAAGCAGAGTCTGGAAAACAAAGTCACAAAGTAACGTGTGCAAAAAGGCATCATGGCAACCAGGCCTAAGCCAACTTAGCAATGAAGGTAATGAGGCCACAAAACACACTACAGGGCGACGCCTCAGCACGGGTCCAACCACACCGCCCCCCACAGTCTGGACCGTTCGGATAAACCGGAGGCCAGGCCCGTGCAACTGGAGCGCGCGCGGCACCCGCACCTCCCCAATCTTCTGACCCACACTCACCAGTTCACGTCGCAGCACAGGAAGCAGCTCCACACAGGCGGCGCAATGTAGTCTCCCCGCAGCAATCAGGATCCAATGTCACGCCTCAGCACTCCGACCCCAGCTGCCTCGTCATTCAGGCCCGGCCATGCATCGGGAAGACACCCCAGCGCCACTTCACTCAAGGGCGAAGCACACTTCCTTTAATCTGCAAGTTTCGCGCAGGGTGTTAGCTCTGTTCCGGTGCTGCCGTCTTTATGATCGGGCTCATCACCCGCGCACCCATGGATCACAGCAAGTTTAAATTCTGGCCCTCAGGGCCTCCGGAGTGCCACAGCGTCGGTCTGCTCCACCTCAGTTCTCAGCGGCCATATTCCCCCGTCGTCAAGGTCTCGGCCCGGCGGGACATTTTTCACAGCTACGGTGCAGTATACGGCCGCCCAAACCTACCGGGGCAGTGCAGGTCAGTGCACCAGCTTGCCGTATTAAATTAAAGTGGTAGTTGGCACTTGAAAAGGGCAATGTCGAAGGATATTGGCGCCCGGTCTGCGGAGCCCCTTCAACAGGCGGCCATTCCGCAGCCCGACGTAGCCACGCCCCCCGCACGTAACAGGGTTACTGGAACAAAATGGACACACAATAGGTAGGAGGGAGAAAAAGCATGTACACAAAATGTAAGAAAGAGGGAACTATGACAGGTAGGCAGAGCAGAGGGGACAAGGAGGAACAGGACCAAGTTATGAACAGAGGGCACATGGCACATGACAGAGAGATACAGACAGAGAGTAGCGCACAGGTATGTATGTACTGATATAATACATTTTTCTGTTTTGTTTATATTTTTCTGTAATTTTTCTTTGGCATTATGTTGTAGTTTTTTTTACTTCTTATGTTTTATACATTTTTTACAATGCGATTTTAAGTGCGTATCCATCGCCTCAGCAAACAGTCTTTGGTTTTCTCACAAGAGCCCACCACTTGATAGCATTCATTGCAGTACCTAGTGAAGTGGTATATATTGGAGTCCTTCTCTTTTGCTTAATGCTTCAGGACATTAGCAGGTGCGTTTTACACTAGTCAAGTCAAGTCAAATAATCTTTATTCAGCCACAATTAGGCCATAAAAGACACAAACATACCTAATAATGTCCATCTGAAATTCAGTGATAAAACAGCACATCTTAATACCCCATATTTATCATAAATAAAAACTGATAAAATACAGACATAAGAATGCCTAGAAATCCATGGAATTACGCTGACGCAGGGCTCCTTTTAAAAATCCTCTCACAGCATAGCAAACAGCCGGCTCAGACAGCATCTGACGGACATAAAAAGCTTGTCCGTAATGTCGAAACCCTTTAAGAATAGGCAATAATAGCGGTGCATGAAAGGATCATAATAAAGACAGAAAAAAGTAAAGTGTTCTAGTGTCTGTAGAGAGGAGTTGTCAAAGGGGCATAATAAGATACCTTTTGGGCCATAGTGGCCTGTTGGAAAGAAAAGATTACTTCGAATTGAGCCAACCCGAAACTTGGTTAGCAAACAAAGAACACTCCCAGACATTTCTAACCAGGAAAAGGTACGGCTCAGGGCCATCACAGACTTTGATGGCTAAGTATTTGCTCATCGTCGGTCTGGCCAGAACACTGAGCTCCTTCGCATCTGAGGCAGAGCTCATATATAATGCCTTTATTTTACCCCTCTCGCCCTGGCACAACCTGTGGGGACAGGAAAATAAATCAGGCCTACCCAGGGCTTTGGCAATTCTCTTTATATAACCCAGCTAATGGGTCTTTAAAACGTTATCATATTTTAAGCAATCTAGGATCACTTCTCAGTTGAGTGATGTGTGTGGGGTGCTCCAGACCACCAGCCACAACGGGAACAGAGTAACTTTAATTTGATCTTCAACAAATGGTAAGCCCAATTCTTCATGAAGAAAGAATTGTGAGCTGGTAGGGCTAAGTCCCAGTAATCTTCAGCAAAAACAATTCTCCTCCTGTTGGAGCCTAGAGCAGTCCCGATATCCCCAAATGGCTGCACCATATGTCAAGACCAGCAAACACTTGAGTCTGTAAACGTCCAACAGAGGCAGAATGGGTTTACATCCCACACTTGCTGGAAGCCCAAGTAAGGCCCCTACAGATTGTTTAAAACGCCTGCAGCCATTTGCTAGACATGGCAACCAGCAGTTCCTAGAATTGAAGGTTATACCTAGGAATGGAATCTCACTGACCCTTGTGACACTTTTGCCCTTAATCAAAATTTGTCTTTTTTTGGCATTTTGTTTCCCTACGACCATTTAATGCATGTGTACCCACTAACATTTGCTCAGGATCCACAAAGTATGGTCTGAGGTGTGACCGAGGGCCGCACTGATGCCAGCAGGGTGGTGGTGGTCTGGGTAGATCAGGGATGGTTTAAGGAGGTCTAAAAAATGTTAAATAAATGGAGAAGCATTTTTTTGCAGGTTAACTAAAGTTAAGTGGTGCAGGACACCACCGTAGTTACTTCATAACTTAATTTAACCTGAAAATAAATGCTTGCCCATTTATTTCAGAAACAATTCTGAATATTAGTGCTCCGCAAGTAAACAGCAGCTCGTGCTGCTGTTCACCAGGGGGGCTGCATGTAAGGGTCAGGAGGGCCACAAGCGGCCCCCGGGCTGTACTTTGAATATCACTAATATAATGCATCTTAGCTATGTTGGTTTCTAGATCAAGATTGTCCATGAAAAGGACAAATGAGAACCCTAAGAACATTTGGTGTGCATGAAAGCAGAACCGCATCATCAGCATAGAGTAAGGCTGGGATAAAAATCGAGTTTATCTTGGGCATGTCTACCCCCCCCCCCGACACTAAAAACAAACTTAACCCATTTATATATAAAATAAATAAAATAGGTGCCAGGACACAACACAGGCGAATTCCCTGAGACAGGACGAAGGGTTCTGTACATTCCTCCTCCATTCCATTTCTTATGAAGGCACTACGTCATTATGTTAAGCACGGAGGAAGTTCACCAAGTATAGAGGTAGGCCAATATCGGCTAAGATATTCCACAACTTTGACTGATTAACATGATGAAAATCACTGCTGAGGTCCATAAACGACAAATAAATCGGTCCTTCTTAGCAGTTACATATTTACCCACGTTGATATGCAGATTCAAACACTATTCTACGGCCCACATGCCTTCTCTAAAACCATATTGTATGGCACAAAGTGAGCCACTTTGCACCACCCAGTCCTCAATTCTATGCAGGATAACACACCCCACAATCTTTACCACAGAATCCAGGAGCGAGATAGGCCTATAGCAGCAGGGATCCTGACGATTGCCTATTTTAAAAAATGGGCACAATAGTACCCATCTGCCAAGAAGAAGGTTTACCAGAGGAAGCAGCAGAGTTTAGAACATTACTAATTATAGGGGCCCACAAATGTATGTTATCCTTACAAAGGTCCATGGGTACCCCATCTGGACTAGGGACTTTATTTGACGGGCTTGCTGAAATAGCAACTGAGACCTCATCCAGACTGAAACTAATTTCCAATGGAAACTGTGGAACATCATCTGTGTACCCTAACATTTGACACCTCTCATATGAATAAAACAACATGAAATGCTCTAACCATTTCTCAGGGTTAATATTAGATCCAAATCACTTTGACATTGCAGATAGGGATTTTGTACCAATAATGATCTCCCAAAATCCCTCGGAGTGCCTGGATTTACATGTATAAACTAATCATTCCAAGGTTGCCGCTTTAAGTATGTATTCCCTTACTTTGATTGCAAGTTTATAATTTTCCCTAGCCTCAGCAATATGCTGTTGATTCCTGGGTTTAGTAGTCAGGGCTTCATGCAGGGTATGGTTAGCGGTTCTGTAATCCTCATGAAACCACCCTTGTTTTGGAGCCCCTTTCTTCCTTGATATGTGCAGAATAAAAAAAATGTATAGCCTGGTTAAGGGAACTAAATGAGTCCAAAAGATTAACTGGTGGGGGGTTAGAAGTTAGCAGACAGTTGAATAGCTCAGGATTAGACCCAACAAGAGAGCTCTGCACTGTAGGGATGTGAATAGCTCTCCAACTTAACCTTAGGCCACCATTCTTTTGCAACAAACCAGTTACACGTAAAGGGGCAGAATGTTGGGTGCAGTCAGGTAACTTGAGGATAAACTCTAGTGTGTTATGGTCACTGAAGGTGTTCTCAATAACCCTCCCTGAGCTGGCATATGGTTCCATGCTCCTGGAGATAAAGATGTAGCTGATAACTGAGCCTTTACACCAGCCTAGAAACGTAGGGGGCTGATTGTAAAGCTCTCCCAACATTTCTGCTATGTTAAGTAGCCCAAAGCTGTGTAGGTTATTGAGCAGCTTCAAGCCCCTACAATCAGCCTGGGCATATGGTAAGTTATTGACTGCAGCAAAAGGATCATACAGTGTTGGATTCCGGCCCAGTCTGACAGTAAAATCACCCGCTATAACCACATGAAAATAATTAAAAAGGCTTAGTGACCTCGACTTTAAAACTAAGAGTATCTTAAACAGAGCATCAATTTGACATCCTGTATCAAAGACTGCGTTGTAAAATTCACAAGGAAAAACTTAAACTTGTTGGTTAGAACAATCCACAAGATCTGTATCTTCCCCATACTTACATACAATTGGAACAATTCTATAGAACAATGACATTTTGATCAGAGTAATTAAACCACCCTGTGCTCTCTGACCTGTAAAAGCAACAGCGGAAACAGAGAAGCTTTCAAAACTATTCCACACAGTTTCATCCTTGGACCAGATCTCTTGTAACCTAATAATATCAAATTCGGTTACCAAGTCCATCCACGACAGGTCCTGCTGTTTGGTCCAGATACCAGGAATGTTCCAACTGATCAGCTTAGTAACTGGCCCTTCAGGTGTAACCTGGTCTTCAAAGAAGGAGCCAGCAGCAGTAAAAACCAACCATTAGTGGCTTAGAGGGCTTCTTAGGTGAAATGAAATCTGAATCAAGTCAATCATTAGCATCTAGATCCGTCAAAGGGAAAAATTGATTGGAAGTTGGGATTGGAGATCTCACAGGCCCACCAGCTACCGAAGGGGAACCCGTGGGACCGACCTAGGCTGAAAAAATCTAAAAAAAGAACCCTCAAGGGAGAACATTAATGTGGCCAGGCCACAAATGATTGTAACTGTGACTTGAGATTAGACGGCGAGCTAGGTTCGGATGCTTACAGTTAATGACAATGCAGTCTCCTTCCAGGTTCTTTGATGTGGGGCTGATCCACCCTATCCTCCTTACGAAGATAATGTCATTATACTCTTTGATGTTAAAATTCGAGTTTTTACCAAGGCAGTGGCATACCTTGTTCTTAAGTTGGGTCAATGTTTCCTCTGTGCCGAAAGGCAGGGGCAGCACCCCTGTCATCAATGCCACATAGGGGCAACAGTCGGGGGAAGGTTCAGGCATGGCAAATTGTCCTTACCCAACAGTGCAGTACCTACAACACTTTGAACGATAGTAATAACCTGACCTTCATCCTCTGGTGTTGGGCCATTAGGCCCATGCAATGTCCCCACAAGCTGGACCTGATGGCCTGGTAGATTTTTCTCAGTGTAACCTTTGCAAGTGAGGGGAGGGCACACGGCTGCCCTGGGTATATGGACTTGAACAAATACTGGCCTGGCTTGGGCCACCGGGCCCACAGCCCTGCCAGTACCATCAGGGAAATAAGAGTGCCAGAAGTTACTGTATACCTTGCTGCGTCATATTGCCTTGTTAGGGTCGAAACACAGCTCTCAGAGCTCTTCATCCTTTCTTCAAGGGGGATTAAACATGCCACAACAATGGCTTTGAATTTGACCAACACCTCCTCCCACAAGGGGCTAGAATCGCCAGGGAGCAAGACTGGAAGAATCCAGCTTGAGACACAATGCCTGATGAATTCTTAGTTCTGCCTCTCTATGCGCGGGGCTTGGGACTACAGAGCCTTTTTTACTGTTGCTTCCGTTTGCTGGGGGCCTGCTCAAGCTATCTCCAGAGACAACTGTCTCATTTAAATCGCTACAAGGGACACTGGGGGGCACAAGAAGCTGGAAAGAGCTAGGGCCAAACAGTTGTAAGGCCCTTGGGGAGGTGCAATGTTTATCCCAGGTGTCACTGGGCCCGACACACTGTTGGCTGGTTGAGGGCTCTGAGGGAGGGGGAGACATAATAATGCATTATCCCAAGTCCAGGGATAAACACCTTTCTGCTAGATTGATTTCCTTGGATACAACCCCTACTGCTCTTTCCAAAAAAAGTCCAAAGTTGTTCATTGGGTGATATTAACTTTTCCATAACAGTCTTATGATCCTCCCCTCTCCCCCACCCCTCTGCTGCCTTGCTCTACTCCATGATTCTTCATGCAGTGCTCTCTGGCAAGTGAAGTTTTAAATGTTGTGAAGAGGTGAATGGAAGGTGACGATGCAAAAGCATGGAAAGGAGAAGGTTAAACAAGGCATATGCAAAGATTTGGGCCCGGGGGCAGGTGCAGATCACCATCTGTACAGGGAGGTGGAAAAGATCACTCACTACTAAATCCATCCTGAACCATGGCCCAAGAGGACCTCCTGGCAGCAACAAATCCTGGGAGCTGTAGTCCCCCTGCGATAGCAATAGAGAGGGCACAGTCAGTAGGGTGACACACACACCAACCGCACCGCGGCTCCTTATTATTATTATTATTGGAGCTTGTAGAGCGCACAGCTACCTCCGACGGAAGTGTCCCGGCGCTAGCAGCGCGTCCAACCTGAGGAGGATGACCCGGCTTAGACAATGGACTCTAGGGCAGGCCAAACAGCCAAGTTTTTAAAGCTTTCCTAAACATGGTTTCCGAGTTAGTCTTTCTCAGACGGTCAGGCATAGAGTTCCATAAAGTAGCGGTTTTCACCGAAAAAGCACGGCCACCAATCCTGGCCTTTGCAAACCGGGGAATCACCAATAGATTCTGATCGTTTGATCTGAGTACTCTGACCTGGCTATATTTCTGAAGTCTCCGCTTCAGGTATTGGGGACCAGTACCTCTAACTGCTCTATATGCCAAAGTCTGAGCCTTAAACGCTATTCTTCTTTTTATAGGAAGCCAGTGTAAACTACGCAAGTGGGGGGTAATGTGGTGTCGCAGTGGCACATTCCTAATCAACCTGGCTGCCGCCTTTTGAATGAGCTGTAATCTCCTGAGCAAGTACTCCGGGAGACCAAGGTAGAAGCTATTAGCATAGTCAAGTTGAGAGGTGACTAATGCGTGCACTACTGACTTCCTGCAATCCATGGGCAGGAAGTGTAGGAATCTCCGCAAAGCCTTCAGTTTCCAGAAACACAGTGAGGAGACATGAGCAATTTGCGCCTTGCCAGTAAGTTGAGAGTCAAAGTTAAACCCTAGGTTTCTGGCAGAGGCAACTGGTAGCGGAGGCGGATTTAGCTCAGTCGACCACCACAGTGCCGACCGAGGCGGATGGGTTCGCTGCTTCTGTCGGCCAACGGCCGTCGCGAGCACTACCTCCGTAGTGCTGCGCACGTCCGTTGGCCGACACGGCCCCGCCCACTCAATGGAACACCCCGCACCGCAGCGGAATTGCCACCGCGGTAAACGGGTTAAAAAACAAAACCTCCATTTTGTCGGTGTTTAATTTTAAGCAGCTATCCGTCATCCACAATGAGATGTTTAAAAGACACTGCTTAAAATTGGCAAAAGCTGTCTCGTTGTGTTCCCTAAAAGAGAACACCAGTTGTGTGTCGTCAGCATACGAGACAACCTTACTGCACTGATAAGTGCTCATCATGACAAGCCCCTCCTCCTAGCATCATTGGATCATGGGGGCTGTAGTCCCCGTGCGACAGCAACGCAGAGGGCACAATAAGTAACTACTGAAAGCTCATCCTCCCAATGTACTGCACCTGCTCCTCTACAGTACTGCTTCTCAAATCCTCCAATCACACCTGAATGATGTGGATGGCCGTGATCCTAGGGTTTCGGGCCAGGGCTCAGCTCGAGCGCGGGCTTGTGCTTCAGAACTTCAGGGCACTGAGCGTCCGAGGTGCTTGCAGTTGCTCAATCACCGCAGGGCGTCCTCCAACAGCAGCACATCTGGCTGTATCTTGCTGTTTGTCTCAAGCCATGCCTCCGCTCTAACTGAGCAGCTCGTCCCCCAGCAGCCCAAAGCTCCTGTTTCACTACTTTACACACCTCCAGCTGCGGTATCCTCTTGAGTCATCTGGGTTCGATGCATTGGTTTAAGTGCTTCCTCATACCCTATGTACCCATGGAGTACTGTCCAGAATGGCCAAAGTGAGATTCTTGGTTGAAGAAAGTACATGTGACTTTTGGGCATTGAATTTCCTTTTGCCCTACTGAAAAGGAGCAAACCTGCCAGACAAGAGATTCTTTCTCCAGCCTACTTAATGGTTGTGCCGAAGATGTTGAAGGCACGACTATAAGATCATCATCTTGAGATGACGCTAAGGAAGTAGGTCAACTGCTTCCACTGCTGAATGTCTCATCTGCCTAGATGTTTCAGATGCTGGTGAATATAGATTTCCTCCAGCTGCCTCTCTAAAATGCCAATTGCAAATGGTATCAAACAATTTTTTTGGGGTCAGTGAGCTTGTTTTAACTACTATTCACTTTCTTCCCAATTAAATAGCTCATTTCATTTAGTTTTTTTTTTTTTGTTGGCCTCATAAGGTACTGTGGTACTCCAGCGGGACCGACCGGGCCAATGAGAGAGTGTTGTTTCACTCCCATGGGGTCTTTATTTACCCTTCTGGGTCCTGCGGGAGTCTTGCGGGACCTGGTGGTCATAAAAAAAGATGAGTTCCGTACTAAGGGATAGTTTAACTAAACACTGAGGGTCTTATTATGATTCTGGCGGGACTCACTGTGGCAGTCTCCCGACCTCCCTATTATTACTAGGGCAGTCGGGCTGCCCTCGGACCACCGAAATTGCTGCACCCGCCGTTCCCTATCAGATACGTGGTGGTCCTGAGGCCACAATATGCTTGCTGGGGCAGCTGCAGCTCCGCCAAGCATATTACAAGTTTCCTCACAACCACACTTTTCATGGCGGTGCGACCGCCATGAAAAGTGTGGTGTGAGGAAACAAAGGGTGCCCTACAAGGCCCACTGGTGCCTAACGCCATGTGGATGCAAACATGGGGGCACTAGATGTGCCCCCCCCCTGTGTACATGCACACCAGTACCTGCATGGTATGGACTGCAACAGTCCATGCTGTGCAGGTACTGCCATTGATGTTCCCATCGCAGTGCCTATTTCATAGGCACCGCCCTGGGAACGCCAAACAGCAGCCTGCCAGAAAGGAGAAAACTCCTGATCTGGCTTGTGGTTCCTACACAGGTTTGGCTGCACGGGAGCAAGGCGGTCCCACTCCTGCAACGCCAAACTAATAATAAGGCCCTGAGCGTAGAGGTTTCATCATTGCCCAAATCTTAAAGGTGTCTTAAAAGGTTTAGTAGACTTTTGACATTTTTAGGTGTTGCAGTACCTAAAAACTGTACTGAGGTACCTGTGACAGACAGAGATACACCGTTTCATTGTCTAATGTCATTAGTTTGATGTAAACATTACCACCTGTTAATCTTAGTCAATACCCTGCAGTTTGCCAGCCCCCTATGGGCCCTGTTTCACACATTTTTCCAATGTATTTTTTTTTGTGGCACTGCGGTGCTCCCACAGTGCCGTCACTAAAGCAGCATCCCTCAGTACTGCGAGACTGCGTGATCTTGCAGTACCTCACTGGCCTAGACTGGGTCTCACGGGAGTACTGCAGTATCCATGGCACAATTGTTTGTAATTTTATTTTTGGGTAGGAGGGTCACTTTGAGTCACTCTGCAGAAGTGAAAGGGGATCATAGTAGCCCTACCATAACCCTTATACCTTATTTTTTTAATTAAGTTCAGGACATGAGGACCGAATCTGCATGTCCTCTTATGCCACCTGCAACATTTTCCTTCTGGCTACCCAATCAGATCTCTCGATTATTTTTTAAAAATGCCACCGCGAGATTCCCACGGATCTCCCACGGTATCAACCATCCAAATATGCCTGTTTTTTAATCCCTTCATGGCCATCTTGAGCACCTCTTTCAATGCAAATTTCTTCACACGGCTGAACGGATTTAGACAGCTGTTATTTGAGATGTCATCAGTGATGTCATCAATGATGGCATCGAACATGTCATGAGCGATGTAATATGGGAGGCCATCAGCAGTGCATGGCAGATGGTGCACGTTATTATTAGCTCACTGAACTACAACTGGTGAATATCAGTGGTTTTTTGAGGTAAAACATTACTTTATGACTGACACTTTCACCTCACTATTATCCCCTTAACCTTTGTTTTTCAGTGAATTTCTAGGGTTTTGTTAGCATAAGTTAAACTCTCTTTTATGCCAACCTAGACAGTATATTTAACCTTTGTTTCTTTCAGTGAATTTCAGTGGGGTTGTTTTAACATAAAGTACGTTGTCATTAGGATAGCTATGTATAATTCCACCTTCAATTTTTCACTCGAATTTTCAGTAGTGTGCTTTAACTTTTCAACTTAATGTCTGTTATTACTTTTATTTATTTTCTTTTACTTTCTACAGGTCCCACAGTATTCCAACAGGAAACTAGGACTAATGACAGGTTCCTGCGGGAGTTCCATGTGGGTTTTAATTCCTGTTCCGGGTTTAGTGGGGGAACTGTGGGCCCTGCACAAACACAAAAAAGCTGTGTTTTCTTTTTTTTAGGTTTGAGACTAGAGCTTTATAATCAATAAATGTTTTTTTTTTTTTAGTAAATTCCTCCTAAATGGCATCAGGGCGTGAGAGGCAAGACCTTGAGGAAGAACAGGGACAAACTGCAAGACCTGTTAACGAGTCACTACTTTTGCAGTTTTTCAGCATCCGTCCAGATCAGGAGAAGATTACTGCAAAAATTGTTAACTGCCGCATATGTGGGAAGGACTTCCTAAGTAGTACAGAGAAACAGTACTCGCATGGGACATCAGGGATGTGGAAAGACATGAGGTTGATGTATCCCACACGCCTTGCAAGAGCGGAATGGCAGCGTGATACAGAGGAGGCGTCCAACTCAACATCAGCTCCATCCGTGGCACCGGGTGCCAGTGTTCCACCTGACGTCCTTCGGCACCAACTCAACACCATCTGTGCCAATCAACAAATGGTGATTGATTAGCAAAGTGCAAGAAAGTCGGGGTCTTTGGGGATGAACAAAGTATTGCTTCCAGAAATAAGCTGGTCATCAAACACCAGTGTGGGAAAAAGTATTTTTTTTTCCAAACTCTAAGTTTTGATGCCATTTTTTCCACTTTTAAGTTGAATTCTCAAAATAAATTTGAAAAATACAAAACTAATTCAAAAAAATCTACAAATTCCAAATAAATGGTTTTTCCTCCAACCACTTTTCTTGGTTTAAAAATAAAGGGGCATATTATCAAGCCCATTTTCGCCGCTTTATCGGCCGTTTTCGGCCGAAAAGCGGCGAATTTCACTCCGCACAATTATCAAGGACACGCTAACGCGTGTTTCCTTGAGTAAGCAGCCCAATTAACTCCACTTTGCATGTCAGCGAAGAATATCGCTAATGACATGCAAAGTGGGCGTTCCCTTCCATTCCTCCCTGGAAATCCGCGCTGACATGGCAGCGCACTATTACCAAGCCTCGAGCAAACCCGCGATGAGATTGAATTAACCGCGCTAACCGCGGTTATCGCGGGTTTGCAACGCCTGGTTTGAATCCGACTTAGCCATACTTGATATGGCAGGTGGATCGTACGGCTGAGACCCTGGGGCATATTATCAAGGAAACACGATAAATATCGCGTTACCCGCTTTGCGCGATTCTGTTTCACGCCGCTATCGCAGGATTTAATCGCCGTGGAGATATGCGTTGATAATAACGCGATATCTCGGCGATTAAATCCTGCGATATGCGGCGTTAAACAGAATCGCGCAAAGCGGGAAACGCGATATTTATCGTGTTTCCTTGATAATATGCCCCAAAAATTAATGTGGTTTGTCATGTGCCTATGTTAATATATCATAATATCCGCCTACATGAGTCTATTCATAACAAGAAAACCTCAGTCTACTGCTATAAGTGTAGCTCAAAACCAAACAGATTTTCATCATACTTACTAAGATTTTGCTTCAGGTTTGTGTTATTTTTTTTAACGCAGACCTGACACAAAATCGAAGTTGGCACACAGGAAATCACAGTTTGTGTTGGTTTCTAACCAAAAGTAATTCAACGTAGTGCAATGAACCAACTTCACTTTGGTTCAAGGAGGCATTCCATGGGTGGTGTTTGGGATTCCTGTGCATTCACTCGTGGATTTTGACGCAAATCCATATCTATAATGACTAGTAGCTATGAATTTGCACAAACATTCTGTGCCTCCCTGAGTCTGGTGTAAGAATAAATGTATTTATTTCTCTTTGTTTTTTCTCTTTGCATGTGTGCTTCAGTCTACAGTACACATACATAGAGGAAGGAAATAGCCTCATAGGATGGTTTATGTGGAGGAAGGTACCCTTTCATGCACACAAACTATCCTGAACACAACATAGACATCCTTGCACTATAATACCAGGGTACCCATGTTGACAGAAAGCTGTACGAAGTGTGCCAGCACATTGAAAGAGCACAGCTGTGCCATCTTTTTGCAGATATAACACAATTCTATTAAGGTTGACACAATACACCACAGCAGCTTTGGTGTTTGCACTGTGTTGTGTGAACTCTAAGTAAATCTGTCCCTTGAACCAAAGTTATAAGTGTGTGCTGCACGTGAGAGTCTGTACGAAGAGGAGTGGCTTTTACAACCATTATTGCCCATGGCGAATCCACTATAAATACAAAATGTTGTGTACAGGGCAAAGACTGTGCACAGTAGTGGCTTGCCCACTTGGATGACTAGAGGGATTGCTATCTCTGTAAAGAGCTGCACTCAAAGCAAACAATGCACGTAATAGGAACACAGACACTTAATGGGGCTTGGGTGTGTGGAGGGAGTGTGCTCTTCATGACAAGCCGTTCTCAAAGGAAAAACTGTGCCTAGTAAGAGGCTTGGTCACCTAATAGGGCTTTGGTGTCTGGAAGGACTGGACTCTCCAAGAAGAGGTGTTCACAGTGAATGCTGTGCATTGTAGGGGTTTGGCCAGGTAATGGGTTTTGCGTGTGTAAAGAGAAGTGGGCTCTCCGTGACAAGCTGTGCACAGGGCACAGACCGTGCCTAGAAGGGGCTTGGCAACATAATGGGGACTGGTTGTCTGGAGGGGCTAGCCTCTCTGTGAAGAGTGGTGCAGAGAGTAAAGGCTGTGCATAGTAGGGGCTTGGCCATGTAATGAGGGCTTGAGTGTTTGGAGGGAGTGTGCTCTCCATTAACTGCTGTGTACAGGGTGCAGGCTCTACTTATTATTAGCTTAGTCATAAAATGGAACTTGAGTGTGTAGAGCAAGGGGGATCTCTGTAAAGAGTTATACACAGGGTGAAGACTCTGCCTAGTTAGGGTTTGACCACGCAATGGGGTGTGGATGTCTGGAGGCATTGGACTCTACATAAAAAGCTGTGTACAAGGGAAGACTGTCTGTAGTAGTGGTTTGCACACATAATGGTGCTTGGGTGTGTGCTGGGACTGCCTTCTTCGTGAAGTGATGAGCACAGGGCAAAAGATGTGCAAAGTAGGGGCTTGGCCATCTACTGGGTCTTGAGTATGTGATAAAATGGGAGTGGGCTCTCCATGAAAAGCTGTACCCAGGACAAAGGCTCTGCCTGTCTTGGCCACCTATCAGGCCTTTGGAAAGCATTGTGAAGATGCGTCAAACAGCATCAAAGTTATTAGCAAAACAAAAAATGCTTTTCCTATGGAAACTCTGATCTAACTATAACTGCACACTAGCGACTGCCACTGTGTAACATGTGTGTATATGCGTGTGTATACCATGTGGTGTAGTTATAGTTATGTCAGCATTTCCATAGTAAATGTCTTCACTTTTGCTACTAACTTTGGTGCAGTTTGACGATTCTTCACAAAACTTTCCAAAATGCTTTGCCTAGTTTGTGCATGGCTGAGAAAAAGGAGAGGGTTCCAAAACGCAAAATCCCCATGCATTTTCCATTGACTTTTTGGTTTTCAACAGTGCTACTGCAAAAGCTGTTGAACGGAATTACACCAAATTAGGCAGGAAGCTAGATCTTGGTCCAGAAAGCATGCTTTTTGTTATTTGGTGTAATTCTGTTCAGTAGTTTTTGAAATATTAAGGTTCAAAAATACTTGTATATCTGGATGGTTGGGTTCGAGGGACTCTCAAGAGTCTCTCAATCCAAATTTTATAAAATAGAGAGTTCTGGCAGGTCCAGGGGGCTTTTGTGACCTGGGCCAATTTGCTCCCATGGGAGACACACTCCTGCCTGAGCAAAGGCTCTGATTGACTGCTCAAAACATGAAGAAAAATGTTTCAGGCAGCCATTACAGGATTCGAGGATTTAGGAACAGATGAACAAAGCTTTTTTTTATTTGCATATGGCCCGATTCATTTTTCAATGTGCAAAGGCCCAATGTGCGATTCAGTAACTTATTAGCGAATCGCAAATTGGGTTTGCGATTCGGTATTAGGAAGGGGAGTGTCCCTTCCGAATTCTAAATCGCAGTAGTATGTGTGAATGTTTTGTGACTGAAGTGGTGTTGCAAAACATTCAAGTTTTACCACCTACTTCAAGTAGGTGGTAACCAATTCGCAAAAGGAAAGGGGTCCCCAAGGGACCCCTACCCCTTTGAGAATGTTTATAAAAACATTTTTTGAGAGCAGGCAGTGGTCCCAGGGACCACTGCCTGCTCTTAAAAAAGAAGAAGAAAACTATTAATTTTGCTTTTTGAAATGCATCCCGTTTTCCTTTGAGGAAAATGGGCTGCATTTAAAGGAAAATTGCTTTATTGAAAAGTAGTCACAGACATGGTGGTCTGCTGACCCCAGCAGACCACCATCCATGTGATTTTTGCAACTCCCAATGGGCCGCAAACCAAGACCTACCTCATGAATATTAATTAGGTAGGTCTATTTGCGCCCCACTGGGAATTTCAAAATGTGTCAAAGACACATTTGCACATTGGTGTTTGTGATTCCCAAATAGCGAATCATAAAAATTCGCCATTTGGCAATCTCAATAGATTTCATACATAAATCTTGCCCTGAGTCCCCTTTCCTGAACATAAATTAAAAAGTAATATAAAGGCCAGGGTAGGGATACCCTGCCCCCTCAACCCAGGCCCTGTGGAGGGGTCCCAGAGGAACACACCCTCCCCGGGCTAAATTATTATTATTATTATTATTTTAAAGTAACAATTTCACAGGAGTTCTGCAGGGTTGCGACATGAAGAAAAACATGAAATGGCAGTCAGGGGCAACCGTGATAAACTAAGGGGAGGAGGTGCGTGTTCACCCTCTCCAAGCCTTATCAACGCATCGGGCCACAGTGGGGTGCACAGACCCGCATTAAGCTGAGACTGGCCAAGTGGGCGCCATCCTCTGGGGCCAGTTCATCATTAAAAATACGAGGGGGTGTGTGGGTGGTAGCAATGATTGCTCTTGATAAACCCAGGGAGGGTGCCTGGGGAGAGCCGGCTGGGGCCGTGGAAACTCTGTGTCACATTCTGTGGCCCCCAATGCTGTGTTGGGTTGGTGCCCCGTATGGGTTCAGGGGCACCCACCTAAAAGCACAGAAGGCCCCAGGATATAGGCTCAGGGAATGGGGCTGATTGTCCTCTACCCTTTTAAAAATAAGAAGGGCCCAGGAGATGGGGTGCCTGAGGCCACTATTGGCTCAGGAATGAGGCTCCGTGTCCCCCTCTTCTTAGAAGCCAAGGGGATGGGGTCCCCAGGGCCAGACCTTTAAGGCTCAGGGAGGGGTGACATTCCCCCTACACATTTCAAATATATTTTGGGCACAGGTGATGGGTCACCGAGCCACTATTGGCTCGGTAAAGGGAGCTATGAGCCCCCTTCCTTTAATTTAAACAAAGGCCCCAGGATGTGGCCCTTGGGGCACTCAGCTGCTGCTCAGGGAGGGAGGTCACACTCCCCCTCCCCTTCACAAAAAGCAAAGGCCATAGGAGACGGGTCCCCCTGGGGCCCAAAGTGGCTTGAGGAAGCGGCTGCGTGCCTCCCTCCCCTTAAAAAAAAAAACAACGTCCTGGGGGGTGGGCAGCATACAGGAGTTGGAGGCACAGCCTGGAAATATCATTGATGAGAAGACTATGCATGATGGGGGCACAAGGTATAGTTATGTTAGGGCATGATTTATAGTTACTAGAGAAAACTATAACTGGTGAATTTCAGTGTTTTTTTAAGTTCAAAACATTATGTTGTCACTGACATTTTCACCTAACTACAACATCACTAGAACCTTTGCTTTTTCCGGTGAATTATATATATAAAACCCTTACCTCCATTTATCTCTTCCCGCCCTGAATCCTAAAATATCCTAAAAACCCTTACTTCCCATAACACCTACCCACCCCTGAACGCTAAAAATGCTTACCTCCTTTTACCTTTAATCACCCCAAACCCTAAAAAAACCTTCACCTCTACCCACCCCAGAACCCTAAAAACCCTTACCCCTTTTATCATCAGCATATATAATTTACAGATATTGCACAGGCAAACGTGTATGCACACAGTGACATATATTCTGATGTTATCCTGCTAAAATAAAACAAGTACAGAAAAATGGGCAACATTTTGCATTGTCTAGACTAAACATTGGTTTTCTTCCTGATGAAACTGCAGATGAAGTTAGAGTGCAGGAAACGTTTTTGTTTTACTGCCCTGTGTTTAAAAATATACAGGTACAAATTATTTCCTTGGGTTTCTGTTTTCCGCCTCCTGACTCACTGGGCTCCAGTATACACATCCTCGCGGCCTATGGCTAGTGCCATATCTTGTAGCCTGTGGACGAGCCGTGGGTGGCGGTTTCTCAGAGCAGTAACCTGCCATTACTGGGGCACTGAGCTCGCGCCATTCCATCCTTTCTGGATGTCAAGAAATGTTGCTGAATTTCAGGAAAGTGTTAGGCCTTCTGGAAACATGTGGTCATTAGAACAGAGAGATGCTTTCCAAACCTATTTTCCTCATCAGTACAGCGACCACAAACTCAAGTTTTTCCCTTTGCTAAGCTCATTCCCTGAATCAATCTTTTCTGTTGCCAGCAAACGTCGTCACCTGTGCTACTCTTTTCAAAGGCCCCTGTGTTCGCTGTGTTTATGCGTGCAGTGCTTCATCCGTCTGCAATCTCTTTTAAGATTTTTTCTCGTACTCCTTTTGAAGTCGTCTGGTAGGTTTCCCGCAGAAATATACTTCTACTACTCATATTCAGGATTAAGTCGCTATATATGGTTAGGGCTGGAGATAGCCAAGGTGTTTTGACTTTTCTAAAATGTTATGTATATTATACCGACTTACAGGGACTTTCAACCAGCTCTCATTCTTTGTTGTTCTGCCATTTTGTCATTCAGGTTTTTTCCGCCTGCTGCAGTACACAGCATGGGGCTATGGGTCAGCACACTTCAGACGCTGGCTAAGTTCACTGGGAGTGATGGCATTCTCTCCATTCATAAGGAGCACATTAAAGAAAGATCCCACAGGTCAGGCAACACCCTTAACATATCGTAACCCCCTCCCCTAAACTGGAAGCACTTCTAATGTCTTTAAACCAGCAAGCTGTGGACCCTAAAGACAGGGCTTTAAGTCGATAAAAAATGTGGAAGATCCGTAGAAAGGGCGTGGCCTGTATAATTAAGGGCGTGGCATAAACATGTAAACTAAAATACCTGCAGAGTGCCACCTTAGACACACGCTTACATAGAATCACAACTTTAACTGACATAGGTGACCGCTGGTCTGTGCGTTTTGCAGAGAGTCCAAAGATTGTACGAGTATGTATTCTGACAGGCACTGAGAGATACTCGTACTGACTTTGTGGCCCATCATAAACACCTGGATGCACCTCAGTTTAAAGTATGCAACTTACAAGAGTAATATGCTGCCTGAAAAAAATAGATATTGTAACACAACATCCTGGAAAAATCAAATGCTCTTAGAGAATGCAAGATTAAGTAAAGCATATACAATATAAACAGGAACGACATGGTTTACCTCAACATGTTTTACGCTTACTATTCAGAAATCGATCAGTGTTTTCTCCTGTGAAGTTTAGAATACCGAGTTCCTCACTGCATGGGCTGGAGCTTCCATCTGATACATGGGCGTGTGGGTTAGCACCAACTTGGACCAGCTCTGGCGGGAGAACTAGGACACTGTGATCAAGTGGCTGGAGGGGAGATTCCTGTGTGGATCGGCCTGCCACTGTCACAGGCAGGAAGACTAGCTATTGCCAAGATGATGGTCTTACCTAAACTCCTCTACCTCTTCACTAATATCCCTATCCCTCTCATGAGAACCTTCTTCAATCAGCTCCAATCATCAATGACTTGCCTGGGTTGGGGGGCTAACAGTCTCGATTCCACCGCTGTTAAATGCACGGACCGCGGTGAGATGTGCTAATGGTCCCGTTTGAGCAGGGAGGTCTTTGTGCCCCTTGACTTTGAGCCTTACTATTATTATGCACAAGTACACAGCATGCACATCATTGATTCCATGCCATGCCATTTCTGCCACCCATAACAGTAGAGGCGAATAATGCATGTCCATGCCCTCGGGCTATGGTGATATGCACACTGCCGAAATATCCCAAGGGCGTGGTAGACAAAGTTTGATGTACCATATGGGCCTAGGAATGGCTGCGATGACGAGTGCGGCTGGACTGCCTTTACACAGCCAAATTACAGCTAGAGTGTAATCCAAAGCTCCACCTCATCCTGGAGGTCCGGGCTCTGAAACAGCTGGCCCTTGAGGGCCTTAAGGACATGGGCAACCTGCAACCAGACAGTACCTTTATCACTGAGCAGGAGATGCGGACTCGACCTGGAAGTGCACCACTGATACTCTATTGTATTACTGCATGCGGGCTGCCTGCAAAAAGCTACACCCCATGTTCCCTAAAGAGCTGCAGGGCTTGACTGCCTTGGAGAATGTGCTTGCCTCTCCCTCCCCCCCAAAAACTAGTTACCAGAGTTTACAGAACACTGGAGATGAGACCTGGGACACACACTGACCGACACCCAGACAGCAGTACTCTCCCCATATTACAGACTGACACTTGTACATGTCAAGTACCTGAACAGAATTTACCACGCTCCAATAGGGCTTTGCAAAAAGGGATTGCAGGACAACTCACTTTGTGCCCGCTGTGGGCAAGAGAGCTGTCTTTTAACACCTGGCCTGGGGATGCTACAGAGTGGCTCAGTTCTTCAACCAGATTGAGAACATAATGGGCTGTGCCGTTTAGAGGGGACCCATGGTCATGCTGCCGGGTGATGTAAGAGATGAGGGGGGGGGGCGGGCGGCCCAACGGTAGAGTGATTGGCTAAAGGACTTGACTAACTGTCAAGAACAACTTGAGTTTTGGGCTTTAATGCCGGCTCCAGCTTGCCCCCACGACATATGCCACCTCCAGCAGATACCCGGTGATGCACAACTAAGGGGAAATGGAGCTGCCTGGTTGTGAGGAGATGGAGGAGATGGAGGAGTGAGCCCCACTGGATTAGTCTCTGTATAAACACTTTGGCTATTCCCTGTGTCTCGCAACCTGAGATCAGTCCTGTGGGGAGTGCTGAGACCCTGCAATATTGCAAGTACTGTGATTACATTGTACATTTGTATTGGACTTGATATTTCCCCTGCATGGCTGAGCCCTGCTGCAGTTTTCATCTTTCTTTTTCTTTATACTTTGTTGCCTGTGGCGATGTTTGCTGATAATAAAAACATGAATAAAAAGACTGTTAAAAATTTAAATACAGGGCCTGAAAGGGACCGTTTCCATGTCCTATTTTAATTACTACCGGGTCTGATACCCGGAGGGACCCTGCCCACTTGAAGCCCAGCTTAAAGCCACAATAACCTCCCTAGGAGCCTAAGATAACATGAAAGGTGCATTAATAAAAGTCAGACATTCTAGTTCTGTCAGTGTGTGACCACAATAATTAAAGACCAAATGTCATGCAATTCAATATTGAAATGCTTGAGAATAATAACACTTTTCAATGGCATGCAGTTTAGTATTCGACATACAGCAGTGCAGGTATTTCCTCTACCTTTACTAGTGCTGCAAAGCACCCACAAGACTGAGGAACAAAGGTCCATGACTCCAGATGCTTTAGGAAAAAGTTCCAGTTCCAGCAGTCTTTGATTCCAGTTAAAACTCTCTAACGGTCACTCTTTTTGGAGCCCAATAGTCAAAGAGTGACAAAACAATAATGAACATGTGGGCTTTTGCGAGGGTCTGCCACTCACTTAGAAATCATTGATGGTGTATCTGCTGCTCCTGGGGTACCACTTTCTTTTTGAGGTTTGTATAGCTGGAATTGACCTGAGAGCATTAGAGCGTTTACAAGAGAAACAGATTACGTTACACAACATTTTTTGGGGGCTTGCGGCGATGAAGTGACTTGCCTAGAATCACAGGATATTGAAACAAGGCTGGGATTTAAACCTGGTTCTCTATTTCTAAGATGGGCAGCTCTAGCAGCTAGACCACATCTGCATCATCTCCACTTTGGGCAAATATGCAAATGCATTTATAGCTCCACTGGCTTATAGAGTGAGTTTTCCACCGCAGATAAGCCTTTGATAAAGTCAACGTGGGCCAGTTTTCCATTTTCTCGTTTTCTTTGTTAAGGTGCCCCTGTTCCCAAATGTGTGGCATCTGGACCTCAGGGCCCAAAAGCCATGCAGGTGCCTATGATCATGCTATGATCAGCTCTCCGCCCACCAGTCATGGATCATTTGTGCCAGCGGGAAGTTGATTTTGCTTTCTTGGCCAGGAAAAGCCTGGCAGTCCTGCTTTTCTGGAAACGGGGAGCAGCGAGTGAAGGAGCTGGGGTGGATCCGCTTGGCGCTCCCCCTGGAGCCCTAGCCCTCCTAGGGGAAATGGGCACAACACAGTCTTTGGCAGTTGGACCTCTGAGGCACTGAACCTTCTTGGAGGTGGTTACTGCTCCTAGTGGCATGTTTGATTGGTTGTTTGGGGGTCAGCCTTCTCCTCCCTTGGCACTGACCATACTTAGTCATCAAACTACTGCTTGAGGTTGGGCTTTCCTCAGCCTGGTGACCCTGGGAACACACTGGGGAGCCTGTAATTGAGCAGGCAGGTAAATGGGTGATTTCACTATCCCTGGCAATGCTAGAGCGATGGGGTTTTGTGCACGTTGCTTCAGGTGGCGAGCTCCAGTCAAAGAGAGTTTTGATTTTGGGTCTCTTGACCTCTAAAATGCTCAATTTTTCTGGGTAGAGTTTTTATTTAATTGAGGTTGCTCTTTCTCCAGTGCAGAATAACAAAGGGTCTGCCCTCTTGCCCTACAGTTCCTTCGCAGTCGGTTTGGGCCAGGGCATCCTAACGGCAGCACCTTTGCATCTCTCAAGGCAGATCCCATTGTCTACCTGTACTCCCCAGGTCCCACGGCCTCCTAGCCTATTGCAGGACACCTCTGTGTCTTGCAACGATCTGGAATACCTCTGACACTTGCACCTCCAGCAAGAACTGGTCCAAAGAAGTTTCAGGGAACTCTCCCCTCCAGACTCCCCAGCAGGATCATCCTCTACTGTCTTTTGAGGGGGTGTAGAGGCCCATGTCGCTTTCTTAGGAAACAAAGGTCCAATACAATCCAAGAAAGTAAAGTCCAAAGTGTCCTAGCACTTCGGACAGTGGTTCATTCAAGCAGGGTCTGTCCATTCTTGTCTCCTGCAGCTCCCAGTGCTTCATAGAGTTCTCTCTTTGTGCAGGGGTTTATAAGTGACAGAGAGTTATAGAAGGTACTCATCGCTGTCTAATCAAACAATTCCATATCACCCCTCCACTCATCATTGATCTGCTAGAACAGAATCCTCTGATTTTCCAAGATGGCAAATTCAAGATTTAGACAATCACGTCTAGTTCATGTAATTACACCCCTAACAGACACAGCAAACTGCTGTCTTCCCTCCAAGACTTCAAAGAGGGCCCCTTATGTGACTGGCTGCCTCCCTTCGTCTCTGGGAGAAAGGGCATGCTCTGGCGTGCCAGTAATTCTGAATTAATTATCCAATGCAGATTTCTCTCTCACACTCTTCTTCCCCCCAAGAGAAGGTTTATGCCAGGGGAAGGTATAAATGGGCCTATTGTCTGGGGTAGCCTTTGGTCTAAGTGCTGACTAGCAGGGTAATTAACTTGACCCAGCAGGGTAGTTTACAATGCGAATCTCATTAATGGCTAATTCAAGGAAAGGCAGTAAAACCCAAACAATATGAAGAAGTGCAAATATGGTAAAATTAATATTACCTTTGCATTTGAAAGCTTTATGAACATAGGAAAACAGACTTTAATCTTTTCTCTTTGTTGAGTCATAATCATGAAAATCTTTATTCGACTGTGAATACAATCATAAAAGAACATAAAACCATAAATACTTTCATATGTCAATTTGAAAGATTTAAATAGAATAAAAACAACAGCATTAAAATACAGATAACAAATCAGGCACTGAGGCCACAGCAAAATTAATCCAGCCTATAGATCCTAGATCTTACAGCAGCATGCAAAAACTTGAAACCCAAGATACAATGTGCACATTAGGCAGTAGCTGCAGATACATAAGCACCAGGTGAACTTGGGCAAAGTCCATAGCTTTCAAAATTGGAAGAAGAAAACGCTACTTGGGGGAAACTAAAATATTTACACAACAATGCAAAATGTAGGGTATCCTGTGGAAACACATTGTCACAGCCAAAGGGCCCTAAGGTGCCTGAACTGGACCAGCCACTCGAGGAGGCTAGGAGGTGATGTAACAAATGGAACCTAAATCAAGCCACCACAAATGTGTCTCTTGTTGGGTAACAGGGAAAGGTATGGCTCCATGCCCTGTACAGATTTTAATAATAGATGTCCCTGGACCATGGGGTTCCCAAGTTCTAGCTGATCACGTTGCATAGAGGCACTTTCAAAAAACAAATCCATAAGCCTTTTCCACTTCGACGGGCATAGGGAAATATGATTGTAAAACATATCCGCCCTCCCTAGGCTAGTCAGAGCCACCTTCACATACGCTATCAAGGGGATTTTATGCATGTGATCAAGAGACAGACAATCCAACAGGATCAACCTATTAAGCTGTATGCCTTCCCCAGTCCATATCTTAACCCAACAAAGCAGGGACCTAAGAGCTATAAGTTCGCTGATATACCTAAGACCCAGCTCCTCATGAACCGAGAACGCCGGAGTACTTTGAGGGACCCGCAGGATATGCCTCAGAAATCTATTTTCTGCTGTCTAGTTCTTATCCACCCACCTGTAGCCCCAAACTTTGCTGCCACATAGCACCTTAGAAGTGCACTTAGACTGAAGAAGCTTAACTAAAGTAACCAGTGACCACGAGCCCAGCCTCTGAGCGAAGCTGGAAACTGCCCCTGTGGCCTTGGCCATATCGTAAGTCTTACCCTCAACCAGGGGTTTCCAGCTCAAGTTTAGATCAAATAATAGTCCCAAAGAGCAGAAGGCTGGGACCTTGGCTAAAGTACGGTTCCCCACCCTGAAAGTTTTAGAACGTGTTGAGCGAGGGCCAGTTACCAGGAAACATGACTTGGAAAAGTTAACTGGCAGGTCCAAGCTATCCATATAGGTAGCAAACCTGTCAAGCAAAGACAGCAATTCCACTGCCGTGCGAACCATAAGCACCACATTTTCGGCATACAGCAAGACTGGCAATGATCTTGTTCCTACCCTGGGACAATCGACCTTCGCTGACACAAGAACTTGCTCAAAACCATTAATATAAAGGGTGAATAAAAATGGTGCAATTATGCAGCCCTGATGAACTCCCCTACTGGTAGCAAAAAGTTTCAAAAGCTCCGCATAACAGCAGAGGTGCTGGTATGGAGATTTGAGAGGAGAGATACAATTTCTGGGTCCATCCCCATCAAGGAGCAAATCACTTAACTTACTACGGTTAACCTTGTTGAATGCAGACACGAAGTGAGCCGGAGTGGGCAATGGTATACTTATTTATAATTAGATATAAATTAACAACCTGGTCAATAATCAACCTGCCTGGCTGGAAACCTTATTGGGCCTCAGAAAATATATTGTTCTCGTCTGCCCACAAAGAAAGCCAATTTAACTAAATCCTCCCAAGTACTTATACAACAGCATCTATAAGCAATATTGAGTGATAGTACTGTGGGTTTTCCTTATACCCCTTTTTGAAAATCGGGTCAGTAATGGCCGAGGACCACAAAAGTGTAATTCCCTCCCTTACTGCAACATTTAGAAGCAGGGTTAAAGCTGGCACCAGACATCAATGTTGTCCCAAAATAAATCAGGGGGTATACCATCAGGGCCTGGGTCTTTGTTACGGGATAGGGCCAGAATACCCTGGCAAACTTCCTCAAGAGTAAAGACCACATTATCTCTCCCCGGCGTGAGGCTTGTCTGACCCACTCCACCATCCAGGAGGCCAACATTATAAATGCCCTTAAAATGTTCCACCCATTACTGTGAAATATGATGGCACAATGCTGGTCCTGAAGACTCAGTAAAACAGGGCTTGTTAATTACCTGCCAGAAGAGAGTACTGTCTTTCAATTCCCAAGCCTGTGCTAGATCCTCCCAGGTCACCTTACATAATGTCTGTTTGCAGTTCTTGAGAGCAGTCTTGTAATCTTTCTGGCATTTAGCAACAAGCTCCTTATCTCTAGGTATTGTTTAAGAGTGGCTTTCAAACGGAGGTGACACTTAGAGCAAACTTGGTAAAACCATCTAGGGTGATCAGTTTTAGACTTAAACGCTGGGCCCGTAAGCAAGACAGAGATCTTCCGGTGATCCCTGCAAATGCATTTAAAGTCTCCACAACTAAGACCCATATCTAGACATGTGAAAATCTCCTGCCGACACTCAGTAAAGAGAGGCAGGTTAAATGCCTTGGGGTCCACAAGTGACCATCTCAGCCGTCTGCTTTGATCAGCCTGTACCCTGTATCGCTAGCACTGGTAATACCATCCCTAATTCCCCCAATACATAATGACAGGGGGTTGTGATCACTGAAAAGACTATGCGTTATGTTAAAATTTGAAATGAACAAAAACAAATGAGCTGAACAAAGATAAAATCTATTATTGACGCACAGCCCCTCCCTTTAAATATTGGTGTGAAATGAGGATTTATCGAGTTTGCCAGCTTTTCTAAAGCAGAAACCAGATTTTTGGTGTGTAAAAAAGTGTTAAACGCACTGCCTTTGGTTGTGTGTACCATATGGAGTCCCTTCTCAATCATGCATTTCGAGCTCACATCGCCAGGATCTAGAGGGCAAACATACATACGACAGTTGAAGTCGCCTGCTAGCACAAGCTTCTCCCTTTCCCATGCCCTGCCCTTCCAGAGAGTTAATGGCCGACCATAAGCTACGAAGAATAGATATCCCACATGACGCTGACTTTGCGTTATAATAGTTAATCAGGGCAATTAATATAGAGCCCGGAACATGCAGTTTGAGGGCCTGAAACAGGTGTGAATCCCACTTTAAGTCATTGATGTAACCACAGAGCTCCAATGTCACAAAAATGACCAAGCCACCCATTGACCTCCTAGATGCAGATGCGACTGCTGGAACAAAATTGGTTTTATAACCTCCGAGGGAGAAACAATTACCTACTTCCCAAGTTTCCTGTAGACAAATCACCTGGTATGTCTTAACAAGCTGCACCTAGTTGTTATCTTTGAACTTTGCGGACAAACCGGCAATGTTCCAAGACAACAACCCCAATTCATCAGCATTACAAGAATGAATATGCTGATCAGAGGCCAAGGGCGCAGCCAGTGCCAGGAATTTCTCCAATGTAGAGAGTCAGTTACAGGAATCAAGACGGCTCAAGGGCACAAATCTGTTTTTCAAAAGCAGAGGGACAAGGACCGCTAAGCCCGGTATCAAACGTCAAGGACACGCTAGACCACATTTTGGAGAAATCCATGGGGTATTACATACAATATCCGGCTTGTAATATACCTTAGAGGAAGTGCCCTGATGTCCGTCAGTTTGTGTGACTTATTAAGACCAACCGTGGTTAAGATGCACGCTGTTATGTGAGGATTATTGAAATGAAACACTATGCAGTCCCCTGCCCATCTCTTGACTAGGCCAGGGCAGTGAACTACACTCCGTTCACAGAGTTTATGGAGTTTTACGCACTCCACACTCCACTGAGCACGCAGAGTTTTTTCCCCACTCGCGTTTGCCAATGATAAGTTGGCAAGAGCGAGCAAGGAAAATCCAACGCTAGACTGCTTCCCAGCGAGATTTCTCAATGCGGGCGCTCACTGATGGTTGCTACCACTCGTGTTGAGAAGCCTTGTGTACATGTTGAGGAAGCTGCCGCTCGAGTAGAACTTCTACTCGAGCAACAGAAAGAAGCTGCACCCTCTTGCGCTGCGCATGATGCTGTTTGCACTGATTTTACAGCGCAGGCCAAACACCCTGCACTAAAAATCAGCATGAACGTCGCGAGGTAACGCACTGCGCTGTGTGTGGTACTCCCGTAGCTTGGCAGAGTTATGCCGAACTCCGTGAACTATGCCCCAGCCACTCTTGACATCTGGTTCTAGCCATCCCACCCTCCTAACCATAATGATAGAATCATACATTTCCATGCCTAGGTTAGCATGAGCCCTGAACCAATGCACTAACTTATTCTTCAGTTCCCCAAAGGTTTCTGGCATTGGGCTATTAAGAAGAGGGAAATGCCCTAGGACTACCACATATGGGGTTGCCTCTGGGGGTAAGTTAATCACCAACCCAGTTTGGGAGGCAGAAGATTGAGTGACTTGAGAGGGGCATGAGCCTGTCAGGTATGTACTTGAGGTTGAATTTATATGAGAGACAGCTGACGATGACTTAAATAATTGCAGCGGTAAAGAGGCATCCTGCTCCTGGCTCACTTCGGGACATTGAAGCATTACTACATCACTAGATGCGGTGCCCCCTCCAATCGGATGTCTCAAATCCTTGTATAAGACATTTAGGGCTTTTAACAGAACCCCCAACTGCACAATACGTTCTTCAATTAATTCCAATCTTGAGGAAATAGAATCTAACTGCACTATCTCTGTGCAACTGATGACCCCAGGCTCAACCTCCTGCCCCCGAGCAGCCTGACCCGCAGGCTGGGGACACGTAAAAGGCTCAGTCTGAACCCCAACAGTAGCTAAAATAACTTTTGATTTGGAGACAACAATCCTCCTTCTGCGCATACACCTCAAACTAATGATGGGGCTAGCAACAGTGTGAGCCCCCTGGGCGCCACCCTCACTAAAAACACCTCTTGAAATTACACAAGGATGTTCCTGAGGCAATGGTCGCTTCCCTAGGAGATGACGGGGAGACTTAAGAGCAAAGACACCCAACTTTCTCTTCCCCACCTCCGAACAATTTGGAGGAATTTGGAGCAATAAACTCAAATTCTGCTATCACCCTTTAAGGTAATAAAAAGCAGCTGTCCCTCCAATAAGATGATGTTATATATGTCCATCAAATTAACAATAGATGTCCAATACGCCGCTTACGTCCCTTAGTCGGCAAACACCCTTCCTCTTCCGGGTCAGGCACACAGTCAAGAATAAAGGAGGCGCAGCAGGAAAACTCACAAGTCATTGGTAGAGAGCACCAGATCATGTCAAACTGATGTTTCCCACAGTGTCAGGACTCTGAGTCTAGGGAGTGGCCCCGCCCGGCACTTCCTGGTGAAGGCGGGCGCAGGGCATCCTGACCTTGGCCCGGGCTTTGCCCGAGCACGACCCACACACGTCCCGCACTGAAGGAAGTCAAAAATGCTACTGAGCGCAACAATGTTGGAGGCCCTGCCCCCTCAAGAAAGCACAGGCAGCAACTGCTCCTCCTGGCACATTGCAAAGTGAATGCTGAAGTTCACAAGGGTCCTTGGAGGCTCTGAGGGTCGGTCACCCACACAGGATACCACCACAATGTCTACGTTGAGTCAATGTAAAGTTAACAATTTGGTGCAGCTTTCATCTACAGTGTGAATACAGTGAAGTGCTACAAACTGTCAGTATAGCACCAAAAGCTTATAGTAGTATGCTACAGACCCACATTACAGTCTAAACAAAATGGGGTTATTTCTTTATAGATGAGCAATTAAATTATAGGCCTGTACAGGCCATAATTAATTTATTCAAGGTCTCATCTGTGTCCATTCCAAACTGCTCGGCTTGGCCCCCTCCAGGTGGAAACACATGGGACCTCAGACCTGTTTCAGCCTTACTAGGGCTCATCAGTAAGGTATAGCTTGAAAGTTGTATCACAGTGTTCAAGGGACCCATGCCCTTTGCCACTTTGGGTGTTACATTTAACTCACAAAAGTGAATGGATGAATGCTTGCAAATAGTCTAAACCATTAGCAATTACTCTTGGCAGCATTCAAAGCCATCGTTTTTTATCCACTGTTCCACTCTAGATAGAGGCCCACCTTATGCCAATCGGTACTAACCCTGCTCTCTATGAAATCTATTCACCTCAAAGTGCCAGGCAATGCCCCTCCAAAAGGGAACACAAGCAACTACAGATTGGTTTAAGCCTTATTAGACTGTGTCAGTGAGGTAAAGCTTGGATCCTGTGGTTCAGGGAGCAAGAGACACATGTCTGTGCAAACAATTTCCCACATGGGGTGTGACATCAAACAGAAAAGGTGAGCGTGAGTTGGGGGAAATGCTTGCAAATATTCTAAACCGCTGGCAAACACTATGAGTAACATTGCAACCCATTGTTTTTCACCAACTATGTTAGTTTTGACGGAGGCCCACCTTAAGCAATCTCCCTGCCAAGTTCATTGTCTCAGAATTTTTCTGCTATTGGTAAATTTTAGAACTTCTTACACAGTGTCACTTCAAAGAATTTCCTCACATTATTGGAACTCTTAAAATAATTTTCTTGCAAGTCTGAAATCTTTGACCTCTTCCAGTGCTGTCTTCAGAGGTATCATGTTTGTGATTAGCTAGGGTGAGATGCATATGCTTGTTTTGTTTGTGAAACTGCTCTTGAACTATACCTTACATCTACCTATTGGAACTCTGCCTCGCCTTCTAAGTTGTGCTGTAAAAACTGTGTCTTGATCCTTCATAGTATTATTTACAAATCCTGAGTGACCCTTTGTTTCAGTGTGATGCCTCAAGTTGTGGAGAATTAACAAAGGTGTATAAGATGTTGCAATAGGGTCAATCTCACAATGATTCCTTTGGATCTAGCAAAATAAAGGTACCCTGCCATTAGTGCAGTGAGTGTTATAATGCACTTGTTGCAAGAGCGATTTTTGGCTATTTTTCCATTTTCTCAAGAATGTTACTGTAAGAAATTAGTTGGTTGCCTGAGTGTGCATGCTGGTCAAGTAGCAACAACAATCCTTGTCATGCTCAGGCACAAGCCATCTCTAAATTTACTTATGCTCAACCCTCCAGTAGCTTGGCATAGAGCAGTCAGGCTTAACTTAGAGGTAATGTGTAAAGTGTTTGTGTAATACTTCAAACAGTAATAAGTGAAAACACCACACAAAAAGGATCTCACACTAAATTAGAAAAATAGAGTACATTTAATAAATAAAACGAAATTAAACAAGACTAAAATGACAAAAACCCAATGAGTAGAACCGGATATATTAAATTTTAAAGATTTTAGTGAAAATCGCACCAAAAAACATAAAGCACCAACTGTGGATATCTGGTCACGCTGGACCAAGAAAAAGTCACAAGTTCAGGCTGACCACAATGAAGCTCTGGCCAGCTGCATGGAACCACTTAGGCCCACTGAATAGAGTACCTTAAATCCTGGTTTGTGGAGCATTGAGAGTATCTGCTTCGAAGATGCGTCACTCTCCTGAGGAGACACATCAGTTCCGAGATGCGGCGAGGCTGCATTGTGAGGGCCTGCATCGTCAACGAGGATCTCGTTGATGGGGCTTGTGATGCGAAGTCCGGCATTGAGGATGCGGCATGCAGTCAGGGTGATGCATCCATTCCGAAGATCTGTGAGGCTGCAAAGTGGAGTCTGTCGTCATTATCAAGGCTGCCGTCAATGAGAGAAGCAAAGGCCTGTGCTGAGGACGCATCGTGCAATGGTGGTTGCCGATGGTCTGCGTAGGCAATGTGTGTCTTTTGCGATGGGTGCAATCCATGCAGCAGCGGAGATTCATTGATTCTTTTCGGGTTTGCTCCACGCAGCAGAGTAGATGTTGGTCCCACTGGATCCACAGAGACTGGCAGAGAACCTTAAGCCCACTTTCAAGGGTCCAGAACTGGGGTGGCAACACTTGGCTGGGTATACTCACCAGATGGCAGAGTCCAGGTACAGGTGTAGGAGCAAGGTTGTTGTCCCTGAGGCTTCAAATATGGAGGCCAGCCAACTAGCCCTTGGAGTCACTTTGGGTTCCTGGTTCAAGTGATTCAGGTCCAGTCCTTCTCACCCAGGCAATAGGAGAGCATTTCAGCACAGCAGAGCAGCATGTCCTTCAAAGTAGCATGTGTAGCAGCACATGTATCCTTCTTCCTGGCAGAGTATCCAGAAGTCCAGAAGTGTAATGAAGTGATGGTGTCTGAGGTCCAGTATATAGACCCGGTTGTGACTTTGAAATGGAGCAGACTAAATACAGGGGATATGCAGCCCTTTGTGAGTAGGCAGGACACAGCGTAAGCAGGGCTTGGTCCACCTTCTCCTTCCCCTCCTGCCATTGATGGCCCACCCAGTCACACCTAAGCTCCCCATTGTGTGTGGGTGTCTAGCAGGAATACACAAAGCCATTCTGTCAAGTACCCCCAGTCATGTGACCCAGAGACAGGCTGCAAGCACCAAATGGCTAAGGAAAGAAAATGCCAACCTTCTAAAAGTGAAACAAGATTATATTGAAGCAGGATGCACTCCTTTCCTTCAGTTTGATTTACAATTTTTCTATGTCTCAGAATTGATGCGTGCGTGCCGGGTGCCGTGAACTATCCCAGTCACGGAAACTTGAAAGTGAGCCAAAAAGGCACGTGCTTTGCGCGCCACCCCTTTCGCACTGCTAGAAATACGGGATTGTCCCCAAGTCGTTGAGCCAATATATCATTCTCCATATTAAACAATGATACTCCAGTGTATTGTCCATTTTTCATCCAAACATTTAATATAGTCACTCGAAGACATTCAAAACCACTGCGAGGACAGCGCATTTCTCATAGATATTTTATTATGTAATCTTCAACTACATTCAGCGTGCCCATCCGGGCTTCAACTGAAGCATGTAGAGGTAAATAGTTCATACTCCAGAACCGCATAAAATTCACCCAATGCATTTCGGTCTCTCATAAGACCTTCGTCAGGGGTAACTGAAAAAAACAGAAACAGACATCTGAGCCTGTAATTCAAAACCAAAAATACAATAATACGAATAAACCACTCTATACTTATACCTTTGAATTATCACAATTCCAGTCATTACGCCCCTCCCAGTGTCTGCGAAAACATACCCATCTATACTTGCTCCTGTTTTCGTGCGCTGTGAAAATACATAAACTAGTGCTTACAAAACAAAAAATGTGGCCATTTAAACACCCAATGAATACGAAAAACAACTCCTTGTAAGTGCACTAAATCCTTGCCTTTACCAAACCCTCACACTGCCCAACTCCCTGTTACCAACCCGAGTCCTAATGACACACTACATTTCCCAAACCCATGATGTTAAACACTCTACCTTGCATACTACGGTCAGTGACCTTCTCACCTCATCTCCTTTCTCTCCCTCATTTTATAAACAACATTATTTCTGTGAAAAAAATCCATCAACATCACGTAACACATCGAAATAAAAAAATGCAAGAAATGAAAAAAATAAATGAAGGAATGAGTCCACAATAACAGGCTTTAAATGTCCAAAATTACGAGTGTTCCTGCTCTTTCTATAGTTAAAATCTAGAATTGCATGAAGTCCATTCTGAATATGCCCATTTTGCACGCCATCCTCGGAGTGGTAATTCCTTCGTTGCTTTTTATGTCCTCCGCCAAAATTGTGATCCTAGTTATCCACAGGGTGCAAACTTGCGTGGGACAGTGAATTGTGAAACAAGATTATATTGAAGCAGGATGCACTCCTTTCCTTCAGTTTGATTTACAATTTTTTTATTTCGATGTGTTACGTAATGTTGATGGATTTTTTTCACAGAAATAATGTTGTTTATAAAATGTATTGATCGCACGTTATGGATTGCGTAATTAGATGGTCGTATATATGCATGGGTGATAATAACTAGCAGTTGTTTGTTTTTCAGTAGTGATTTAGCGAGGACACGATTACACAGAGGGGTTAGGTAACTGTTTCTTTAAGGTTTCTAGCAGAAATAGGGATGCAGTCACGAGGTATAGGTTAAGATCGGTCTTATTGGCTATAAATAGATAGGATTCAGGTGGGTGAGTTTAGTATCTGGTGTGAAAGAGATCACGAAAGTTATCGTAGAGGGAGAGAAAGGAGATGAGGTGAGAAGGTCACTGACCGTAGTATGCAAGGTAGAGTGTTTAACATCATGGGTTTGGGAAATGTAGTGTGTCATTAGGACTCGGGTTGGTAACAGGGAGTTGGGCAGTGTGAGGGTTTGGTAAAGGCAAGGATTTAGTGCACTTACAAGGAGTTGTTTTTCGTATTCATTGGGTGTTTAAATGGCCACATTTTTTGTTTTGTAAGCACTAGTTTATGTATTTTCACAGCGCACGAAAACAGGAGCAAGTATAGATGGGTATGTTTTCGCAGACACTGGGAGGGGCGTAATGACTGGAATTGTGATAATTCAAAGGTATAAGTATAGAGTGGTTTATTCGTATTATTGTATTTTTGGTTTTGAATTACAGGCTGAGATGTCTGTTTCTGTTTTTTTCAGTTACCCCTGACGAAGGTCTTATGAGAGACCGAAATGCATTGGGTGAATTTTATGCGGTTCTGGAGTATGAACTATTTACCTCTACATGCTTCAGTTGAAGCCCGGATAGGCACGCTGAATGTAGTTGAAGATTACATAATAAAATATCTATGAGAAATGCGCTGTCCTCGCAGTGGTTTTGAATGTCTTCGAGTGACTATATTAAATGTTTGGATGAAAAATGGACAATACACTGGAGTATCATTGTTTAATATGGAGAATGATATATTGGCTCAACGACTTGGGGACAATCCCGTATTTCTAGCAGTGCGAAAGGGGTGGCGCGCAAAGCACGTGCCTTTTTGGCTAACCTTCTAAAAGTGCCATTCTCAGAATTGTACTTTAAAATCTGTCTTCACCATAAGTTAGGATTTTACATGCCAATTCCAGAGACATAAAACATGAATGGTTACCTGTTTCCATTTGAAATTTACACTTATAAAATGAAATAAGGTATTTCAATGTTAATCTACTGGGAGAAGTAGGTCTTGCAGTAGTGAAAAATGAATGTAAGAGATTTTCACCACCAGGACATGTAAAACTTATAAGTACATGTCCAACTTTTTAAATACACTGCACCAGGCCCCTGGGCTGTATAGGGCCTACCCTATGGCTGACTTATATCCAGTAAAAAGGAAGGTTTGGGCTTGGCAAAAGGGTTTAAATTGCCAGGTCAAAATGGCAGCTTAAAACTGCACACACAGGCTCTGTGATGACAGGCCTGAGACATGTTTAGAGTGCTACTTAAGTGGGTGGCAAAATCAGTGCTGCAGGTCAAGTAGTAGCATTTAATTTGCAGACCCTGGGTATAGGTTGTGCCACTTTACTAGGGACTTGCAAGTAAATTAAATATGCCAATTGGGTATAAGCCAATGTTACATTGTTTTAGGGAAGGAGCACAAGGACTTTAGCACTGGTTAGCAGTGGTAAAGTGTGCAGAGTCCTAAGGCCAGCAAAAACAGGAGGTCTAAAGGGAACAAGTTAGGCGAAAACCATGCCAAGGATGTCAGGTCTAACAGTTACCATGCATATGAAATCCAAGTAAGGGAAACAACTGCATGAAATTTAAATTGATGTAAGAGCAGTGAGCAACAGAAGTCTTGTTTTCTTTTTAATGTAAAATAGCCATCACTCATGAGAAACTAGACCACCTGAAAGACTGTAGAACACCTGAGAGGGCTTCCATTTGATGAGATGAGCTATGTGACTACAACTCAATGATGTCTCTTGTATGCTTGTTTACCATCTCTCATACCCTTATCCCTTCTTTGCCTTTGGTATCGAGAAAAGTCTTCAAAGTCTGGCATTGTGGACAGAAAAGGAGGCTGGTGGTTTTCACGTTGTTCCTTCAACAACATTTGGATCTACAGCTTAGTGGTAACTCAAGCCTGATATGTAAGGCAGGAAGTATACTGCCAGATTGGGAAACCTGGTGATAGGAATTCTACAGAGATTTGTTCATGGAATCTTACCAGTCAGTATAAAGTACTTTACATAAATATTGCAGCATACCATCAACGCATCAACGCTCATGGACCTGTGGAAGAGAAACAAATACATCTTGACATGCTTGTGACTTGTACCTAGAAACAATAAGTTCTTTCCACAGATCTAATGGCTGGCCCCTATATTGCCTTGAAGATGTAAAAGGCTGAAGAACTGTTACACCCAATGTGAGAGAACCATAGCCCACTTGAGATTCACAATAATGAACCCTGTTTGCAGACAGGCTGGGGACCTAGACCTTTTTCCCAAAACCTAGGAGCTGTGTAATATGTCAATGGTGATGCTTCTAACATAGTCAGAATTGGGACAACACACCAAAGCTCCCCAAAAGAGGGGACTCCTTTTAGTCTAATGATTGCTGGTTTGACCTGGCTTTTTCCAACCACTTTTAAGTCTACCATGGGACTTCCAAAAACCAATACTGTGGTGCCCTCCTAGGCTACTGCCTTTGCTCTTGCCCCACTGGAGAAATCTGAGAACAGAAGAAAATGGGCCTTATTTAGAGTTTGCAGTAGGGGGACAAATGCCAAAAATTAGTAGATGTCTTGTCCACCATATTAGAGTGCAATTAGACATCAATCCACTCTTAAAACAGTGGAGAGGACATCTAGTACTTTTTCACAAATCTAAGCAAAGCACTAAGTATGAATTTAGGACCAGTGAATGGTATGAAGTGATAAATTTACCCTAGGATTGAAGCAATTTGAGTAGCTAAAACAATTTAGCTTGATCCCTGTCGGAGCAGTTGGCTTTAAAACTGAAGGCTTGAACAGAAGCCCAGTCTCAATGTATCTGACTTCTAGGAAATGTCACTGGCTTCATAATCCTGTCTTTCCTCGCTGGGACAGTGCAGGAAAAAAAAGTAGGAGCAATGAGACCTGTGTGCTTATCTGCACCCTGCTCTATTAAGATCAACCCGAAACCAAGCCCCTATCCTGGCCTACTTTTTATAATGAATAGCACTTTGTTGTTTTTTGCTGGTTTTCCATGGAAAATTGAAAAAAATCATATCTCTGGTACCCTCAATACATGGTAATCATTATATATATTTTTTCCTATTAAATATTGCTTGATTTTTCCAAATTTGTTTAAGAACTTTATTATATTGTGTTCTTGACTTTAATGTTATTTAGTACAGTTTGAAATTGTCACAAATTACTCGTAGTGAGACGCCTGTTCTTTGTGTCATAGCTGCCAGAGTTTCAACAGATTTTTCTCAGTGAACTGTTCTGTAAGTTAGCCATACAGTGTCTTATTACCTTATTTGGCACTCACCGATAATTCACTTTCTCACACCAACCAAGTAGGGTACTTTCAGAGCATGGATATATGAGATATATTTGAAAGGGAAGCACTAGGCTCACTATCAATGAAGACCATAAATAACAATGTAAAGCCAGAAGCAAAAGAATGGGTTATTCTTACTATGAACAAATATGAATATAGACAAGAAGCGATAGAGCATATAAGTAATACCAACAACTACTTCTTTTAGTTGAACTGAAGAAAAACAAATTGCAAGTCTTAATTATAGTTGCGGAGGACAAGGTTTAACAGTGGAATTCTAAAAAAAAGGCAGAATTGTTGAGGAAACTCCACATATACATTTGATTTACATAATCGCCAAAATTCATAGGAAACAACCACCACCACCTGGCAGACATATTGTGCCTGTTAAAGATACATTTGTCTGAATCTTAGTCTGAGACAAATGCTCACTAAAAAGTGCTGTCAAATACTTATCCTTCTCTACCAAAGATTGCTAAATAGGATTCATTCTCATTTGACCATCCATGGAGCCCATAAACATCTAATGAGTTATTTAATATGTTATGAAAACTCAGGGATGAGCTACTTTACATGAACCGTTGCATTTAGATATAAAAGCTGTTCAATCTGTATGTGGTTGTGCGTCTTCCGTCCTGTGCTAAACAACAACTCTGGAAATGAACGCAAGAATGGGAAGCGATACACTGGCACAAAGAACATTGCTATCAAGCCTATGCTCCCCATACGGATGTTGCTACAACACAATGTCTTCAAATTTTCTCGTTCCTACTGACAGCTTTAGAATCAAAGGAAAATATGGGAAAGCTTTGTGCTGAAAACCTGTTTGTCTGTGGTTGCTGGTACACATTTAACACACAGGATTTAGGTTCCTGTCTCAAGCTGCAAATTTTGGTAATTTCTGTTTTTAAATAATGTGCAAACATATCCACTCAAATTAACCTCATATTCCCACAAATATAATCAGAGCCACATCTAGTCAGAAGCATCCATCAGATGATACATACGATTATCTTATTGTTATTATTAAACAAATACATCCAAAGTCCTCCCAAAATTTCCAGTATATACTCTAGTTGGACCCTCCTAATAGTATGAGGTAACATAGTGCTGAAATTCTGTCCACACGAGTGAATGCAACAATTTATCCTGTGTTTGCCAAACTCTTTATCATTTAGAAACCTGCTTATAACTCCATGTAAATAACAGATAATTGACTCTTTCCCAGAGACCACTTGTTTACTACTGTTACCTGCCCACATTCTCTAACTATTCTGAATTGCATCCACCTAGCAACAAAAGGTCCAGGCCTCCCCCCCCCAATATTGTCTTTGCATTAAACGCTTCTATGTCCTCCAACCCTACTTAAGTTTATGACTAGCCTTCACACTGAGAACCTTCAATGAGCATCCTTGGATCCTTGGTGAGATAGCCAGTCCCTTACTTCCAAAGTATTCCTGAGTACATGAGTTCCCCACTTTTCATGAAATACCAGTATAGTACCAACTTGATGACCTCATATAAATGTCTTAAATATCATTGTCTTTGTACCCTATAGAAAATATTGCTTAAATAGCCTGTAGTATCATTGAAAAGATTCAAACACAAAGTTTGGCAATACTACACTTGTCTCTTAAGGCCACGCCACATGATGACTCTATCATCCTATCTGCAATATTTAAGGAGATACCAGTACAAGCACTGGAAATGTTTCTGAACATTATAAATGCATCCTTTTTGCAAGACAACTTTGTGGATGCTCAGTAGACTGTACAGTTTGCACCTTTCCTCAAGACGTTGAACCTTGACCATGACAGTCTCACAAAATACTAACCCATTATATAACTGCAGTTTCTTGGCACATTTATCAAGAAGGTCTTCAAGATACAGCTCCATAATAGAACATACTGGCTGCCAGTCTGGCTTCACACCATGTTGTTGCAGAAAGGCAGCAAACATTCAAGTACTCAAAACACCATCAGATCACAGATAATGTTGACCTCTCCCTTCTCACCCATTTCAATCTCTACACAGCCTTTCTCAGAACTTGTTTGGGGCCTCAGGGCATCCTGGGGTTCCTCGGCTTCAGTCGCTGATGAATCCATTTACCTCCAATGTGCCAGGTCGTTCTACTAAGAGGGCTAAAAACTGACCACTAATTATGCCTGTTTATTACTAAGCCAGGGTGAAATCTTACCTAACTTCCAACATTTCACATAATGGATGTAACAAGTCATGCCGGTTAAGCAACATCATGTAAACAAGATTTTGTTTGGGTAAACAAAATATTTGTGGAACACTGGAACAATGCGAGAAGACTTGAGTAACTGTTGAATTACAAAAATGTTAATCACTTATCTGTTGCAACCCACTCAATGCTGTACATGTAGAGCAGGTCCTTCTCCAAATCAATAAAATTGTCCCAGTGCACAATTGAGGCTTTTAAGTTGGTCTCTAGAATGCATAGAAGGTTCTGGTTATTGAAATGGGTGACAGTATTAACCAGGGAAATGTTACTATAAACTAGGTCCGGACAAAATTTAATTGGCGTAATTTCAGTAATGTTGCATTCCACTTTGCTATGCGAAATTCTGGAAATTAGGCCATTACGCCACTTAGTACAAATACTTGCTAATTGGGGAAAAAATTCATAGTGAATGTGGGTTTCAAGTTAAAAATGTACTGCAAATGCACAGGAACAACAGAACACAAGGGGGTGCTGTTTGCGGTGCGTTTGTTAAAAATTGTTGCAAGGACTCACTCTCTGCTAAAATGTAGTGAAAAATTGCAAATTTGCATTTTGGCTAATTATGTGAAAGCAAATTACTCACATTTCACACAACCCTACAGTAAACAGAGGAAATAACTTTAATAAGATATTTAACTTTTCTTTCAAATTAGGCCAGAATTTAAAATGTGTTTTGCATCTAAGAAGGAGATTAAATTATCTCCATGAAACAGCTGATGCATTTAAAGTAGACTTTTATTTCTCCATTGTTTTTAAAAAATAGACTTATTAATTATTTTGATAGGTTTATATCAGAGATGAATTTTAAAAATTCTGTCTCATTTCAGTATATGATCAAATTAATGGTTCTAATATGGTTCATGTGTTTTTAAGTAAAGGAGAAGACATAAATGTGGTCTCTGTGTAAAAGAAAGACATTCTAATTCTGAAAAAATTAAATGAATGAATAAAATGTTCTTCCAATTCCATTCACAAAGGATAATAATCCTCTGTATCTTGAGATACCTTGAAATCTATTAAGTTCACACCCACTTCTTGTTTATTCTTTTGAAGTTTTTAGAAAAGAAGTGAGATTTCTTTTTATTAAAATGAAATGAAGAAAGGAAAGCATTTCTTGTCTTGAAATATGGGGAAGTAATGTTATTAGGAAGGGTAGACTCTGTGGATAATATAATAGGTACTAACATATTTAATTTTACTGGTAGTTATAGACAAAAATTAGAGTTTGAGCTAAAATGGAAAGACGATTTTAAATTAATTTGGGCAACATCTCTCTGGAATAAAAGTGGGTTAAAAAATTGGGAAATTTACTTGCATTATAAACATTATCTAAATGTTATTCATTGTATATAACAGACTCTTAAATGCACCCTCACCATCGAATAAAATTAACCTTAGAATCGCTATTTCTTCTTGGTCATGTAATAATAAACATGTTGACGTGAAAAACATTCTTTTCTCCTATCATGTTATTGATGACTTTGGCACAAGGTTTCAAATCATATTAACACTATTTTTAATCCTAACGTTTCTTGTAATTTCACTAATATATTTTCAGGAAGTTTCTCAGATGAGTGGGAGGATTTTCCCTCAAATGTTGCTAGGATTGTCCTTATGCTGATGGTTGCTTGTTTTCCAACAGATTACAAAGAATTAGAAAATACTAAATTAAATATCTTTTCAAGCAATGTGGTATTGAAGCTGTTATACTCATAGACTTGATACAGCTTATGTTTCTTTTGTTTCCTTTGCTATCAAGAAGGATTTTATTTGGTCAACATTAAACATTTTCTAAATTGCTCTGAGGTAATTCATAGATTACATCGATACTTCATTGAGGCAGTTGCCAAGCCTCCTTGACCCTATTTATTTCGAAATTATTATATATGGTATAATACCATATGATGTATTCTGTATAATTTATGTTTGCATCAGGCAGTTCTGTAGTAGGAATTAACTTTATGATAGACATGAGACGTTCATGCTATTCAGCAAGATAATACAATGTTCGCACATCCATAACTCTCCTCTTCCCTATTCTTTCTCTACTATGCTTTTAGGTACAATTTACCTAAAAGATGTTCTTTAGTCATAACATTGTGTTCTTGTATTAAAATATGATATTTATTGATAGTAACATGTAATGTTATATATCCTTTATTTGCTAAGAAACATATTTTAAACTAAAAAATATATACTTTTGGCTCAGTGGTGCACAAACTACCAGTAGGTCTGGGTAATTTGAGTGCTGTGACGTATGCTGAGCTGCACTCCCCCCACCCCCGTGGAGCGTGAGCTCCTCTAGTGTTTAGTTATTCCAGGTCTGCTGCCAAAATGAAGAGGAGGTGGTCTCGCACATATCAGTATCACCATCATCTCCTCATCAAACATGATGCAGGGTGTCATGCCCATGCAGTGCTGACACAACATGCTGCCTGCCTATGTCATTACCTGGCCACGAGTGCTTAAGGACACAGGGGTTCCATTGAGATGGGACCTAGTTGCAAGATGGCTTAAGCTCTCATTTTGTGGCTAGCCATTACCCTTATGTGTATCTTTTTGTCTACTAAAAGCACTATTTGTTGTTTGTCTCTCTTATCTGTTTTATTCCCATACAGAAAATAAAGGGAGTAACCACACAAACATACATAAATTACATGTTGAAACTGACTCGCATGCCTTAGCGCGCATGCGTAAATTAGTTCTGAAGAAAGCCACACTGACCACTTTGGGCGGCATTGTTATTGTGGCTGAAACATGACCTACCTGTAAGATGTGAGAGGTCACTAATTCCACACCATACATCCATCACTAATTTTCACCTTGTCTAAAGGTACCATTATTAAAACATACACCTCGTGAGACTGGCAACCCAGGGGACAATTTTAACTCACCTTTTGATCATTTTGAAAGAAAAAATCATCCACCAAAAAATCGAGCTCCACTTTAATTAGGAATTGAAGCACACCTGTGACACGCTAGGTGATGCGGGTGGGATCCTAATCGTGAAGCATGCCACCAACTAGGTTGATGGGTGAGGGGTCTTTTAAAAAAAAATAAAAGGAGTTTGTTTACACTCTTTGTGTGAGAGGCATCCTTAGGGTATTCGGTAGCTTATCTAACTCTATTTTTGTTTTTGAATATTAATTCGGGAATGTGAGCGAACCCTCTTTTCTCACTCTCCTCTTTGTTATTCAGATGTTTCTACTGAACATGTGAATGTGGGAGAAGTTTATTTGCAATCAGGCCTGGTGAACAAGCCTATAGCAGGAGAAAAACAAGCAGCATAGCCCTAACCACGAAAGTGACCCAGGACAAAAACAAAAAAGGTGCAAGGAAGCACGAGAGGTGTGAACTGAGTGTATCATGAGTAACACACCAATTGCTGCTGCCATGCAAGGATATTCTAGAGACTTGGCTTCATATCCTCACTCTGCTCTTTCCACACCAAAAGTCTTTCTGAGCTACAGTGTTAGCCAATGCTACCCTGTACGTGCCCTATTTTGAGTGCCTGCGGCACTGCCAAATGTCATTGACTGTTGCTCCAACCCCATTTCAGCCTTAAGCTGTATTGCTGTCTCCTCATTGGCACAGTTCTCTTTGGCTGCTGTATTGGATGTTGACCTACTATTATTAATGGTGTCAGGACTGGATGTTCTTATGAATCCTGACACCTAGTACTTCATCAACATCACCACTACTACCGCCCTATATTATCTACTTAAAATCAACCTCATATCATCTAATTTGGTAAATTCCCAACTGATGCATTAGTTATCATTGAGCAGATCAACTACAACAGCCTCCTCCTGGGTCACATTGGTTCTCTGCTGTAAGAATTAAACATTTCCTTATCAAATCTACCACGTGGAATCTTATCAAATCTACCATGTGGAATCTTAACAAATCTCTCAGCACCCCCTAGAAACAAAAAGATTTGTCCCCACAGGTGCCTCTGCAATTTCCTTTATCTGGTATATTTGCATATCATCTCTACTTGTACTGCTGTCTTATCCTTCACTCTATAACTCAACAGCACCTTACTGCCAAATCCCTCCCAGCTGCACCCCTAGATTGAAATAATTATCCAACATGTCACACTTGCATGTCCTTGTCATTAGTCTAAGATGTACCTCAGACTAAACATTTTGTAAATGGCCCTTAAATCACAACATCTAAGCTGGGGGTTCCCCCCATCACTTTTGTTGATCTAATTTATACAAAGTACAATTTAACTTCTGAATCTTTAGGTAATGCCCTCTGCCAAAGAAAAGCAGTGAACTTCCTCAATGGTCCATTTTGATGTAAACTCTGCACAGGACTTGTCCTTGAGATAGTAACTAGATATCTAAATCCATACAGTATTGTTCCCAGTTAGGTAAACCTCCGAGATTTGCATCTATCTAGCCATTTTCTACTACACCACAACAATGGTGCATACTGTCATTTTGCCAAAAAACTGTCTAGTAGATATATTTCTGACTGTCCTCTCTTCCCCAGGAGACAGGCATCGATGAGGCTGGTATGGCACAATAGAATAAGCCTTGCTCCATTCCCACTTTGAAGGCAAACTTTTTGTGTTTTAGCTTTTGACAATCAAATCAAATCAAATCAAATCAGGGACATTTGTACAGCGCACATACCACTCGGAAGTCTCATGGCGCTTGGGGACGGTTCTGATTGAGTACTCGTTTAGTTGTCAAATAACCATGATTTCAACTTTTTGCGAAAACAATTGTGATCTGAGATAGTGCGTAAATTCAAGGGAAGTTTATTCCAAGAGACAGTAGCACAATAGGAGAAAGACCTTCCTCCATTTCTTACAGTGCGGATTTTAAGAGGCATACGAAGGGATCCATTGCTCGATCTTAGCGATCTACAAGGCTGGTACCAGCGTAGTTTTTTGGACCAGTAGCCTGGGCCTTTTCCGTACATGCTTTTATGTGTGAGACAGAGAATCTTAAATAGGATTCTCTGTCTGACTGGGAGCCAATGAAGAGATCTCAGACAGGGGGCAGACGAGGATCTTGGCGGAAGATTCAGAACCAGTCTGGCCGCAGTGTTCTGCAAAATCTGGAGTTTTGTAAGAAGGCCTTCATTGATTGAGGATAATAGGGCATTTCCATAGTCCATGTGATTTATTATCAATCCCTGGACTAGCGGTTTCCTAGCCTCTATCGGGATCCATTTAAAGACCTTTCGTAGATTACGCATCACTCCAAAACATGAGCCAATTATGTGATTGGTCTGATTTTTCATTGATAATTTGCTGTCCATATGAAAACCTAAATTCCGTACCGTCGGTTTGGGTGTTGGACAAGGGCCGAGGTTCGAGGGCCACCATTGATACTTACTTGACTATTTCGTTTTTTTTTCTTTTTGCAAATTTGTTTTTATTTTTATTTTTTATTTTTTATTTTGCCAACAGGTAGGAAGATCAGACAAACATAAAACATAATTAATTGCATAAACAGCATTATTCCAAATCAATAAAGCCTTTACATTTGACCCTAACATGAAACTGAGAACAAAATTTAACCAAGTCCAGCCAGTAAAGAGAAAATAAAAATAAAAAAGGCTGAACATATAGAGACTAAAACAGATCCCCCAAATTGCATTAAATTTCAGTAGAGATCGAATGCCTCTCGATTTAGCTAGTGCATGTTCCATATCATGGGTCTGTCTTACCAGAAGCCACCAGTCAGTAGCGGTAGGTGGCCTTGGTGAGATCCAGGCCCTAGCTATAACTAACCTAGCAGAGGTCAGTAATATAGCCATTAGGCTGTTAAATTTAGGCTCCTCAGTACTATAGCCCAGCATAATATCCATTATTATTAAAGGTAGTTTTATCCCTAACTTCTCAGACAAAACCTGGCCAACCTTTTGCCAGAATGCTGACAATTCTGGGCATGTTATAAACATATGCTTAATATCAGCAGCATAAAGACCACACTTGGGACATTTAGTCCGATCATTACCTATGTTATTCGATGACCATTTTGATATTCTTTCAGGGGTATAATATAGCAAGCATATCATGCGGTGTTGCTGTAACCGTAGGTTTGTAGAGTGTATTGACTTATCTATAATACTAAGGGCTTGTATAATTATATTTGCCGAGACCGCAAAGCCAAATATTTTGCCCCAGGGTTCAGCCAATCTACCACAGTTATTCTTCCTGCAATTATTAATACCTTTATACCCCTTGCTAATCAAAGATTTTGTGCTCTCAGTATGAAGGATATCCCAAATATCAGATTCAGATAAACTCGTCAAATTTAAATGCTTTATGAAATAGTCCCGAACCTGATAATATTTTAGCAATGCGCTGTTTGGTAATTTATACTGCATTTGTAATTTCTCAAAGGGTAAAAATCCCTGACAGTCATACAAATCCCCCAAACTCTTGATACCCAGACAAGCCCATTGTTTACCGACTCCATCGTGAAATATTTCTGGTAGGCCAGGATTAGACCAGAGAGGGAACTTATCATAAAAGTACGGTATGCCACATTTAAGAGAAATAGCACGCCAGATAGAGATACTGTCACGTATAGTCTTGAACTTGACCCTTTTAAAATAATTCGGATCATTAATTCTGTACAAAAACATTCGGCTCTCAGTGCCCAACAAAAGTCTATGTGAAAAATCAATGCCCTCAGAATGAATTAAGCTTCGTAAGCGAGAAAAAAGGCTGACCAGAAATAAAATTTAAAATCAGGAAATTCTAACCCCTTTGACTATAAGGGAGTTTCAACAAATCAATAGCCCTACGGGCTCTTCTGTATCCCCAAATGAAACTGCTCAGTAATCCTTCTAATTTCTTAAAGAATGTATTAGGAATCCGAAGCGGGATGGATCTGAACAGATAAAGATATTTTGGAAGGATCTTCATTTTAATTATATTAATACGTCCGATAATGCCTCAGGGCAGCTTATGCCAGTTCTTTAATGAGACGGCTGTCTCTTTTAGCAACGTTTCGTAATTTAATGATATTATATTATGGATCTGAGCAGAAAGCCTCACACCGAGATAGGTGACAACAGAGCACGTTCCCTGTATTTGGATCGCAGGTTTAAAATTAAGAAGAACCTGAGTTTTATTAATATTTAATTTATACCCTGATTGTATTCCATATTCCTCAGCTGCTTTAACTATAGCCCTCAAGGCATCCGAAGGTGCTGTCGAAAAAATTGCTAAATCGCCGGCGTATGCAGTCACTTTCAGAAAGTTTTCTCCCTGTATAAAAGCTTTTATTTCCGGATGTCTCTGTAAAATAACTATAAATGGTTCAATATATAAAGCAAAAAGAAGTGGAGAGAGTGGAAAACCCTGACGTGGGCCACGAAATACCCAAAAAGTAGACGACTGAAGACCTGCGTACAATATTTTTGCGCGAGGTTGATCATATAAAGCTTGGACCCAATTCAAAAACTGGCCCTTAACTCCGAAAGTCAATAATGTTGCCCATAAAATCCCATCCCACTCGATCAAATGCTTTTTCTGCATCTAACAAAATCATTCCGAGTGGGGTGGATGTAATATCTGCAGCATCAAAAGCAGCTACAGCCATATTAGCATGGGCAGTTGTATCCCTACCCTGTATGAACCCATGCTGGTAACTAGAGACAAGTTTAGACATTATAGGAGCCAGGCGTTTAGCAAGTATCTTCGCATAGATTTTAGCATCATTATTAATCAACGATATTGGCCGGTAAGACCCACAATCGTCTGCTGGTTTATTATTTTTTAATAAAAAAAACTATCTGTGTCGTTCTCCAAGACTCAGGGGTATTGCCGTGTTTCCCAATATAGCTAATCAGTTGCCTAAATGGAGACAACAGAACATCCTTAAAAACTTTGTAGAATTCGAGGGGATTGTATCTTCTCCCGTGGCTTTCCCAGATGGAAGAGTATTAATTGCTAGTTCTATCTCCTCCCTAGAGACATCTACGACCAGAGAGTCAGAAGTTACCTCGTCCATTCTGGTTAAAGCACAATTCTGGATGTATTCCTGGATTTCTTCTTGTTTAGGTTGAGTCATTGGTGTATATAGTCCCTGATAGTATAAAGCAAATCGCTCTAAGATTTCCTGTGGTTGCTTATATTGTATTCCATCCACCCCCTTGATAAGTTTTATCTTTGTCTTAGCCTTATCCTCAGCCACTTTATAAGCTAATAACTTGCCTATTTTTTCCCCATATTCAAATTGCGACAGCTGATATCTCTTAGAGCTAGCTAATATTCTTTCCCTAAAAATATTCTTTAAATTAGCTCTTAAGTTGCCTAGTATTAACCCCAGCTGTTCTGTCCCCCCCTCTCCTCTTAATGCTGCCTCAGCATATTTGTCCTCAGCTGTTCTAATAGCAAGAGTTATCTCCTTAATGGAGTCTTGCCGTTCTTTATTTTGCTGCCAAATATATTGCTGTGTAGAGCCACGAATTATTGCCTTCCAAGTGTCCCACACCACCGCGGGAGAGGCAGATCCAATATTTTCAGAAAAAAAGAGCCCAAGCTGTTCCCTTATCATGGCAACATATGTCTCGTCTGTTAAAAGATACCGGGGAAAAGAAAAGGTTCTAAGTTTCTTCTGCACAATGGAGAATTTAAATGTAAGAAGAATTGGATTGTGATCCGAAGTGATCTTTGGGCAAATTTCTATATCAGCAGCCCATAGTAACTGATCGGACACCCAAGCCATGTCGATGCGAGAATGTAGCTTATGCGGAGCTGAGTAATATGTATATCCCGGTATCTCTGGATATAGTGACCGCCAAACATCGTTAATTGACTGCAGTCTACCAAATTCCATAATTGCAGCACGGACCTTTCTCATTCTTGATGAAACAATGCGTCTAGTAGTGTCTATCCTATGATCCATTGTACAATTGAAGTCCCCCATCACAACCCGTTCCCCCTCCCAATTCAACAATTCCATGTTTATTAAATCGAACACTGTAGCATCGTCCGTATTAGGACCATACAGAACACAAAATACATATTTTTTCTCCCTTATCATTAGCTGGGCGATAGCCCATCTCCCCCCCTTATCGGACATCATTTTAATGACTGAGTGTTAGACTTGGCATCTTTTGGCGTGTTTCCCCTGACTTTTTGCTTTCTGACCTCCCGGTTTTGACTCTGTTTTTGCTGGTGTAATGATTCTGCGCACTTTCCTCACTGCGGTCCAGTGGGAAAGTGCAAGTGCTCCTGTATGAAATGTGTTATGGATTGGTGTTTCCATGATTGGCCTATTTGGTTTATCTGTCAGTCCCTTGTAAAGTGCACTGCGAGTGCCAGGGCCTATAGACCAAATGCTGTTGGTGGGCTGCAGCACTGGATTGTGCCACCCACGCAAACAGCCCGTAAAATGTAACTCGGGCCTGCCAACGCAGAGCCCGTGCGCAGCCTGGGGCTGCCATGTCGACTTGGCAAGTGCACACACTTGCCAGTCCCTAAACCTTCCCTTTGCTGCATGTTAGTCACCCCTAAGGTAGACCCAAGGTACCCCTGTGGGCAGGGTGCGTTGTATGCGAGAGGTAGGACATGCCCGGGTGTGTGCGGCATGTCCTGATAGTGAATTACAGCCTAGTTCGTTTTTCACTATTGCAAGGCTACCTGTTCCCCCTAGGCCAGAACGGGCAGTTTTGATTATTACAGCTTATAATCCTAACTGACCCCGGGAACATGGTAGAAATTCGAGTTTAGTATGCCTGGACTCAGAATGATAAAATGCATCTTTTAGTGAAGTTGGTTTTAACATTCTGTGTTTTAAAATACCACTTTTAGAAAGTGGGTATTTTCTTGTCTAACCATCCAAGCCTGCCTCTGCGAGGTTGTGTATTCCGTGTCTGGAATGTGAGTGACAGGGGCTGGGGGATGCCAGGAGACAGGGTGAGTCAGCGCAGGGCTGAATAGCCAGATCGACCTGTAGATGGGTGGGAGGGGTTGCACCTGGGCCCTGAATAGGACAGTGCCTTCCCTCCACAATGCTGGCTCCACCTCCTGTGGTGCGTCTGATGTCCCTGGCCTGCTCACTGAAAGAAGGGACGGAGACTTGTCAACAAAGTGCTCCAGAACTGGTTTGGACTAGGCAAAGGCCTCTCTGCCTTCAGAGAACAAAGGAATTTGGGATATAAATATTGGGGCCCTGACCCCATGAATTTAGATCTCGCTGGAATCAAGGAACCTGCCAAGACGAAGAGCTGGAAGAGCTGCCAGGAGGAGTACTGCCCCTTTGCTGTGTTGTTGCTTTGTTGGGTTGGCCTGCAGCTGCTGCTTCTGCCTTGGGCAGTGAAAGGACTGGACTGAACTTTCTACAAACTTGTGCTGAGTATCTCCAAGGGCCTGAAACCGAGCTGGCCTCCTGTTAAGAAGTCTCAGGGACTACAAAGACTTCACAAGCCTCTGGGTACCGCTTCTGGAACGCTGTTTCAGTCGCCACAGAGGAAGGGAACTGCAACCGACTCCGTCAACCGAATCCATCCCTGGCCGGTGACCTGTTTGCACCGCAGACCGCATCGCCCCGCTTCGCATCGCAACCCTGGTCTCACCGTGGGCGACGTCCGACGCCGTCAACATCGAGCCGCTGCTTGCACCGTGACCTGTGGGCACCGCAGTTCGCATCGCATCGCTTCACTGGGCCAGCCGGACCAGACCGACACTGTCGCTGCAACTGGCTCAAGAGTCGAGACCGCACCGCATTTGGGGCACCGCTCGCACGTCTGCGACGCACCGCTCCGACTCGCACCGCTGTCCGACGCCAGCTCCCGCACTCCGGCTAGGTCGCCTGCATCGCAACCTGTCAGCACCGCATCGAGCATCGTCTCGCCCTGCATCGCACGCCTTGGACTCACCGACTCCGTCTGCACGACGCTCATCGAGCCGCTGCCTGCACCGCATCGAGGGACACCGCACCTTGCATCGCTCCGTCTTGCACCGCAACCGCGACGAACGCCGACCGGCTCGTACACTCCGTACCAGCCACAACGAGAAAAGGTACTGTGACCGAGTCTGTTCATGACTCTGCTGGCCCGTATCGACGCGGTCGGCTGGAACTGTTAGACTCTGTGGTTTTCAGCATCACGGTAGGCTCGGACGGAGCTACCGACTCGTACTGAACTTTGCTTTAGTGCTATTCCTGCAAAGAAGAAGTTAACGTATCAAGTACTCATTCGTAAAGTACAGTATTGTGGATTTTTGTCGTAATTGGTCTTGTCTTGAGTATATAAAATATTGATTATTTTTCTAAACTGGTGTGGTGTCCGTTTGTAGTGCGTACACTGTATTACTGTTGGTTATGTGCAAATGCTTTACACACTGCCTCTGAATTAAGCCTGACTGCTCGTGCCAAGCTACCACGAGGGTGAGCAGGGGTTACTTCACGAGTGTAACAACCCTTACCCTGACTAGGAAGAAGGGTCCCTACTTGGACAAAGGTGCAAGCCCTTGCCAACTAGAGATCCCATTTCTAACATTGGTTGTCAGCGGTGAGGATAGGACTTGTGTTTGCACTTGACTTACAGTGATTGGTGTGCACTACTACCATATCGCAGACCATTACGTACCACATACTGGTTCTTTTTCTTTTGGCCTATTTTTGATCTTGCCAGTTTTCAACTCACGACTTTTGTCATGCCTGAATCAATTGCATCATCCGTTGCATCTCTGGAAGTTATCTTTGAGGAGGACAGGTTGGAATCCTACGCCGTAAAGGAGTTACGAGCGATTTGTAAAAACTTGAAAGTCCAAATTAAAGGCCTCACAAGGAAGGAGGAGCTACAGAAGGCGCTGAGGGCCTGGGTAGCAGCCAGACATGCCAATGGCCAGCCTGGTGATCTCAGTGAGGAGGCGGAGGAGCCTATTTCCAGGGTGGATGTGCTTTTGGGTAGGGGGAACCCGCCAGGTCAGGCAGCAGCAGTCTGTCCCCAGAGGAGCTGGAGGACAGGAGGGAGGCAAGGCAGTTTGAGCTGCAGAAGCTCAGGCTGGAGAGTGAGCGGGAGGAGAAGAGATTGGCCATAGAGGAGAGGAAGATGCTCTTAGAGCATGAGAGAGAACTGAAGGAGCTAGAACTTAGGAGTAAGTCAGGCTCAGATGGTGGCAGCAATTCGTCCAGAAAGGCAGACAGGATTGTGCACATTCCCAAGAATGTAGGCAAGGAGTTCAAGAAGGGGGATGACATACAAAGGTGGTTTCAGGGTTATGAGGCAGCCATACACATGAATGGGGTCCCTGAGGAGAATTGGGGAGCAGGATTGTGGCCACTTTTCCCGGAAGAAGCAAGGGATGCTCTGATAGCTTTGGGTAAGGGGTATCACCTCACCTATGCTGACATGAAGGATGCCCTTCTCACGAAGTATGGTCTTACTCCTGAAAAGTACAGGGATCAGTTCAGGTCCAGTAAGAAGTCTGATGTCAACACTTGGTTGGAATGTGTGGATGTGTTCTGCAGGTCTCTGGATGGTTGGGTGAAGGGCAGTAGCGTAACAGATTTTCAGGGGCTCTACAACTTGATTGCATGGGAGCACTTGTCTAGTCTACGTTTTGCAGATCTGCGCCAGCACCTAGTGGATAGTAAGCTAACTGACCCCAGGAAGCTTGCTATGGAAGCGGACCGCTGGGTGAGTACCAGGGTCCACAAGAAAGCGTTTGGGGAGACTCAGCCAAAGGTGGGCAGGGTCCCCAGCAGAAAAGTGGGGGGACAAGGGTAAAGCACAGGAGTTCTCTAAAGGGCCCCAAACTAGTACCCAGGGTAAAAGTTCCCAGCCCCCAGTGATAAGAAGAAAGGGGTCTCTACAGGGAAGCCTGTTGAGACCGGCCCCCTGCAAGTGTTATGCATGTGACCAGGTAGGTCACTTTAAGGGGGACCCCAAGTGCCCGAAGGGGACACAGCCGCCCACCGGTGGACAGTCCAAAGTGTTGGCTAGTGTAGCGCTTGGGGAGTAGGGGTGCCCACAGGAGGGTGGGGATCCCGCAGAAATGACCCTTGTCTCACTAGGGGACAGTGAGATGGTCCCAGGAAACCAGGTGCCCCCTAACACAAAGAAATATAGCACCTGGGTGACCATTAATGGGAACAGGGTAGAGGCTCTCAGAGATACTGGAGCCAGTGTGACCTCAGTCCGGTGTCACCTGGTGTCTGAGAAGCAAGTAGTCCCAGGAGCATTCCACCAAGTAGTTGCTGTCGACAACTCTGAGCGCCAGTGTATGGTGGCGCAGGTTCCCTTTGAATGGGGGGTCTCAGGTCCCTTGAGGGTGGTTGTGAGCCCTACCATGCCTGTAGATTGTCTGCTAGGAAACGACCTGGAGCAGTCCTCATGGAAGGAGGTTGAGCTCAGGTCGCACTTGGAGATGCTTGGGTTGCCAGAGTGGGCATGCGTGTCTACTCGGTCAATGGCAGCCAGAAAGGGTGATCAAGAGGACTTGGAGCCTGAAACAGTGGCCCAAGTCCCTGCCAAGAGAAAGGGCAGGGGCACGGGAAACCGGCCCCCGAAGTTCCCACGGACCGGGAGGAGGCGGACCTCGAGGGGACAACCCGGTGCCTACAGGGGAGCAGGTAGCCGAACTGGGAGACATCTCTGAGCTGACCCATTGGCAGCAAGAAGGGGGTCCCACCAGGGAGGAGTTCTGCAGGGAGCAGAACGAGTGCCCTACTCTGGAGGGTCTGCGGCGGCAGGCTGCAGACCAGGCAGCTGGTAATCAGTCCGGGTCACATCTGATCTACTGGGAGAGTGGTCTCCTATACAGTGAGCCTAAGGTTGCTGAGCCTGGGTCAGCCCGTGTGCTGGTGGTACCCCAGCGCTTCAGGACCTTCCTACTGGGTCTGGCTCATGACGTGCCTTTGGCAGGACATTTGGGGCAGGACAAGTCACCCACTTCTTTTGGCCCCAAATGCGAAGGCAGTCAGATGCACACTGTAGGTCTTGCCAAACTTGCCAGGCAAGTGGTAAGAGTGGGAGGAAGGTCAAAGCTCCTCTCCAACCTTTTCCTGTTGTTGGAACACCCTTTGAAAGGGTAGGGATGGATATTGTGGGGCCACTGGATCCCAAGACAGCCATGGGCAACAGGTACATCCTGGTCTTGGTGGACCATGCCACCCGGTACCCGGAGGCAATCCCTCTCAGGACAACGACGGCGCCAGTGGTGGGCCGGGCGTTAATGGGGATCTTTTCCCGTGTGGGATTCCCCAGAGAGGTGGTTTCTGATAGGGGGACCAATTTCATATCGAAGTATATGACATCCCTGTGGAAGGAGTGTGGTGTAACCTACAAGTTCACCACTCCTTACCACCCACAAGGAAACGGTCTGGTGGAGAGATTCAACCAGACCTTGAACGGCATGATCAAGGGTCTAACAGAACCCATGAGGCGTAAGTGGGACGTCCTCTTGCCATGCCTACTCTTTGCGTACAGGGAGGTGCCTCAGAAGTCTCTTGGGTACAGCCCCTTTGAGCTCCTGTATGGCCACCCTGTCAGAGGACCTCTGAGTTTGGTAAAGGAAGGCTGGGAGGCAGCTCCCAGGAAAACTCCCCAGGATGTATTTAGCTACATGCTGGCCTTTAGAAACCAAACTGCCCGCTTCAGGAAACTCGCTCAGGGGAACCTAGAAGCAAGCCAGGAAGAAATGAAGAGATGGTATGACCAGAATGCCACTCTGGTCGAATTTCAACCTGGGCAAAAAGTGTGGGTCATGGCCCCAGTAGCACCTTGTGCCTTGCAGGACAAGTGGACTGGGCCATATGAGGTAAAGGAGCGCAAAAGTGACGTCACCTACCTGGTGGATTTGCAGGCTCCAAGTAACCCTTTGAGGGTCCTTCACGTGAACCGCCTCAAGCCCCACTTCGAGAGGTCCGAAGTAAGTATGCTCTTGGCGACAGATGATGGGGTGGAAGAGGAGAGCGAGCCTCTCCCTGACCTCCTGTCTACCAAGGAGCATGATGGGTCAGTAGAGGGTGTGATCCTCTCCCCTACTCTGACTCAGGAGCAGCAGGGGACTGTCGCCAGTTGTTGGGACAGTTCGCCCCACTGTTCTCTCTGACCCCGGTGTTACTCACTGGTGTACCCATGACGTGGACACCGGTGACAGCCATCCTGTGAAGCACAAGATTTACAGGTTGACTGACCGGGTCAGAGCCAGCATCAAGGAGGAGGTCTCTAAGATGTTGGCGTTAGGGGTGATTGAGCCCTCCCACAGTCCTTGGGCCAGCCCAGTGGTCTTGGTCCCAAAGGATGCGGCGCCCGGTGCCACTCCAGAACTCCGGTTTTGTGTGGACTACTGTGGGCTCAATGCCGTCACCAGGACTGACGCGCACCCCATCCCCAGAGCTGATGAGCTCATTGATCGGTTGGGAGCTGCCCGTTTCCTCAGCACGTTTGATTTAACGTCTGGGTACTGGCAGATTGCCTTAACCGATGGGGCCAAGGAGAGATCAGCATTCTCAACCCCAGAAGGTCATTACCAATTCCGGGTGATGCCCTTTGGGTTGAAGAATGCCCCTGCCACCTTTCAGAGGTTGGTCAATCAGGTGTTGGCTGGGCTGGAGGATTTCAGTGCCGCCTACCTGGATGACATTGCTGTGTTCAGTTCCAGCTGGGAAGAACATTTACAGCACCTTGAGAAAGTGTTGAGGGCTCTGCAAGGTGCAGGCCTCACGATCAAGGCCAGTAAGTGCCAGATCGGGCAGGGTTCTGTGGTGTACTTGGGGCACCAGGTAGGAAGCGGCCAGGTGGCGCCCCTACAACCCAAGATTGACTCCATTCTGGCTTGGGAACCCCCCAAGACCCAGACAGAGGTGAGAGCCTTCTTAGGTCTCACCGGCTATTATAGGAGATTTGTTAAGGGCTATGGCACCATCGTGGCCCCCTTAACAGAGCTGACCTCTAAGAGGCAGCCCAGGAAAGTGATCTGGACTGAGTCCTGCCAGAAAGCTTTTGATGCCCTGAAGGCAGCCATGTGCACGGCGCCCGTGCTCAAGGCACCTGACTTCTCCAAAGAATTTGTCATGCAGACTGACGCTTCAGAGCATGGTGTGGGAGCGGTGCTCTCACAACTGAACGAAGAGGGCCTGGATCAGCCTGTAGTCTTCCTTAGCAGGAGACTACTTCCCAGGGAACAGAGGTGGAGTGCCATAGAAAGGGAAGCTTTTGCTGTGGTCTGGGCGCTGAAGAAGTTGAGACCATACCTGTTTGGGACTCACTTCCGGGTTCAGACATACCACAGGCCCCTCAGATGGTTGATGCAAATGAGGGGTGAGAATCCAAAACTGCTGAGGTGGTCCATCTCCCTACAGGGAATGGACTTTACGGTGGAACACCGTCCTGGTACAGAACACGCCAACGCAGATGGTCTGTCCAGGTTCTTCCGCCTTAGTGAAGAGAACTCCCATGGGGTTGGGTAGTTCTCCCTACTTTCAGCTGGAGGGGACATGTGTTAGACTTGGCATCTTTTGGCGTGTTTCCCCTGACTTTTTGCTTTCTGACCTCCCGGTTTTGACTCTGTTTTTGCTGGTGTAATGATTCTGCGCACTTTCCTCACTGCGGTCCAGTGGGAAAGTGCAAGTGCTCCTGTATGAAATGTGTTATGGATTGGTGTTTCCATGATTGGCCTATTTGGTTTATCTGTCAGTCCCTTGTAAAGTGCACTGCGAGTGCCAGGGCCTATAGACCAAATGCTGTTGGTGGGCTGCAGCACTGGATTGTGCCACCCACGCAAACAGCCCGTAAAATGTAACTCGGGCCTGCCAATGCAGAGCCCGTGCGCAGCCTGGGGCTGCCATGTCGACTTGGCAAGTGCACACACTTGCCAGTCCCTAAACCTTCCCTTTGCTGCATGTTAGTCACCCCTAAGGTAGACCCAAGGTACCCCTGTGGGCAGGGTGCGTTGTATGCGAGAGGTAGGACATAGTGAATTACAGCCTAGTTTGTTTTTCACTATTGCAAGGCTACCTGTTCCCCCTAGGCCAGAACGGGCAGTTTTGATTATTACAGCTTATAATCCTAACTGACCCCGGGAACATGGTAGAAATTCGAGTTTAGTATGCCTGGACTCAGAATGATAAAATGCATCTTTTAGTGAAGTTGGTTTTAACATTCTGTGTTTGAAAATACCACTTTTAGAAAGTGGGTATTTTCTTGTCTAACCATCCAAGCCTGCCTCTGCGAGGTTGTGTATTCCGTGTCTGGAATGTGAGTGACAGGGGCTGGGGGATGCCAGGAGACAGGGTGAGTCAGCGCAGGGCTGAATAGCCAGATCGACCTGTAGATGGGTGGGAGGGGTTGCACCTGGGCCCTGAATAGGACAGTGCCTTCCCTCCACAATGCTGGCTCCACCTCCTGTGGTGCGTCTGATGTCCCTGGCCTGCTCACTGAAAGAAGGGACGGAGACTTGTCAACAAAGTGCTCCAGAACTGGTTTGGACTAGGCAAAGGCCTCTCTGCCTTCAGAGAACAAAGGAATTTGGGATATAAATATTGGGGCCCTGACCCCATGAATTTAGATCTCGCTGGAATCAAGGAACCTGCCAAGACGAAGAGCTGGAAGAGCTGCCAGGAGGAGTACTGCCCCTTTGCTGTGTTGTTGCTTTGTTGGGTTGGCCTGCAGCTGCTGCTTCTGCCTTGGGCAGTGAAAGGACTGGACTGAACTTTCTACAAACTTGTGCTGAGTATCTCCAAGGGCCTGAAACCGAGCTGGCCTCCTGTTAAGAAGTCTCAGGGACTACAAAGACTTCACAAGCCTCTGGGTACCGCTTCTGGAACGCTGTTTCAGTCGCCACAGAGGAAGGGAACTGCAACCGACTCCGTCAACCGAATCCATCCCTGGCCGGTGACCTGTTTGCACCGCAGACCGCATCGCCCCGCTTCGCATCGCAACCCTGGTCTCACCGTGGGCGACGTCCGACGCCGTCAACATCGAGCCGCTGCTTGCACCGTGACCTGTGGGCACCGCAGTTCCTGCATCGCTTCACTGGGCCAGCCGGACCAGACCGACACTGTCACTGCAACTGGCTCAAGAGTCGAGACCGCACCGCATTTGGGGCACCGCTCGCATGTCTGCGACGCACCGCTCCGACTCGCACCGCTGTCCGACGCCAGCTCCCGCACTCCGGCTAGGTCGCCTGCATCGCAACCTGTCAGCACCGCATCGAGCATCGTCTCGCCCTGCATCGCACGCCTTGGACTCACCGACTCCGTCTGCACGACGCTCATCGAGCCGCTGCCTGCACCGCATCGAGGGACACCGCACCTTGCATCGCTCCGTCTTGCACCGCAACCGCGACGAACGCCGACCGGCTCGTACACTCCGTACCAGCCACAACGAGAAAAGGTACTGTGACCGAGTCTGTTCATGACTCTGCTGGCCCGTATCGACGCGGTCGGCTGGAACTGTTAGACTCTGTGGTTTTCAGCATCACGGTAGGCTCGGACGGAGCTACCGACTCGTACGAACTTTGCTTTTGTGCTATTCCTGCAAAGAAGAAGTTAACGTATCAAGTACTCATTCGTAAAGTACAGTATTGTGGATTTTTGTCGTAATTGGTCTTGTCTTGAGTATATAAAATATTGGTTATTTTTCTAAACTGGTGTGGTGTCCGTTTGTAGTGCGTACACTGTATTACTGTTGGTTATGTGCAAATGCTTTACACACTGCCTCTGAATTAAGCCTGACTGCTCGTGCCAAGCTACCACGAGGGTGAGCAGGGGTTACTTCATGAGTGTAACAACCCTTACCCTGACTAGGAAGAAGGGTCCCTACTTGGACAAAGGTGCAAGCCCTTGCCAACTAGAGATCCCATTTCTAACACTGAGCATAGAAATCGTTTATGATGCATGATAGCTACCCCCCGTATAGATATACTCTGTGATGTTGCAACTATAGGCTCATACCCAAGCTGTTTCAGAAGCCCACGATCTTTATAAGATAAATGTGTCTCTTATAACATTACTATTTGAGGGCGATATAACTTTAATTCTTCTGCGACTAATTGCCTTTTGATCCTGCTATTCAGCCCTGCGACGTTCCATGCCAGACATCAAACCAATTCCATTTACATTGTTATTCACCTCTAGCCCTTCACATTCCCTCATCCTATCCATCTCAGCCGCCTTAGGCCATTTCCCTTCCACCATATCCATTTACTTGACAAAAGTTAACCACCTGCTGTCTTTATTTGGTTTTTGGCTCCCCCCATTCCCCCCCAGGCCCCCTTCCCTCCCCACCCCAAACACCCTCCCCACCCTAGCCCTGCACCTAGGAGGAGGAATCATCCCCTTCTTGAAACTGCCGCTGGTTGGGCAGTTTTTTTTTTAGATATAGCAACCCCAGGAAACCCCGGCGCCCCCCGTCCCCCGCGGCCATGAGGACGACAAAAGTGGCATAGAAAAAAAGAAAGAAGAAGAAGAAAAATAAACAAGTTAATAAGAGAAAGCAGAAAAGAGAAGAGAAAGATATCTATGCACTAAGAAATCCTAAATACCATCCGCACTTTTATCAATCTTTCTTATTTTTCCTGCCATCTATAAAGCATTTCCTTTGCTTCCAGTTCAGAAGAAAAAAAATACGACTGCCCCCCCGAATGACTTTCAAGCGTGCAGGCTCCTGCAAATAAACTTGAGCACCAGTTGCCTTCAATGGGTCTATCAACTGTCTTAATTGCCAACGACGATCCATTGTCGTCTTACAGTAGTCTGCCCGAAAAAAAATTGAAAATGATTCGACTGACACCGGTGTTCTCGGACTCGCCTTCATCAAAACAGCTTGCCGTAATAAAAATTTCCAAAATAAATCAGAAAAGGCCTTGGATATCGATTATCTTGTCTGTTCTGTATCAATGGCAGTCTATGAGCCCTCTGTACCTGACAGTCCCAATCCCAGTCCCCAAGGTCCGGAAAGTCTTCTGAAGAATGTGGATGATAAAAGATCGTGAATCCGAGCCCTCCTGGCCCTCCGGAATACCAAACAGTTTTATATTGTGCCGCCGCTGGCGATTTTCCAAGTCTTCAAGCTTCAGCTGCATTGCCGTAATCTTATCGTCATGTTGTTGTACTGAGCTTGAGGCCTTGGAGACTACTTCTTCAACTTGAACCACTCTTTGTTGTAGATCAACCACCTCTTCTGTAAGAGTTCCCATTTTTGATTTTACTTCTCTCAAAGATGACTGTATCTCGCTACTATCAGCCCGGGCTTGGGCGAAAATCTTGCGTGTTTCCTCCCTTTGATCTTTGAGGGACTGGAGTATCAGAAGGAGCGTTGAGGGTTCCTCCCTCATAGAGCCCTTGCCATCGCCTTGAGAGTCTTCGTTCACATGTGATAGTGATAGTGCCCCTAAGGGCTGGGAGGACTGGGAGGGGCCAGAGATTGGAGATAACCCAGAATTATCCTGGACGTAAGCCTCAACCGGCGTTTGCCTATGGTCTAATGCTGGCCCTAGATCTACTTCATCTGAAAGTGTTAGATTAGAGGTGAGAGCATTCCTACCGCTACAATTGGAGACTGCATCGGACAGCCGTGATATCATTGTTTTAATACCCCCTTTAGCCTGGACCCAACGTCGTATAGGGCTACCGGCGGCCCCTTCCTTTAATTGATTAGATTTTCCATTACCGGCCCCCTGGCTAAGTCGAGAATGGAGTTTCTTTGAATCCTTCACGGATCTTGCCTTGGGAATATTATTTTTCTTGGTCGTAGATAATTGAGCACTCTGGCTATCCTGCGCCGCTCCCCGCCCCGCCCCCTGAATTAGCAATGTATTCTGTGGGTTTGAGGGGCTAGGGTCATTGGTGTCTAATATAAAAGGAATATTTATGACCTTTATATCCTTTCCGTTCTCAGACATTTCATTTACTAACCGCACACTAGGTTCAGGTTCAAGTTCAAGTGATGTGCAATTATGCCCAAGGCCCTCTAAATCAACATTTTTGGGGGGGCCATCATTAACACCTCCTTTAACGATATTAACCTCCCTTGTGTTTTCCTTTAAAATTACCGTCTGTGGTGAAGACCCCCCTTTCAGAGTAGAAGCAGTAATTGTTAGCGTCTCTTTCAGATTTGCCTCCCCCTTTTCCACAAAAACAGTCACCTCAAATTTATTGCTGCTCTTTGAAGTATCCCATTTTGCAACTTCTAGGGAGTCCAAAGGATCTTTGCCACTTTTTGAACAATCTAACACATTATTTTGAACAGGCTGAAGTAATATAAGGGGGTCCTCACAAGATTCACCTATCAACATGCCAGCTGCTACAGCTTGGTGTATCTCAGTAACAGTCTGTTCTGTATGCAGCCCGTGTGTAGCATCCATAGCATCCATAGCGTTAACAACAAAGTCTGCAAGATTGTTACCTGCACTTGCAACAGTTGCTTCTTCCGAGGAGAACAATTCTGTTGATTGCCGTGATTGGAGAAACTGTAGCACGGGTTTACTAATTGCCATAGAACGCTTCAGGTTAATGTCCCTCGTAGTATCCGTCTTTTCGTGGATTTGAGACCCCTCTGAATTCACCGATAGCCTGCTTGCTGCTCGGGCGCTTCGAGAAGTATGCTTCGGTGGCGCCATTATCAGCCACTGTGAACACACGAAGACTCCGAAATGCAGGCGCCACGGAATCTGTCGAAGCCTCAGCCTCAGGAAGTCCGCCGTTGCAGTGTGTTTGGCACCAATCCTTGCCAAGGACTGCATCCAGTACGCCTCTTCGTGGTGCCGTGCCGGCAGCAGGGAAACCGACACGAATACCGTCTACCACGCCCGTCTTCGTTCTCGCCTCCTTAAAAAAAGCATTCAAAAGTTAGTTACGCGATCCACAAGCATAATCCTCATGGCCGCGGACATACGGAATCGGCAGCGCCGGGAGCCTCCAGGATCACCAGCTCTCAATGGCAGCACCAAGCCGCCATCTTGCTCCTCGCCCCACTTTTTGCAAATTACACCAAAAAAAAAAAACCTTACTTGACTATTTCGATTCAAGAACTGAATGTGGCACTGAAGAAAGGTCTGACGTTTTAATATTCCTCTTTTTAAGTTTGATAACAGACTTCAATGTGGGAAATAAAGATAACAATATGTAATCGAAACGCATTTAATACGATCCTAGCAGATTACTCATTGTAACTGACTAATATACGATCTAAAGTGCACCTATGTTATCGTACAGACGTTAAAAACGCGCATTTCTAAATATCTGACACTGCCAGCCGTACAGACATTGCAAAAATCATCACCCGATTTAGGCACTATCCTTTCAAATAAACTTTCAGATTGTACTGCGGAATGTAACAAGCAGATGTTATGTGCACAGTGCAGATTTCAATTAAGGACTTTTATCATTAGAACACATATAGTAGAAATAGCTGCTGTAAATTGTGTGCACATTTTAAGACATTATTATGCAAAATCGCTGTAAACGTTGGTATGTTAATAGAGGTTAATAGGCTCTTGTTTTGACATGTGAAACCCCATAATTACAGAATCCTTTTATTCCGAAACGCCAAACACAGACGGCGGAATGGAGGCAGACAGCACTTCTGGCATGCTGTTCAAAACAGAATAAATGCATGCAGCGTTCATCAGAGTGACTGCTTCTCTTCAAGGGCACGACTTTGATAGCGGCGTTACACCAAGGCACAAATAGGTACGGGAATGAGTCGATTGTTTAACATTTTCAAGTGAAGCCCATTCAGTCTATATTTTGGATAGATCAGTTAATTTCTGACCAGCTCCAACGACTTGGGAAAAACTAACCTGTTTACAAGTATTCCTCCTACTCCGTATGGCCACATTTCATCTTGTTGTAAATTGCAGCTCTGATGTGGGTATTGTCAGTAAACACTGTGGCCAAGTTGTGTATTTATACTTTATAAGTGCGAAGCAGCACATATACCATTGTTTGCCACTGTAATGCAGGATTGGTCCATCTGGGAATACTCAAGGACAGTAAACAAAAAAAAGAATGAATACAAAGTTAAGATTTAACACGAATTTAGATACATAAAAAAAAAAAATTTGGAATAGAAAAAAAGATCAGAAAGAATTGTAACCAGTCGACAAACATTTAAAAGTTGTTGGTCGTGGTAGGACAGGCCCTAGACGCAAATTGAAGCTGACTGCAAGGGAGCACAGATCAGATAAAACAAACAGGTTTGTCCTGATCACAGATTTTACTTTCTGACTTTATTCATTTAAGTCCCAATCCAGCACATGCGTACACTTCGAAAGCCCCCAGGACCTCGGGGCAGGCGCTTAGAGGGGCATATTCTCAAGGACTTATCGCCGAGTTAGCGGCACTTTATCGCAGCCAAAGTGGCGATAGAGTCATCGCCCCATTCACAAGATGGTGCTAACAGCCGATACCGCCAGTTATCCTGCGATAGCAGCCGCAAAAAACATCGCCACGGATGACACGTTGCTAAGGGTTGGCCTTGCCAAGGAAGTGCCTAACACGTGTGTCTCTGTTGTAGTGTCGGCGCCACACGTCCCGCAATGGACAATGTTGCGATGTAGCATGCCCACGGAGTGCGGGCTCGGCCGAAGGGATAAATGAAGGAGCGCAAGCCCGCTCGGGGTCCGGGATCATACATGCCAACTGTTGTGTGTGTCGCTATTACCGCAGCATAGGCCAAAGGTCTACCCTCAACCGCATCGCAAGATCAGCCAGCCATGAACTCTACATCTGTGTCCGCCCTATCCATACCATAGGCCTACACACACGTGGCCGCCCACCTTCAACGCACAACATCACAGTGTTGTTGTCAGGCTTGTGGACATGCGCAGGCAGGCATGACAATGGTGTGCCGTAGAAGTGCAAGTGATGCAACCGTGCTGCGCACACTAGTAAATATGCACGGGGGAGGGAGGGGCAGCAGTGAGGCTACGTAATACACATTGATGCCGCTCATTTGCTACAAGCAGTACCTGTCAAACAGGAATCACTAAGTCACACATATCACACATCAATGAACTAGTGGGCCTGCCAACACATCATGCATAACCAACTTTTGACTCTTGTCTCTATGCACTGTCACAGGTGATCAAGGATATGCACTCTGCCCTGGGATGATGACACCCCTCCGAGCCCCGAACACACAGGCCCAGAGGCAGTACAATGCGGCCCACAAACGCACCAGGGGCATCGTGGAAAGCACATTTGGCGTGTTGAAGTCACGTTTCAGGTGCCTGGACATCACAAGTGGAAGGCTCCTGTACAGCCCAGGCATCGTGTACAAGATGATCGTTGCATGTTGTGTGTTGCACAACATATGTGTGCGCACCAATGCCCCATGGCTACAAGTGCCAGATGCACCGGACGATGATGAGGAAGATGAGGCAGATCGACCACACCCCACTGCAGCAGCAGCAGGAATAGCCCGTAGGAACACCATCATTGACAATTTCTTCACATGAGCACGTCACATTGTCACAGTCCTTAGCAATCATGGAACAGTACAAAATGACCACAGGCACAGCATGTGCAAATAAAATCATTACAACACACATTCCCTGTGTGCAGGTTACTCCTCTGTACAAGCACATCACTCTGAGAAGTGTAAGTGCAACATTTAGTGCTAATAATCTCACTAATTGGAAATACATGGTGGGTATGTCACCTCTGTACAGAGAGGCTGTTTGGGTGTCACGTATTCACAATGCCATTTCTGTGTGTCAAAGATAGTATGGGATCCCAATCATCAGCGTTTCACATGTGTCCCAAATCATTACATATAGGCTGTCATTTGTGACCTACAATTGACAACAGGGCTACTTTTGGGGTCAAATATGTACCACCATGATGCAGGGATGCACCCTGTGACACAAGTCCCACAACATGAGCTACATGGACGTAAGGGGGAATCACTGCCCCTACATTCATCCATGCTTTCAGACTTGGTTATTCATAGACATGACACATCTGTGTGTATCAGAATGTATTATTCACGTTCAGTGGAATGTTGAGGCTGTCTCAGTACTGGGCCATGCAGACAACACTTTACAATGTTGCCCCGTGGAGGGCCAGCCTGAGTCCTTTAGGGATTGGCAAGTTACTTGGAAGGGGAAGAGTCCAGTCCGCAGGCTGATTGCTGTGTCATTGTTGAGCATACAAGTAATGGCAGTCCATGTCGAGGTCCAAGGTTGGTGTCGCAGAGTGTGTCGAGGGACAGTGGAAGGTGTTATTCCAGGGCATGATGCAGAGGGCAGACCCAAGCAGTAACAAGCCATATGGCGGAGATGAATACTACTGCTTCCTCCTTACCACTATGGCAGATTCAGCCTCATCTTCGTCCTCTGACGTTTCATGTGCCTCACATGTGGGTGTTGGTGTTTGGTTTGCAGCACTGTGTGACACTGACACATCAGGGGCCGGAGATGTGGATGTAGGAGTAGCAGCAGCATTAATCTGCGCAATGTCTTGTGGCATCACTCCCATGATGAGGATCTGCAGGGCATGGAAGATCCCATCTACAGCTTTCTCGTGTGCAGCCGTGGTAGCCATTGTTTGCGCCTGCATCTGCTCCATGTTCTCCATGACCCTCCTTATGTTTCCCAATTCACGGATGACATTGCTGTAGCCACTCTGACTAGATAATTGTTGTCTCTGAGTCAGGACTCCAGCGACGGCAGCCATGGATTGTTGGAGGGCATGGGGCGGACTGTGGGTGTCCGTTAGGGACTGTAAGTGGTCCCTGATGGGACTTAGACACCCACGTATGGCATCTAGTTTGGCTGCCATGAGGTCGAACCCCACCCGCACCTGTTCAGCCAGCTCCTTCTGGCAGTCTAACACACGGCGTTGGAAGACCATGTGTTCTTCGGTGAGGTGCTGGGAGCCAGACGTGGTTGTGGGTGCTTCCTGCTGTGTGGTCTGTGAAGGGGGTGGGATCACCTCGATGGTGCTGGGCTGCCCTGCTACTGGAGGTGGGGTGCGGAGGTTGTCCATGAACCGTTGGAGTACGTCGCAGTCGATGTCCTGGTGGTCGTCTCCATCATCACTGACGTGTTGTAGGGTCTGCTCTGTAGGAGGTGTTGATTGTCCCTCTGCAATGTGAAGGGGAGATGCAGTTTCACAGTGTGTTCCATGTATGTTGACGCATTGGCGGAGTTTACATGCAGACTGCATGACAATGTACATTGTGACTGTTTGTGAGGAGATGCCTATTTGATGCGGGACAGTGGATATTTGTACTACATCACGGATGTGGGGTTGTACTCGTACATTGTCATCTCACAGTTTCCTGCTATGCCAGGTGTGATTGGCCATTTTGTACACACATGCGGCACCAGTTGTGTCCTGTGTTCTGTTGTGAAGGTGTTGCAGTTTGTACCACATTGTCGTCAGTGTTGGGGTGCTCTTATTCTTATGTGTGTGTGCTGCATTGTGGGTGAGTCGCCCCTGCAGCTCTGATTTGGCTGCCCCTTCTCCCTTTCAGGCGGTGTGCTTTTGACTTCTGTGCTTCTACAGTGCTGAGATGTTGCGGGCTTGGGTAAATTGGGCTTTTGGTCGAGTTGTGACTCTTGGGCATGGTTTGTCCGCAGATGTGTTGTTGACGTCGGGGTTGTTTGTGCACGTGGTTGTGTCAGAGTGTGACCTGCTCCTTTCCGAATGTGGTCCACACTCAGTCACCTCAGTGTCGTGGCGTGCACCATGTCATGGTAATTGGACTGCAGCCATGCTAATCGTCATGCAGTGTCACTTGCATTGTCAGTGTGGCTCACGGACCCGCAGCTTTGCTGGGTTCAGCACATGTGCATGGGTTTGTTGTGAGATTGGTGATGTGTGGGGAGGGCCCCCTCCGGGCACATTGTCGACGGGGGCCTACTTGCTGTTTCTATGTGTGCTGCAGTATGCCAAGGTGATCAGGGACAGGATCCAGAGTCATTGTGGGTGTGCAGTGTGCTCTACTTAATTGTACATGTGTGCCATTGTGCCCATCTCCCTCCGTCCCCCCAGTCCCTGGTCGGTACTCACCCTGTTGATGTTGTGTCAGGTCATGTTGAGCAGCGTCCGGATCCACTTCTCCTGGCACCGTATCCCGACTGATGACTGTAGCCACCATTTTCTCCATGTCATCCAGCTCCTGGTGTGCCGCTGGACCCCCACATCCAATCTGCGTTGCTGCTTTCATGTTGGTATCGAGTTTCTTCTTGTTTTTGCCCTTCACATCATTCCAGCGCCTCTTGGCCTCTTCCATTGTCCTCCTCAACTCTGCAACTGCATTCACATGGTCCAAGATAGTCTGCCATGTTTGCGTCTTTGTTGCGATTGACACGTTGGAGGTGACGAACAGTTGTTGGTAGTGTTCTGTCACCTCCGTAACGATGGTCCTGTTTTCCTGCGGACTGAACCCCGTCTTCCTCTTCTTCTTCTCCTTGGCCTTCCCCGACCCCGAGGTTCCTTGCTGGTCGTCTGTGGGGCTTGTGGGGTTCGCGTTGCCCTCTGCAGTCCGTCCGGGTGCATCCATGGTGCTACGCAGTTTGAATTGTTTTGTTTGTGTTTTTCTGTGCTTTTATAGTGCTTTTTCCCGCATGATGCGTGGGAATTGCAGGCCTGTCGCTAGTTATCACTGATTTTTGTATCGCGATTTGGGGCATCGCACCTTTTTTCGCGTTCGTGTTTCGCATTGTTTCGGCGTCGCGTTAATTTTAAACCGGTCATTTGGCGCGTTATCGTGAGACTATTGCATGGTGCCGCCGGGTTGAGAATACAACGTTAACACAGTGTTATTTTCCCGCGATGGGCTGCAATGTGCAAAGTTGCGTTAAGCTAATTTTGCGATGATTATCACACGTTCTTGAGAATATCCCCCAGAGATTCTCAAAGTGGCAGTTAGAGGTCACAGCAGGATCCAGTCCTGATCAACTGGGCAGTTGCAGGAAAAGGTATCTTGCTGCTTGCAGTGTCGCTGTAGCTTGAACAGGAGGTCAGCCAACTGACCCTTGGGATCACTACTAAAATACTGGGTTCAAGGCAAACAGGCCCAGCCAGGAGTGTTCTAAAGAGAGGTTCTGAGGGTACCACTTTTATACTCAGTGCCAGCCTGTGTGTGGGGGTTAAGGATAACTCCTTTTAATAACCTTAACTGGTTCTGGTCAGTTCTCACCCTTCCCCTGGGTCTGGCTCCAATCTGTTCAGGGTAAGAAAGGGTAGGCAGGCCCAGATGGGAGTTGCCAGTGAAAGGGGAGGCAGCTTCTAAAGTAAGGAAGTGGGTTCGCACAGCCCTCAGACTACCCTTTGAAGCTCAGGAAGGGTTGAGTACACCCTTCAGGCTATTCTGCTCAGGAGAGGAACACCATTTCCCCACCCAAAGCCCTTTGGTCCCCTGTCTGGAATGAGTAGACATCACACCATGGGCTAGCCAATAACAGTCATGTGACCTTGGACACTGGAAGAAAGGCATATTTGATTTAGGCAGAAAAGTGCCAAGTTTAGGATAGTAACTTAAAATGTTATCAGTAACAAGATTTTAAGTTACAATTCAAATGATGGAAGAAGTATTTCTTTATCTGTTCCTAAACTGAAGTTATCACTCATTAAGTGTAATAAGGAAAAACAGTGTTGGTCTATGGGAGAACCAGTCTTGCATCAATGAGAAACGACTTTAGGTGTGTTTCACTGTTAGGACATGTAAAACTTAAGTACACATGCCCTACTTTTAAATACCATTCACCCTGTCCAATACGCCTTTAGGGCCTACATTAAGGGTGACTTATAGTTATTAGAAAGGCTGGTTTGGACCGGTCAAAAAGGTTTATTTTGCAGGGTCGAAATGGCAGTTTAAAGTTTCACTACTGGCTCCAGTGGCAGGACTTAGACTCAGGGAGAACACAAGCCCTTTACCACTGGTTAGCAGGAGTAAAGTGTGCAGAGTCTGAATTCCAACAAAAATGGGTTCAACATAGGAGGGGGAAAATCTGGGCCAGTTCCAACAAGTTTTAATAGCGTAATTTAAAAGTAAATTAACTCCATTATCAACATCTTGCTGTACATATTTCTCTCAAAACAACACTGTGATTGTAGCCCAAAGTAGAATGGCAAGTTTATAAGCGCCCACTTAACGTTTCTCTACAAATAAATTGTCCGGGGAGAGAGAAATGTTCAGATCTCACACTTTATTGCACCTATCGTATTCAGCAATAATTGCTTGTCATTTTCAGAATATTCAGTATTGTTTACTACTGTAAGATGTTAATATTGGTCAATTCAGATCTCATATTTGCCAATCACCTTTCTCGTCTTGAACCAGGAGGGTGCTGAAATTGAATCATCATCTTTACATGACTTTTGTACCAAATCATTTGGATAGATGGCAATGACTCTAGCACCAGTCAAGACCAAGCTCAACTCCAAACATAAAGGTAGTTGTGGGGAATACTAACTTACATAAAAAAGATTTTGAATGGCTTTCATTGCAATTAATTCTGGTTGTATGGTTACTTTGCCTCTCTAGTTTATGGCCAGTACACACGATTGTGCTTCAAATGCCTTAAATAATGAGGCAACAGGTCACTGTATGAAATGCTTCTGGAATCCCTACAATTCTGACACTACACTTGTGAACCTCTTTGATACAATAGTAGGTAGTATATGCTATTGATCAAAAAGTGGATGTATTTGACAATGAGAAATGAATATGGCTTAGCACACAGTAACTCGGATGAGCCTACAAAAATATTGCAGCTTACAAATAATTTTCTTTCTAACAGCAAAAATAACTTGGATTTTGTGGCATTCACCTTTGCGTTATTAGCTAGATAGTACTGGTCTAGCAGGAAGTGTTTTCAGTGTAGACTTAATTGCGAGAGAGGGGGATGCTGTAATTCAACTGCACCAGCCCCGGAGGAGGGGCTGTGAGGGTTCCTGTGACGCCTGCTTCCCGTGCCAGGGCGCCACAAAAAGCATTGGGGCTTCCCGCTGCGCGGCCCGGGCCAACAACGGGCCAAGACAGGCCCGTATTAGCCTGTCATAGCCCGGAAGAGGCTGGGCTCGGCCACCCCCCCGAGACCTGCCCCCAGATATTCCTGCCGCTTGGACAAGGGCACTCAAGCTTATTTCCATCACCGAAGGTACTGTTTTTCTTTTTTTTGCACCTTTCGCCCCTCCATGTGCTTTTGCTTGGGAGCCTGAGGTCCCTTGACATTGCCTATATTTGAACTGGGTTACTGTGTGCTCGAGCATGGGCAAAAGAAAGGGAACTCCAGATCCCACAAGTGCCCTACCACCGCCCCGTACTCGCTCTACCATTGACAAATACCTAACTCGGGCAGTGGATATGGTCACAAATGAAACAAGACTGGTTGAGCGACACCTCTCCCTTACACCAGAGGATCTTGCCCTAGCAGCTCCCCTGCAACAGCCCATTACTCAAAATCCAACAAAATTCACACGGTTGAGTGCACCTAGTGTCTTGGCCCTAAGCCCGCCTTTTGACTTACCCGAGTATGTCCAATCAGGGTCGTATGGGCTGAGTGGTTTACCCACTAATGACAGATTGGTCTGCCCAGAGGGGGTGTCTACAGAAAAGGGAAAGGGATCCAAATCCATTGTTATTGAGCGTAGTCCCACTGGTATGGTGGATAGTGAGCAATACCGAGAGCCCGACCCAGAGAGTAGCCCAAAACCAAAGCGCAGAAGGAAACATGCTAAAATTATCAAAAATAAACATCCTGCTGGTAAAGATAAATTGGCCCCCCAAAATAGGCCCTGTAATGTGGAGGAGCAGGTGCCAGTATCTGCCGCCGCTGAGAATATCTGGGTCCAGCTCAGGGGCCACATAGGTGAGCTATTGGATGCGAAATTGCACCCCATTATTGACTGCCTGGCCCATCTGGAAGCCAAAATTGCAATGTTACCAGTTCAAAGGGCATTCACTCGTTCGCAGGAGACCCAGTGCTTTCCAATTCCCCCAATTAATTACTCTTCTAATGATAGGGGTGAAGGGGCAGATGACAACAAAGTCCTTGATTCTGACAAAGACACAGCTCCTACCAGAAACACCAGGAACAATGAAGCACACCCTATTAGGGATAAACAAGCGACCCAACTACTAGCATCATGTGACACGAGCTCCTTACGTTATTGTCTTGGCGAACATTCCCAGTCTTACAGTTGGCAACTCGGTAACTACACGGGGCCTCATGAATAAAACTATCCACTGGTTAAACACTAACGTGTCTGGCCACTGGGACACATCTAAAGAGATTTTGCTGGCAAGATGTGTGGAAGGGGTTGGGAGGCTGGAAAAGGGTACAAGGGTGATGAAATTGTGGTTAGGTTTTGCAACTCTTTGGTTGTAATGGAAATCCTGAGACAAGCCAGCGCCGAACTGGCCAAAACCAGTGCCTTCAAGATCCTGCCACTTGGCTATTTTTATAGGCATTTTTCCGCCACTCACTGCAACCTCGATGGGTCAGCTGTTATAAAGAGCGTGCCCCCCCAGGCCTCCCCGGGGACCTCTCCAATCGACTGTCCCCCTCAATAACAGATTCACAGTCTTGGGTGGGCTGGAGGATAACGATTGATGGTCAAGTAAGTAGTGTGAATGTCCTGGCTCCCCGGAGGAGGGTGGTGTATTTGCTAGGTCTTCCCCTGCTGGCCGATTAACTACCTATGCAGCTCAGATTAATTCTCCAAAAGGTCCAGAAGCGTTTGCTCCAATGGTAGTAGGTGGTTTACATCACTCCTGTATTAAATGTTTAAGCTGGAATGTGGCAGGACTAGCTTCCAAAGTCACGATTGAAGATTGGCAAACTTTTATCTTGAGGTATGATATAGTCTTCATGCAGGAAACATGGTACGAGAAAGAGATAGCCTTTGATAGTTGTATTTGTTTTAGCCTGCCAGCAACTCCGTCCCCAGCAGGAAGAGCCCAAGGGGGGTTGACAGCTTGGTTCAAAGTAAATATTGGCTGTTCTATCTCTCCCATCTTTTTGGAGCAGGGGGAGGCAGAAGTCTTTTGCCTTAGCTGGAATAATATTTTTAAGATTTATATTGTGAATTTTTATAACAATAACTTCTCCAGTAAGGGTGATTGCAATTTCCAGGGCCTCTTTGATGCAATTGATATGCTGGTGAAAAAAGAGGCTCGGGCAGAATGTCCCCATAACCTGTTAGTGGCAGGGGACTTTAATGCCAAATTAGGGTACTTACCATCCCTATCTCAAACTATTTCTGTACCCCCTGTGAAGTAGTTTGCAACATGATGGACACTAGGGGGCGGGTCCTATTTTACTTATTGGCCGAACAGGGCCTGGTCAATAAGATCACTAACTGTGATATTCTAACTTTTACAGGGAGAGCGGCAGGGAGCACTATAGACTACATCTTTACTTCTAGGAGTATGTCGTTGATCACTAAAAATAGTGAGGTCATAGTCCAGATCCACAGTGACCATAATCCGATTGCTGCACAAATATTGACCCTATTCATGAACCACAAGCCCAAGCTTTCATCCTCCCGGGCCTTAAATACAAAGGATGCAGGGTGTAAATTGGTCTGGCGTACTGCGAACTTAAAGCACATTATGTCCCAGGTAGTTAGTAATAGCTTGACTTTGGTGGACAGCTGTAAGTTTACCAGCTGTAACCTGGCCATTATTCTAACCCACTTCACTAACCTTTTGCTGTAGATAAAAGAGAAGTTGACTAGGCCTATTGCACAGCTACGTCACCAAGCAAAATCCTGGTTTGACAAAGAATGTAGACTTGCTAATGTTTTCCTACGTAGGGCCTTAAAGCAATCTCCCAGAGATCAAAGTTCCATTATAGCCAGCAGGAAAAGTTACCTGCAATCTGTAAAGAGAAGAAAACTGGCCATAAAGGAGGAGAAATGGGAATCCATCATTAGAGCTTGCCAACTAAAAGACCCACAGGCCTTCTGGAAAGCAGTGCGCTCTGTTTTATCTCCTCCTTCATAGCAATACAAAGTAATGGTTCATATCCCGGGGGAGGCTTGGCTGGGACATTTCTCTGGGATGTACTCCTCTGACAGTGGGGCCGACGAAGTATTGCAGCCACCAGTCCCACTAGGTTTAAACCTGGAGGTTAGAGAGGAAGAGGTCCTGAAAGCAATTGCTGATAGCAGGTGTAAGAAGGCTCCAGGCCTGGATGGTGTCCCCCTAGATCTGTTCAGGGAGGACCCAGGGTTCTGGACTCCCACCCTCACTTCTGTATTTAATTCCGTTAGTTGCGTGGGAGTGACCAGGTTTTGGCGTACATCCATAATAGTCCCTATTTTTAAAAAAGGTAACGTGCATGACGTTAAATGCTATCACCCAATATCCCTCCTGGATTCTACAGCCAAAATTATCGGGAGGGCAGTCCTGGATCGTCGTTTACTTGACTGGAATGATAAAAATAGAGTACTCGCCCCAAGCCAGTATGTCTTTAGAAAGGGCCTAGGAACAATTGAGCAGTGCCTCAACCTTCACTTAATCGTGGCCAAATATTAATATGCTAAAGGAGTTTCCACCCATTTCGGATTTATGGACCTGTCAAACGCCTTTGACTGTGTATCCAGAGCTAAGCTGTGGTCTATTTTAGAGAATATGGGCGTTGATGAGGGGCTGGTCTCATTTTTAAGGCTTATTCACTATGACCTTATGGCAACAGTCAGGTATGGTAGTGCCGGTGAATGTACAGAATTGTTAGTATTAAGCGGGGGGTGCGCCAAGGATGCATGCTTGCCCCAATTCTTTTTCTCCTTTACACGAACGATCTGGAAAAAACCCTAATTTCTGAAGGGGCTGAAGTGTGGTGTGTGGAGAAAAAGCCTGTCCCAGCACTCCTATATGCCGACGATGCGGTGCTCCTGGCAAGGACGGCCAATGGCCATAAGAGGCTCATTTTCAGCTATGTCAGTTTCATGAGTGAGCTGGGTTTGGAGACCAACCTTAAGAAAACTTTTACCATGGTTTGTGGACCTAGAAACACAAAAACACGCACTCTTTTTTTTTTGTTGAAATATTTTTATTGTCATTTTCATAGTTACGATATAAAAACATACATCAGCGGCAAAACAATTTAGTCTCTTCGATTTGACATCAGTATCACATTCAAACAGCAGTGGTGTACAGTCAAGCAGCACCGTGGGCCCCTGCCTGTCCCTCCACCCTGGCCTCCACCATAAGAGCTCATTGTGAATCAGCAAGTGCGAGTCCATAATGTGTGAGCCATGGTTTCTATATTTTCCAGAACTTTTTAGGACAGCCTCGAGCTTTGTAAGTCGTCTTTTCCCATAACATGTACATGTCCATGCTCTTTTTCCATTCCGCCAGAGGCGGACTCACCGCAGTCCCCCATGCCTTGGCCAGGTCACGCTTCGCCACCACCATACCCAATTGAAGCAAAATTAATTTTGTTTTGGGGAGGTCAATGTCGGAGGATATTCCCAGCAAGACAAACTGTGAATTAAGCGGAATTGTCTCTCCCAATATGTTTCCCAGTTCCCCCAGCAGGGTGGCCCAGTACCTCTGAATAACCGAGCATCCCCAGACCGTGTGAAAGAATGTACTTACTGACGCTCTGCAGCGCAGACATTCCGGCGTTTCCGCCCTCCCTATGCGATGCAGTCGTGCCCGGTCATAGTATGCTCTGTGTCAATCGTCAACAAACAACTGACCCGCTACCTCGAGGAGAACAACATCCTGGACCCTTCCCAGTCCGGCTTCCGCAGCAACCACAGCACCGAAACCGCCCTCATCGACGCCACCGATGACATCAGGACCCTGCTAGACAACGGAGAAACAGCAGCCCTCATCCTCCTGGACCTATCAGCCGCCTTCGACACGGTCTGCCACCACACACTACGAACATGCCTTCACAACGCCGGGATCCAAGAGAAGGCCCTGGACTGGACCACATCCTTCCTTTCCGGCAGAACACAAAGCGTCCGCCTCGCCCCTTCCGATCCAAGGCCACCAAGATCATCTGCGGCGTACCCCAAGGCTCCTCCCTCAGCCCAACGCTGTTCAACATCTACATGGCACCCCTCGCCCACGTCGCCCGACAGCACAACCTCAACATCATCTCCTACGCTGACGACACCCAGCTGATCCTCTCCCTCACCAAAGACCCTCACACCGCCAAAGCCCACCTCCACGAAGGAATGAAGGCCGCCGCCGAATGGATGAGGACCAGCCGCCTGAAGCTGAACTCGGACAAGACGGAGGTCCTCATCCTTGGTTCCAACCCTTCAGCCTGGGACGACTCCTGGTGGCCAACATCACTGGGAACAGCCCCGCCACCCACCGACCACGTACGCAACCTAGGGGTCATCCTCGACCCCATCCTCTCCATGACTAAGCAGGTCAACGCCGTTTCCTCATCCTGCTTCAACATCCTCCGAATGCTCCGCAGAGATCTTCAAGTGGATCCCCACCGAAACAAGAAAAACAGTCACCCAGGCCCTCGTCACCAGCAGGCTGGACTAAGGAAACGCCTCTACGCAGGAACGACGGCTAAGCTCCTGGAGACGGCTGCAACGCATCCAGAACGCCTTTGCACGTCTTATCCTCGACATCCCCCGACGCAGCCACATCACACCCCACCTGAGAGACCTGCACTGGCTCCCTGTCAACAAGAGGATAACCTTCAAGCTCCTCACCCACGCACACAAAGCACTCCACAACTCCGGACCAGCCTACCTCAACAGACGACTCAGCTTCTACACCCCCACCCGCCAGCTCCGCTCGACCAGCCTCGCCCTCGCCACAGTCCCCCGCATCCGGAAAACGACCGCCGGCAGCAGATCCTTCTCCCACCTCGCCGCCAAGACCTGGAACACCCTCCCCACCAACCTCCGACAGACCCAAGACCTACTGGCCTTCAGAAGACTCCTCAAGACCTGGCTCTTCGATCAGTAGCAGCACCACCCCCTCATCCCCCAGCGCCTTGAGACCCTCGCGGGTATGTAGTGCGCTTTATAAGTGACATGATTGATTGATTGATTGATTGTGTAAATATTTGAATTGGATCAGCCTAAGTCGTGACTTGATGGACACCTCTCTGGGATGCATCAACGCCATTTCCCAGTCCAAGTCCTCCATCTCTCCCACCTCGGACTCCCATTTTGTCCGCAGTTTCTGCAGTGTGTCCGGTTTGTTATTGATTATTGTTCTATACGTCCATGAAACCGCCTTTTCTTCTAACTCCCCCATCAGGAGTCGGCCCTCTAAGGGTGCGTATTCGGGAATGTCAGTGGTGTCTAGGCGCTGCGCCCGCCAAGCATGGGCCAACTGCAGATATCTGTAATGTTGTGTTACGTTCATGTCGTATTCTGCCTGCAGGTGCGGAAAGGTGACCAGCTCTTTACGGTATAATATATCTTTGAGGTGTGAGATGCCTAACAGGTCCCATTGTCTGGAACCCCGCAGTTTCGTGATTTCCCTCAGTCGGTTCCCCACCCAAAGTGGGGTTTCTTTAGTAACCCGGCCATCCCATTTCATGTGTCATTCCGCCTGCTTCCATGCTATTACGACCACCCGTGTTGCTGTTAGGAGTTGTGCTGTGCCCGCCCCCCTGTACAGATAATGTGTGAATGGGCGCTTGGTGAACTGCGTGCGTTCAAGTACGTATGTGGGATAGTCCCTCTCTATATGGTGCCATTCATTCACAACGATTAGATGCGCTGCCCAATAATATGCCCTAAGATCTGGCAGGGAAATGCCTCCATTATATTGGTTGCGTTGCAACGTCACCAGCTCTACCCTCGGAGGTCGTCCGTCCCATATAAATGTCCTTAGTATGCCATCAATTCTCCTGAATACCTCGGCCGGTATTAGTTGGTATGTATTTTGCAATACATAGAGAAACTTCGGGAGCACAATCATTTTATACAATGCTGCCCTGCCCAGCAGTGTCAGCGGCAAGGTCTTCCACCTCTCCGTGTCTGCGCGGAACTCTCTGAGCACCCTGTGGAGGTTGCGATCTAACGCCATTGTCGTATTCGTTGTGACATAAATCCCGAGGTATTTTATACCCTCTTGTGCCAACTGGAGTTGGCTTGGGCCCACTGTATAGCCCCGGTTCTTATCTATCGGGTACAGATATGACTTCCCCCAGTTGATTTTATATCCCGTGTGTGCGCCGTATGTTTCACAGCTGTCCATAATGGCCGGGAGCGTCGCGTCTGGGTTTGTGATATACATTAGGATGTCATCAGCATATAGCGATATGCGTTCGTCGGTCTCGTCGTTTTCTTCACACCTAAAGCCAGTTATGTCCTTGTGTACTCGGAGAACACAGGCAAGGGGTTCCAACACTAGGGCAAAAAGTAAGGGGGATAGCGGACACCCCTGTCGGGTACCCCTGCCTATGGGGAATTCCCGGGACATTACCCCATTAACTCTGACCCTAGCCATGTGTTTCTCATAGAGTACGGCAATCCAACGCCTAAATACTGGCCCAAAACCAAACTCCTCTAAGGCAGACAGGAGAAAGGGCCAGTGGACGGTATTGAATGTCTTTACGGCATCTAGAGATAGAAGAAGATGTGGATCTTCTCTTTTGTGCGCCACCTCCAACCAGTTATGTAGTCTCCTCAGGTTGAGCCTTGTCGACCTTTTAGGCATAAAGCCGGTCTGGTCTCTGTGAATGAGACTAGTGATTACCACCGTGAGCCTGGTTGCTAATATTCTGGCTAATATCTTGGTCTCCATATTTATAAGGGAGATCGGGCGATATGAGCTACATTCCTGTGGCGGCTTGTCCTGTTTAGGGATCACCGCAATCGTAGCAGTCCGCAAATCTCTAGGTAGGCTTCCCATCTCATGCGCCTCCAAATATAATTGGAGGAGGTGCGGGCAGAAGAGCGTCGCGTTCAGCTTAAAAAATTCCGGGGGTAGCCCATTGGGCCCTGGGGCCTTCCCAGTTTTTAACTGGCTGATGGCTGTCATTTTTTCTTCTTGTGTAATCTGTTCGTCTAGTGTCACGGACACTTCATCCGCCAATTTGGGGAGCTGCATCGCCGAGAGATATCTCTGACTCTGTGACACTTCGGCTAGGTCATGGTGCTTATAAAAGAACTCATAGTGGTCCGCAAAGGCATTTGCTATTGCATCCGGGGTCAGGTGGATTCGTCCATCTTCCGTCTGTATCTGCGAGACCCATCTACTGTCTAGCTCTTTTTTGCTAAGCCACGCTTGCAGCCTACCCGTCTTATCGCCAGCATCGTACAAACGCCTGTGCATGGCTTGCATCGCGTGCTGTGCGTCTTTTTTGGCGAGTACAAAATATTCCTGTCTGAGGAGTTGTAAGCTACGTAACAAGGAGGGATTATTATCCACGCTCGCTTGTGATTCTGGTTGTAATACTCGGGTTTCCAGCCCAGTGATCTCCTCTTCTCTTCCTCTTTGCGTTTTTTGTATGCTATTATGTTTTGTGCCCTATCGCGCAACACAGGTTTATACGCCTCCCAGAGCGTAATGGCCGAGTCTACCGATCCCACATTTTCTCTGAAATACAGTTACGTATCCACCCTAATCTCCCTGGCAACCTGAGTGTCTTTGAGTTCCCATGGGTTCAGTTTCCATACCCCCTTCTGCCCTTGTGTTCTGGTCCCTACTGTGAGCCACAAGGGTGAGTGATCCGAGAGGCCCCTTGCCAAATATTCTATCTTTTGTATTTTGCCCAGTTCCCCCGCTGGGGCAAATATATAATCTAGCCTTGAGAAGGCCCTGTGTGCTCCTGAGTAGAAGGAATAAGCTCTGGTCTGGGGGTGTTGCCTACGCCATATGTCTGTGAGCACTAACGTGTCTACAAACCGTATAAGCGGCGTCTCTTTGGGACCTCCCATTGCTGCAGTCGTGCGGTCACTTGTGCGGTCCATGACGTCATTGAAGTCGCCCCCTATGATGTGCGTGTCAGAGCCCGCTTCTAGTAAAATTGCTGCAAGTTTCTCCATTGTTTGCCCTTGAAGTTTAGGTGGTGGGTATACACTGACAAAGGTGATGTGCCGCCTATTCCACACTCCTTTAACTGCTACGTATGTACCATTTGGGTCTGTCCAGGTGCGTTCTAGTCTGAAGGGTGGGTTTTTCCTGATGAGTATTGTCACCCCCCTTACCCCGGTGGAAAATCCAGCGTGGGCCAGTGTTTTATATGCCCCTCTACCTAGGAACCGGCATTGAGTGCCTTTTAGATGAGTCTCCTGTAGGAGAATGACATCTGGTTTCAGCCTTTTAAAGTATGTGGCCGCTAGCCCCCTCTTGATCTTATTCCCCATCCCATTTACGTTCCAGGAGAGGATCGAGTACATTCCTGGATTAGATGTAGCCATCTTGGTGGTACCATGTATCCCGCCCGTTGGCGCGTCTTCTTCCCCTACCCCGCTGCTGTCGTTGTCTCAGTGTTCCCATAATATCTGCCTTCCTACGAATCTGCCATATAACAATATAAGAACCCCAACTCCCAGCCCCCCACCCCGTCCCCCCACACTCCCCCATTATCCAACCGACTACCCCTTGGGTCAACCGGACCAACTGTGTCATGTATGGACTAGAGAGGTCTGTCGCCCACCCACCCACACTTACCCTCTCAAATCAACGTAAACAAGTAAAAAAAAAAAATCAGGTACAAAAGAAAAAAGCAATAAACAGAACATGCGGGGTGGCGTGCGAGTTCCTACGCCTGTCCGCTGTCCTCGCGGTTCTCCAAGCCAATCAATGCTCTTCATTCTTCTGTGCCAGCCTGTTGATTCCGAGAGTCCATGTCATTCTCCATGCCTGTCTCTCCCCGATTCTCAAGGAGATTGATGTTGTGTAACAAGGGATGATCTTCTTCTGAGTCCGTTGTTATATCTTGATCGGTACAGTCCGCTGAGCCTTGCCTGGCCATATCTTCCGTCTGTGGGGGCCCTCTGAGCCTTTCTTTGCGATGTAGGCTTTCTGAGTCTGAGGCTCGGGGCGCGGATCCTAGTACTCTCCTACTGCGATATGGCGTCGCCCTGAGTGTCCCGTGTTGTGCAGCCTCTCTGCTCCTTCCCTTAATGCGTCGTGTTCTGGGTCTGCTACTGCTTCCTGATGGGGCCTTCCCAGAGAGTGTTGTTGGGCCTCCCGTCGGTCTCTGGATGGGGCATTCCTCCAGCCAATGCCAGGCCTCCTCTGGAGTGTTAAAGAACAGTGTCTTTGCTTGGTAGATCACTTTAAGTTTGGCAGGGAATAGAAGCATGTACGTGATTTGCATCTGCCTTAGCTTGTCTTTTGCGGAATCGAACATTTTGCGTTGCTTCTGTACCTCTCGGGAGTAGTCCGGGAACACCATGATCTTTGTATCGTCCATCCGAATGTCCCCTTTTTGCCTGAATTCTCGGAGGATGAGGTCCCTGTCGTGGAAATTGAGAAACTTCGCAATCAGCGGACGTGGGGAGGCTCCCACTGTTGGCCGGCCCTCCGGCATTCTGTGCGCCCTCTCGATTATGAAACATGGCGAGAATCGTGCATTAGGGAAGGATTCCAGCAACCATTTACGCAGGTATGCCCCCGCATCCGTTCCTTCAATTGCCTCCGGAAATCCCAGAAAGCGAAGATTGTTTCTGCGTGCCCGATTTTCCGCATCATAGACCCTCCAGAGCACATCTTTCATGGCCGCCGACAAGGCCGTGACCTCACCCCGGAGGACCTGGTTGGCATCCTCAACCTCCGATATACGCTGCTCAGCTTGTGTTACCTTCTCTGATACCTTCCGCAGGTCCTGACGGAGCAGATTAACATCAATTTTGATCTCGTCAATTTTGCCTTCCAACACCTCCCTGGAGGACTGAATCGCTTGAAGGATGACATTATTGTCAGGTGCGTTCACAGAACCGGATGGGAGGGGGTTTGCCATCGGCAGTGGCTTGGCAAATTTGTCCATTTTCCCCTGCCTCTGCGGTTTGGGGTCCTTATCCCGTGCCATCTGCGGTCACCACCTGCGTGAACAGGGCAAGCGTGGCGTCCGCAATCCCTCGGGGCACTTCTTCTGTTTGCCATCTGCAGGCTGCCCTCCTTGTGACCACTCAGTGGCGGTACCTCTGAAAGGTTTGTCCCCCCCGAGTATATTCACAGTTCTTGCCTACGCTCTTGATGGTGGGGGAGGGGATCCACCCGCCAATTGACTCGCTTAAGGCCCGCTCGCCGTTGTCTCTCCTTGCCGTGGTTAACCTGCCACCCCCTCACTAGTTTACGGGGTATCATGTGACCAGGCCGGTGGGGCACGTCGTTCCTCGCTATCCTGTGTGTCCCTTGCTGTTTAAACAACTTCCTGCATGCCACTGTGTCTGTCGGCAGGGCGGGAGGAGGGGGGGATCTCCCCAGCATCAAACTTGTGTGCTGCAGCCTCTGTTTTAGGGCAGTCGCGCTCCCCGCTCCCCACCCCCCACCGCCGCTCACCGTGCCAGTCTAAATATCTCCTCTGTGGCTATCGGTCTGCCCTCTCTTGCCGGTCGGGGCCCCTCTCTGCAGCGTCACCTACCTGTGATGGCTGGAGCCTCCGCCGATCACCATTCAATCCCGACACACTGTCCCTCCACCGATGTCCCGGGGCCTCCGCTGATATCTCTTCTGATGTGGCGGCAGTTCTCCAGAGCCGCAACGTGCACCGCAATGTGGCTGGGCCCCTCTGCCTCCGTCGCTGCCCGGGACACCACCGCTGGCGCTGACTGCGCGTCACTGGTCCTTGCGCCCGTCTCCGACCTCCCGAGTGGGGCTCCGCACCTCGGCGCCGCCGTCCTCTCTTCGGCTCAACGCCGTGCAGCAGCGGCTCCAGCACCCCACGGAGGCAGACGGCGTGAGCGGACAGAGCCAAAGGACGGGGGGGAAGGACGAGGGAAGCGTTCGCTCCTCACCGCTCCCTTCGCTCCCCTCGGTCCAATCCCCAATGCAGTCGACAGCCCTCCGGAGACACCTTCTTCACTGTTCCGAGCGGGCCGCCGCCATTTTGTCTGCGACCCTGACTCCGCTCTCCCTCTTGTTTCTCTCCATCGCTGGACTCTCTTCGGTCGTACGGACCAGTCAGAGCGTGGACACCGGCGTCCTGCACTTTGCCCGTAAGTTTCAAGGCAGGATCGTGTGCGTGAGCTAAGGATAACTTCAGGATCACTTGGCGGCCCTCGGAGCTCCGGTCGGACACGTCTAGTCCGCCATGCTGCTGGCCACGCCCCCCAAAAACATGCACTCTTAACATCACTGGTAAAACATTAGATAGGGTTAGCTCCTTCCCTTATCTGGGCTTGGACTTTGATGATAGCTGCACTTGGTCCACCTGTATTAAAAACAGGATAATGCGCTTTACCCAAGCTGTTGGCACTACTTCTGCGCTTGCCATGTCCATTGGCAAAAAAAACATTGCGCCGAATGTAGAGATCTATAATCGGAAGTGTTTGCCAATTCTGACATATGGAATGGGTATCTGGGGATATAGGGATGCCCTTGCTATGCAGATGGAAGAAAATCTATTTTGTCGCTGGCTACTAGGTGTCCCTCTATCAACTCCGTATTTTCCATTGCATCTGGAGTTAGGCTTGGGATATGTTCAAGACACTCTTAACGCTGCACCCCTGACTCTTTGGTGTTCCATCTGGCACAAGAAAGAAGCTGTACTTAATCAGTCAGTCATCAGAGACTGTATATCTTGTGACCGTGGTTCGGCCATTCCATGGTTAAAATATATCAAAGAGAGTTTCTCGGTGCTGGGATGGGCATACCTGTTTGAACATCCCGAGACAATTGGGAAGAAAGATAGAAACTGGGTCCAGGATTGTTTTCTTAAGCTTAAACAAGTATCCAGGTAACATACGGAAGTGGGCAAACCTGTAGTTCGAGACTATTGCATCATCCAAACGGTGCCAACTACTGCTCCATACTTATTATATGTGTCCAATGTGTATGAGAGAACCCTGCTAGCAAGGTTCATGTTAGGCTCCTTCTGTTGGCTAATCTGTTTTCCCCTAGGTCAGTATTCCTCGGATTCCAATATTATTATTATTTAAAGATTTATAAAGCGCGCAGCTACCCAACAGGGTTTCTTGGCGCTGACAGCGGAGCAAGCAAGAGAGAAATTCAGTTGGCATTAGACTTGGTTAAAAAGAAAAGTCTTGAACTTTTTTCGGAAAGCAAAGAGGGATTGACAGTTCCTGAGTTCTAACGGGAGAGAGTTCCACAATTTAGATCCCAGGAAGGAAAACGAACGGCCACCCATGCGGGCCAGCCGTACTCTAGGGACTGAAAAAAGGGAAAGATTAGCAGATCGTAGATTACGATGTGGTCGGTAGGGCTTGACAAGATTGAGTATGTATGCAGGGGCCAGGACATGCAAAGCTCTAAACATGTAACAGAGAGCCTTAAATTTGATGCACTTGCCAACCCTGAGCCAGTGGAGTTGAGAGAGCAAAGGGGAGACAGAGGCATGGTATGGCAACCTAAAAAGAAGGCGGGCAGCTGCATTCTGAATGAGCTGGAGGCGATGAACAGAGGTCTTGTCTACACCCAGATACAGTACGTTACCATAATTAAGTCTGGAGATCACCAAAGCCTGCAGGACAGTCCTCTGAGTAGCAGGTGGAATATGCCAGAGAATTTTCTTTAGCCATTTGAGGACCGCAAAGCAGGCCGAGGTGACTCCAGAGACCTGAGCAGCGAGAGAGAGCTTGTTATCGATGGATAAACCCAGGTTCTTGACCTTAGGAACTGGGGTGGGTAAAGGTCCCAGAGATACAGGCCAGTGGTTGGCTCCCCAGAGCTCCGGATTTTTCCCCAGGATGAGCACCTCCGTTTTAGAGCCATTCAGCCTTAAAACATTGCCGGACATCCACAAGGAGATGTTACGCAGGCCAAGTTTGAGCACGGAAGGATCGAGATGTTGAGCGGATGATAAAGAGAATATAATCTGCGTATCGTCCGCGTATGAAAAAATGGTCAACCCTGATTTTTCAGCAATATCTGCCAAAGGACGAACGTAAAGGTTAAAAAGCAGAGGACTCAGGATCGAACCCTGCGGCACTCCAGATGTCAAGGCAACGGGCTTAGATTTCGCGGTATGGGAAAAGACTTGAAAGGAGCGGTTCTCCAGAAAAGAGATCAGCCACTGCAAGGCTACCCCTACAATGCCAGAGTTTACGAGACGCTCCACCAAAATAGAATGGGAGACCGTATCGAAAGCAGCGCTCAAATCCAAAAGGATGATCGCTGCTGTGCCATTCGTACTTGTCCATATGACGAGCACTCTTGTCAAACTATTTTATACTTCGTCTTCTTTTGTCAATTTTACCTGCCATTCACCAGGAAATTTTTATTACCCATGTTACGCAGACATAAATTCTCTAAGTGTAAAGCCGCCCTATTTTACCTGTTGCAACTCAATGGCCACTGTGTATGCCACGCAGTCGCTAGCTTCTGAAGTGTGTTTTGGCCAAAAGAAGGAGCATGTTGTTCTGATGAAATAGCTTTTTATATTCTTTTTAATAGTGTTGTGGTTCTTGTATTGTAAAGTAAAAGTTTGTCCCTGGCATCATACCTTTTAACTACCTTTCTACTGGATTTTATGTCCTCGGATTTTTAATGTATGCACTGACACTTTACATTTTGCAAATCATCATGTAATTTTTAGATTTTTTTTAACTTATTAGTTTTATACTGTTTGATTTTTTTAAATATTGTATTACCTTTTATGATCTGCCCGTCGGGAGATCGAATAAGGATTATGATTATGATGGGAAAAAAAAAAACTTGGATTTAGTGGCATTCACCTTTGCGTTATTAGCTAGATAGTACTGGTCTAGCAGGAAGTGTTTTCCGTGTGGACTAATTAATTGAGAGAGAGGGCTCTAAGACATTGCAGAGGAAATGTACACAGATATATAACGACCAGAAGTGAGTATATCAATTAATAATGGAGCCAACGCAAAACTCTGCTTCAATCCCTTGGACATTCATATCTGAAGCGTTAGCTGGTTTCTTTTCCCAAGTCCCTTCACACTCAGGCACATTAATATAATTCAGTTATTCCTCTGTGTAAATTGCTATTAATATTCAGCTGGGTAAATTTGGGGCGAACAACCGTGATCCCTCTTGTCATTGTTGCTATAATAGACGTAGAAGACACAGAGGTTCAGAGTCCTGCAGTGACAGTGTCTTCTGCCAGCTTCGATAACTCCGTAATATTATTGAAGGATGACCCACCAGTTACGAACACTGTTTAATTTCTTGGAAGTTTTTTATTGTTTTTAACCCATTTTGTTAAAGCTTCTAAGAGAAGGTTGCCAAAAACGTTCTCCTCACTGCCAAGCAATGCGATTAGTTTATAATTAGCAAGATCGGATGGATTTCAAGCTTTTTACAGGCAGGAGTAATCGTACTCTTTGGGAGAAGGAAATGTCCCAAAGCTTCAGAGAGTAAAGGAAATGTTACATTATATTGCATGCCACTCTGTTTTTCAAAAATGTGTCTACAACGTTAAAGCATGTTGGAAAAGAACAAAGAGGGAAGCCATTATTCCTGTAACTTTCACAAAGACGAGTTATTCAGTACGGATTACAAGGTGGTAGTTGTGTACATTTTTTTTTATGTTTTAGTGTTCTAGTGTGGTGCACCCTGAACCTTGGATTTGTTCTGCGTGACTGCAGATAGAGGCGTCTAATAACTTTGACAGGTCACAGGTGCTCTTCTTGTGAAGTCAAGTATGACTCAAAACAACTGTCCTCCTTTCCAGATGTGTAAGCATTCACATTTCACTTTCTCCCTTCTGGTAAAGAGAAATATTCTTAAGCTGGGAGAAAGTCAGAGTTAAATTTCAAGAAAAAGTGCTTCTGTTAAATGCAGTTAAGTTTTCAAAAGCGTTTACTTGAACATACTCTGTATTTTAGCATTAGTACACAGTTATTATTGATATTAGATGTTCGGTTTGTTGCTTATATAAGATGCACTTGTATTTAGCTTGTTTACATTTATATTTGCTGCCCTTTCCGTACTCACATATTCTCAGTTATTCTTTAGAACTAAGGTACCTGGCATCGCTTCTTAGTGACTTTTCCTGACAAGAGAAACTCATCAACGCTCTACACGAACACAATCTTTTGGTTGGAAGTTCCCAGTCCTGCTCGTCTTTAATGTTGCAGAATGTGCCTGACGGTATTCAAAAGGTGGTATTCCGCGATTTCCATGGGGTGTTTTGTGAAGAAAGGCCCGCTCCTGCTAGCACATGTCTCATTACATGACATGTCCTAGTGCGTGACCCACAAAGTGTGCTCTCTGAATTGGGTCTTTGTTAAAGGTCCAGGAAGGTCCCAAACACCATCTGAAAATCTTTCACTTTAGAGAATGCTCCCGCTCTTAGGTTTTGGCAAGTCCAGTCTCACTGCTTACACAGCTCATACAATAGTATTCCTCTGTGTATGTCCGTGGCCAACCTTGGTAGTGGTCTCAAGACCATAGCCAAGGGGTCGGCATCCCGGACTGAACTCTCAGAACTAAAAACCACATGCCACCCGTTATAAAGGCAGGGCACAAATAGTGGATGTAATGGCATCAGCACTGCCTGCTAGGGCAATTCCTTGTAGGTTAGAAAAAAATACATGCATGTCTTTTGGACTACTTCTGCCACTCAAAATATAACATGCTACTATATATTTAGAAAAAATATATAAATTACCAAGCTGTTTCTTTGCGAGAAGATGATATGTAATGCTTTGAGCGCTATAGTTCTGCCTGAATCTTGAGTTTATTAAGTGTAGCTACTTGTGTCTGTATTCCATAACTTCTAACAGCGCCTGGAGGAAGACCTGACTGCACACCCTTCTTCGGTTAGCGTACCAATGTGATCATTTTATTATTTTACTGAGTGCAATAGTTCTAGAAGTCTGTGGCATAGAAAGGGTGGCAAGTACCATAATGCGAGCCAGGAAAATGGGTGTAACAGGGGCGCAAAAGGCACCTCACATCCCTGGGCCAAAGTCCCACTGCACCTGATGCATTAATGATAGCTATGTCCCTGAGAGGCGCTGCAGGCCACCAATGGCAAAGGGCAGCATCCACCATGTTTAGTGCCCAGCATTCCTATGACTCAGAGAAAAGCAATCATTCACTTTACCTGGTGTGTTTCCTTTCACTTCCTCATCCTGCAATACAGCTGAATACTCTGTAACTACCTTCTACATTTCAAAGCTATGTTATGTGGTAAAATATTGTTTTTTTTCTATTTACTGCCAGATACCATTGAAGTGCGTTTTAAATATTCAGTTAGTCAGTGCAGTAACTATCTACATTCCAAACATAAGTACATTTCTTTTGCACAGCTTTCGCAACTTCTATATCAAACCATGCTCTTGGCGGCCCACAGACTTTTTTTTAGTTCTGACGTTAGCCAAGACCTTTTGATTTTACTAAAACTATATGTGTAATATAATGTCAGAAACCCCTTATAGAGGGCCACGGAGAAAACAGGGGTTACAGAGCCCAGCCGTAGTGATGGAGGCCCTTTACTACTGATGTCCCAGGGCCTGGCTTACTATGAATTCTGAGCAACTGGGACAAGAACCCCTTTTGTACTTGACTCTCAGAGTAATCGTGGTTTGAGCAGTACAAGGCTCCCTCGAGGGGGAGGTGTGGTTACAGGATAGGGAACACAGGCTCACAACTCAAAATGCAGGCAGCAGCAGTAACAAATCATTGTCCAGCCAAATACTCATGTTTATGAAAAAAGAGAAGTATTTTACTTTCCAAAGCTCTACACGCAAAGGAAAAATTCATCATTCACAAACAATCACACAATTTCCCCTGAGGTTGCGGCTCAAATGTACCTTTGGCAATTCCCTGTCTCACGCTCTTGTTGCATTAGGGTTGGTGGTTATTCCCCATTCACTATTGGTAACATCCAGTTTTCTGCCCACCAGCAGTCTGAGTCTTAAGAGTCCACTTTTGACTCTAAGTTGAAGTCATCAGTCTTCCAGTGCCACAGCGATACTAGCAGCAAGTTCCCAAGGAGCCGACAGGCCTGAAACCAGTCTTACCCGCATCGGCAGGCAAGAAGAATCCGGAGTTCTTGAGTGTGCCCCCTCTGCGGGTGCTCACAGCACCTGAGTTCCCCTTGCTTGGGTGATGGTGTGCAGGTTCACTCACTCCTCTGGAGGGCGATGGCAGGTTAGGTCGCATTACTTGAGGCACACACTCACCGCCTCTGGCATACAGGGTCACCACATCTCACAGCACATGGGCTCCTGCCCGATTAGTACTGTGCAATCCTGCACAGCGGCCCCTCCTGGCATACAGGGTTGCGTCTGCTACAGTACAAGGCTACAGCCTTTACCGCACAGCAGGTGGCCACTCCTGGCACACAGGGGTTACCAACTTTGTCCTGCACATGGGCAAACACCCAATAGGTGTAGCAGCCATTTCCTTACACCTCGTACAGTGTGTCCACTCGGCAGTGCTCCCCACTGGACCTAGCTCCCTCCAATGCTCCCTCTTCTTCCTCACAGGAGACATTGGTCTTGGATAGCAGGCAGGCATTGGTGCTCTAGGCTACAGGATAGGTGGTCTTGGATTCCCTGGGTGATTTCTCTTCACCCAATAGGGAGAATAGCAGGCATTGGCCCCCACCCCTGGTCACAGGCAAATGTCTTGCAGAGCTTTCCTTCTTCACACAGCCCGTCTAGCTGCTAGGCAGTTGTCAATTTTTGAGGTCTAAAACTCCCCTTCGTATGGTCCATTTCCAGACACCAAGGGGGATATGTACAATAGAAGTGGTGGAACGAGGCATTAGCCATCATGGCTTAACGCCTCACTCAGCCACTTCTGAAACGCAAGGATGCACCATATTCACAATGATATGGTGCAGCTTTGCGTTTCCCCCTGCGATGGCGCTACACTTAGGAGTGTAGCGCAAATGCAGGCACACTTGCACCATCGTGCAAGGGTGTCTGCGTGCACGGGAGAATTGTTTATGTGTAGGAAGGTGTCCCTTCCTGCACATAAACAATCCTGAAATGCCATTTTGTCACTTTCATGTGTGCTGCTTAATGCAGCACACATGAAAGTGACAAAATGGCATTTTTTTAAAAGATTGTTTATGTACAGGAAGGGGGACCTTCCTGTACATAAACAATTCATGGCATTTTGCTTTTTCCATCTGTGCTGCACAAGGCAGCACAGATGGAAAAAGCAAAAACGAAGAGAAATAATGCATTTCTCCTCGTTTCGCCAACTTAAGACCAGGTTTTTCCTAGTCTTAATTTTGGCGCTGCCTCCTATGTACGCTGCCCTTGTACATAGGGGGCAGCGTGAAAACCAATGAGTGTTGCGGTGGAACCCCCACCGCAACATCCACTGCCCACCCCTTTCACGCTAACCATTGCGTGAAAAGGTTGCCTTATTTACAAGGCAGCGTTAAGCCACCTTAAGTGGCTTAACGCTGCCTTGTAAATAAGGCAAAGCCCCTATCGCCACAACGTCGTAAAAAGTGACGTTGTGGTGGCAATAGCGGCTTGTACATGTGCCCCCAAATGTGGTTTATGGTCTGAGTCTTTGAAGTTTTATGGTGGAGTCTGCTTCTTTTGAAGTAGTCAGTCATCTGCTCCCTCTTTCTCTTAAAAAGATGTCTGTCACAGAAAGTGTGTCTCCAAAGCACCACACAGGCAATGGGAATGATTAGAGTTCACACCTGGATGTCAGCCACAGTGATATCTGCATCAAAAGGTTAGCCCGGGGTCCCCATCCCTACACTTTATGATTCTCATCTCCTTCCTGAGATGTGCCCAGGCCCTTTCCTTGTGACTTCTCACTGAATCAAAGAGCACCCTTTAAAGTGTACAGGGGAATCCTGGTTTTCCCCTCCTCAGTGTGTGTCCCAGCTAGCTTACAGGAATGCAGCAATACGCAAATCTGTCTTGGGGATCTCTCTAACTCCTCTCCATGTTTCACAATACAGGTCTGGGTCTCCCAGAATGAAACCCAGGGTCTTACATGTATTGTATCATTCACAGGCACACATACACCCACTGCATGCATACAGCATACACACACTGAGCAGTACTGTATCCTCCATGTACTGTACCACTCATAGGTACATATACATCCAGCATATGCATCTAACATGCATGCACTGCACCCTTCATGTATTGTACCATTCACAGGTGCACATACACCAAGCACATGCATTTATCCTGCATGTACTGCACAGCACTACGTTCTTCAGGTACTGTACCACTCATAGGCACTTATACACCTAGCATATGCATTCACTATGCACTCACAGCTCAGTACTGAATCATCCCTCCATTGTACCCTTCCAGGCACACATTCACCCAACACAGATACACCGCTTCTGCACTGCACAGTACTTCACACCAAACCGATGTAGGCCAAGGGTGAGTAAAGCACACAGCAGTGGAACTTTAAAAATGATTGATTGATTGATTGATTGATTTTGATATTTATAGAGCGCAGCATTCACCCGAAGGCATCAAGGCACTAGAGAAAGGCCATTCATACCACGGAATTTAGAAAAAAAAAGAGAGTGAGCCGGTAGGCCTCACTGAAGTGACACAGGTCAAAAAGGACCTGTTCACTCCTACAGATCACTATAAGGTATGCTGCCACTACTGGCCTCATGCTGCTTAACTCCTGGTGAACTATTACATAACAATGGGATGACCCAATAAGGACCTGGGTAAATTGTGATACATAACAACAGTGGTCCACACGGAGAGAACACCAAAAAAGGAAAACAACACACTAATTAACTTATCCTACTTCTCATTTGTCCATAACAACCTACTCTGCTCTGAGGAAGGGAGTAAACTATTTCTTCCTTATGGTGAAGTCACGATTTTGAAAAAAGCACTTTAAAAAAAAGTTGGCAATTTCCTGGCTTAGCCATTTAGGGATTGTAGCCGGTACCTGGGTCACATGACTGGGTGTGGCTGGCAGTTGAGCTTTGTGTATTCCTCCTAGGCAGCCACACACAATGGGCAGCTTAGGTGTGCCTAGATGGGCCATCACTGGCAGGATGGTAGAGAGAAGCTGGGCACAGCCCCACTTACAATTGAATAGGCTGTGTCCTGCCTCCACACAAAGGGCTACATAACACTTTAGTTAGTTTCGAGCCAGGACAGGGAAGGCAGAATTCCTGGGGATATCAAAGGGAAACCTCTAGAAGCTCCTTCCCGAACTTTAAAGGCATAACTGGGCATAAATACTGGACCTTAGACACCACCACTTATATACACTTCTGGACCTGTTGATACTCTGCCAGGATGAACGACTGCTGAGCTTCTGAAGGACTACCACTCTGCCAGACTGCTGCCCTGCTGGGCTACTGTCTTGCTGTATTGCTGCCTTGCTATGCTGACCTGATGCCTGCTGCCCCCTTGCCTGGGTGAGAAGGACTGGGCCTGCATCTCTTGAACCCAGAACCCCAGAGTGACTGCAAGGGCTAGTTGGCTGGCCTCCTGACTTGAGCCTCAGGGACAGAAGGCTCCAACAATCTCGCTTCTGCCCCTGGACTATGCCCTCTGTGAGTCTGTGAAGTCTTGGAAGTGGGACTAAGGTGATCTGCCAGCCTCTGTGAATCCGGCAGAACTGTCGCATCTCCTCTGCTGAGCAGCACAACCCCAAGCAGAACCGATGCATCGCACCACTGAGTGGATTGGAACCACCGCAACAACCTGCATCATATTGAACTGCCGCTGTGCAATGTATCCTCGGCTCAGGCCCTCGCATCCTCATCCATGGCAGCCTCAATGATGACCATGGACTTTGTATTGCAGCTTCACACCTCCTCAGAACCAACGCATCACCCTGAATGCCCAGCGCACCCTCGACTCCGGACTTCACATCACAAGCCCTTGTCAATGGGATACTCAACAACGGCACAGGACCTCGCACCGCAGCCTCACTGCATCTCGGAACCAACGCGTCACATGGGGTACACAACGCATCTTCAACATGTATCCTCACTACGATCCATAAACCAAGATTTAAGGAACTTTGTTAAGGTGGCCTAACTGGCTCCCTACAGCCAGACCACGCTCAATCACAGTCAGCCTGAATTTGTGACTTTGTCCCAGTCTGGCATGACAAAATATCCACAGTTGGCACTGTATACCTTTTGGCGCTATTTTCACTAAAATCTTTAAAATTGAATATTTCCGGTTTGAGTCTTCTTTTATTTACTAAAAATTACTCTACTGTTCTAATCCTGTTGTGGGCTCCTTTTGTGGTGTGTTTTCACTCTATTATTGTATTATTGTTTAAAGTTTTGCACAAATATTTTACACATTCCCTATGAGTTAAACCTGACTGCTCTGTGCCAAGCTACTCGAGGGTTGAGCACAGGTTAATGTAGGGTTTGCTTGTGACTTCCCCCTGAGAAGCATTGTGGCTGCTGCTTGGGAATGGTATTACCTCCCTCAACCTGTAACCTAATTACTTACAAAGAGTAAGCTTGATTTCCAGTTCATTGCTGTTGCACACATTGCAAGTATAAATGCTCAGTCAATAAACCTTGCACCAGCTTTGTCTGTCTTTTTGGATTGGGTATCGATCCCAGTAGGTGCCAAACCTTCAGATGAGTAACACATTTGCACACCTCACACCAGAATGTTTGTAGTTGTACACAGTCACATGTCACATGAAAATGATTGGTGTTGTCAGTGAAACATTTAATGCATTTAGAAGACTCAGTGGTGAAAACTGTGTAATTTTGCTGGGGTAATATACATGAGATGTACAAAATTGAATTGCAATAATTTAAAGAATGCATTTCTGGCAACTTTGGGGGTTTGACTCAGTATTGCTACCTAATTGTTGTCCATTAATTCTGTGTGAGGGGTTGTGGCTTCATTTACCCCTAAAAGGAGTCAGGGATGGGTTCAGGCTATTGCGAAGTGCACTATACATGTTTGCGTAGAGGTGGGCGAGCCACTGTAAGCTCGAGCCAGGCTCAAGTCTGAAGCCTGGCTCTGGCTCAGCTCGAGAACCTGTTGGAACCTTAAGACATAACGTTTGAGCTTTCATGTGGCTTCTGCCTGCCTCCCTCCATCTCGATACAAAAGGGGATGATGGACGGAACGTTTGAGCCAATCAAACACTCACCCCCAGTCAACTGATCTGGGTTTAATCCATCATCATTCTTTAGCTCACTCCACCACCCCAGTTCAGACATGGCCATATGCAAATCAGTCTTACCCTGTGCCTCATGGGAACAGTCCAGCCCGATCTGCCAAGCCATGTCTTCCCTGGACCGGAAACAAGCATCCTAGGACCGGTTTCTGGCATTCCAGCCGTCATCAGCCAGGCTTGCTTGAATCCAGTGGCAAAGTGAGCAAGGGACCCACGTCTGGGCATACCCCCGCCAACTTAGGGCAAACAAAGCGATACAAAAGGGGATGATGGACGGAACGTTTGAGCCAATCAAACACTCACCCCTAGTCAACTGATCTGGGTTTAATCCATCATCATTCTTTAGCTCACTCCACCACCCCAGTTCAGACATGGCCATATGCAAATCAGTCTGACCCTGTGCCTCATGGGAACAGTCCAGCCCGAACTGCCAAGCCATGTCTTCCCTGGACCGGAAACAAGCATCCTAGGACCGGTTTCTGGCATTCCAGCCGTCATCAGCCAGGCTTGCTTGAATCCAGTGGCAAAGTGAGCAAGGGACCCACGTCTGGGCATACCCCCGCCAACTTAGGGCGAACAAAGCGATACAAAAGGGGATGATGGACGGAACGTTTGAGCCAATCAAACACTCACCCCCAGTCAACTGATCTGGGTTTAATCCATCATCATTCTTTATCTCACTCCACCACCCCAGTTCAGACATGGCCATATGCAAATCAGTCTGACCCTGTGCCTCATGGGAACAGTCCAGCCCGAACTGCCAAGCCATGTCTTCCCTGGACCGGAAACAAGCATCCTAGGACCGGTTTCTGGCATTCCAGCCGTCATCAGCCAGGCTTGCTTGAATCCAGTGGCAAAGTGAGCAAGGGACCCACGTCTGGGCATACCCCCGCCAACTTAGGGCGAACAAAGCGATACAAAAGGGGATGATGGACGATGTATTGCCTCCCTCCATCTAGCGTTATGGTCGGAATTGCCGATGGTGTTGGCTCAACATCATGTAATTCGGGGCAAATCACCCTAAAACCAATGCATCTGACCTTGCGTAATGTAACTGTAAGGTGCTTGGACTGCTGGTCAAGTTTGTGCTATATTTGAAAACAACAGCAAAATGCACTAAGAGGTAAAAACAAAGCCTTAACAGAAGGAAAGACAAATAGATACCCATTTACTCACTGATTTGTACAAAATGAAACCACAAAACAAATCAAACACAAAACTAGCAAGGTAAAGTCCTGTGCCGGGATATACCTTTGAGGATGAGGGTGCACTTTATAAATATTTGAAATAAATACTCGAAATAAAGTAAAAAGCTTGGACAAATTGGTATAAATTGTGTGATGTTAGGAGAATATCTTATTTCAACAAATCTGTTTTTCTTTACTATCGAGTATAGGAACACTTTCAAATATGTGAGTTCAGACTAGCAGTTGTACAAAACTATCACTTGAAATAAGTTCTTCTCAATGTAGTGCTATAAGTGCCCTATTAATGGCAAAGCTGCCACATGTTACAGAAATACACTTTTTTTTTTAAATTGTGAAGAGACCTTATCATATTTAATGTGATGCTTTTTGTATGATTTACATGGCAAATATTTTCAGGGCTTGGCTCATGCACAGGCTCTAATATCCGAGCCAGATCCTTGGCTTGGCTCTGGCTCGGCTCTCCCTGTTAATTTGTTGGCTTACAGACCCCTACGTTTGTGATCCTATGATATTTGGAACTCAATCTCAACAACATCTGCAACACAATATCGGCCACTAGATCTGTGTCCTCCTCAACTATGTGTCTCTCACTACTCTAGCAAGACATGCGTGGGCCAGGAATTGGTCAGTCAGCAAGTTATAAAACTCCCTTACCGTAGCAAATGTAAGTAATGTTCCCGAGCTATACAACTGTCCTGTGCATCTGAGTAGCCCATCCGTCCCTTTCACCTAGTCGGTCCCTGGTCAAACCACAGACAATTTAGGCATACACCAAGTGCCAGCTTTAGCAATGGTGGCGCCTGGTTTGACAATCTTTGTTTCCGTCCCTCCCACTCCATGACCTCTTCCTTGGATTCCCTCACTACCATCCGGCAAAGTGCCCCTCATCTCACAATAGCCCTTCTCTCACATACATTTGATTTGTTTTAAAGCACTGGTAAAGACTGGCTTTACTAATTCACTCAGCTATCAACATAAAAGACAGCAGGCATATAAACCCTCTGTCTTACTTTAATCACGTCAAAACTGCCACTTGAAAAAACTCGGATCTCTCTCTCTAGCAGGAACTTTAATCACAAGAGTTGTCTTTACATTATTATTGCAGCCTGAAAGCTGGACGCACAAGGGTCTCTAAAGCCGACCCTGCATACACCATAGTGATAAATCCAGAGAATAGGTGACTTTCTGCTGTGTTTTGCGGAGATGTCGCTTCCGGCAGTGGTGGGCTGCTGGAAGGAAAAGGGGTTTTGCTGCCTTTCGAGGAGGATCATCCAGTAAGTTTTTTAGAATCATCGGCTTTGAGCTCGGCAGCCTACATTCTTGAGAAACAAACTGCAGCATTAAAACAAACTCCAGTTTACAGAATCTATCAATGCACCAAGCAGCTTGCTTCAACGGAGCTGTTAGACCTGTCATCCTTAGGGTGGCCTTCCCTCAACTTTTTGCCTGCTTACCTTCATTTTCTTGCTGTATCTTTTTGTTAGGCTTAGGACTCTGAGCACTTTATCACTGCTAACCAATGCTAAAGTGCATGCTCTTCTCCCCTAAACATGGTGACATTGGTATATACCTGATTGGCATATTTGGTTTACTTATAAGTCCCTTGTGAAGTGGTATATCTTGTACCCAGGGCCCGTAATCTAAATGATACTAGTAGGCCTGTAGCACTGATTGCGCCACCCACACAAGTAGCCTTTCAAACCTGTCTCAGGCCCGCCATTGCAGGGCCTGTGTGTGCAGTTTACTGCAATTTCTTTTTGGCATTTAAATCCATTTGCCAAGTCTTAAACTCCTCTTTTATTGCACATAGGTCATCCCTAATGTAGGCCCTAGGTAGCCCTAAGGGCAGCGTGCTTTGTAGGTAAAAGGTAGGACATGTACTTTTATGTTTTACATGTCCTGGTAGTGACAAACATCTAAATTTGTTTTTCACTACTTTGAGGGCTACTCCTCTCACAGGCTAGAATAGGGAATTCCCTAGAACATTTTTAAGCTGTAATTCCAGATTAGAAAGGAGTAGCTAAATCATGTTTCATATCTTTGGAATGGTAATGATAAACCCTCTTTAGTAGTAAAGTTGGAGTTGACATTACTCTTTTAGAAATGCCACTTTTAGAATGTGGACATTTCTCTGCTCTAAACTTTGCTCTGTGTGCCAGCAGCCTGTCTCCAATACACGTCTGGCTGGGTGACAACTACACTTTGTGCTTTCCCTCTAAACAGCCACAAACACAGGAATGGTGAGGCTTATCTGCATTCTGAGCACTCATCTGCATTCATCTGCATTCTGATGAGTCTTCCTGGGCAGGGGGGAATGGAAGGGGCTGAGATTTACACTTCAATAGTAGCGTCCTGTCCACACACAAAGCACTGATTCCCCCCCCCTCCCACGGATAGCCTGGCAGACAGGGATCCTTGTGCATTTCATGGAGTTGCTTTGAAGTCACCCCTTACTTCAAAGGCACATTTGGGTATGAGTACTGGGGTTCTGACCCTGCCAAATCAGCACACTACTGGACCTCAGAATAACTCTGCTGGAGTAAAGAATGCTGTGCTGTAAAAGATTGCCCCTCTGCCTTTACAGACTGTTCTGAGGAACTGCTTCTCTGCTTGGCTGAGCTGCCCTGCTGCCTGCTGATCTCTGCCCTGCTGAGCACATGGACTGGACCCATCTCATTTGAATCGAGAGTGACTCCAAGGGCTTGCTGGATTGCCTCCTGTTTTCTGAAGTCTCAGGGACACAAAAGACTTCCTGCAATCCTGCTGGTGCTACTGGACTCTGCCATCTGGGAGTCCTAGCCTTTCCTGAGGTGCCCCCTCCAGTCCTGGGCCTCAGAAGTGGGTTCTGCAGCTGTTTTGTTGCAAAACTGACACATCATCTCCACTGCGCCGATCGGAACTAACGCATCACCCTTCTACACCGATGCAGAGACTATTTGACGACAGCAGTCCCACGGCCTGCACAGCCCGACAATTATTCTCTGCATGGCTCCATGACGAGGCAGTGCATTCATTTCTATGGAGCTCGATGACGATGCAGGAACCCACTGTGTGAATCAGAATGTTGCATCATGCTCTCGATGTCGACACTTGCTCTATCCAAGGTACTTTTTTAGCTGGACCTGCATGAGTCTCATAGCCAGCCTGCCCTCCATCATGTTAGGAGAGAATTTTGGATTTGTACTGGTCCCTCACGACCTCAAGTAACCTTTTGGACCACTAGTGACTTCTAAGCACTATGGGGGTCATTACAATAGCGGGCGGATCGCCACCGCCCGTATGGCGGTGGCGATCCGCCCGCCATATTCCACCGCCCGCCTACCATTTACCCCCGCCAAATCACGATGGCGGTGGGGACGCCGGCAGACGGAAAGACCGTCCGCTGGTTTTCCGCCGGTCGTAAAGGCGACCGGGCGGAAAACGGGTTTAATATGGTGGCGGTGTCCAGAGACACCGCCATCCATATTAGGATGTAGGCGGTGAGGAGCCTTTTCATGGCGGCATTTCCGCCATGAAAAGGCATGCGTATTCGCATTTGTGGGCCCTTGCGGGCCCCCAGGATGTTGGGGGGTAGGGGTGCACATGGGGGTACCTATGGTACCCCCTGCATTTGCATGCACAAGGTGGCAGGCACCACGCGGTGCCTGTCACGTTGGGCATGCAATAGCACAACATGCATTTTGTACATTGCGGCGGGTGCTGCTGACAGCACCGCCCGCCGCAATGTGCAAGATGCGGGATGCGCCCGCCAGTGTGGCGGGCGCAACCTAATGTGCCTTTGCCGGACAAAGTCCGCCCGCCATCGTAATGGACCCCTATGTTTGCATTTATTCTTTAAAAATGAATATCTTGACTTCTACTGTTTGTATTTTTGTCATTTTGTTCTTGTTTTACTCAGATAAATATTCTCTATTTTTCTAAACCAGCCTTTTTGTGGTGTATTTATTGTGTTACTGTGTGTGTGTGTGTTGCACAAATACTTTACACATTGCCTCTTAAGTTAAGCCTGCCTGCTCTGTGCCAAGCTACCTGAGGGTGAGCACAGGTTAATTTAAAGTGTGTAACTAGATTACCCTGACTAGGATTGTGGTCCCTACTTAAACAGGGTGCAAACCTCTCTCAACTAGACCCAATTTTTAACACGAGCCTCGACACAATGTCTGTTATCTCTATTAATCTTATTGCAAAATATAGTATAACATAGCAGGATGTGAAATAAAAATTAGTGTATCTATCAAACGAGATTGTTAAATGTAGAAATTTTTCATTCATAATTAATTGTGATATTACCATGTCTTAAGTACAATCTCTCCCCATTGCTCTTGAAAAATGTATGATGAGGAAATGTGTGTGCAGGTCCCCAAAAATGGGTGACAGTGTCCCCACCCGCAACCACTGGCTCAAAGTAAGCACTGAGAGCAAAGTAGCCAATCTTTCGGAACATGAAAGATAACAAAGAGAAACATTCTTTAGCATATTAAACTTTATTCGACTAGACATTAGGTAGAAACCACCTATTTCTCATGTAAGGTACAACAATGGAAACTATGGTATGTGCTGATAATTGCATTTTTTGTTCAGGATGCTCCAAAACATTAGCTTTTACAAGGTCAAATTCTTATGTGGTAGAGAAAATAAAGATAGAAATCATATATTCTAAGTGACATGTCCCAGGGGAAAATCTACACAATTCACATATCCCGGCTGCACTCTTTCGATAGTTGATTGTGTGCATAGTCTCAATAAGGAATACATAGACTTTAGCTTCAGAGATACCAAAAAAGTTTAACAAAATGGAGTCTGGTATCCAGATTTGGCAGCTCAGTGGGCTGATTCATCTCCTGTAAGAATCTGTGTTTCAGTTCACTATCACAGGTTCAAACCTTAGAGGTTTCTTATCCTTTCTTCTTTTCAAGGTGATAAAATGAGTACCACAGGGTTCGGTGACAATAAACATCTGTTATTTGAGAGAAAACTACAATTACAATCCAGGCATTACAACTAAATGCCTTTCCAATGCAAATTTTACATCGCAGATGCCATTACAATGCAAGCTATTACAACGCATGCCATTAAAACACAGATGTCATCACAACGCATACCATTAGAACACATTTTTAGGTAAGTTTAATTGGTACGTTTTTATATTGGAATAATAATATTAAAATTTGCTGTTTATTTTTTTTCATTAATACGTTTCGTGATTTTTATTTAAAAAAATATAATATTGAGGAAATGTGAGGGAAGTAGGGGTTTTGTGTGGGGAGTGTATTAATAGCCCAGTATTAATGTTAGTACCTGGGTATTAATTTGTTTCAATTTTTAATATTAATATTATTAATTTTAAAACAATTAAAAAAATACTCTTGAGGGTGTAACACACACTTTCTGGCACTGGATGTGAGGAAAATAGGGGTTTTGGGTGGGGCAGTGTATTAATATTTAGGCATGAATTTTAATGCCTGGGAATTACTTTAAAAATTTTAATTTTAATAATATCAATTAAAAACACATTACAAAAATATTAATTGGAATGTAACACCAACATTTCCGCACAGGATATGAGGGAAATAGGGGTTTGGGTGTGGAGTGTATTAATACTCAGGCATTACTTTTAATACCTGGGTATTAATTTATTTGACTTAATAGAAATAATAATATAATTGATTTTTAAAAAAGGAAAAAAATACTCATGGGATGTAACACCCACATTCTGGCACAGGATGTAAGGGAATTAGGGTTTTGGGTGGGGGAGTGTATTAATACACAGGTATCAATTTTAATACCTGGTTATTAACTCATTTGAAATAATAAAAATACTAATATAATTAATATTTTAAAAAAATAAACAAATACTCTTGAGGGTGTAACACTCACCCTCTGGCATGGGATGTGAGGGAAATAGGGTTTGTGGGTGGGGGAGTGAAGTAATACTCTTGTATTCATTTTAATTCCTGGGAATTAATGATAAAAATACTAATAATTAAATATAAATTAAAAAAAATATGTTTTGCATGGAGAGATGTACACTCTATTTAACATTAAAATAAACTGTAAATAAACAACACACATTTAGTAGTTAAAAAAATATTTATTGAAATAATTTTTAAAAAGAGACAAACGAATATATGCAACGTTATTTATTTAAAAACATATTTAATAGAGCTTTACAAATCTGAAAAAACTTCTAAAAATATTTCACAATATATTATTTTATAAAACTAAATTACTTCCAAAAGAGACTTAACAACATTTTAATAAAAGTTAAAGTGTTTTCCCATGCTATTCCATAGAAATCAAAGGGATAAATTGTCCTTTTTTCCTTTTTACTTTCAGGGTTCACGTATGCGGTTGTTTCTACAGTGAGTGGAGTGTTGCGGTCAAGATGAGAAGCGAGGAAGAGCTGAGGTTGAGTAGGACACATTTAATTTAATAAACAGAGATTATGGGTAGCATACTTTATTGTAAGGAGAGAGGAGGGAGGTAGTGAGATGTATATCAGTAGTAAGATGTATGTTTTGAATGTTTTAACCACTTTTTCATTCCTATGCAGCTAGTGGTTGTAGGCCCATGTTGGGTTGATTGTTTTTTTAAATTTTTGGTTTGAAAAAACACATTTTAAGAAAGAATAGGATTTCTTTTAAACCAAAGTGAAAAAAACCAATGTTTTTTTCACTTTTTTTGCGACGTGTTTTAAAACTTAGTATACCGTATTCACGTCACTGTAAACACGTGGGAGAAAGGACAAAATGCATGCCCAGGAAATGGAATTGGATTTTGTTGACGTTTTGGATTTTTTAATTAGATGTTTGGTTTATGCAGGATATTTTGACTAGCTGCACCTTTGGACTTTTGCATTTTGGGACATCACTTCGAAGGATAAGGATGGATTTATGTTGTCTGGACAGTGCATTGGATAAATAGATTTGTTGCTGCGTTTTTATCCAAAAAAACCCTCTTTTTCAGGATTTATTTGGTGGGGGGGTTGTGTTTTTTTTAGACTACGCAGTCATTTTTCCAACAGTTGTGTTGTTGAAAAATATGGCTATGCCAATCTGTGTCTTTTTTCATAGTTTACTACGGGAGTTGGATACCTTCATGGAATATGGATTTGATACTTTGGATTATTGGAGTGCTGAAGACTCTTGGTGAAGGGTTGTGGTTTACAAATCACCAAGAGTTGAAGAAAGAAGGCAACTTCAGGAAAGAAACCCAACATTCCTTTAATTTAAAAAAATAATTTCAAAAATGCCAATTTTATTATTTAAAAAAAGCAAACTAGGCAAGTAAGATATAATAGTTGTTAATATTTGTTAGAAATATGCGTGCAATATTGTCTAGGTAGTCTGAAGCCACCATCAATGAAAACTGTTGAATTTGACCCAATAGTCGCACTGACATTTCTTTTGTCTTTTTGAAACATGTGGGTTCAGACTACCTGTCATTGATTGCGCTATTCTCATTTCTTGGAAACTTTCCTCCTTCCACAAAATTTTCAAGGAATGATCAAAGTTTCGGTGTGGTTTTCTGATTAAATTGTTGAAGGAGTTGTGCCATCCCTCTATGGCATTATTATTCTTTGCACCTTCCTCTAAGCAGGTTGTGTAACAGTTCCACCAATCAACAGAAAACCTTGGCTTCCGCCTGTGACCTAACATGCTTAAATGGCTAATCCACGTGTCTTCAAAGTAATTTAGTAAGGGAGCCAATTTGTCATTCTTTCTTGTAAAGTACTCAGATTCAGTAATTGATGTATAGAATTAATCCACGCTGTCCGGAGGTACAAAGCATAAAGTAGTTAGTTTCTTTAATTAATACTGCAGTTTACTGTCTGAAATGTAATCCTCCACTAAGGATGTTTTTTTAATTTTTCTCCAATAGGCCTGGAAAATCTGAAAAAAACATCCTTGAATTTGGGTGTCGGGATATAATTTAGTAATGGTGTTAATGATGCGTAATTTAGAATCAATTATAACTTTTCTAGGACTTTTATTGAGTGTTTTAGATTTTCCCACAGTCAAAAATTCAGTGTATGTTGAGATTTGCTTATCAGGGAGTAAACTGTACACTAAAGGAACTTTCATGTTATTGATATTGGTGCGAATAGTGTATATTTGGGTGAATGGATGGGGTGTGGATTTAACCCTTTCGCTGCTTCTGTCGGCCAACGGCCGTCGCGAGCACTACCTCCGTAGTGCTGCGCACGTCCGTTGGCCGACGCGGCCCCGCCCACTCTTCAAAGCCGCCGCACCGCGGCGAAATTTCGGCCGCGGTAAAGGGGTTAAAGGTCCCATCCATCATCCAAATATCACTATTCTCCAAAGTTACAAGGTTATGGGGTGTGCTAAAGATTAATATCCTTTTCTAAGGGTTTTTGTTGTAATGCAAAAGAAAAGTTTCATTAGTAAAAGTTACAGTAAGATTCAGGGGGAATGTTAATGTCTGAGTAGGTCTTGGGTGTTACACGTTGTAGGTTCCTTGCCTGTTTTTTTCTTTGAATAATTCTGTGGAGGTTAGGAATTGTGTGCATAGAACTTGCTATATGCATAGGAATACTTTAAGATACCTTACTCAAAACTGAGCCACAGGTTTCATTGGAGGTGGATGCCAAAGTTTTGATCTGATGGATGTTCTCTCTAACCTCAATATCCATTGCAGAGACAGAGTGGTAATGCTCAATGTTTTTTTTAACAGTGTCACCAAGAGTAACCGCTCTGACCGTGCAATGGGACGTACACACCTCCAAAGACTGCTGGGCTCAGATAATCTCTCCTTACAATAAAGGTAGTCACCGTACTTTAGCAGTCAATTGCCTCTGTTAGATTTGATGTAGGTTGCCTCCTCTTCCTTTTGGCATATTGTATTTGTCTGTAAAACATGGGAGAAACAGTAATTTTGTGTTAGAGTTTTTCAAATAGAAATGTTTATTACTTATAACCTGTGGAGAAAATGCGTTTATTATTTCCTGAATGCCTACTGACATTTCTAAGACCATGGGGGTGATGACGATGGCGGACGGACTTCAGTATGTCCGCCATCGTCTCGTGGAGTGGGACCGCCTCCTACAAGGTGGCTGTCCCACAGGTTGTATTACGATGCAGCCGCCACCACGGCGGCTGCAAGTGCCATACTTTACATTGCGGCGGGTGCTGCTGGCTGCAGCACCCGCCGCAATGTTAAATATGCACTTTATAGATTTCCCTGCAGTACGTGGCAGGCACCATGCGGTGCCTGCCACATGGTGCAGGAAAATGTAGGGGGCAACCTAAAACTGAAGTGACCAGGTTAAAGGGGAGCCCACTACGGGTCCTCAAAGTCCATCCCCACCAGCCTTTCCATGGCGGGTGCACCGCCATGGAAAGGCTGGCGGGGATGATATATCGTAATCCCAACGGCGGTGCCTGGTAGGAACTGCACCATATATGGGAATACACGGGCCTCCGCAGCACAGGCGGGCTCATGGTGCCCGTAGGGTGCGTGGCGGTCGGAAAATCCGACCGCCACGGATCCACCTGCCATTATAATATGGCGACCATTAAGATCAATGGGGTCACCCTGTATCCCTCGAACCTGGGTTAATAGTTATAAAACTATAAGTGGCTCTGTTGGGTAAGTACCACTGGGTACTGGTTCAGAACCTGATTATTTCTTTCACAATCAATAGTGATTTTGTACTAGACTTTTATTAATGTACCACACCTCAGTAAGTTTTTATCAAAAATATATATATTTATTAAATTATTTGCTTTGTTTCTCTATTTTTCTCACTAATTGTGTGCACAATTTTATACAAAAACATAATACCAATGGGGGCTGTCTGACAAAGAAAACACAATAACAAATACACAGACAATTCAATGGGTGACTGTGGTGACATATAGTGCAAATGGGTGACCTTTCAAATTCAAACTATAAGCAAAACAATAACATAAATTCTCCGTCCTTTTCAGGTCTTTCACTTTAGCTAGTCCGATTTTTCAAAAATAATTGCTATAGTGAGCCAGGACATGAGATTGTTGTACGTCGACATTTCGACTTCATGTATATATATATATATATATATATATATATATATATATATATATATATATATATATATATATATATATATTATATATATATATATATATTCACTGAAAAAACCATAGGTTTCAGGCACGTTATAGTTAGAAATTTGCATTTAAAAACCTTAGAAATTCACTGAAAAAACCATAAGGTTTTAGGGACAGTTATAGTTAGTTGGACATTGCACTCGTACAAAACCTGTGAAATTCCCCCGTTATAGTTAGTTCAGGTAACTATAACTCGCGCCCCCGCAATGCACTGCTGATGACGTCACATATTACATCACTCATGACATGGTCAGTGACATCACTGATGACATCACTGATGACATCTCAAATGACATCACTGATGACATCACTGATGACATCATCCAGTGACTGTGTGTTTCTGTAAAGTTTAAATATGTTTAATATATTTAGGGAAAGGCGTATTGAAGAATGAGTGGGTGTAGAAGCGCCTGAATGGATGATTTAGTAGGTGCGTGACTGAGTCTATAAGTGAGTGATTAAACGTATCTTACTGGATGCATGGGTGAGTGACTAAACTGTGTGAATGTCTGTATCCGTCTGTCTGTTGTTGTGTAAGCAACTGCATGGGTTTCTGACTAGCTAAATGAGTGTCTATATGGGTTATGGATTGGTTCTCTGAGTATCTGTATGGGTGCCTCAGTGTTTGTGTGGGTGGGGTGTGTGTGACTCTGTGCATAGATGTGTGAGTGGGTGATTCACTGGGTGCATGGTTTCAAGAGTGCGTCTGTGATGGACTGTATGGGTGGGTGAGTGTGTGTATGGGTGTGTTAGTGATTGAATGTATATCTCAGTGGTACATGTGTGAGTAACTACATATGTGAAAGGCAGTATATATGTGTGTTGGAGTATATAAATGGCTATAAGTGAGAGTGTGTGATTGTGAGAGTGGCTATATGGATGAGTGTGTGCTTGCATCAGTGATTGCATAGGAGCGTAAGAATGTGCTAGTATTTTTATGAGTAAGTGAGCTGGTGTGTATAACTGTATAGGTGAGTAAATTGGAGTGTGATTAATTATTTGCATGACTGACTAGGTGTGTGAATACCTCTATGGATGAGTTGCGTTGTGTGAGTGTTTATATAGGTGTATGAGTGCATATGATAGTCCTGTACTGAGTGACTGTAAGTATGAGTGACTGTATGGGTGAGTGAGTAGATGTGTGTGTGTAGACCTAAGAATCAGTGAGTGGGTATGTACTTATTGGTATTGGAGTGTGTATGGTTTTGAGAATGGCAGTCTGTAATTTAGAGTGGGTGTTTCAAAACTTATATTAGGGTGTGAGAAGATGCATTAAATTCTCACATGGATGATGTCATCAGTGATGTCATCAGTGATGTCATATGAGATGTCATCAGTGATGTCATCAGTGATGTCACTGACCATGTCATGAGTGATGTAATATGTGACGTCATCAGCAGTGCATTGCGGGGCGCGAGTTATAGTTACCTGAACTAACTATAACGGGGAATTTCACGGGTTTTGTACGAGTGCAATGTCCAACTAACTATAACTGTCCCTAAAACCTTATGGTTTTTTCAGTGAATTTCTAAGGTTTTTTAAATGCAAATTTCTAACTATAACGTGCCTGAAACCTATGGTTTTTTCAGTGAATTTCAAAGGTTTTTTAAATGCTAATTTCTAACTATAACGTGTCTGAAACCTATGGTTTTTTCAGTGAATTTCAAAGGTTTTTTAAATGCTAATTCCTAACTATAACATGTCTGAAACCTACGGTTTTTTCAGTGAATTTCAAAGGTTTTGTAACTGACAATTTTTAAATGTATTAATTGTTATATTTATTTTTTTCATACTGATTTACTACATTTTTAGAAACATTTTTTTTACATATTTTATTTTTTAAATTACATTGTAATTACATTATACATTACAAAAAATACTTTCTCAGAATGAATTACTTTAGTTTAAATACTTTGCACATAGGCAATAGACTTTTAAGTACAGTAGTTACAGTTTCTAGTTAAATGCAATTAGTTACTTTATGGATTACTTTTCTAACCACAGGACTGGATCCTAGATTCAGTCCTGGGACATCTCCTGTAAACAGTTGAGTAAAAGCGTTTTGGTTACAGTAGTGATTTTTAAGGAATATTATTGTATTTTAAAAGTTGACACTTAGAAACTTTTTCTCATAGAATCACCAATGTTATCCTATGGAAGGAAATTCACTTAGCAGGTAAAAACTGTTATCGTTACTTTTTCTTACTCAGTGTTGGATCCTGGATCCAGCACTGGTGCATCTCCTGTAAACAGTTGAAAGAATGCGTTTAAGTCATACAGGCGATTTTTAAGGAATATTTGTAGTTTGTGAAAATCAACACTTTGAAACTTTTCAGCTGAAAACCAGACAATGGATTCCTATGGAAGAAAATATAAGTTACTGGTAAGTACGGTTAAAATTACTTTTCAGGGTCAGTGCTGGGCTAAAAGATGCAGCACTGAGGTCTCTCCTGATAACAGGTGAGTAAATCGGAATTCGTATTTCGGCTGATTTTAGAGGAATATTTTAAAGTTCCAAAACTCCACACTTAGAAGAATTTCCAAGTGAAACCAGTCAATGTTAGCCTATGGAAGGAAATTCAAGTTACTGGTAAGTACGGTTAAAATTACTTTTCAGGACCAGTACTGGGCTGAAAGATACAGCACTGAGGTCTCTCCTGATAACAGGTGAGTAAATCGGAATTAGTATTTCGGCTAATTTTAGAGGAATATTTGTATGTTTCAAAAATCAACACTTAGAAACTTTTTCAGCAAAAAGCAGGCAATGATATCCTATGGAAGGAAATTCAAGTTACTGGTAAGTACGGTTAAAATTACTTTTCAGGATTAGTACTGGGCTGAAAGATGCAGCACTGAGGTCTCTCCTGATAACAGGTGAGTAAATCCGAATTCGTAGTTCGGCAGATTTTAGAGGAATATTTGCACAATGGTGAAGGTAGGGGCGGGGCCTGAGGTGACATCTGTGCAAACGCGCCCGTGGCGCGTTTTAAGTTGGGGGATTAAGTCCCCTTGAATCATGAGGGTCCCTAGGGGCCAACTAGCCCACCAGGAACCTCCAGTATGCGCCAGGGCTGCGTTGCAGAGACGTGTAGAGAGGCCACACCCCTTTTACACCTCTCTGCAACGCAGCTCTGTGGCGCTTTCTGGATGTACCTGTTGGGCTAGTTGGCCCTCAGGGACCCTCAGGATTGAAGGGGATTTAATTCCCCATCTTAAAACGCGCCACGGGGCCTGTTTGCACACATGTCACCTGAAGCCCCGCCCTCCCTTCACCACTGTGCAAACGCGCCCGTGGCGCGTTTTAAGTTGGGGGATTAAGTCCCCTTGAATCCTGAGGGTTCCTGGGGGCCAACTAGCCCACCATGTACCTCCAAAAGCGCCACAGAGTTGCGTTGCAGAGAGGTGTATAAAGGGGCGTGGCCTCTGTACACCTCTCTGCAACGCAGCCCCTGGCGCATACTGGAGGTTCCTGGTGGGCTAGTTGGCCCCCAGGGACCCCCAGTATTCAAGGGGAATTACTTTCATCTGCAAACGCGCCAGGGGCGCGCTTGCAGAGTGGTGAAGGAAGGGGGCGAGCCTGCGGCCCGATCGTTTTGTTTTTCTCTTGAAGGGGGCTGTGTGGCCCCCTTCCTTTTCTTATTTTTGGGCCCTGGGGACCCCATCCCCCAGGGCCTTACCCCTTTTTTAAAATTAAAATTAAACTGGAAGGGGGCCGCGTGGCCCCCTCCCCTGGCCGAAAACTGCCCCGGGACCCCATCCCCGGGGCATGGCCACACTTTAACATTCCTTTTAAGGAGGGGGCTGCGTGGCCCCCTCCTCAGGCCTCCTTTGCCCCGGGGACCCCATCCCCCGGGGCAGGCCTTTTTTTTTTTTTTTTTAAATAATTTCTGGGGAGGGGGCCGCATGGCCCCCTCCCGGGCCACTTATGGCCCCGGGGACCCCATCCCCGGGGCCTGGCCTCTGGTTGGGAACTGTGGGGGTCCCAAACCCCCACAGTCCCGCCGGCTCCCCGTGTCCTAAGGGAGCCGGCATTGCTTTTCCACACGGGGAGCAGCTAACATGCTGCTCCCCGTGTGGAAAGCAATTGTCTTTGGATATTGGAAGCGAGAGCAGGTTCTCTGCTCTCTCTTCCAATATCCAAGCAGTTTGTAATGACAGGACGGGAGCCGCGAGGCTCCCGTCCTGTCATTGCAAACAGCAGTGTCCCGGGGTAGGCACCCCGGGACACTGCAGGAGCCGGCCCTGGGGGTGGTGGTCCCCAGGGCCACCACAGGCTCCAGGAGGGGGCCGCGCGGCCCCCTCCCCACATCAGCAAAGCCCCGGGGAGGTGGTGGTCCCTGGGCTTCGGGGTCCAAAACGGACCCCCATTTTAATTTGTTAGTGCCCTGGGAGGTGGCGGTCTCGGGCGTGTGGGGGGCTCGAGCCCCCCACACAGGAAAAGTAAAAAAAGAAGCCCCGGGAGGTGGTGGTCTCGGGCTGCGGGAGGGCTCAGAGCCCTCCCGCACCATTTTAAAAAGAAAGCCCCGGGGGTGGCGGTCCTCGGGCTTGGGGGCCCTTTGAGGCCCCCATACATAAATTTAACCCCTCACCATGCCCCCGGGACTTGGGCCACCCGGGGCAAAATACAATCGAAGCGCGGAGACCGCCTTCGATTTTATTTTTCGGCAGGATCCGCGCTCCCTGAGCGCATCCTGCCGATTTAAAAAATAAAAATGCTTTTTCTGCCCAGGGGTCCTTGTGGGACCCCTGAGCAGACCTAGGGGTCAGGGTGTTTCTACCCTGCCCCCTTTGTGCGCTTTGCGCACTTTTACTGCTTTCTGTCCCTCGGTTCTACCGAGGAATAAGATGGCTGCCAACACTTCCTGGTTTGGAGTGTTGACAGCCAATTAGCAGACAGCTCGTGATCGGGAGGGTGCGCGAGATCCGACGCGTGCCATAGATATATATGTACTTTTACTTTTGATTTTCTCAGCAACTACTGAATGGATTTACACCATTTAACAAAAAGGGTTCTTTCTGAACCAAGAACTACCTCTTTGCCAAATTTGGTGTAATTCCGTTCAGCAGTTCGGGCTGTAGCCGTGTCTAAAGTTTCCTATGGGAAATTGATTTTTGACTCTTATTTTTTAATTTCTCCATAACTACTGAACGGATTTACACCATTTAACAAAAGGGTTCTTTCTGAACCAAGAACTACCTCTTTGCCAAATTTGGTGTAATTCCGTTCAGCAGTTCGGGCTGTAGCCGGGTCTAAAGTTTCCTATGGGAAAATGAATGGGGAAAACACGTTTTGGGACACCCTTTTTCTCGGCCCCCGCTTGACGAATCACCCTGAGACTTTCAGGGTAGGAGCGGACCGGAGCGGGCCATAAAGTTTGAAAATTTCGCGAAGATTCGTCAACCGACGCAAGAGTTATTTCAAATAGAATGTCGCGGATTTCCTATGGAAAATAGGTCCTAACTATAACTATCTATTGGCGACCGCCAGTAGATAATATATATATATATATATATATATATATATATATATATATATATATATATGTGTTTGTAGATACATCAAGTAGGGTCTTCTTCAGGACAAAAGAAGGAAGTGCAACAGCCTATTCAAAGAAAAACAAAATTCCTTTTGGTATGGTGTGGAATAAAAAATGTACAATGTGTGAGCCACCAAACTCTTGGGGTACTCACCCTTGGTGGTTGGGAATTCACAAGATTGAATCTATTAACTCCTCCGATCCCGGAAGGAGTTTTTATTCAAGGATCATCTGCAAAAGGATGAGATTGCCAGTTACTATCTGCATCCCTACATGTGTATAGCTACTACTCTATGCAGTTGCTGCATCCATTACATGTTCTTACCAATCCACCATCTTTTCAAACTTTAGCTGTGTACCTGTAATGAGAGGGAAAGACTAAGGGCCCGATTCTGATGCGGGTTGGAAAAGCTTCCCGACCGAGGGCCTGATTCTGATGCGGTTAGGAAGGCCTCCTAACGGCATTTGCTCCTTCCAAATCGGATCGGGAACGTGTCTTCCCGACCGAGGGCCCAATTCTGATGCGGTTAGGAACAAATGTTCTGATTGAAGTCAATGGGAGTTCAACCAATCCTACTCCGCCGGTCGGACTTTCCCGATCCGAGTGGGTCGGACACCATTTCCCAACCGATTCGGTCGGGAAGCTTTTCCAACCCGCATCAGAATCGGCCCCTTAGTGATCTCCTCTCGCTTTAATCAAACAAATCCACACATGGTCTCCCAAAGATGACCCCTCAATGTACGTTCTTAGAAACTCACCCCTCTGGATGTGCTCGTCGGCCTCCAGGGGATAGTGGGTTCAAAATGTTAGTAGTATTCAGTCCTTAGAGATCGTCATGTATTGATGCCAAAGTCCATCAGTGCTTGCTTCCCAAACCTCCTTAAATACTAGAGGCAACATGGACATAAAATTAATTCAGGAAGCTAAGCGCTCAGCGGTGCAAACTAAATGCTCCCGCCTACCCAGATCCCAACAACAGTCATAGTCTCCTTACCTGTATTCTCGAGTGTCTCTCACCAACTCACGGGCAAGTGAGCTGTAGCCGGTGTTCCCTGCTTAACTGGGTTGCTGGGACATCACGTGATGATGTCACATGGCCATGTGAGGTCTGCTGTCCGTGAGTGCTAACATGGCGACTATCTTGACCTCTGTTGCCCCGTCAGGATACACGTGAGTATGGAAGCAGTGCAGTGCTGCGGATGGTTACTACCGCAGCCCCAAGTGAACAAGATACATTTTCCTGATAGACTCATGTCTAGCAGAGGCTCATGATAATGTGAGCCGCGGCTAGAAAATCGTAATTCTATAGATCAGTGCTTACATCATGTGACAGTGTCACATGGTCAAAAAGAGGTCTGACGCCCGTGACTAGAAACGTGGCGGCCATCTTAACCTCTGTTCCATTATATTGAGTGTAAGGGCTCAACGATGTGGCAAATGACTACTCACACCCCAAATGGAACAAAACACTCACTAGAGAGATGCGCAACACCCGCTCGTGGTTGTGCAGGTTGAGAAGAACATTAGGGATTTTGTGCACATAAATGAAAAACGTGGCGGCCATCTTGACATCTGTTCCACCTTACTGTAAAAGAAGGTTGGACAGACACATGTCAGAGGGTTATACAAAAAGGTGTGACTGGGGCCTATGAATGATTTTTTATATATATTCACAAGATTATAAAGTGGCATATGGGTCAGGACCTGCAGCAGGGTTGTGTATGTCAAGAGCAAGTCACTCTAACCATGACCCCTTGCTGAATCGAATGATTGGAAAACCACGGTGCAGTCGATTACCTGCGACCTGTTTATGTCATTTTAATGGTGGTGGCAGTTCACAAAAAAGTTTGCATAACCAATGGGTAGTGTAAATAGGTCATGCATGGCAGGTTAAGGGCAAAAATCAGTTACGTATCAGATATATGTCAGAAGGCCAGTTTGCCTATTCATTTCCACAACCTCGTTTAAACGAGTATTTACTGAATCCAAGACATGTATCCACTTGCACTCCCTGGTGTTAAGTTTAGACTCTATGTATCCTCCTCTCGGGTCTCGTGTCACTTTCTCAATGACCGACCACCTTAGGCTTTCCACTGAGTGTTTTTGATCATGGACGTGTTCCACCAGAGGCACCCCTTGTGTTCCACCAGAGGCACCCCTTGTGTCCCACATCTAATCCGGCCGCAATGCTGCAAGATGCATTGCTTAACCTTTTGCTTCGTTTGGCCTACATATATCCTATTGCAGGGACACCTTATTGCGTTATAACCTCCTTAGTGTTGCAGTTGGTATGATGGTGTGCTGTGTATGTATGATCCAAGTGATAAAAGTTCCTGCGTTCCGTGGTAAGTTCACAGGCCTTGCACCGCCCACACTTAAAATGCCCTACAAGTGGAGGGAGATTCAGTTGTGTGCGAATGTCGGAATTCTTCTCAGTTTTCAAGAAGGAACTCACCACATAATCACGGATGTTTTTGTTCCTTCTGAAAGCAAAGAGAGGTTTCTCGTGTGTGTCAATTTCAGTGGCGACCAAATTCCAGTATTTGTTAGCGATATTTTTGATCGCATTGCTCTTAGTATTGAAAGAAGTCACGCAGACAAGTTTGTTCCCTGTGTCTTCCTTGGATTTGTTTTCCAGCAAATTCTCCCTAGGGCAATACCATTCCCTTTTCCTCGCCCTTAGCAAGAGACCCCTGCAATAGCCTCTTTCACCTAGGCACTCAAGTAAAGTGCTAGTCTCCTAAAAGAAATCAGTTCTGCGTGAGCAGTTTCTGCCTCAACCTCAGAAACTGTCCGTACGGGAGATTGTCCCTTAGATTTCTGGGATGATGAGAATCATATTTGAGTAATTTGTTCCTCTCTGTAGGTTTTCTGTATAAAGTGTTATATAGCTTGGAGTCTTCTACCTTGAGATATATGTCAAGGAAGCTGGTCGTATCTCTGTGGTATGTCATAGTGAATTGGATGTCTGGTGATCTTGCATTGATCCAATTAGAGAAGTCAATGAGACTCAGCTCATCACTGGTCCAGATCACGATAACGTCACCAATGAATCGTTTCCAGATTGTTATGTTATTCAGGAAGGGGTTGTCATGGCCATATATGTGTGCATCCTCATAGGCATCCATAAAGAGGTTCGCCAGACTGGGAGCAAATCCGGCTCCCATTGCTACTCCCTTACACTGGATGTAAAATTGGTTCTGAAAGAGAAAATAATTATTTTTCATTGCCACACATAAGAGGTCTAATAAGAATCCTGTTGGTACCCAGTGTGGATGTTCCCTCCTGAGAACTATTAACCCAGGTTCCGAGAGACACATGGTGACCCCACTGATCTTAATGGTATTGTTGAGCAGGTAATACCTGCGAGGGTCTTCGATTGTTACCGACTGAAGTCAGATTCTTTAAGAATATGTCAGAGAGAGAAACTCTCTCATATAGTGAAGACTATATCAATAAATTGATACAGGAACAGGGAGACCACTGTTTCCTAGGTGTGGGTACAGCCACACTTGATGCCACATTGAATGAAAAATTGGCGAAAATAGAAAGATTAGAGAAAAAACTTATAAGAGCAAAGTTACATGGACATGTATTAACAAAATACCTACAGTCCAACATTATACCGAAAGGCCTCCAGGTAAGAAACGAACCAGCCATTTTTATCGACGTCCAAAAAGTCTTGGAGGGGTTTAGCTTTGTAGCGAATACATGCTCAAGGCACTGGATGGTCTTAGGGATTAAGACAGCCATAGAATACGTTAAGAAATTGACCCAAGAGATTGCAGACTTGAAAAAAGAAATCATTGATGATAAGGCACTCACAAATGCTAAGGAATTACTAGAACACATAGAGAAAACGATTGCAGAGTTCAACATCATAACACTCAATAGGAAACTGGATAAACTTGCACGGGACATTAGAATCTATGACAAGAAATTAACCTATCCCTATCTGTCTGACGATCACTATCAGCAGGACAGCCAGGGTTACTTTACCAACAAGGGTAGGCAGGGACCTAGACTTTTCGCCACTTTTTCAGATTCTTTGGCTGGAAGTGGCTCAGAGAGTGACACAGAACGAGCAAGAACCAGTTATCGCCCCCGTAATCAAGCTAGCTCCTATCAAGATTCAACCAGTGGTCAACAGTCTTCTTTTTTAGGGGACAAGACATGGAACCCAAACAGGGGGAGGGGGCAAGAGCAGAATTGGGGCAGGCCACGGGGATGGAACCTGGGAGGCAACTCTCAGAGGGGGAACAACAGTGTCAGGTTCTTCCCAGAGGAATCACACGGCAAAATACAGACCCGCAGACAGACATACAGATGGTAAATCTTGAACAGCCACCCATACCTAGTCTGTCCAATGACCGCATGAACCCCATCATGAATCTATCAAAGTACACTCTCACTGAGTCAGAAAAAAGCATCCTCAGTAAGGGATTATCATTTATCCCCACAACCCCTCCAGATTCATTTAACACCAAGGTTGAATTACAACGTTTTTTGGAAAGATCAGACTGAAGTATTACTTCATGACAAATCCTCTACAGAACAGGTTAAATGCTGCAACACCATTTAGAACTCCCTCCTTGTTTCATGCCAGCGGCGCACATGGTATCCCATAAAATCTTGGCTTATGAGCAGATTGTTTTGAAAGAAGTAATGGAGGCTTTAAAGAACAGACATTACATCAAATACAATGTAACGAAGCCAGAGAGAGACAGCTTAATGACCCTGAAAAACAATCAAGACATTGTCATAAAGGCAGCTGATAAGGGCGGTGCAATAGTTATAAAAGATACAACTGATTATGTTCCGAAATTGTGAAACAATTGGGGGTTCAAGGCAGTTACCTTAAAATTGCAAAAGACCCTACATCAGAGATTCAGGAACTCATACATGATCTGACAATGAGAGGGGTGGAAGGGGGTTAACTGACAGAACAGGAACAAGGCTTTCTAAACCAAAAGGATCCCCGTATACGAACAATATACACACTACCTAAGGTTCACAAGAATCAGACACAACCACCAGGTAGACCCATAGGGGCCGATTCCGATCTCGGTCGGAGGCGCACCCAATACCATTCGGTCGGGAAAAAAGCCATGCGAAAGCCTGTTTCCCGACCGATCCGTACAGTACACCGAACGAGCAAGTACGATGCGCACAACAGCAAAAAATCCGGCCGAGCCGTACTCACCCAAACCAGGTCCTGTACTCCGACCGAGGCGAATCCGGAAACGCCGAATCGAGTCGCACGGAAGGGAAAATGCAGCCCCGTCCGGCCGGACAAGTACGATGCGCTTTCCGTATGCTCTGAACCCGTCGCTACGCACGGCACGTCAAAGCATCCGGGAGAGGCGCACATAAGCTCCGATTCGCGCCACAACACGATCCACGGCTCCGAGACGAACACGGCACCGACGAGGACGACGCGAAGCGACGAGGACGAGGCGAAGCGACGAGGACGACGCCAAGCAACGAGAAGGACGAACGACACGAACCAACCATGAATCCCTTCGTCCCGATCATACCAATATTCTACATTTACTACCGGAACAGGCACGGACGCGTACGGCGCAGAAGGTAAGCCAGACACCAACCACAAAACACATACAACACGTACACGACACATCACACACACACACGGGGATGCTGAATATACTTACACCAGCAACAGCGGCACCATAGGGGCGGGATGCCCATCACCAATGCCACATATGCACACAGGGGCCTGGATGCGCACCACCACCCCTACCCAGGGGGGGCTGGATGCCTACCACTACTACCACCCTTACCCAGGGGGGGCTGGATGCCTACCACTACTACCACCCTTAGCCAGGGGGGGCTGGATGCCTACCACTACTACCACCCTACCACCCTTAGCCAGGGGGGGCTGGATGCCTACCACTACTACCACCCTTAGCCAGGGGGGCTGGATGCCTACCACTACTACCACCCTCACCCAGGGGGGCTGGATGCCTACCACTACTACCACCCTTAGCCAGGGGGCTGGATGCCTACCACTACTACCACCCTCACCCAGGGGGGCAGGATGCCTACCACTACTACCACCCTTAGCCAGGGGGGCTGGATGCCTACCACTACTACCACCCTCACCCAGGGGGGCAGGATGCCTACCACTACTACCACCCTTAGCCAGGGGGGGCTGGATGCCTACCACTACTACCACCCTTAGCCAGGGGGGGCTGGATGCCTACCACTACTACCACCCTTAGCCAGGGGCGGCTGGATGCCTACCACTACTACCACCCTTAGCCAGGGGGGGCTGGATGCCTACCACTACTACCACCATCACCCAGGGGGCAGGATGCCTACCACTACTACCACCCTCAGCCAGGGGGGCTGGATGCCTACCACTACTACCACCCTTAGCCAGGGGGGCTGGATGCCTACCACTACTACCACCCTTAGCCAGGGGGGCTGGATGCCTACCACTACTACCACCCTTAGCCAGGGGGGCTGGATGCCTACCACTACTACCACCCTTAGCCAGGGGCTGGCTAGGGTGGTGGTAGGCATCCAGCCCCCTTAGCCAGGGGGCTGGATGCCTACCACTACTACCACCCTCACCTAGGGGGGCTGGATGCCTCACCACTCTTAGCCAGGGGGCTGGATGCCTACCACTACTACCACCCTCACCCAGGGGGGGCTGGATGCCTACCACCACCCTTAGCCAGGGGGGCCTGGATGCCTACCACTACTACCACCCTCACCCAGGGGGGGCTGGATGCCTACCACCACTACCACCCTCACCCAGGGGGGGCACGATGCCTACCACTACTACCACCCTTAGCCAGGGGGGGCTGGATGCCTACCACTACTACCACCCTCACCCAGGGGGGGCAGGATGCCTACCACTACTACCACCCTTAGCCAGGGGGGGCTGGATGCCTACCACTACTACCACCCTCACCCAGGGGGGGCAGGATGCCTACCACTACTACCACCCTTAGCCAGGGGGGGCTGGATGCCTACCACTACTACCACCCTTAGCCAGGGGGGGCTGGATGCCTACCACTACTACCACCCTTAGCCAGGGGGGCTGGATGCCTACCACTACTACCACCCTCACCCAGGGGGCAGGATGCCTACCACTACTACCACCCTCAGCCAGGGGGGCTGGATGCCTACCACTACTACCACCCTCAGCCAGGGGGGCTGGATGCCTACCACTACTACCACCCTTAGCCAGGGGGGCTGGATGCCTACCACTACTACCACCCTTAGCCAGGGGGGCTGGATGCCTACCACTACTACCACCCTTAGCCAGGGGGGCTGGATGCCTACCACTACTACCACCCTTAGCCAGGGGGGCTGGATGCCTACCACTACTACCACCCTTAGCCAGGGGGGCTGGATGCCTACCACTACTACCACCCTTAGCCAGGGGGCTGGATGCCTACCACTACTACCACCCTTAGCCAGGGGGGCTGGATGCCTACCACTACTACCACCCTCACCCAGGGGGGCTGGATGCCTACCACTACTACCACCCTTAGCCAGGGGGGCTGGATGCCTACCACTACTACCACCCTCACCCAGGGGGGCTGGATGCCTCACCACCACCCTTAGCCAGGGGGCCTGGATGCCTACCACTACTACCACCCTCACCCAGGGGGGCTGGATGCCTACCACCACTACCACCCTCACCCAGGGGGGCTGGATGCCTACCACTACTACCACCCTCACCCAGGGGGGCAGGATGCCTACCACTACCACCACCCTTAGCCAGGGGGGCTGGATGCCTACCACTACTACCACCCTTAGCCAGGGGGGCTGGATGCCTACCACTACTACCACCCTTAGCCAGGGGGGCTGGATGCCTACCACTACTACCACCCTTAGCCAGGGGGCTGGCTGCCTACCACTACTACCACCCTCACCCAGGGGGGCAGGATGCCTACCACTACTACCACCCTTAGCCAGGGGGGCTGGATGCCTACCACTACTACCACCCTTAGCCAGGGGGGCTGGATGCCTACACACTACTACCACCCTTAGCCAGGGGGGCTGGATGCCTACCACTACTACCACCCTTAGCCAGGGGGCTGGATGCCTACCACTACTACCACCCTTAGCCAGGGGGGCTGGATGCCTACCACTACTTCCACCCTTAGCCAGGGGGGCTGGATGCCTACCACTACTACCACCCTTAGCCAGGGGGGCTGGATGCCTACCACTACTACCACCCTTAGCCAGGGGGGCTGGATGCCTACCACTACTACCACCCTTAGCCAGGGGGGCTGGATGCCTACCACTACTACCACCCTTAGCCAGGGGGCTGGATGCCTACCACTACTACCACCCTTAGCCAGGGGGCTGGATGCCTACCACTACTACCACCCTCACCCAGGGGGGCTGGATGCCTACCACTACTACCACCCTTAGCCAGGGGGGCCTGGATGCCTACCACTACTACCACCCTCACCCAGGGGGGCTGGATGCCTACCACTACTACCACCCTCACCCAGGGGGGCACGATGCCTACCACTACTACCACCCTTAGCCAGGGGGCTGGATGCCTACCACTACTACCACCCTCACCCAGGGGGGCAGGATGCCTACCACTACTACCACCCTTAGCCAGGGGGGCTGGATGCCTACCACTACTACCACCCTCACCCAGGGGGGCAGGATGCCTACCACTACTACCACCCTTAGCCAGGGGGGCTGGATGCCTACCACTACTACCACCCTCACCCAGGGGGGCAGGATGCCTACCACTACTACCACCCTTAGCCAGGGGTGCTGGATGCCTACCACTACTACCACCCTTAGCCAGGGGGGCTGGATGCCTACCACTACTACCACCCTTAGCCAGGGGGGCTGGATGCCTACCACTACTACCACCCTTAGCCAGGGGGGCTGGATGCCTACCACTACTACCACCCTCACCTCAGGGGGCAGGATGCCTACCACTACTACCACCCTTAGCCAGGGGGGCTGGATGCCTACCACTACTACCACCCTTAGCCAGGGGGGCTGGATGCCTACCACTACTACCACCCTTAGCCAGGGGGGCTGGATGCCTACCACTACTACCACCCTTAGCCAGGGGGGCTGGATGCCTACCACTACTACCACCCTTAGCCAGGGGGGCTGGATGCCTACCACTACTACCACCCTTAGCCAGGGGGGCTGGATGTCTACCACTACTACCACCCTTAGCCAGGGGGGCTGGATGCCTACCACTACTACCACCCTTAGCCAAGGGGGCTGGATGCCTACCACTACTACCACCCCCACTCATAGGATGGACAATGCATGACACAACCAGCACACCACAACCTAGGGAATGCAAGATAAAGACATCCCCCCACCACCATGACAAGCGTGTGTAGGCTGTGTCAAATGCCTACAACACCGAACATGACTTTGAACATACAATGTGACCCCCTAGCACATGTGCCACACATATATGTGTGTGGCACCCACAATGCAAGCAGCCCATGACCATTGTGGCAATGGGGCCTAAACCCCCATCATCACAGTGACCAAAAGGTAAGTGTGGGGTCCATAGCTGAAGCACATTTTGACCATTGTGGCAATGGGGTCTAAACCCCCATCATCACAGTGACCAAAAGGGAAGTGTGGGGTCCATAGCTGAAGCCCATTTTGACCATTGTGGCAATGGGGTCTAAACCCCCATCATCACAGTGACCAAAAGGGAAGTGTGGGGTCCATAGCTGAAGCACATTTTGACCATTGTGGCAATGGGGTCTAAACCCCCATCATCACAGTGACCAAAAGGGAAGTGTGGGGTCCATAGCTGAAGCACATTTTGACCATTGTGGCAATGGGGTCTAAACCCCCATCATCACAGTGACCAAAAGGGAAGTGTGGGGTCCATAGCTGAAGCACATTTTGACCATTGTGGCAATGGGGTCTACACCCCCATCATCACAGTGACCAAAAGGTAAGTGTTGACAAAGAAAGAGCTGCAACTGCCAAACTGCATGGATCATTCCTGGTCACAGAACCAAAAACTCATCTGTGGCAAAGTAGTGTATGTGTCCCATTGCAACATAAATTGGGTGAGCCAAATACTGCAGTGCAAATGAGACATTCCTTTGGCCATGTGCAGACAAACAACACCCATGGTGGCTGACACCGTCAACATTCATCAATGACACAATGACAGAAGTGACCATCAGAATGCAGAACCACATATTTGCACCAATGGGCACACAAATGCAGATATCCTGTGGAGACAGCAGATGTGAGGTGAACAGATACCATACCATGGCAGCAATGGGACACACAAACCATGATCACTGTGCTGACCGATGACCTAGGAGTCCCAGGGACAGCAGGGGAAACACACCAAACAACATACAGCCAATGGCACACCCAAGATATGCCAATGCAGTGGTGCAGATGCACAAACACAAACAGGCAGACCAACACTGACATCATACACAGCAGGTGAGGGGGGTGCCAGTGTCCCCAGGTAACCACACAACACATGAGGAGAGCTGAATACCAATCATACAGATGTGCATACACTGCCACACTAAGGTAACTCATGGATCCAAATCCCCTATGTGGGCAAGCAGGCATTGTCAGATGAGAGGGAGCACAAAACACACATGTCACACAGGAACGTAGGAACAACAACTGACACAGCAAGACACAGACACACCACAGCACCACCCCCAGGGCCCCCACAATGTGGTGACCCTTGGCTGCATAAAATTCCCACTCTGATGACAAAGCTGAATGTGGTTCACACTGTGAACCACAGTCATGTGTCCTGAGCAACAAACTACCATCACACCGACACAAGCACAAATCAATCAGCATGGCCAGTAAGCCAAGGCCAACATGGAGGCAGGGGTCCAGCTGGGCAACAACTCCCATCTGCACACACTCAAGACCACACCCCTCGACCTCCAACAATGTGCAGCAGTGAAGTACACATGCACTGGTGACATTGCACATGCACCCATGACTATTCCAGGGTGGTGGGTGGGAACCAAGGTGCAGAAACACATCACACATGGCCACTCAACAAGACTCCTGAATGTCTGACACACTGCACACTACGCTGTACATGGACATGACGGCGATACCACACCAACCAATGGGATCCCAGCCACAGTCACACACCAATGAAGAAGCCAAGGTCACCCACAAAGAACACACATAGACAACAACCAACATCGCAGCCCGGACCCTGAGGAGTGCCAGCAGTCACACACACAACGTGTCACAATAACTTAAAGATAACACGAACTGAAAATCACATGACAGGGGCAAACAACAAGTGCCAAGGGGAAACCTGACTGTGACCCATCTGCGTCTGCACACAAACTCAGCCCTGACAGCAAACACACCTATGGGTGACACCCTGATGACCAGTAATGTGCCATGCACCCACATCACAGAGAACACAGGGAGAAGACTTTGGGGGAACATAGCTCAAGTCAGCAAGCATCACAAACAGGTACAACACTAGGGATCACAGCATGCGCAGATAAATGGAAGTGAACACACAGACATGCACATACAACACACACCTTGGGCGCAGGCAATGTCACACGTGTACACACTGCCATGAGGGGACTCCACTCCTGTGTGAGGAAAGCTGTGCCATATGTTGCCTCAGTAGGGCCCCATCATGTCAGCTGAGCACTTGGTCACACAATCAACAATTAGCACCAAATGAGGGCTCCCGTCACATCAGCCTGGTCATGGATGTGCCAACGGAATCATCAGCACAGATCCAACACACTTGTATAGCAATGTTGCACTGACTACACGGATGAGTCCTTCCCCATTGATGCCCAAACCTGCATGTCCAGTGGAGATGGCAACACGGTCAGGGAAGTAGACAAATCCAACAATGGAAGGCACAACAGATGTGCAGGGGTGTAAGCCACAGATATGAAATTGCTAATGTAAGTAGGAAATCCCATTGCCAAATACTGAACACATGACACCCTCAGATGCTGCTATGGATGACATGGATACACCACATGATAGGACACATTCCCCCTGGACCACATGGGTTCCTGCACAGTAACACTTCATAATCATGAGACCAGATATCACCATCACTGCAGCAAGGGCATGGTTAGCAGCACCAACAACATGTACATCTGAAGCATGAGCACTAGAGAAAAGAAAGTTGCTTTATTCAGCATATGTGTTGAATGAAAACGACGTCCAGAAAAAAAGAGCAAAGGCCAATGGCCAGTCCATTGTCAAAGTTCAAACAGGGTGACACTGGCAGATGTCACCCTACGCATGCCTGCACAAAACCAGGGACAATCCACTAGGAGGGGCAACCGGGGGGCAGGCCAGGCACCGCAGGGACAGGATCAGGGCTCACCAGGGGGAGTCAGGGAAGGGGTGGTGGGTGCTGGAGAGCCACTGACAACTGCAGTGGAGGTGTCTGACATGGTGTGTGCCGGCACAACTGGGGGGCATGACTCAGATGTCGTGGGTGCCGGCACAACTGCAGTGGACCCTGCAGATGGAGTGGACAGGTCCGCCACTGCAGTGCCCAAGTCAGACAGGGCGGTAGTGGACTCCACTGCAGTGCCTACCTCCAGGGGAGGAGAATGGGGAACAGGCAAGGTGGGTTGGACAGAGGGGGAGGACACCCTCACCACATCAGTGGCACAGACAAGCGCAGCGGGGGTGTGGTGCTGGGAGAGCAAGTGGCAGGGGAGAAGGCCGGAGCCTCTTGGGGATGGTATATCTGTGGGTGGGGGAACCTGGGGCAGGGTGTGGTGGGGGCACCTGTGGAGTGGGGGCCTGAGGGATGGAGGAAGGAGACCTGGTGCTTGAGCTGCAGGGCGGTGGCGGGGTCTTGCTCTTAGGACTCCGTGGGGACTTGCGGGTGGGGGCCTCAGTCCGTCTGCGCCTGGGGGAGGGTGTCCGGGGGCGAGGGGCACTCTGCTCCGTGTGGGTGGGCTTCCTCTTCCCCCGGGATGCTGGAGCAGCTTCATCGGTGGGGAAGAGGCCGAGGTCACAGAGGAAGAGCTGCTGTGACTTTGGGGTTGCAGGTGAGGCAAGGGAGGGTGCTTTGGAGGGAGAGGGAACTGAGGACTGCGCAGTGCATGTGGATGCGTGTGTGTGTTCCAGGGCCCCATCCCCTGTGAGTCTGGCTTCAGTCCCCTGAATGTGCGTGCGTGTGCGTTTTGTCATTGGCGTGTGTGTAAGTGTGCTGGATGTGTGTGTGCTGGTGTGTGCCTGTGCCGGTGTGTGTGTGCTTGGGATGGGTAAGGTGCTGGGGAGTGTGGATGGAGCAGAGGCAGGAGGGGTGAGGGACCGTTTGAGGAGGGACACTGCTGCCGTCAGGGAGGAGTCCATGGACCTATTGCCCCTCTGTAGGTCAGACATGCCCGATGAGATGCCCTCCATGAACGACACCAGCTGAGTCAACAGCGCGGTGTGCGCATGGAGGACACTCAGCATGGCTGTCTGGCCTACATGGAGCTGGCGAAGGAGGTACACAGACTCCTCACTCAGGGCAGCAGGGGACACAGGGGCAGGGGCTGCGGTGCCTGGCCCAAAGGAGACACGCTCCCGGACATGGGAGCCTCCACGGACCTGGGGAATGGGAGCCGATGGGAGGGCGGTGGTGGTGCTGGTGGTGGCGGGGACAGCAACACTAGCTGGGGTGTGGTGGCTGCTGACACCCGCCTCCACAAGGGAGTCATCCTCCGAGTTGCTCTGGTCCTCAGCTGAGGTGGATGCTGCTGAGGACTCCTCGGTGTGGCTCCCCTCGCCCTCCGTGCCACTGGGTCCCTCCGACCACTCCTCGGCTGCTGACCCAGTCTGGCTCTCTGGCTCCTCCTGGTCCGTGGAGCTGTCCCCTTCCGTGGCCGTGGATGTATCTGCAAACAATGGGGAAACAGACAGACATCAGTCACCTGCACAAAACGCACACACCACTGTGAGCACAGCACATCACAGAGCAAGCCCTGGCATCATTAGTTGTACATTGCTAAAAGTGCCCTAACTGAACAGGAGAAGCCAATTGTCAGTCTGATGCCAAGCATGGCACTCACATCCCACATGGCCTTGCACCCATCTGTCTGGTGTCTGTTGGATTGCAACACCCCAGTGTGGACACATGCACCAAGTACACAGTAGTTGGACAGTGCAGAGGACACGGTGTGGCATGTGGACATGCACACATCACAGCTCTTGCCACTGAGTCAGTACAGGTTTCCGGATGAAAGGGATGCCCAGAGTCAAATAGGAAATGCATGTGATGCATACCAGCGACAGACACCATGATGCACCCATGTCCTGATAGCCAGCGCCACTATGGTGTGCATGTAGCACATGTCACTCCCCTGCAGGCTCACCAATCAGTAGACACATGCCATGGCGGAGGCATGACTGCAAAGTCATACATCACTGTCTCAGTGATGTATGACTTTGCAGCCAGACAACAACACTCTGCACTGTGTCACAATAGTAGGTCATGGGGAATGCAAGTCCTGGAGCTGCACAAGTGCACATGTACATCCCCCCACAACACATCCTCTCAACCCTCATCTGTCCAGGTCATACCTATTGGACATATCGGAGACCTGTGACACTACCCTCTGAACCTGAGCCCCTCACACTCTGCTGTGAATGGGGAACAGCTGCCTGAACTTCACATTCACATGCCCCAGTCTGCATGGGCAGCTGATCAGACACCTATGTGACACACAAGTATCGTCTCCTATGGTCACATCTCCAGTGGCATGCTGAGCCCCTACCAAGAAACTCCACAGCAGTCCTGGCGACTAATCCACAGCACACTGACACAGAGGCAGACACCTGAGGGGTCAAATCACTGCGCACAATGTGTCAGCTGATACACGGGAGTGGGAGTACAGAGTGTATTGTATGGCCTGGAGTAGGCATGACTGTCCAGCCCCACATGAATGAGGGATGAGCCCTGGACTGTAGGCAGCTGGCTAAGTATGTGTGACACACGTCATATACATACTCCTGGGGCCCAAACATTGTTCCCACCCGCAGCATGGGTGTGTGCCAGATACCCCAGCCACATGTGGTGGATCAGCTCAGCAATTGGACCACAGATCAAAGTAACACGCTGAATACATGTCAGAATACAGGCATTGTGTAAGCAATGGACCCACCCATGATGCCCACCACAGAGTCAGGGAAACAGATGCTGTCTCCCACCTTGAGTCAAGCAAACTGCAAGGACACAGTCCTAAGTGACAGTATTCCCTGCATGTAAGGGCCACACCTGGGTATCAGATGAGGAGTGGGCAGTGCACAATAGAGGGACATGGCTCCTGGACAACATGACTGCTGTACTGTGGCAGTTTAACCAGGCCCGAGGAGGGCACATAGCATGTTAGACAGAGTTCACAGTGCAGTCTTTGACTCACCCCTCCTTGCTGCTCTCTGGCCTTCAGCTGCCCATCCAGGTCTGGAAAGACCACCTCCAGGATCCTGAGCATGTTGGGGGTCAGGGTCCGTGTTCCGCCCTCCTGCGAGGAGGCGACAGCTTCAGCTGGACCCGTGCAATCCTCCGGGTCCAGCCCCGAAGGTCCTGCCACCTCTTTTGGCAGTTGCGGATCCGGCGCTTGTAGACCCCCACGGACCGGACAGCCCGGACGATGTCCTTCCAGATCTCCTGCTTCCGATGGGCAGAAGCCTGTCAGGATGACAAAGTGATAAGGCCATTACTACACATGCAACATATCCGTGCATGACACAGTTGCATATACATGTCGCAATCACAGGGGCACATGGTGTACACAGGCAGTGCACGGCTGCCCATGGACAGTTTTCCAGAAGTCACTACATGGTATCATTGCATGGGGAGTAAAACCCTGTTCAGAAGCACTGTCACTGCACCATACCTGTCCAGTGCAAGTCACTACACACTATGGGGGGTGACAACTACTCAGTGAGCCTGCTAGCCAGTGGCGTGCAGACTCTCAGCCTTGCTAGTCAGACAAAATGCACATTCAGAAAGGCAGTGCACAGGACACTCACCTGCTCCCCTGGTGTCCCATACAGCTTGCTGTACTGTGGAAGTAGGCTGTCCAGCAGGGCCTGGTTCTCTTCAAGGCTGAAGGCTGGGGCTCTCTCCACAGTACGTGCCATTGCAGGGTCCAGAGGGGCAGAGACAGCAGCAGTGCAGTGGCAGATGTCGTCTTGGAGCATGTAGTGCAGGCAAGTGGGCTCTCAGGGGACCAGCCAGCAATATATATGTGCTGGAGAGGCAGATACTGTCCCTTGTGTCCAAAGTGATAGGTCCAAGTCGTTTGCATCTTCTGAATCTGGCCAATCCATGGAATAGCAGCACCAAAACACGCCCACAGCATCCTTCAAATCTTCAACTTCATGACATACATGATTTTGCAACATTGTTGTGGGTGACCAACTGATTTTCCAGCAACCGACTCGTTCGGAATTCGAAAACGCGTCCGTTGCCAGGCAAGCCCATTGTCAATGGGTGCGCACCGATCGGTCCATTGCAGTACAACGCGCACAGGGGTACAACGCGTACCCGCACACATTGAAAGCAATGGGCTGGCCGGAGGCACCGATCGGTCCATTGCAGTTCAACGCGCACAGGGGTACAACGCGTACCCGCACACATTGAAAGCAATGGGCCGGCCGGAGGCACCGATCGGTCCATTGCAGTTCAACGCGCACAGGGGTACAACGCGTACCCGCACACATTGAATGCAATGGGCCGGCCGGAGGCACCGATCGGTCCATTGCAGTTCAACGCGCACAGGGGTACAACGCGTACCCGCACACATTGAAAGCAATGGGCCGGCCGGAGGCACCGATCGGTCCATTGCAGTTCAACGCGCACAGGGGTACAACGCGTACCCACACACATTGAAAGCAATGGGCCGGCCGGAGGCACCGATCGGTCCATTGCAGTACAACGCGCACAGGGGTACAACGCGTACCCGCACACATTGAAAGCAATGGGCCGGCCGGAGGCACCGATCGGTCCATTGCAGTTCAACGCGCACAGGGGTACAACGCGTACCCGCACACATTGAATGCAATGGGCCGGCCGGAGGCACCGATCGGTCCATTGCAGTTCAACGCGCACAGGGGTACAACGCGTACCCGCACACATTGAAAGCAATGGGCCGGCCGGAGGCACCGATCGGTCCATTGCAGTTCAACGCGCACAGGGGTACAACGCGTACCCGCACACATTGAAAGCAATGGGCCGGCCGGAGGCACCGATCGGTCCATTGCAGTTCAACGCGCACAGGGGTACAACGCGTACCCGCACACATTTAAAGCAATGGGCCGGCCGGAGGCACCGATCGGTCCATTGCAGTTCAACGCGCACAGGGGTACAACGCGTACCCGCACACATTGAAAGCAATGGGCCGGCCGGAGGCACCGATCGGTCCATTGCAGTTCAACGCGCACAGGGGTACAACGCGTCCCCGCACACATTGAATGCAATGGGCCGGCCGGAGGCACTGATCGGTCCATTGCAGTACAACGCATCACTGTACATGTGACTGGCATATGTCAGCATGCCTGTCTCAGATGGACATATGCCAGCCACAGATAGCTCCCAGGGAGTGAGGGGCACACCTACATCACGACAGCCTGTCCAAACCTTATCATAAGGCATGTAAGGCTGCATTTCCTATTGTGTGTATGTTGGTGTACATGTTGTCCTGTGGGTGTCACCTGTGGGCAGCCACCCCCAGGCTGTGCACGTGTTCATGGGGACAGGATCCTGGGTGTTACGTGTACGTGACCACTGTGATGTGCAACTGTTCATATCTGTGCATGTGCCATGGTCACATTTCACAGTGGTGTTTGTGTATGTCATGTCACATACCCCGTGAGTCCCATGTGGGACGGTATGTTTGAGCCAGGGTGTCCCAGTGGCACAATAGTGATGGACCTCCACAGTCTTTGTGCATGTAGTGTTTACAATGTCTCTGATTTCATGTGCACAATGGGAGACAGTCTCCACATCCACGTTGTGTGTGCATGGACTCTGATGTTGTGCGTGTGTGTCACAGACATCCATGTCTGTCCTGCCGTGGCAAGTGGGGCCACTACCTGTGGGGGTCATGTTTGTTTTGCTGTGGTGTACACATGATACTCCATGTGATGCCAGTGTCCATGTGGCATTACAGGGTCCCTGGGAATGTACCTGTCGTTGAGCTGTGGTGCCTGGGGCACATCTGTCCTCACATGTCACTGTGGGGGGTGATTGTGACACGGCAGCAGGAGATGGGAACTGTGACACGGCATCATGATATCCAATGGGCCAACCTGGGACAAATTGATGCCACCTGTAGGACCGTGTTGACAGATGTTGGCCATGTACGTACCATACATGTCCTTCCGGTACTGCACACTTCATGTAGTTGTGCCTCATAATGATGTATGTTGGGATCTTGAGTGTGTTCAATGCCGCATATGTGGGGTGACTGACAATCTTGCTTACTTCTCCTCTGCACTGCAGGGCTCCTGCTGTCCATCGGCCATTCCCAGACCTGGCAACGATGGTGGAACGGGACAGCATCCGACGGTACCGCTTCACCAGGCAGCTGATTGAGGATTTGGCAGTGCAGTTGTCCCCACATTTGCAGCCTGGCCGGCCGTATCCTACAGCGCTGACCCCCAAGGTGAAGGTGATGGCAGCCCTACACTTCTTTGCCACCAGTACCTTCCAACATACTGTGGCGACTGCTGATGGGATGTCACAGACCATGTTCAGCCGTGTGCTCCGCGATGTTTTGGCGGCAATGTTGCTCTTCCTGAACCGGTACATCTATTTCCCTAGACTGCGTACGACTCACTGACGTGAAGAGTGACTTTTATGCCCTGGGGAGGATGCCGCATGTAATTGGCTCCATTGATGGGACACATGTGGCTTTGGTACCACCACAGGCCCAGGAGCAGGCCTACAGGAACCGCAAGCACTACCACTCGGTCAATGCACTGGTGGTGTGTCTTGCAGACATGACCATCACACACGTGTGTGCCCGTTTCCCTGGTTCAGCACACGATGCCTTTGTGATGAGGAGTAGTCGCATCCCCAGGATGATGGCACAGATGCAGAACCAGCGTGCCTGGCTTGTCGGTGTGTACTGACTTTGTGCCATTGTGTGTGATCTGATCTGTAGTATTCCGCCCACTTTTCCAAGTCAGCTAATGTGCACTTGTCTGTCCGTAGGTGACTCGGGATACCCCAACATGCCGTGGTTGCTGACACCCCTCAGGAACCCTGTGACACCTGCCCAGATGCGCTACAATGAGGCACATGGTCGGACCAGGAGAGTGATTGAGCGGACCTTTGGTCTCCTGAAGAGCCGCTTCCGCTGCCTGGACAAGACCGGAGGGTCCCTCCCATATGCCCCTGCGAAAGTGTGCAAGATTATCATCGTCTGCTGCATGCTCCACAACCTGGCAGTGCGGAAGGAGTTGCCTCTCATCCAGGATGACAATGACCAACATCCGCCACCTGTGGAGGATCCTGGCCTGGACCACGATGCCAGTGACGATGATGATGATGATGATGGTGATGGTGATGTCCGCACACAGCTCATCACCAACTTCTTTAGCTGAATGTGAGTATCCTGAGGTGTCATGTCAATGATGTGAGTTGGCATGATGTGTGGGTGGTGCTCTGGTGCTGTTGGAGTGTGTCCATGGGCTACTTGACTGGATGTGTGTTGCGATGTGTGGTGACAGGTGGGCTGTACTCCCCAACAGTGTTGACATGCTAACTTGGTTCTGGGTGGGTATCTTGTAACATGTATTGTGCATGAGTTTTGCTGTTCTGTCCTGTACTCCATTGCTTTTGACTGTGTGTCATTTCTGTCCTTCACAGGGTACTTTCAGATTCGTTTGGTCAACTGTGTCCACCGACGACGTGATTGCACATCCAGGCTGGTAGCTGTTGTGTCCCTACAGGTGATGTGCGCCACACCCATGGACTTCCTTCCGTCTACAGTTGTTGACTGTGTGCCCGCTACCAGGTGGGGTTACCTTGCATCTGTAGTGGTTACGGCATGTTGCAACTGTGTAATAAACCTGTGCTTCACTTTGTGATGTGCGTTGTCTGTGGTCACACATTTGACTGCCATTTGCTTACTGCACCAGTGGGCTACTTGACTACAACTGGGAATGGGTGTGGCGTCTGTGCATTGCACCGTCTTCCCTGGCAACATCAGTGTAGGCAATGAGTCAGATGGCCTAGGTGTGTATGTGTCGTGTAGCCCTGGTGGTGTGTCTCCCTCATGTGTGTCACGTTGCCTGTACTCACATGCCTGTGTTGTCCTTGCTGTTGCAGTTTGCATACACAGTGTAATTTTGCAGTTCATCATCCCCATAACAGCACCCACGTTGGAATCACAACAGAGGCAAGTATGGTGTATTTGTGTGTTTATTGTGATACATTTGTGTTAATAGTGCATAGGATGGGTTGTGCTGTACATGAATCTTGCAATCCCAAGTTCCTAGGTGAATAGAAAGTCCGGGTAGACAGGATCCCCAGTATCGGGGCCACAGTTGTCTGACACATTGGTCCAACTTGTACTCCCCATGCAATGTGTGGGAGTAGTGTTGCCGTCAACAGGGTGAACAGTCTGTGCACAAAGGCGAACATCCAGAACAGGTTCAGGCTTCCTGGGAGTTGCGCTTGGCCATCGGCCTCTCACTTTTCCCTCCTCGGACGACCCCTCTTCTTGGGGGGGCCCCTCAAGTGCAGGCTGCTGCGGTGCAGGGGACTCTCCGCCAGAGTCCTCCTCCCTCCCTGTGGCAGTTGCAGTTTGTTCGGCACCAGATGTTGTTGGCACACAGGGAGGTGTGGACTGGTTGCTGTTCATCTGGCGGAGGCATTGTAAAATGTCCCTGTGCACCGCCGTCATCTCATGCAGTGCATCCCACTTGGACTCCACGCGGACATGTGTGAGTCCACACGGGACATGTGTGACTCCACGTGGGACATGTGGGAGTCCAAGCGGGCATGATGGGCAGCCTGCTGCTGTTTAATGTCTCTGAGGAGCCCCACTACCTGGCTGAGCTCTCCGGTGCTGGACTGGTACGCATCAGCTATGCGTACCAGTTGTGGGTCGTCATGCACACCAGCAACGTCTGCAAGCAGCGACCTCTGTCTCCCACCCCTCCCACCACCCCTGCTGACATGTGCAGTGTGTGCAGTGGCATGCACAGATAACCCTGGTCCACCTTGGCGGTTGGTGGTGGTGGTGGTGTCCATGGCCCCAGGTTGGTCCAGGGTCACTGTGCTGGTGTTGCTCCTTATTCTGTCCATGTCGGCAGGGATGGTATTTGTGGTGACAGTCGTTGTAGGGGTGGGTGCAGGGGGTGCAGCTGGTGGTCCTGCTGGTGCTGCAGCTGGTGGTCCTGCTGGTGCTGCATGTTGACTTGCACCGGATGTGCCAGGTTGTTCTTCATCGTCCGAGGAGGACAGAGGCTGTACGACGCCAGTGAGCTCGGCATCCTCTTGAGCCTGGGACTGGGACTCCTCAGCGTCTGCTGCTGTGTCCCCATCATCACCTGTTTTTGGGAGACACAAACAATGTATGTCATGTTTCTGCAGGCATCAATGGTTGACACACATGACAGTTGTGACTGTGCCTCTGGGTGCGGGCCTGTACATCGCATTGTCCTAAGTCGTCACAGTCAGGGGTTGATATTGGTGTGGCACATTGTCCTGCATTATTTGGGCATTTCTATGTATTTTCTGGGGTGTGAACATGGTCTGCATTGCTTGTGTTTGGTTGACAGCCGGACCTCCTTCCCACCCACACAGCCAGTCAGTTATCCCACCATGGAACGTGCTTGCATTGCAGGGAGTGGAAGTTGTCTCTCAGGATGTCAGTCAGTGGTGTCCTGCTGTTTGTTGGTGCACAGTTGCCAGCAGGGCCTTGTGCTCCCCACAGCAGTAGCCAGTGTCAGCCATCTTGTGAGTCCTTCTCCACTGCCTGTGATGTGAGCATGGTTCAGGGTGGTGTTGATGGGCCAGTTGTGAGGCTGAGCAATGTCTGTGACTACGACTCCCATCATGCTATTGCCTCCACCCCCTTCCCAGCATGCCCATGCTTCCTTCCTTTTGACTCTGCTTCCCTGTGGGGTGGGCTGGCTGTGCTGACAGGATGGCTGGGAGTGTTGTCCTGGCAGTTGTTTGGCTAAGAGTCCCAAGAGTGTCCCTGTTCTTCACACAACATAACCCAGGGTGGTGGTGCTTTGTGGGATCTTGTGTTAGGATGGAGGGCATTGCATTCTACCAGGTGGGTACTGTGGAGTTTGTGTTGGGGGTGTGAGGGGAGGTGCTGGTGAGTATAGTCAGTGCTGCAAGTCCCCCTTCCCACCCAGCCAGCCAGATATCCCACCATGGAACGTGCTTGCATTGCAGGGAGTGGAAGTTGTCTCTCAGGATGTCAGTCAGTGGTGTCCTGCTGTTTGTTGGTGCACAGTTGCCAGCAGGGCCTTGTGCTCCCCACAGCAGTAGCCAGTGTCAGCCATCTTGTGAGTCCTTCTCCACTGCCTGTGATGTGAGCATGGTTCAGGGTGGTGTTGATGGGCCAGTTGTGAGGCTGAGCAATGTCTGTGACTACGACTCCCATCATGCTATTGCCTCCACCCCCTTCCCAGCATGCCCATGCTTCCTTCCTTTTGACTCTGCTTCCCTGTGGGGTGGGCTGGCTGTGCTGACAGGATGGCTGGGAGTGTTGTCCTGGCAGTTGTTTGGCTAAGAGTCCCAAGAGTGTCCCTGTTCTTCACACAACATAACCCAGGGTGGTGGTGCTTTGTGGGATCTTGTGTTAGGATGGAGGGCATTGCATTCTACCAGGTGGGTACTGTGGAGTTTGTGTTGGGGGGGTGTGAGGGGAGGTGCTGGTGAGTATAGTCAGTGCTGCAAGTCCCCCTTCCCACCCAGCCAGCCAGATATCCCACCATGGAACGTGCTTGCATTGCAGGGAGTGGAAGTTGTCTCTCAGGATGTCAGTCAGTGGTGTCCTGCTGTTTGTTGGTGCACAGTTGCCAGCAGGGCCTTGTGCTCCCCACAGCAGTAGCCAGTGTCAGCCATCTTGTGAGTCCTTCTCCACTGCCTGTGATGTGAGCATGGTTCAGGGTGGTGTTGATGGGCCAGTTGTGAGGCTGAGCAATGTCTGTGACTACGACTCCCATCATGCTATTGCCTCCACCCCTTCCCAGCATGCCCATGCTTCCTTCCTTTTGACTCTGCTTCCCTGTGGGGTGGGCTGGCTGTGCTGACAGGATGGCTGGGAGTGTTGTCCTGGCAGTTGTTTGGCTAAGAGTCCCAAGAGTGTCCCTGTTCTTCACACAACATAACCCAGGGTGGTGGTGCTTTGTGGGATCTTGTGTTAGGATGGAGGGCATTGCATTCTACCAGGTGGGTACTGTGGAGTTTGTGTTGGGGGTGTGTGAGGGGAGGTGCTGGTGAGTATAGTCAGTGCTGCAAGTCCCCCTTCCCACCCAGCCAGCCAGATATCCCACCATGGAACGTGCTTGCATTGCAGGGAGTGGAAGTTGTCTCTCAGGATGTCAGTCAGTGGTGTCCTGCTGTTTGTTGGTGCACATTTGCCAGCAGGGCCTTGTGCTCCCCACAGCAGTAGCCAGTGTCAGCCATCTTGTGAGTCCTTCTCCACTCCCTGTGATGTGCGCATGGTTCATGGTGGTGTTGATGGGACAGTTGTGTGGGGGCAATATGTGTGACTGCGACTCCCATGATGCTATTGGCTACACAGACTTGGCCAGCATACACAGAATTCCTTCCTTTGAGTGGTCTTCACTGTGTGTTGGTGTTGTTGTGGTGGCTACATGTCTGGATGTGTTTGTTAGTTCTATTTGTGCCACTGCCTAGCTGTAGTTGTAGTTGTGTTTGTACATGTGATGGCACAGTTGGATGTAACTTTTTTGATGGCATGTGTTGTGTTTATCTGACTGACATACACATTTTGGGATGATTCTGTTCTGGTTGCTGTGTAATTGCTATGAGTGCATGGTTTGACTCTCCCCTTGACAGTGATGTGTGTGTGTTTTGTGTCAGAAAATTGTGTACATTTGTTCTGTACTCACCAGGCTCTGGGATGTTCTCTAGTCCATATACGCTCACTGGCGGAAGGATGGCCCGCACCTTCTCCTCCCAGGGCCTGAGGTATACTGGCTTGGCAGGAGGGCCACTGCCGGTGTATTGGCTGATGAGGTAGTCTTTCTTGAGCAGCTCCCGGACCCTCCTGCGCACGTCATACCACCTGTTCTGGATGTCGGTCTTTGTGCGCAGACATGGTGATTGTGCGTTCACCCTGTTGATGATCCTCTCCCACATCTTGGTTTTCTGCGACATGGGGGTCTGTTGGACCAATGTGCCAAACAGCTGTGGCTCTACCCTGAGGATCTCGTCTACCAGGACTTCCAATTCACAATCTAGGAACTTGTGATTCTTCTTGGGGGCATGGTGATGGGTGGTGATGGTGAGTGATGTGTGTGTTGGTGTGCAGGTGAGGGTGTGTGAGTGTGTGTTTTGCTGGGTGTATGTGAGGTAGGTATTTGTTGGTGTGCTGATGGTGTGTGGCTTGTGTGAGGGATGAGCTGTGGGTGTGTGGTTGCTTTCTCTTGGGTGCTGGCAGTGGAATGGCATTTGCAAAGGCTCATGGTAGTGATTTGTGTCCTTTATATAGGTGGAGTTGTGGGTGTGTCTTTGTTCTCTGTCCCCACCCCCCCAGTATTTATTGGCTTGGTAATTGCTTGTTTGGCCTTTTTTTGGGTGATTTTTCCTTTGTGCTGTTTGTGTGTGTTGGAAACGTTCTTGTGACCGAGTCGGACCCTGCATTGGTCTCGTACGGTGTTCTCCGTTTCGCTCACGCTGTGTTTGTGCAGTTTTCTATGCTGCGTACGCGTCGGTCGCGGTGTATTGTGTTGCTTCGGCTCGGTTTTGTATGCGTGTCGGTCGTCCGGCTTGTCCTCCGTCCGACTCGCTCGTGGTTTTCGCGCCTTGCATCGTACTTAGCGGTTTGGAGTTAGCGTGTACGTTTCGGTCGGATTTGTTCCGGGTGCGTGTCGGTCGGTTGGATTCGCGTGTTTTTCCGGCCGGATTGCTGTTTTCCGTGCGGCTCGGTCGGTCGACTTGGTTTCGTTACGTGTCGGTCGGAGTTTTCGCGCCTTGCATCGTACTTGGCGTGTCGGGCGCCACGGGTACGTGTCGGTCGGTATTTTTTCCGGATCCGAGTCGGTCGGTGCTTTTTCCGGCCCGAATCGGAATCGACCCCATAGTGTTGGGGTGTGGTTCTGTCCTGGAGCCTATCAACAAATATATTGACAGTTTCCTTAAACCTACAGTGACAACAATAAGATCATACGTAAAGAGACACGATGCATATCATACAGCTGGTAGAAGGGCAACCATTTGATGAGACTAAACAATTCCTGGTGACACTAGATGTCGCATCGCTTTATACAAGCATTTCCCAAGAGGAAGCTCTTCAAGTCATGCGTAAGGTACTTGATGGGAGGGAATGTCCACACTGGGTACCAACAGAATTCTTATTAGACCTCTTATGTGTGGCGATGAAAAATAACTATTTTCTCTTTCAGAACCAATTTTACATCCAGTGTAAGGGAGTAGCAATAGGAGCCGGATCTGCTCCCTGTCTGGCGAACCTCTTTATGGATGCCTATGAGGATGCACACATATATGACCATGACAACCCCTTCCTGAATAACATAACGATCTGGAAACAATTCATTGATGACATTATCATGATCTGGACCGATGATGAGCTGAGTCTCATTGACTCAATGCAAGATCACCAGACATCCAATTCACTATGACGTACCACAGAGATACGATCAGCTTCCTTGACATATATCTCAAGGTACAAGACTCCAAGCTATACACTACTTTATACAGAAAACCTACAGAGAGGAACACATTACTCAAATATGATTCTCATCATCCCAGAAATCTAAGGGACAATCTTCCGTACGGACAGTTTCTGAGGTTGAGACGAAACTGTTCGCGCAGAACTGATTTCTTTTAGGAGACTAGCACTTTAATTGAGGGCCTAGGCGATAGAGGCTATTCCAGGGGCCTTTTGCTAAGGGTGAGGAAAAGGGCATGGTATTGCCTTAGGGAGAATTTGCTGTAAATCAAATCCAAGGAAGACACTGGGAACAAACTTGTCTGCGTGACTTCTTTCAATACTAAGGGCAATGCGATCAAAAAAATCGTTAACAAATACTAGAATTTGGTCGCCACTGAAATTGACACACACAAGAAACCTCTCTTTGCTTTCAGAAGGAACAAAAACATCTGTGATTATGTGGTGAGTTCCTTCTTGAAAACTGAGAAGAATTCCGACATTCGCACACAACTGAATCTCCTTCCACTTGTAGGGCATTTTAAGTGTGGGTGGTGCAAGGCCTGTGAACTTACCACAGAACACAGGAACTTTGATCACTTGGGTTGTACATACACAGCACACCATCATATCAACTGCAACACTAAGGAGGTTATATACGCAATAAGGTGTCCCTGCAATAGGATCTATGTAGGCCAAACGAAGCAAAAGGTTAAGCAACGCATCTTGCAGCATTGCAGCCGGATTAGATGTGGGACACAAGGGGCGCCTCTGGTGGAACACTTCCATGAACAAAAACACTCAGTGGAAAGCCTAAGGCGGTGGGTCATTGAGAAAGTGACACGAGACCCGAGAGGAGGAGACATAGGGGCATATTCTCAAGAAAGTGTGATAACCACCGCAAGTTTAGCTTAACGCAACTTTGCACATCGCAGTCTATCACGGGAAAACAACGCCGTGTTAACATAGAATTCCCAACCTGGCGGCACCATGCGATAGGCCCACGATAACGCATCAAATGACCGCTTTAAAATCAACGCGACGCCGCAAAAATGCGAAACACGAAAACGAATAAAGTTGCGATAAAGCCAACCGCGATACAAAAATCTGCGAAAACCAGCGACAGGCCTGCAATCCCCACGCATCATGCGGGAAAATGCACAATAAAAGCTGAACAAGAAAAACACACCATAAACAAAATAAACTGCGTAGCAACATGGAGACACCCGGAACGAGTGCCCAGGTCAACGCGAACCCCACAAGCCCCACAGACCACCAGCAAGGAACCTCGGGGTCGGGGAAGGCCAAGAAGAAGAGGAAGACGGGGTACAGTCCGCATGACAACCGGATCGTCGTCACAGAGGTGACAGAGCACCAACAACAACTGTCCGTCACCTCCACCGTGTCATTGGCAACACAGACGGAAAAATGGCATTCCATCGTGAATGCAGCCGGAGTGTCGAGGAGGCCAAGATGCGCTGGCACGATGTGAAAAGCCAAACCAAGCAGAAACCCGCTGCCAACAGGAAGGCAGCAACGGCGAATGGAGGTGGGAGTCCTGCGCCACAGGAGGAGCTGGAGCAAATGGCGGCCACATTCATCAGTGTGGAGACAGTGCAAGGAGTCGAGAGTCCGGACACTGCTCGACATGACCCGACACAACAGCAACAGGGTGAGTAACGAACAGGGACTGTGGGGACGGGCACAATGACACACATGCACAATGACGTGTAGCACACTGCACACCCACAATGACCCTGGGTCATGTCCCTGATCCCGTGGCACACTGCAGCACACATACAAACATCAAGTAGGCCCCCGTTCACCATGTGCCCAAAGGGTCCCACCCCACACATCACCAATTACACAACACACACATGCACCCGCGCGAAACACAGCAAAGATGCTTATGTGAGAGCCACACTGACAATGCAAGTGACACCACATGACCAGCAGCATGGCTGGAGTACAATCACCATGACACTGTGCATGCCACAAGACTGAGGTGGCTGAGTGTGGACCACATCTGGAAAGGAGCAGGTCACACTCTGACACATCCACCTGCACAAACAACCACTGACGTCAACAACACATCTGCAGACAAACAATGCACAAGAGTACAAAAACCATCCAAGAGCACAAATGACCCAAGTCGCCAACATCACAGCACCTCAAAAGCACAAAAGCCAAAGGCACACCGCCTCCAAGGGATAAGGGGCAGCAAAATCACAGCTGCAGGTGCGACTCCCACACAATGCAGCACACACACATAGCAATGACAGCACACCCACATGGATGACAATGGGGTACACAGTCCAACACCTACACTGCAGAACAGAGGACACAACTGGGTCCGCCTGTGAGTAGAAAATGCCCAATCACATCTGACATAGCAGGAAACTGTGAGATGCAAATGTACGTGTACAACCTCACCTACGTCATGTAGTCCAAATGTCCACTGTCCCACATCAAATAGTCCGCCCCTCCCAAACAGTCACAATGTACATTGTCATGAAGTCTGTATGTAAACTTGAACAATGCGGCAACATACATGCCAACACAATGTCAACAAGCATCTCCCCTTCACATTGCAGAGGGACAAACAACACCTCCAGCAGACCAGACCAGACAACTCTACAGTGATGCTGAAGAGGACCACCACACTTCCGACACCTATTCCCCACAGCAGTCCATGGACATCTTAGGCAATCGACCTCCAGGAGCAGGGCAGCACCGCTGCATCGAGGATACCCCACCCCCTGCACAGACAACACAGCTGGACGCACCCACCACCCCGGCTGGCTCCCAGCAGCCCACCGAAGCACACATCGCATTCCAAGGCCAGGTGTCAGACTGCCAGAAGGGGTGGCCGAACATGTGCGGGTGGGGTACTACCTCATGGAAGCCGAACTAGATCACATATGTGGGTGTCTAAGTCCCATCAGGGCCCACCTACACTCCCCAACGGAGACCCACACTGCGACAGAGACACATACCTTTGCACATTTCCAGTACTGAACCACACCCACAGCCACGGGATGATCATCCACACCCCCACGCTGGACTGGCATACGCCGGCCCAGTTCACTCCTCTTACGTATTGAGTGGGGGACGACAAAGCTACATGTGCAATGTCCCACCTGCTGCCTGCGGTGACATGACTGCGTCCTCTGTACATGGCACAATGTAATGTTGTAGTGCCCGGGGCACAAATGCATACATCATGAGCACACGGACACACTCAGATAGTTCATTGAACTGGCTACGGGCACGTGCGCTCAACACCTTTATTGGCATGGTCACATGTACAGTGACGCATGTGCTGGATGTGTGTGGGGTGAGTGTAAGCCAGCCCTCATGGAGTCGTTGGTGCTGGCAACAACTTGAACAGTGATCACAATTAAAGCAGAAACAGAAAACACCAGCATAAAAGAAACAACTGTGAAGCATCATGGTGGTAGCCGGAGAAAGTACAGTGTTCACCCAACATGCAAGCAGAATGGTCCATGATTTGTGGTGCACTGAGTTAGTGGCACCTGAAGAGCTGAGCAGGGAACAAGCTGATGATGGCGCCCACGACTGGTGTGAGCAACTCTGATAGTCTGGCAGTAAGACACTTACGAATCTGGCACCTATTGTTTGGAGTTGGTCCTGGCGGTGGTGGCGTGTGCATCCTGCGGTGATGCGACATCCGGGCAGGCCAGGACTCGATTTGATGTGTGAGCCCAGGTGGGCCGCAGTTGAGGCCGTAGGCAGCGGACAGCGCAGGGCCACAGACACATGGCCTTGATGACCCCCAGTCCATCGACCCAGAGGCCATCCAATATGCTATCAGACAGGGGTCATGACTTGAGCTGCACAGAGTTAGTGGCCCCGGATGCACTGCGGCGGCACAGGCACACCGCCACGGGACGGTGACTTGCGGTGCAGTGAGATAGGGCCACGCGAGGTGAGCGGGTCCTTGTCGATGTCGAAGGTGAATGTAGCGGAGGTTTGCGGGGGACAGTGGAAGGTGTCCTCCAGGGCATGATGCAGAGGGCAGACACCGGCCGGAAGCGGCAAATGGAGGAGTGGAATGCTACAGCCTCGTTTTTGCCACAAAAGTCAGTATCACCGACATGATGATGAAGACAAGCCCCAGTCCATAGACTCAGTCGCCACCAAAGTTCAACCAGAAAGTGTCCATGGATGTCGGGGAACAGACTTAGTGGCACCGGAGCTATAAGGGGATGCAGTCTGTGATGATGCCAGGACAATGATGTCAAGTCTGCCATAAATGATTCATGACTGAATTCCCAATATGTGACCAACTCGACCGCAGTGTAGGCCGAATGCGTAGTCATCAAAGGCCCACAGACATGTGTGGTTGGGATGCCATGTACATACTTTGTGTCACCACATCGAAGGGAGTATATTTATATAAACTGAGCCATAAAGTGTGTACTCGGCCATTGTGTAATCAAGACTCAGTTCCAAATGTGTGACCTACTTGACCGCAGTGTAGGCCCGAGGCAGCGGTCAGCAGGGGCCCACAGCCACATGTTGTTGGCCCGCGATGCACAGAGTTAGTGACACCAGAGCAGTTGTCGGCAGTGTTCGATCACCTCCGTAACGATGATCCTTTTCTCCTCCGGACTGAACCACGTCTTCCTATTACTCGTCTCCTTGCGTACAATGATATGGACTCCGCCATGCAGGAATCAAGACTCATGTGTGACTTACTCGACCGTAGTGTAGGCCCGAGGCAGCGGTGGAGTATGTCAACGAAAAAGGAGTAAAGAGGGCCTGTGTCGCGGAGGCCGTGATGGTCTGAGGAGGCTGCCAAGGTCACGGGCTTCGGGCTTGGAGCTTGTGCCGGCACGTGAAGGGCCCTCCTTTACACACGCCGGTGTCGGCAGGTGAGCAGTAAGGCCTGGCTGCGCAGGGGCGGGCATGATGGGTTTGGGGACCAGTGGCCTGGGGTGCAGCAGGCGCACAGGATCGCAGGCCACAGTGCTCATGGTGACGGCGTCGGCCTCGTGGCGGGGTGGGAGGCGCTGCCCTGGCAGACACGTTGGGCATTCCGGAAGAGAACCACGCCCAGAGCTACATGCTTTTTATTCACACCCTTACGCTGGCCTGGCGTACGCCGGGCCAGCCCACTCCGCACACGCTTACAGGGGGGGACGTCACAAGCTACATTTCATTGGGCTTCCCCACTGGCTGGGGTGACATAGTTGCATCCACTGTCCACTACACTCCAGACACCAGCAGTGCATGTAGACATGGATATGTCTGTGGTCTGCATACTGCAGTCTGTCCAGCACATCTCCGCCACACTTGGCATTGTGTACATTCTCATTCATGGTTGACTTGCCTCCTTCGCACATGCCTGGTTCCCACCTCTCCCCACATTCCGGTATTGTGTGGCTGGGGTGCCATGCCATTGATGGCTCATGTACATGGCTAACCAAGGTTGCCACAGTAAGTTGTGCTGTCGTGTCTGGTGGGTGGGCATGTTGTATGTGATTTTGTGATGTGTGCAGTGCCAGAGTTGTGAGTTGCATGATCGTGGAGTTGAGGGGTGTGGTGTGTTCATTTGGTACTTGCCAACATGCAGTGCATTTCTATAGGTGCCATCCTGGAAGCGCTGGTTGATGTTGGACTGTCGGAAGATGAAGGGATCATGCACACTGCCTGGGTAGTTGGCTATGACATTGGTGAAGAGTCCCCGGTGTTCCACTATTGCCTGCACATTGATGGGATGGGTGTGCTTTCTGTTGCGGTACTTGTGTGCGGTGTTGGCAGGGGGCACAAGTAGGACATGTGTGCAGTCGATTGCCCCCAACACGTGCGGGAATCCAGCTATGGCGTATAGTCCTTGCTTGGTCTCCAGCTGTTCCTGCGCATTGTGAGGGACGTATAGGTACTGGGGTACCTAGCTGATGATGGCATCCAGGACAGGTGTGGGGAACTTGGATGGGGCTGGCTGTGCGACTCCTCTGACTCTGGCGGTTGTTGGTTGGGAGGTACCAGAGGCCAACAGGTGCAGCACAGCCAGCAGCTTTGTCTGCGGAGGGATGTTGGTTGTCCGCTGTGTTGGTACCGTCAGCCTGTGGGCAATGATGTTCAGGATGCGGATGATGGTTGTCCTTTTGAGCCTGTAGTGGGCATTGACGTTGTCTGGTGTTAGGTCTGTGAGGCTGGTGCATTTCCTGAAGGTCCGCTGTCTTTGTCTGCGCTGCCTCTGTGGTGGTCCGGGGGGGTGCGGGGGTGGCGGTCCTGGGGGTGGTGGCGGTGGGTGTTGTTGCCCTCTCGGGGCTCCGGGATGCATGGTGAGTGGCTCCATGGCATCTGTTGTTCTTCATGTGTGGCTCTGGGCTGAGCTCCCTTTGATGGTGCAGGTTGTCATCCGACTTTACACCAGGTCGGAGCAGGTGTTAATTTCCTGCTGCTAACGCGCCTTATCGCATGTTTTGTGGTCTTACCGCCGATGTGGCTGGTCGTTGAGAATGTTGAGGTGTGGTGTTGTTGCGGCTTTTTGCTCGGGAACGCCTACTCTGCATCTCATTAGCAATAGTTGCCGGGGTCATCTGTGGTGATGTTTTTTGCGGATGCTTTCGCGAGTAAACTGGTGGTATTGGCTGTTAGCACCAGCTTGTGAATGGGGCGATAATTTTATCGCGACTTTGGCTGCGATAAAGTGCCGTTAACTCGGCGATAGTTCCTTGAGAATATGCTCCATAGAGTCTAAACTTAACACCAGGCAGTGCAAGTGGATACATGTCTTGGATTCAGTAAATATTGGTTTAAATGAGGTTTAGGAAACGAATAGGCAAACTGGCCTTCTGACATATATCTGATACGTAACTGATTTTTGCCCTTAACCTGCCATGCATGACCTATTTATACTACCCCTTGGTTATGCGACCTTTTCTGTGTACTGCCACCACCATTAAAACGACATAACCAGGTCGCAGGTAATCGACTGCACCGTGGTTTTCCAACCATTCGATTCAGCAAGGGGTCATGGTTAGAGGGACTTGCTCTTGACATACACAACCCTGCTGCAGGTCCTGGCTCATGCGCCACTTTATAATCTTGTGAATATATATATTAAATCATTCATAGACCCCAGTCATACCTTTTTGTATAACCCTCTGAAATGTGTCTGTCCAACCTTCTTTTTCAGTAAGGGGGAACAGATGTCAAGATGGCAGCCACGTTTTTAATTTACGTGCGCAAAATTCCTAATGTTCTTCTCAAACCGCACAACCATGAGCGGGTGTTGCGCATCTCTCTAGTGAGTGTTTTGTTCCATTTGGAGCGTGAGTAGTCATTTGCCACATCGTTGAGCCCTTACACTCCATATAATGGAACAGAGGTTAAGATGGCCACCACATTTCTAGTCACGGGCGTCAGACCTCTTTTTTACCATGTGACACTGTCACATGATGTAAGCACTGATCTATAGAATTACGATTTTCCAGCCGCGGCTCACATTATCATGAGCCTATGCTAGACATGAGTCTATCAGGAAAATTTAGATCATTCACTTGGGGCTGCGGTAGTAACCATCTGCTGCACTGCACTGCTTCCATACTCACGTGTATCCTGACGGGGCAACAGAGGTCAAAATGGCCACCACGTTACCACTAATGGACAGCAGACCTCACATGGCCATGTGACATCGTCATGTGATGTCCCAGCAATCCATTTAAGCAGGGAACACCGGCCACAGCTCACTTGACCGTGAGTTGGTGAGAAACACTCGAGAATACAGGTAAAGAGACTATGACTGTTGTTGGGATCTGGGTAGGAGAGAGCATTTAGTTTTGCACCGCTGAGCACTTAGCTTCTTGAATTGATTTTATGTCCATGTTGCCTCCAGTATTTAAGGAGGTTTGGGAAGCAAGCACTGATGGACTTTGGCATCAATACATGACAATCTCTAAGGTCTGAATACTACTAACATTTTGAACCCACTACCCCCTGGAGGCTGACGAGCACATCTAGAGGGGTGAGTTTCTAAGACCGTACATTGAGGGGTCATCTTTGGGAGTCCATGTGTGGCCTTGTTTGATTAAAGGGAGAGGAGTACACTTAGGAGCCGATTCCGATTCGGGCCGGAAATCTCTCCGACCGAGCCGGACCCGGAGAGATTTCCCACCGAATCGGACCCGTGCAGCCCGACCGAACGAGTACGATGCGCACGCATGCCATCGGACTCGATTCGGTCGGACTCCCATTGAAGTCAATGGGAGCCTGTCGTACAACGCGTACGCGGGCTCCCATTGACTCAATGGGTGCGAGGCGGACAGGGGCGCCCCCTACAGTGTGTACGCGGCGAAGCGACTCGCGCCGTACACGCACAGGTAGGGAGGACCCATGGGTCCCCCCTGTGTGCGACTCGCACAGATACGCGTACAGGGGGGTCCGACACGGACCCCCAAAGTACGGCTCCGACTGCTCTTTCGAGCCGGAGTGCGCGGCTCGGTCGGACTGCTCGCGGCGCGCATCGTACTTACCCGGCCGGGGAACGTCTCCATTGCGCGGTGCGAGTCGAGTCCGAGCGAGTCGGTCGGTGCGGTTAGACCCGGGTACGAGTCGGTCGGAGCGGTCGGGACGCCCGGACGAGTCGGTCGGCGATTTCGCATCGTACTCGCTCGTCCGGACGCGCGTACGAATCGGTCGGGAAATAGGGCTCCGAATCGGATCCGGTTAAGCCGAATCCGATTCGGAGCCCTACCGGCCGAGATCGGAATCGGCCGCTTAGTCTTTCCCTCTCATTACAGGTACACAGCTAAAGTTTGAAAAGCTGGTGGATTGGTAAGTACATGTAACGGATGCAGAAACTGCATAGAGTAGTAGCTATACACATGTAGGGATGCAGATAGTAACTGGCAATCTCATCCTTTTGCAGATGATCCTTGAATAAAAACTCCTTCCGGGCTCGGAGGAGTTAATAGATTCAATCTTGTGAATTCCTAACCTCCAAGGGTGAATACCCCAAGAGTTTAGCGGCTCACACATTGTACATTTTTTATTCCACACCATACCTAATAGGAATTTCTGTTTTCCTTTGAATAGGCTGTCGCTCTTCTTTTGTCCTGAAGAAGACCCTACTTGATGTATCTACAAACACTTATATATACAGGGTCGAAACGTCGACGTACAACCATCTCATGTCCTGGCTCACTATAGCAATTATTTTAAAAAAGCGGACTAGCTAAAGTGAAAGAACTGAAAAGGATGGAGAATTTATGTTATTGTCTTGTTTATTGTTCAAATTTGAAAGGTCACCCATTTGCACTATATGTCACCACAGTCACCCATTGAATTGTCTGTGTATTTGTTATTGTGTTTTCTTTGTCAGACAGCCCCCATTGGTATTATGTTTTTGTATAAAATTGTTTACACAATTAGTGAGAAAAATTGAGAAACAAAACAAATAATTTAATAAATATATATATTTTTGATAAAAACTTACTGCGGTGTGGTACATTTATAAAAGTCTAGTACAAAATCACTCTTCATTGTGAAAGAAATAATCAGGTTCTGAACCAGTACCCCGTGGTACTTACCCAACGGAAACATTTGTAGCTTTATAATTTTAATATGGCGGGCATGAAATGACCTCACGTTGGCGATGAACCTGCCACCGACAGCCTGTCCATGACGTGTTCACCGCCATTGTAATCAGGCCCCATGTTCTTTATTGTATTGCTGGACTCTGATTTTGCCAACTAAGATTTTGTACTGTGCTTTGTGCATAACATCGGTGAAAACAAAAAAAAGACAGTTTTTTAAAATAGTTAATGTCTGTGTTTTTACCTTTGTTAGTTTCTTTATTTGACAGGTTGTCCTTTTGGTGGTTCAGAACTTTTTTTGTGGCTATGGTTGAGCTGCAATACTCCCTTCTGGGGATTGTTGGGTTGGCCTGAATGGAAAAGCTGACATAAACAGAGATATTCAAATTGATTGTTATCTAAAGTACAGCTCTTACTTAAATTGTTTGCTTTCTTTTTTGTTAAACTGATGGTTGTTTGTGTTCCTTTTGGGTTCTTAAGAGCATTTTTGTTGGTTAGTTTGGGTTGAGAAATTAGGTTTTGCAAACATTTTACCTATCATTTTACTTTAAATGCATTACATTTAATGACTGACAACTGACAAGCACCTTCCCTGAGGCAAGCACCCAGTGGAGTTGGAATGTTATTTTTGCCCCCCACCATCGGCTAGCACCTTCTCTGATGCAAGCACCCGGTGGAGTTGGAATAGTATTTTTGCCCCCGATCTCTGACCAGCACCTTTCTTAAGGCAAGCACCAGAGTTGGAATAGTAATTTTGCCCCCTACCACTGACCAGCACCTTCCTTGAGGTAAGCACTCAGCGAAGGTGCAATAGTAATTTTGCCCCCACCACTGACCAGCACCTTCCCTGAGCCAAACACCCCGCGGAGGTGGAATCGTAATTTTGCCCCCCACCACTGACCAGCACCTTCCCTGAGAAAAGCACATGGAGGAGTAGGAATAAAAATTTTGCCTCCCCACTACTGACCAGCAGCTTCCCTGAGGCAAGCACCTGGCAGAGAAGGAATAGTAATTTTGCTCTCCACCAATGACCAGCACCTTCCCTGAGGCAAGCATCCAGCAGAGTAGGAATACACATTTTCTCCCCACCAATGACCAGCACCTAACCTGATACAATTACACAGAGGAATAGGAATACTATTTTTGTCCCTCCCCCCACCACTGGCCAGCACCATCCCTGAGGCAAGTACCTGGTAGAGTTGGTTAGTAACTTTGCCCCCCCACCACTGACCAGCACCTTCCCTGAGGCAAGCACCCAGTGGAGTAGGAATACTAATTTTACCCCCACCACTGACCAGCACCTTCCCTGAGGCAAGCACCCAGGGGAGTTGGAATACTAATTTTTCTCCCCACCACTGACCAGCACCTTCCCTGAGGCATGCACCTGGTAGAGTTGGAATAGTAATTTTTTCACCCACCACTGACCAGCACCCTTCTCTGAGTCAAGCAACCGGTGGGCAGGAATACTAATTTTAACCCCCATCACTGACCAGCACCTACCCTGAGGCAAGCACCCAGCGGAGTTGGAATAGTAATCATGCCCCCACCGCTGACCAACACCTTCCCTGAGACAAGTACCAGGTGGAGTTGGAATAGTAATTTTTTCCCCCAACACTGACCAGCACCTTCCCTGAGTCAAGCACCTGGTGGAGTAGGAATAGTAATTTTGACCAGCACCTTCCATAAAGTAAAGGTCGCATTTAAAAAAAAAAAAAAATTGTTTTAGTGAAAAAAAAATAAAAAAATTCAATCTTACAGTGCTTTGCCTCCAGGTATTGTACTTCAATTTTAGGGCTGTTGGTTTATGAGCAAAATCTGTGAATTTTTTAGAAAATAAAAATTAATATTAGGTTTTGAAATTATTGGTATTCTTATTAAGTGTGTTTTATGTTAACGTTTCACTTAATTGAGTCAATAGGTTGCAGTGTCTGTATAGGAAATTGCCCTTTTTCTCCTTGTACATCAGCAGAGTATGGTTACCAGCGAAGTCAGTGTACCACTGAGCTCAAAATGGTGGTCGGCTGAATTTATAAGTTTTTTAGGTTTTTATGAAAATTTAAAAGAAAGTGTGCTCTGGAAAGTATATTTTTTCATGATTCAGAGTCTGACAGATTGTATATTTATCAAATATTGTGAAAAAACAGGGTTATATTCGTTCCTTCTTAGAATGACAGTCATTTTGTGTACAGCTTGGCTGTACTGGTTGAGTGAAAATAGAGGAATTACATCAGTTATGTTGTATTCGGAATGCACACGCTGCTTTTCCTATTGCCAGTACAGTGTTTTAACATATGAAATTATATTGCTTTTTGGGAGTACTTTACATCAGGAAATGTTTTCCAATTTTGACGTTTACTTTCTGTTAATATATATATTTTCAGTATTACAAACCATATTTGATAGGTTTAGTAACATTCCATTTTAATGGTATGCATGGTAATGGTCTGTGTTGTAATGGCACTTTTATTGTACCTCTATGGAGATGCGTTGTAATGGTATGCATTGTAAAAAAAACACATTGTAATGGTAGCTGCGTTGCAAAAGCATGCATTGCAATGGTATGCGTTGTAACATCATATATTCTTATTTGAGTATCAGAGTTGGGTAACAATACAATTTGTTTCAGCACCTAGATACCCTTTGGGGCTGAAAGTGTGCTTTACAAATACACACGCTATTTATAATCTAAAGTAGGACCCCTTCAAATAAATTTGCAACACAGGAAAATGCATATTTCAAATATGTCTGAAGGAAGTTGTTTCACCCGGCCTTGGGGTTCATAAATATTATAAATTTCCTATAAGAGAAAAAAAAACTCTGAATACTACGAACTTTGAGCCAAATTTAATAAAGCTGTCCCTGTCTTCTGACAGTTCAAAGACAGTTATAAGCCAAAAACTACAGACTTAAGAATGTGGCAAGCCAGGACAAGGCTCCCTGATGCTCATCATTTCTGAGTTGGCTATTGATGCTCATTAGAGTATGAACCATTAATGTTCTTTACTGCTTGTGGGCCAATGATCATGCACGATAGTGCTTGGGACCACTGATGCTCTTTACTGTGTTAGACCATTGATGCTCATTACTATCTATTTATTGACTAATGATATTCACAACTGTTTGGGCAATGGAATGGAAAACATTTGTAAAGAGCTACATTCACTCAACAGGTGAGCCTGGTGCTAGGAACAAGCTAAAAAAACAGATGCTAAAAACAGGTTATCAAAATTAAAACTTTTCAGCGTGAGTCATTAATGGTAGGTGGGATGCTAGAGATTTGATCCACAAGGGTAGAGCGTTTCACAATTGGGGACTAGGAACATAACGAGCATGCCCACCAACCCTGGATCTCTTGACTCCAGGAATAGAGAACAGTAATTGGGAGTTGGATTATAAGTTTCAAAGAGTTATACAACTTAAAGCAAGAGGCCAACAGAGATTTCTTAGTATCGTTGACAACCCTGTACAAAAGGCACACGGCCTTGATCAATATTCTTTGCTTCACTGCGAGATGATGTACCTGGGTGCATGCTTGAAAAAGGCATGGTCACACTTCTTTAAAGCACATGCTACACCACCAAATTTTGGATTCTCTGCAACTGGTTCAAAGAGAAGTCAGGAAGTCTAAGAAAAATAATATTACACTAGTAAATCCTGGAACAGATGCAGCCAAAATGACCTACACTTGTAATTGTTTGGACAGGAAGGAAATCATCTTTTTACTTACTTTAAGATGGAAAAAACATGGCAACACAGCAGCTTTGATTTGATGAAGCATCGAAAAAAGGGTATCCAGGTGGGCACCAAAGGATTGAACCTTGACTGTCGGAAGAAGATTCATATCCCAGGGAGTGAGCATTTGCCATCTGTCTGTATCTTTCCCCACTGTTAAAAGTTCAGTTTTATTTGCATAGTTGAAGAAAGTTAAGAGACACACAGCACAGAACCTAAGGTAGGCAAAAGCTGAGTTAGTTGCTGAGTGAGGCACTATATGGGGCAGGCATATGATTATATGACTTTCATCAGCATATAAGATCTCTAATCAGCCAAAGGGCTTGATAAGAGAAACCAGAAGGTGGATGTAAATGTTCAGCAGCATAGATGAAAGGAATGTGGTCTGAGGGACCCCACAAGTAACTCTGCACAGGATATTGAAATAGTGAAATGCTACCATCTGAGAGCTATCTAAAAAAGAGGCAAAAAGGGGCTTAGTACCATTAGTAAGCAGGTGTAGTGGCCGTGTAGCCCAGAGCCCTGAGGGGCCAATTGAACATTGACAATAGCAGTTGAAAGGGCCAGTTTCTTTCTTGCACCAGGGCCCAAGCCTCCCTTGCTATGCTACAGGAGGCAAATCATGCTATCACCTGTCCCTTAAGACCTGCCTCTGCCAGGCTGCTTAACAGAATGACATGCTCCATGGTTTTGAACGCTGCAGATAAATCAAGCAAAAGGAGAGATGCAGAGCCATCCTGAACCATTAATAATCTCAGCTCGTCAAGGGGAAGGGCTCCTCTCCATCCCTCTGCCAGTGTGAAAAAACAGATGAAATGGAGCTAGAAATGTGGATTCTTCTAAAGGATGAACCAATTATTTGGAAACTACTTGTCTGGTGGTTTTGCCTGGGCCAGAAGGAGCATGAGATGTCTATAGTTTTCAACATTAGCACTATCTAATTTGGTCTTTTTTTAGCAATGTCTTGACTACTCCTCTTTCACAAAACTTAGGTATAGTACCTAAGGAGAAGGATAGACTGTTGATCTTAGTGAGTGCCGGCACAACTGCCAAGGAATAAACCTGTAGAATTATAATTGGGTAGAAATCATCAGGCGATCCAGATATACCTTATTTGGTGTAGATATAATCTCTTCAGAGTTGTAAGGCATAAAAAAGGCAAACTGACAGAGGGCAGCAAAAAACACTCACAAAAACAGAACACGGAGTATCAATTGAGGAGAGGACAGTGTTCTTCATTCTATAAATTGCTTGGATCTTAGTGGTGTAATATATTGCAAGGTGAACACAATATTCCTGAGATGGAGGAATTAAAAGTGATGCATTGAAAGAGATCAATATAAGTCCATTGCTCTCAGGCCTTTTATGTTCATTACAATGTGAGATCTTTGAATCTCTTTACTGTCTGAGGTCATTATGCTTGTGTTCTGAGTGTTTGAGCACGAGAAGGTATGTGTGTACCTATATTGCTTTATCTACATATAACAATGAAGGGACGATCTTTGTCAATGCGTGGTTGGATACTGGCTGTTTATGAGGACTTCTACATTCACCATCCGCAAATCAGACATACTGGCTTTGTTCATGTTTGTTTATTGTGGGTCAAATTGTAAAGCTGGCCTGATCCATAAGCACGTTGATCTTAATGCGCCTACCCTTACAAGAATTGTGATCATTTGACTTTGTGTTTCGAATGATTTTGTCATTTAGTCGTCACTTTGTCTTTTCAGTTGTTGTATCATCTTAAAGAAATTCTCCCTTCTGACTGATATTACATTTTCACAAACCCCTATTCAGCATTGTTTCATATTCTTCTTTATTCCAGGTGTTCCATACAGTACCTTTTGTATGTGTCTTATTATCTTACTGGGTGTGGAATCCAAACAAGTCCCACAGCAATGTTAAGGGTCAGTGTACGACCCCCTTCCTTGACATTTTTAAACTGATTTTTCAAAAATTGTCAATCATGTTATTCATTGACTTGGCATTCTGACGTACAATGTCCGATTTAGCAGCTATACTCTAACTCATTCTTTCAGTATTTTTTCAACAGGAGAATCCTGTGGTTTTCTTGAACTCATATTTCCGGTTTCATTTGTGAAATTTTCAGTCAAAATTAACCAAATAGTGATTGCGCACACTTGTCTCTACAAATAAGTACTAACGGGCAGATGTACGAGCCCCTTGCGACACTTTTGTGCCGCCGTTGCATCACTTATGTGACTCAGCGGCGACGCAAAACATGCGCCACGTTGCGCAATATTTACAACGTGACGCATCTAGGGAGATGCGTCACGTTGTAAACCCCTGCACCACATGAAACCTGCGTCAGGTTTCATGTGGGCGTTCCGGTGCAGGGTGGGCGTTCCCTCGCAGGTACGCTCGTAAGTGACGCAGTGAAATCTACAAGATTTCACTGAGTCACTTTTACGCCCATGCTGCGTCAAAACCCTGCGCCTGCTTGAAGCAGGCGTAAGGATTGACGCAGCATGTTAGGCATAGGGCACCCCCGAGCCTTGCTGGAGCCGCGTCGCGCTTGCGCGCCGCATTGTAAATGCGGCGCATCGGCGGTGGCGCAAGGGCAAACTTGCGTGACGCATCTTCCCTGGCGCATCCCTGCTGATTTGCAGGGATGCGCCAGGGAACGTAAATATGCCCCCAAGTGCTTTCCCTTCTTTATAAAATAAATGGCATGATTTTTGCTATTTTTGAAAAACCTCTTCAGGTTGAAATTGCAGTGAGCTTTAAAGACATTATTGTTTCATCACCATTCTGCCTTTGTAAAGGCTTGATGTTTCTGATTTACTCCGTATTATTTTTTATGATGACTTAATGGACTGCAACCAAATATTTATTTGAACGAGTTACAACACATGCGATTTTGTTAAACTATTTTTCTGACACATATAATGAGAGTGTTCATTGTGCTACGATTGGTTACACCCAATCTAAGAGTATAGAGAGCAGGCGTTTCCAGGCCTTGAAAAGCACTTAGGTAGGCAAAGAGTGATCTTTAGTGTGCACCTACAAGAGTACTGAGTTCATTCTCTGTGGGTCGGACCGTTTCAATCTTTCAATAAAACTGTTTCCATTACAGCATGCACATTTTTTGTAAATCAGTGATCTGTGAAAGGGTGGGATAAGCTTCACAAACAGACTCTCTTCCAGTGATTGCTTTCAGAGGAGACATATTGATCAAATTACCTTTTCCATTCCATCCCTTCCTGGATTCTTCTATGACTCACTGTCAGACACTGATCTCCAGGAGAAATGTAATAAATCATTTTTACATATATTTACGTGGCCGCTAAATCCTAAAAAAGTTACGTTTAATCTCTGTTGCACAATTCAGTAGCAGTGCTATATTGCACCATCTCAATTATCCATAATGTCTGGTATTGGCGTCGGCTATTTAAGACAATTCCAGATTTGTAAACCTGTATCTCTTGTAAATAAAATACTGAATTGCATAATGTATGATTGGTGATGCTATTTTCTTCCCTGCTAACTGGCAAAGGAGTGTTAATTAACATCCAGTTTCAAGTATTAAGAACAATTAAATACTTTAACAGTACAATTTAGGTTCATCATATTTTGTGGACCTAAATATTTAAAAAAGTTTAATCTTGTTTGCCAAACTAGGACTGTTGTGCGTGCAATTTATAAAAAGAAAAGTTCGATATACAAATCTTTGTTTGTGGTTTATGCAATTCCTTTTATAAATAAACAAAAACGCTGCAGTTGTAAACTGCTACCTTTATCATTTATTTTGGGACAAACTCCAAACTTTATCAAAAATGATAACGCATTGCGTGCCTGAACTCTACATTTAATTATTAATTGCAGATGGTATGCATAAGGTCATGTTACTAGTAGATGCTAATGCCTGATACAAAATCTGCCAAATTATCAGTAATAAACGTACCAAATAAAAGATGAAGTGTGAAAATATATGACTCTCATTTCACTGGGATTATCAACACAGGGTTTGTTTGGGCTAACGAGCACATGCGCATACACAGGCACAGATGCTCATCTTGGGGATTCATTTTCTGTTACTTTACGACATGAATGGGTGTCCATTTTTAACTGGTGTTTCCTATAAGGAAAATCATTATAAAATACTTTCTTGTGCATACGCACGAATAATGATGAATCCGTGGCCATTTTCTCATTTTATTAAAGTTTAATTAATTATTCCGAGATGTTTAATGGCTATATATGAGTGGTAAGTTAAAAAAGTGTATATGTCCCAATTCCGCACAGAAAAATATTAAAATAGAAAAAAGAAAAGAAAGCATTGAAAAAGAAGGGGTGGACAGCAATAGATAAGTGGGGAAGCAAGAGGACTAGTAGCGGTGTGCAGCTGACCTCGCACTATCATTAAAAAAAATGTAACTATTAAAAAAACATTGAAGCAGAGTAGCTAGGAGCCACAGATGAGTTGGAGGAGTGGATGATGTTGGTACAAAAGAGTGCGGGAGGGGGGAAGCCAAGAGCTCCAATGGAGTGCTAAAAGCCAAAAACATTTTTTTCCTGTTTTCCTGATGTCAGCAGTGGATGGATCAATCAAGAATGGAGGTAAAGAAGCTGTGCAATAGGGAGAGGAGAAAATCAAGACTAGAGAGGAAAGCCAATGAATCAGGAGCGTCAAAATGAGATTGAAAATAAAGCTATCCAATCATGAGCAAGAAGTTGACCCACAAACTGTCCATTGGCAAGGCATAGCAATTTGAGATATCTGTAAAGGTTCTGCTAAACAGAAGAAATGTGTAAGAAATTGGGTTATTGGTTGAGAGGGGCGAAAGACTACTCAAGCAGGAACCACAATCCTTGTCAGGGTGAGGTCATGAGCAAACCCTAAATTAACCTGTGCTCCACTGTCTGGTAGCTTGGCACAGAGGAGTCAGGCTTAACTCAGAGGCAATGTGTAAAGTATTTGTGCAACACATCAAACAGTAACAAAAGTGGAAACACACCACAAAAAAGCATTCCACACCGGATTACCAAAGTAGAGTAGATTTTATTAAATAAGACCAAATGACTAAAATCCAATTCGTAGAACCGGAGAAATGCAATTTTAGAGATTTAAGTGAAAATTGCACTAAGAAGCACAAAGCGCCAACTGTGGGTATCTGTTTGCGCTAGATTGGGACAAAGTCACAAGTTCTGGCTGACCCTGATGGAGTGTGGGCCAGCTACAGCGACCCAGTTAGGCCTACTGAACAAGAGTACCTTAAATCATGGTTGCGAAGAGTTTCACAGTCCCGCGTCTTGGATGCGTCGCTCAGTCAAGGTGATGTGTCAGTTCTGAGGATCTGCGAGGCTAAAGTACAAGGTCCTATGTCATCATCAAGGTTCCCGTTGATGAGGGCTTGCAATGTACAGTCCAGTGTCGAGGATGCGCCGCCTAGCCAAGATGATGCGTCGGTTATGAAGAACTGCGAGACTGTGATCCGAGGTCCTATGTCGGGATACATTGTGCAGCTGCAGTTCTGATGGAGATGCGAGGCTACGATGTGAAGTACTTGTGTTGAGAAAGTCCATGCAGCAGAGGCGATGCGTTGGTTCTGCTCGGGGTTGCGCCGCTCAGCAGAAGAGATGCGTCGGTTCAGCTGGACCCACAGATGGGCTGATAAAGCACCTTCAAACAAACTTCAATGGGTCCAGAACTGGGGTGGCACCACTTGGCAAGGTAGGACTCACAGTTGCACAGTACAGGTGCTGATTACAAGAGACTAGCCCTTGGAGTCACTCTGGTGGTACCAGGTACAGTTTGCAGGTCCAGTTCTTCTCACCCAGGCAAGAGGTCAGCAGCCAGCATGTCAGCAATAGTCCATTAGGGCAGCAATCCAGCAAAGTGGCAATCCTTTCAGCAGCACAACAGTCCTCCTTCTGGCAGAGTCTTCAACAGGTCTAATATTTATACCTAGTACCTCCTTTGAAGTGGGTGAAGCTTCTAGAGGATTCCCTTTGAAGTGCACAGTCTCCTGCCTCCCCTGCCCTGCCTCCAGACTAACTACCTGGGGTATGCAATCCTTTGTGTGCAGGCAGGACCCAGCCTATTCAAGTCTAAGTAAGGCTGTGCCCATCTCCACCCTCCCATCCTGCCAGTGATGGCCCATCCAGGCACACCTAAGCTCTCTATTGTGTGTGGCTGTTCAGTAGGAATACACAAAGCCCAGCTGCCAACTACACCCAGCCATGTCACCGGGATGAAAGACTGCAGGCACTAAACGGCTAAGGCAGGAAAATGCCAACTTCTAAAAGTGCTATTTTCAAAATTGTAACCAAAAAGCAGATTTCACCATGAAAGAGGATTTTTCATCACAATCCCAAAGACACCAAACATGGACTGCTTACCTGTCTATTTTGGAAGTTACAGCTTATTAAATGTAATTAGGTAACTCCAATGTTATCCTATAGGAAAGGTAGGCAGTGCAATAGTGAAAAATAAATTTAATTTTTTTCACTATCAGGGCATGTAAAACCTAAAATATAAATAAAACCTTATAGATTCTTTGCACCCTGCCCTATGGGATGTTTAGTGCCTATCCTACGGGTGACTTATATGCATTAAAAAAAAAAAGGTTTCGGCCTGGCAAAAGGTTTTATTTTGCCAGGCTGAAATATAGACTTCTTTAAAGGGCTACTTAAGTGCCCACTTGTAGCATTTAATTCTCAGGCTCTGGGTACATGTAGTACCACTTTAGTAGGAACTTCTAAGTAAATTTTATATGCCAGTTGGGGATAAGCCAAAAGTGCCATGTTTTGAGGAGTGAGCACATGCACATTAGCACTAGTTAGCAGTGGTAAAGTGCGCAGAGTCCTAGGGCCAGCAAAAACAAGATCAGCAAAAAATGGAGGAGGAAGGCAAAATGTTTGGGGGAAGACCACCCCAAGAATTGCAGTTCTAACTAAATGTGGGAAATATAGTAAAAGAAGTTATTTTAAGGTTAAAAAAACTTCAGGATTACCCTGCCTAATTTGAGTGGTGGGCTAAAACCAATCTGGGGTGGCTTGTGTTCTCATCTAAAGGGGAAAGGGAGTGGCAGTTTGGGCTGGACTGCTCCTACTAGAGGAGGATTGTTAGAAAGTGGATTCTGGTTGGCAGAGCTATGCACCCTGTCCAAGCAGGAACCACAATCCTAGTCAGGGTAAGTCACAGCACACCCTAATTCATTCTGTGCTCACCCTCTGGTAGTTTGGCACAGAGCTTAAGTTAAGAGGCAATTTGTAAAATATTTGTGCAGCACTTCAAACAGTACCACAGTGAAAACACCACAAAAGACTCCATACTAGGTTAGAAAAATAGAGACTAATTTTATAAATAAAAAAGAACAAAATGACAAAAATCTGTAATTAGAAGTTAAGATATGAATTTTCAAAGGATAAAGATGAAAATAGAGGTTAGAAGCAATAAGCGCTTAAATGGGTTATCTGGTCATACTGGACCCGGACAAAAATCAAATGTTCAGGCCGACTGCGATGGAGCATTGGCTGATACAGGGACCCAATTGGGCCTGCTGAACCGAAGTACCTTCATCTGGGATGTGTCATCGTCGACAAGATGAGAGGTGCAGCCAAAGCGATGTGTCAATGTTGAGCCACGCAGTGGACGAGATGCGTCGATTTCCTCCACTCAACTGAGGTGATTCAGTAGTTCCAAGTGCAAGGTGCTGGTTCCGAAGGCAATGCGCGTCTACTTATCCAGCTGTGGATGATGTGTCAATTCATAAGGTGATGCGCTGGTTCCACTGGCGATGCGCTGGTTCCACTGGCGATGCGCTGGGTCTGCTCAACACAACTGCAAGGATGCCCTGGTTCCAAACTCACACAAAGGTGAAGATGCGCTGGTTCTGATGAGGATGTGTGGGTTCTGGTTGAAGCAGCCCTTTACTCCCACTTTCAGGGGCCCAGGACTGGATTGGCACCACTTGGCAGGGCAAGACTTGCAGCAAGCAAAGCCCAGGTTCTGTAGCAGGGCGAGTTATAGTCTTTTATGTCCCAGAGACTTAGAACAGGAGGAAAGACAGCAAGCCCTTGGAGCCACTCTGGGTTCAAGGGAGGCAGGTCTTAGGCCTTCTCACCCAGGCAGGAGAACAGCAGGCAGCAGGGCAGTAAGGCAAGAGTCCAGCAAAGCAGCAGTCCTGCAGAGTGGCAGTCCTTTCAGCAGTATAGCAGTTCTTCTTCCTGGCAGAGTGGTCACAGATCCATAAATGCACTATAATCATGGTGTCAGGGGTCCAGAACTTATACCCAGTCCTGCCTTTGAAGTGGGGGAGACATCAAAGAAATCTTTGAAGTGCACATACGTCCTCCCTTTCTGCTATGGCTCCAAACTCACTACAGGGGGGGTATGCAGCCCTTTGTGTGTAGAAAGGACCCAGCCTATTAAGGTGCATGTGTGATGCTGGGCCCAGCTCCTTCCTTCCATCTCCCAGGAAGGCCCATCAAGACACACCTAAGCTCCCTTTGTGTGTTGCTGTGTAGAGAGAACACACAAAGCCAAGTGGTCACCCAACCCAGACTGAACATACAGACAACAGGCACCAAGTGGCTAAAGTTTCTGAATGCCAACTTTCTAAAAGTTGCTTTTGTTAAGCTGCAATTTAAAATCCAACTTCACCATAAGTTGGGATTTTAAATTGTGAGTCGAGTGACACCAAACTTGAAAAGTCTATCTCTTCACAATTGGGAATTACACTTACAAATGTAATAAAGTAATCCCAATGTTATCGTGTGGGAGATCTAGGTCTTGGAGTAGTGAAAAAGGAAATTGGGAATTTTTCACTACCAAGACATGTAAAAAACTTAAAAGTGCATGCCCTGCCTTTTAAATACATTACACCCTGCCCTGTGAGTAATACAGTGCCTACTTTTGGGGTGACTTATATGTACTAAAAGGGAAGGTTTAGGCATGGCATGAGGTTTATCTTGCAAAAAACAAGTGGCACTGGAAAACTGGACATACAGGTTCTGCAATGGCAGCCTGCGCCATGGTGAGAGTGCTACTTAAGTGGGTAGTACAATGAGTGCTGCAGGCCCACTAGTAGCATTTAATTTTCAGCCCTTGGACACATGTAGTGAACTTTACTAGGGACTTATAAGTAAATTAAATATGCCAATTGGGGTTACACCAATATTGTCATGTTTAGGGGAGGGAGCACTAGCACTGGTAAACAGTGGTAAAGTGCACAGAATCCTAAAGCCAGCAGAAACAAGTTTAGGGAATGGAGGAAGGCAGTAAACATGTTGAGAGACAACCACCCTAAGTCTCTCAAGTCTAACAAGGATCAAGTCTGATTTGCTTATGGCAGGTCTCTTTCTAGAGTGGCATAGTGGGCAAAAAAGTATTGACTGGAATGCTGCCCCAATTGATCACCGGTGGCTGAGTTTCATACAGGCATTCCTTTCATTACTTTGCAGCTTTTTGCAGTAGAAACCATAAGTGTGACAGGTATGCTCAGACATGACATATCTAGGTGTCCTAGATATACGTCTATATTCTGTGTTGGTTGTACCAGGTATCAAGGGCTGTGTTGCTGGTTTTGGTGGGTGCCTTAGATATACTTTTATATTCTGTGTTGGGTGTGACAAGTATCAAGGGCTGTGTTGTTGGTTTTGGTGGATGCCTTAGATATACTTCTATATTCTGTGTTGGGTGTGACAAGTATCAAGGGTTGTTTTGTTAGTTATGCTCAGACATGTTGACCTTTACAACGTCAATATCATAAAGCTTCTTTACAGCCTGGTTGATCTGGTGCTTGTTAGACTTGACATCAACAATGAAGACCAGCGTGCTGTTATCTTCAATCTTCTTCAAGGCAGACTCTGTGGTAAGGAGGAACCAAGCTATACTTCACTGCTGAGACATAAGTTGGATGAAACTGGGGTGGGGTTTCTTGTGTTCCTATGTGAAGGGGAACTGCTTTGGCCATTTGGGCTGAACTGTTCGATCGGAGCAGGATCAAGTCTGAATTGTATATTGAAGTTCTAGAATGATAATATGGGCAAAACCTGTGGACTGTAATGTGGCCTGAACGATCACCAGTAACTGAGATTCATTCACTCATTCCTTTCATCACTTGGTTGTTTGTTTAAATTGAGTGGTGGCAATCCCACCTTCCTATTTATTGCAATATGGTGAGTGGAACGTTAACATAACATTTGATACACTGTCAAGTTGAAATATTATTAGTGAATGAAGTAGTGACGAAGTACACTGGCAACAATATGAACTTGATCAATTGTGAATTATTATAACACTATAAGATATAATGAAATGGATGTTTCTCTATGTCACAAAAACAGAAAGTATTCAGAGAACACAAACCTGCTCTCTAGAGCTTCTCTACAGCTTAGGACACCCGGGAGCTGAGTTACAAAAAGAAGGGCAATGCAGCGGAGCAACCCAAGTTCCTACACTGTGGTGTGCTAGGAGTATGGAGCTGGACAGAGCTATATTTACCAAATATGACCTGTTGCTGCTCTCTTCCTACTGCGCCAGTGCTCTTTAGAACTGCCTATTAACACATACATACTTCACCAAATTGCAAAGTTTGTGCATACTGATTAGCATAGATTTTGCACTAGAAGAATACCTCCAGGCCTGAAAAGTGACAACATTTGCTAATTTGGCTTAGCATTGAAAACTATTGATTGTAGAGTTGGAAAACCCATGGAACGCCCTCTTAATACCACGCAGTGCAAGTCGCTATTTAAGCTATAAAAAGGGCACTTTAAGTGAATACCATATGAACATATGAGGGCTCTGCGGTGCTTCATGTCTTTCTGAAAGACTTTGTGGTGGCAAAAAGTCCTGCTAAATTTGCAACCCCTTGTCCCACAATGTTACTTATAAAGGTTAATCACAGCAATAGAGAAAAGCGCTGAGGCAGCCTCAAGGGAAATGGGGTTTCCTGGCGGCATATAGCAACTGTTAACCTTTCGGTTAGCCACATCAATGGTTAATTATAACAGCAACAATTAAAGAAAGGTGTTTATGGTTTCTAAAAGCACGTGTAACCTTAATCTGCTCTGAGGATAACAAAAAGCTGATCGTTGGAATAGTTTACTTAATCTGAGTTCAGATAGAAATATCACTCTTGAATTGTATGTATCTGCGAAGTGTGTGGTAATCCCAAATGCAGAATCTTTTTTAATATAAGTGTATTTCTTTCTTTTTAAAACAGACTTAGGGGCCCATTACGATGTTGGGCGGAAGCACTACCGCCGTGCTGTCGGAGGCAAAAACCGCTAGTTACCGTCCGCCAGCAACGGCCCACACGCCCACCAAATTAGGATGTGAAAACTCAGCCAAACACCGCCCGTAAGCCTGCGACGCCGCCCGCCATCAAAGTGCGCCCGTCTACGTAGCGGCGCGAGCCAATGGAGACACACCGTCCGACGAAATGATGTACCGCCCGGCCTCCAAATTACGATGCCACAACCAAACAGCCTCACCGGCAAAGAGACACCACACGAGATACCAAGGCGGAAACCCGACTGTTGAGTTCTGAGACCAAAAAGGCGGTCCACCCCGAAATGAATCCTGCTCTCCAGGCCATCCCCATGCTGTACCTGATGCACCACCTAGGACTGAACGCGCCACAACGACGCAGGTAGGCAGATACACAACAAGGGCACGCAAACACTGCACACAATGCAAGGGCGGAAAAACTGTACATGGCCCCCCAGACACCCCTGTGTGGACAGGACACATCCACCACTGTACCCACACATGTCCCACCTGTTAAAATAAAACAACTCGCAACATCCTGGGCACCCACTACCCGGGACCAGGAAGTGACGTCCCTGTCACGGCACCGCAGCGCAGCGGCGATGACGCAGGTACACATGCGCACAACGCAGAGGCCAACGACAGCGCCACGCATGGGCTGCACACAAACACCACAGGGTCACAACTACACACCCCACACACCAGCCCCACCCTGAAGGCACATGTCATGTGGCCTTCCTGCATCAATCATGTCCCCAACCGACAACTCACAGTTGTCAACTGGATGTCACACAAGTGTCCCGAACAGGGGAGCAATGTGATGGCAAAATAGGACACACCCTTGTGTGCAAAACATGGAGAAGCACACAGCGGCTGCTACATAACAGCCCAGAATATGGACATTGCCCGCAAAAGGCACGCCAGTCTCATCCAAAAATACCTATTCCATCCTGCTCGCAATATCAAGCCATGCAATGTACAAAATAGAAAAACCCTGCTGCCTGAGAACAGGTGTTCCCAATTACTACACCCACACAGAAGCCTCAATGTACAGCGGCAACGGAGTGTCCCGCCCACACACGGGAGAGCAGATAGCACTGAATGGCCTTCCATTCCTACTCTGAAATCACATTGCAACAAATTCTGCAGGAGAATGGAGCCATTGTACCAACAAGAAGCCAAACATAGCCATGCAGAGTAAACCTTCCACTGGCAGATAGCGCCTAACATGAAAGAAAGATAATACCACAAAATACATTTATATCACTCCTCCTTGTGGGTCAAATGCAAGTAATCTGGAAAGAGTCAGACACCACTGGCCTTGACCATTCATTGAAGCATGTGGGATGAGAGCCTGTGTCCTCCGCCCAAGCTATACCCCAAGTCCTGCCGCCGTACATCCATTCCAGAATTCCCAGCATCGTCGGAGGTTGCACTCTGCTGACTGCTCAGGCAGCCGGAGCACGCCATCACATCACCCTGTAGCAAAATGGCTGTTGCACCAGTGCCTCTCAACTACGCCGGACAGATGCAGCTGTACAGTGACAGCTTGCTACAGATAGTGGGCTGTGCAAATCTGGCTATGCTGAATGTAAGTTACCGAGTAACTTACCGCATTGCAATGTTCAGCTGCGTCATCCCCGTTTTCTACTGTCGGAGGTGTCCGTTCCACTGGCCTGTGGATTTATGTCTCTCCAACCCGGCATGTCCAAAGGCGGACTTGGTACACTTGTTTGCACCCCTGGACGCCCACGACAGGATCTGTTCAGTGTATGTGGGCATGGCGTATGTGGCTGCAATCGGACACACACTGCAATGGGACCAGTGTGCCTCCACACAACGTATTCTGGATCACAGTTTCATCGAATGTCATCCAACATGTCCCATCATGCTTCTACAAGGGACAACTTACGATGAACACGTTGCTACCCACCATCCGCTTCATTGGATGTCATCCATGTTTACCACCAATGCGAGGGATGCTCTGCTGGAAGGTATCGCATACCTGACAACTTGTCAATTCATGGGTCCCCGACTCAATACCCCCAATTGAACATTGATGTTCAACACCGTACCTATGCTTGGCTTTCGCACGGAGTGGGCAGTTAGCTGTACAACAACTATACCATACAATCTGCAACAAACACCTTACCATCAACTCCACTGCCATGACCTTTGACATTTTCGGGACATGCACTCTGTTCCTCACCATATCCTGTGTCTCTGCATGAACAGGGGGAGGCAGAGGTATGGGACTTGTGTACAGTAACCACATGGCCAATACTGCACGAACAACTATGCTATAATATGTATTCTGCGCACCTGAACACATGCACCTGTCAGTGCACACTTATCTGTCTGCTGTATTACGTGAGAACTGTCACCTCACCTTTGTCTGTACTTCCGTGCCAGGACTTTTGCATGGACAACAAATGCAACTCCCTACAACATGGTCCTAGTTATTGTGTCATGTTCATTAGCCACCACATTGCAACAACTTGTGAGACGCTGCTGCATGCATGTAGGCTCATGCTCTGATGTCACCTCTGACGCAGGTGTGTCGGAGTCACTATTGTAGTAATCCTGTACCATGGAACTGAGATGTACTGTGCCTATGATGTCAAGCTGTCTGGTAGGCAAAATGAATACTGTCTGTGTCAAAGTCTAGAGCTCTTCAGTAATGAGCAAATGTACTGTAGCATAGCAAGGGCAAGGCAGTTGTAACTCTGAAGCCTTTATTCCACAATCAACAACTAATCACATCTACCTGTACCCCCTTTTGTATGTGTAATCATGCTAAGTATATCCTCCACATGCATTTCGCTGCCAGTAGTGTCCACTATACTGCGTCACAGAGGAAGTAAGTTCAAATACATGCCTTGAAGCAAATATGTGACTCTGTAGAATCATTTATCGAAGACAAGTACGAATGAGAGAGGATGAGAGTGTGTGAAGTACACGAGAGTCGTGAGATGACCATGTAGTCTAGTGTCATTTGATGTCAATGCATATGAGTTGCCGCCACAGTGGACCTAGTGAAATACCAGAGGTCGTGGGCCTTGGCTTGTCAGACTCTGACGTGGCCCAACAGATCATCACATTAACACTGACGGCCTGGTCACTACAAAGCACAGTCCTACATATGTGTACAATTACCTTCACAGTCTGACATCACACTCATCAAGCAAAATTAGGAGCCACGAAAGAAGCATGCTACAGCAATGCATGACAAAACACACACACGATATCAGTGTGGGTGGGCAGGTCTGCACAGTGAGTACGAACTGCAGAAATTCACATACATGCTTAATTAAACAAGGCACAATCTTGACAGTCACACACCCTGCAGACCCACAATGGCCAAAACATATTTAAGTAGGAGTCATCCTGAACTGCAAGGACACACCCACACACTGCACACTGTGCAACATACAATACACACATGTGCTCACATTCACAGACCTGAACACGGATACAAACACCCACCATGCCCCTGGATAACACATGTGTGTAGTCGACATTGCCAGAGCGCACACACTCACCAACACTACCCCAAAGTCACACCCTTCACACCACACACACCTACACCTCCCAAATGCACACATTGAAAGCAAGCCATGTGCACAGGCTCAATGTTCATCACAAGATTAACATACACCTACACTGCTGGCCACCCAGAAAGTAAGCTCACACATACTCGCACACTCTGCACATGCTACCTGTCATCCTGTGGCTAGACTCACACCCTGTGCTTTGCTTGCACGCAAACATGACACGTATACATTTTCCCAGAAATACCACCAAATACATGCAGACAATCCGTGTCACATAAATACTTCTTCATCACACACACAAGTAGCAGAGTCTGAAAGAAGTGAAGTCCCAGCCACGTGTAAAACACATTGGAATGTGAGACCAGACATTGCAATTGTTGAGGTACCATACACGGCATGTGCCTCACTTAACTATGCACACACAGTAACAACTGCAATCAGCAACTACACAGACACAACCGACTACAGGAACAACAGCATCCAGTCACAGATTACATAGACAGGCGGCAATATTGTTCAACACCAGGGACAGTGGCAAGTCCGATGTGCAGAGTAGTGATACGAAAAGCTGCGTATGCATTGTGTGTGAGTGTACCCTGCCATGGCCAGCAACACTGCCATGGCAGTCACAATAGCCATTACAGCCACCACTGTGTCACAGGTAGTTGTGTGAGGGTGCCTACCATTCAAACAGGATGCCAGTTCGTCTCCGTGCTGTCTGTGTGCTACGGGACAGTTGGTGGTCCGCCCCTGAGAGAGAAGCACAACTGTGGAAGACACACATGTGGCATGTGAAGCGGGAGGGCTGCTTGGCCCAGGTGGGTGGCTGGCACGGGTAGGTGCACTCATGCAGTGTTGAAACAGACTGTGTGGGGAGGATCCCGGAGGGGTAGATTTCCACTGTGTTGGGTATTTGGAAAGCCTACCTGTCTGGGGATGAATGTGAACTCGTGTGGGCACAAGAGGTGGGCACACGATCAATGCTGCATCAGGTGTAGACGTTAGCCCTCCCTCTGGGGACATGCTGGATACTGCTGTGCGTCTGCCAGGCCCTTGCCAAGGCACCTACATCCCCTGTCCTCCAGGTGTACCCCCTACATTGTCCACCTGCACAGGCTACCCAGGGCACGGGATGGCAGTGGAGCTTGGTGGGTGGGAGGTCATGGCGCCCTTCTCCTGGTCACATCTCGCAGGCAACACATTCTCAGTGTGCAGCAGGGCACAAGTCCTAAATAAGAAGTGGGGGGACGCTGACGTCACGACAGGAAGTGACGTCACGAAAGGTGGCTTGTACCATCAGACTCATTGCCGCCCCTCGCTCACCCCTTAGATGCGATTGCATCAGAGAAGCCAGCGCGTGAGCAGCAGCTCCAATCTCACCCCAGAGAGGCCAAAGAGTGAATGTGTGGCTCCATTTGCTCCAGTTATCGAGCTCACGGTAAAATAAGTGTGGGGACGCCGTCCACCCGCGTGGTACCCCGACTCAAGCCCTGGTGTGCAGGCAAAGTGTCCTATTGGCTTTGCGATATGTGTGAGTTGCATGACACTCGTTGGGGGGGATGGCTCGGAGGCCCGTCACCCTAAGGCCCATATCTCACTCTATGGGTCCCTTGTCAATGGCAGCGGATGTAATGACTATGCGCGCCGCGGTGGGTCTACTTTTTGTCTGGGATGGTGTTTGCGGCCTGGCCCGCTAGGGCAGCTACAGCTTCTGTGTGTTGCATGTGGTGATTCCGGACTCCGGAGACTGTCATGCATTGTCACTGTTGTCCAGGGCTCGAGTCGGGGTAGCACGCGGGTGGACGGCATCCCCCCACTTATTTTACCGCAAGCTCAATAACTGGAGCAAATGGAGCCACACATTCACTCTTTGGCCTCTCTGGGGCGAGATTGGAGCTACTGGTGCACGCGCTGGCTTCTCTGATGCAATCGCATATAAGGGGTGAGCGAGGGGAGGCAATGAGTCTGATGGTGCAAGCCACCATTCGTGATGTCACTTCCTGTCGTGACGTCAGCGTCCCCCCATTTCTTTTTTTAGGACTCGTGCCCTGCTGTTGTCAGATGTGCCACTTTCCAGGGGTGTGGAGAAAGGGTCAGGAATGTCAGCCTGAGATTGGCCCAGTTGAAGGCCCACCTTGACTGGGGAGGACAACCATTGGACAGTCTTGTGTAGCCCACCCACGCGTACATGTAGGCCCTCCATGAACTATGTCACCTGCGGCAAGGTGATGTCATGGGCAATGAAGTTATTGAGGAGAGCTGTCTGCCCCACGCAGAGATGCCGCACAAGCTCCACAGACCCAGCACTGAGGGCAGCAGGGGTCACATGTGCAGGGGCAACTGTGCCTGGTGTGAAGGACACTCTATCCTTCATCCTTGTGCCGACACGTGTTGCACCAGTGGAAGTAGATGGGAGGGCGGGCATTGGCCTCCGCGTGGCTGAAGAGGAGCCAGAGTCCACGTCCCCTGTGCTAGCAAACATGGATGCATCACCTCTGTCCTCAGATGACGCAGAAATTGCCGTCTCGGCCTGTGATTCATCCAGCACAAGTCTGGCCCCTCCGAGGCGCTGGTCACATCTGTCTCACTCAGCTCCTGTGCAGCTGCTTCATCCGATGCCTCACCACTGTTGACCGTCCCCTGTCCCTCAGCACCCACGGGAGATGCTACATGAGAGAGAGTGAGGTGGCCTCACTCATTTGGCATCAATTAAACAGACATGTGCAAGGGAAGCAGCACAGAACATTCCCAAATCCACATGTTGCACGATACCTGTGCAATTGTATACAGCCACCACAATCAACACGTAATGGCTGGCGTACAGAAAATGAAGCCGCTAATAAGTGGCACATGTGTTGTGCACATAGCACAACACCCGGCCTGTGTCACCCTGCGACCATAGCCACAAATCGCTGTGTGCACACCCACTGTCCTGATGGTGGCAAGGATGACCACTACGTAATTAGGCCAAGGACATACCTGCATGGAGCAGAATGGGACACCACTCACACAGACTGCAACATGACAGTCCACAATGGTCATGAGCCCATGCCATCCACCTGTCGTTCGCACGAGCACAACTACTGTTGCACAGTGTGCCGGATGTGTAAGTACCAGGAATATGAGGTGAGGCATCGCACACATATGTCCGAACGAAATCAGAGTAGGCACAGTGCCTCAAACATACATGTGAATTGCCACTCCAGCCTACTACAGGTTGTTCCTGAGGGCTACGACTCTGAATGCATTGACAATGCAGAGTGCTCAAATTACATCTTGACCCTCAGGAATCGCATATGCATGTCAGATGCACCCAGCACAGAGTACACTTACAACCCACTGCATCACACAACAAACATCACATTACCCAGATTATGGGTAGGCTGTGGGCACATGCTGCCTCTCACATCAAAAGACACCATCCCACAATACTGTACACTTGCTTGCTGCTGATGCCCCTACAAACGTGCATCCGGCACAGGCTGTGTGACTGTCAAGATGCAGACCATTAGTGGTGAAATGCAGCACCGTGCTAACCTAACAATACGAGGGGGCATCCCCGATTCGTGTCCGCCACGTAGTCGCTCATCCGGCAGATGACGTCACACCCTTTGTGGAATTGGCTGCACTGTCGGTTACACATACACAGAGGCATCAACTTGGATGCAATGGCTCATCACAAGGCCTTGGGCTGGAGGACTTCCAACTGCAGGGATGGTACACAAGAGGGTTGAAATATCACTCATACACTTCTCATCATCACCCACATCCACCAATCACAGTGGCATGATGCTGAGCCATCCAAAATACTCAGAGATGTGTAACAGAGCCAAGAAGTAATCGGACATGGCATAACAGCATGTGTACACCACACGTGAATGCATGCTGGTGGGAGTGTGTACACAGTACCTGTCCATCCCATTCACATGCAGGATGCCAGCACATTGAGCAATGTGTAGTCTGCCCACATCTACTGTCCATTGTCAGGTAGACCAACACATAGATCACAAGGCAACACATCTTTGTGGGTGGACTCACTGTGTCCAACACTGCGCAGCCCTCAACGTACTTGCCCTGTGAATGGCTCACCCCGCAATTGAGGTCACATTCAGTGCCACTATCTCTCACACACATCCCTATCACAAGGCCTGGAGTGTTCAATCGACAGGGCTGAGTTTGCGCATTTCCGGAGAGTTGTGAACAAAAGACACATGTAACCCACTGTACAGTCAGTGTTGTTTCCTTCTAGGATTGGGCGGTCAATGTGCAGCCCAGGTCTGCTGAGACTGAGAAGGCCAGCAGGGACACAGCCAGCCATTCACACAAGCAATAACTGCCCTGAGTCCTGCATTGCCAAGTGGCTGCGTCACTGGATGTCTGACATGAAAATGCCATGTACCACCACTCGGGAGGGACATGCATGGGAAAGCGCCAGAGAGCCTACATACCCCTTCCACCTGTAGTAAGCATGGTAAGCAGTGCATGTTGGAACCCCACAGGCTCTGACTCATAGTGCTGTGGATCAACGACATGTGTGTCCCCCACATGCACTGCCACACACACTGTAGTTGTCTTACACACACAACTTTTGCAAGAAATAGCCTTGGGCAGTGTGCATGGAGCTCAGAATCCAGGATCTCCAGCTCCTCGCTGGTGAGTGGACCTGGACATATCTTCAGAGTCGTCGACATGAAGGTGGACAGGTGGCAGCAGCAGCAGGTGTTGTTGAGGGATGCCAGGCAGCAGTCCCTGGAAGCTGTGGTAATGCCGATCTCCCTCCCACACTCATATAGCCCCCTGGGGCTGTTTCAGTGGGTCCAAGCTGCTGCAATTGGTGTACCATGTCTGCCTACTTCAAATGCACACAATGGCCTGCTCCGAGCTGTCCCGGTACGCTTACCTCTATAGTCGAACACGCAGGATGCAACCGCGAGGGCCATTAGAGTTGGCCTCAAGGGCCTGGTCCATGGCGGGTACAGTCCGCTGGTGCCATGTGGAATCCACAGTTTAATGTGCGCCATGCATTTGCAGGTGTGGCCATGATTTGTGTGTGGGAGCATGTCCACACTAGACAGGGCCACTTCATGCTGTGTGCATAGGCATTGTCGGACAGTGCTCAGCCTCCACATGTCTGTTGGCACATCATCATGTACACATTAGCATGGGAGCATGGGATGTGCATATGCACACACATGCCATATTTCTCAATGTACATCTCCCACTTGGCACGTGCAACGTTACGTGTCACTTGTGATGTGTATTTGCATTCACACAGCTGTGTTGTCATGGAGTTGTCAATGTGTACACCTGTCAATGTGTGTTGGAGGTGTGATACGTACAGTGCTGTACATTGGGTGAACTAGGGACATCATTGACTGTCTCATATCCCGTTGTGCAACAGGACCCACTTGTTTGGGCCGCTCAGCCTGTGTACATTGTGTTGTTGGTGTGTGCCATACTCACCCAGCCTCGGAAGCTGTGTCATGCACAGCAGCTAGGTATATTGCCGTGGTGTTGCCGCTTCCCACATATGCAGTCTGAAATCATCATCATGCCTTTCAAGCTATTATGGCCTAAATCCCCATGTGCATGCTCATAGCAATGGTTTGTGTCAGTGGTCATTGCTATTGGTAAGGGGACCTGTGTAAGAGTATTGTAGCTGTGCTGTCCCTACTTGTCAGCTGTTCTGTGATTCTATTGCTTTGTCAGTAAATTTAGTTTTGTGTATGTGAAAATGCCATGTGGTGTGTTGCATTGACATGTGTCCACTTCCATCTGTCCTAGGAGGAGACCAAACATACATCACCCCTACCAATTGCTGGCAGACATGGAGGATGTGGAGGTTATACAGAAATTCCGTCTGGACCGACCCACCCCGCATCACCTATGTGCAATGTTGGAACCCCACCTTCGTCCTCGCAGGGCGTATCCTACAGCATTCACCCCCACGGCTAAGGTGATGGCTGCACTGCATTTTTTCGCAACCGGATCTTTCCAACACACGGTGGGCAGTGGAGGTGGGATGTCCCAGCCCATGTTCAGCATGGTGCTACGGGATGTCCTGTCAGCTATGATGCTCTACAGGAACCGGTACATCCGATTCCCCTGGGCTCGTGATTTGGCGGCAGTGAAGGGTGCTTTCTATGCCCTTGGATGCATCCCCCACGTTGTTGGTGCAATTGATTGCACCCATGTTGGCCTTGTTGCACCACAGGCCATGGAGCACATCTATAGGAACTGGAAACATTTCCACTTCCTGAATGTGCAAGTGGTGTGCCTGGCGGACATGATTATCACACACGTGTGTGCGAAGTTTCCCGGATCCGCCCATGACTCGCACATCATGCGCCATAGCATCCTCCCACGAATGATGACCAATCTTCAACCGGACCGTGCATGGATTGTTGGTGAGTATGCATACTCGTGTAGCGTGCTGGGTGTGACATGCTGTCTTGTATCCTGTTGGAATTGCAACGATTCTCTGTGTTTCTCACACCCTGGTGACTCTGCATATCCTAACGGGCCTTGGCTGCTGAGCTCACTACGTAATCCTAGGACACCAGCTGATGTCAGATACAATGAGGCACATGGGAGGACCAGACGTGTGGTGGAGCGGACTTTGGACTCCTGAAGTCCAGATTCAGATGCCTGGACTGCACCCCCTTCCACGTTTAAGAGGGGGGGGTTGTGTTTGTGGGCTGCTGGTGGTGGCTGAGGATTGCCCACTCGCTGTGGATGCAGGGGAACTGAATGTTGCACGACCCTGCGCCCCAGCAGGTGGTGGCAGAGGTGGTGTGGTTGGCCTTGATTGGGCCCTCACCACCACCACTAGCTGGCCCATGAGGTCGACAAGTTGGCCCATACGGGTCACGAATTGGCCCATATGGGCATCCATGGACCTCAACACCCCAAGGACTTCCCGCGTATCGGCAGCTGACCGGGCCCATTGTCCCTGGGCCTCTTCATAGGCCCCAAGGACTCTGGCGATTTGCGGCAGGGCTTGGCTCCCAGGCTCTGATGGCGTTGGCCTGACCCTGCTCCTCCCACCTGAACTGCTGCCACCGACCTGCCCACTCGTCACATTGGTCACCCGGGGCCTCGTTCTGGCTCCCAGGGTCGATGTCGACGTGCGTACCACCCCTTGCGCAGGGTGAGTGGTCAGGGAGGCCCTGGTGGTGGTGGTGGTGGTTGCGGTGGTGGTGGTGGCCGCAATGACCGTGGCAGCAGGGGCCTGGGACTGGTCACCAGCCCTGGGAGATGGGTTGGTGGGTAGGAGGGGTCCTGGGGAGCAGTTGCGTCCTGCCACACCAGATGTGCCTGGTCGGGAGTCCTCGTCCGAAGAGGTGTCCAGGTCTTCCACATCCGTGAGTCTGGGTGGAGGGCTTGTGGACTGGCTGTGATGGCTGATGTCTCCCTCTCCAGCATCATGCTGTTCGTCACCTGTGGGGCGGAGACGAAAGGTTATTGTGTTGCACCTTGCAAGGTTTGTGTTAGATGTCTGACATTCACAGTTTGTGCACAGTTGTGCACTGATTTCCCAGATGCGTGTGTATGGCTCTACAATGTGTGTGCGTGATCAAGGCAATGGAATAGTGTGATGGGTGCATATGGCATGGGACGGATTTGGAATGCCAATCAGTGTGTGTTGCAGTACCCCTACATTTTGTGGCTTTGGTGGAAACGGGGTACAGCCCCATGAACGCTTTTGAGATGAAATATGTTTTTGGGGTTCAAATGAAACGCTTAGACACGCAGATGGCAAAAGGGGTACAGCCCCATGAACGCTTTTGAGATGAAATATGGTTTTGGGGTTCAAATGAAACGCTTAGAAACGCAGATGGCAAAAGGGGTACAGCCCCATCAACGCTTTTGAGGTGAAATATGGTTTTGGGGTTCAAATGAAACGCTTAGAAACGCAGATGGGAAAAGGAGTACAGCTCCATCAACGCTTTTGATATGAAATATGGTTTTGTGGTACATACTGTGACATATGGGTGCAGAAGGGGACATGTGTTTTGGCCACACGACACTACAGAGACAAAGGTGTGTGTATGTCTGACATACCCAGCATATCTGCTCACTGTTGTCATTTAGGGACATTACACTGCAAGCATTGTAGTGAGTGAGTAATGGTTGTGTGCCACACAACGTATTGCAGATGGGACAGTTCCTTGGTGTGCGTGCTACCCTCAGCCATGTGCAGCAATGCAGTGCTCTTGGGGTGTTGACTATATTAGGTATGTTGTAAATCACAGAGTGTCGTGCGCTTCAGACACTGCAGACACATTTTTGGTCATCGGCAGGAATCTTTGCTGAACTACTGTATATGGGACAACTGTTTAGATGATATACCTTTCATGACACTGGGGCTGAAAGATGAGATGGATGAGATTTTGAATGTGCATTGTGTAGCTGTGTGGTTCATGGGTCCAGTGGTGTATGTGACATTACTGGGGTTCCACTCTGTTACATTGAGACAAGAAAGACTTACATGGGCGATGTTGTACAATGTCAACGGAACAAGCAGACACGACTACATGGACAAGACTTCGATGGTGTGGCTGATGTGTGTGATGACTGGCACAGTGCATGCCATGTGGGTCAGTACTCCAGTGAGACTTGTGCATGCTGACGTGACTCCTTACGTGTTACTGTATTTGAGATGGCTCATGTGGGCTATGACTCTGTAATTCATGTCCGTGTGCACATTAGTCACATGATTATGACAGGGAGCAGTGCTACCTGTTCCTCTGCTACGTGACATGTCCCAAATGTTAGTCGTAGTACAGTCCTCATGCCTACAGACACCCCGCCCTGTACAGTAGTCTACCTACTTGTTGGTTTGGAGGGAGCAATGCAATGGCTACCACATGGTTATGAGAGGGAGGGGTGCTCCATCTTGCTGGTCTGTGGGAGTGGGGGCCGTGTTGTGAGTTGTGGTGATGGCTTACCACCCACAGACACTCCTCCATGTAGGGAAGCATATCTACCTGTCGGGTGAAGGTGTGCACTGCAATGGCTGACACATGGGTGTGGGGAGTGCTCCATCTTGCTGCGCTGTAGGACTAGGGGCCTGGTGGGGATGTACATCTGCAGTCCCCCCTCCGATACACGGACTTTGTGGTAAGGCTACTTACCTGTTACTTGTTGGTTAGTGCAGCTATGGCTGACACATGAGTGTAGGTGTGGGGAGTGCTCCTTCCGGCGCATCTGAGGTACAAGGGGACCTGGTGGGAGTTGTGGTGCTGGCTGACTGTACACATGCCCCCATGGTTTTGTTTGTTGGTACCTTTGGGCGTGTGGGAGTGTCTGTTGCATGTGTGAGAGATGTCTTGTGGATTGTGTACTGGACATGGGGGTGTTTGGCCCTCGGAGCTATGGCATTCTGGTAGTGCATGACAGTACATAGCGGTGTGCTGGTATACATTTGTTTGTACTTACCAGCCTCCACTCCCCCTGGTATTCCGGTGAGACTCTCCGGATGTAGAATGCCTCGCACCTTCTCCTCCCACGCCTTGAAGGTCTTGAATGGCACGGGATTTCCGCCGCCAGTCCTGTCAGCCAGCTCACGATTCTTGGCCTCCTTCTTCCTGACCATGCTTTTCAGGTCGTGCCACCTCTTTGTAATTTCACCCCGGTTGCGTGGCACGTTCCCAACTGCATTCGCCTGGTCTACGATCCTGCTCCACATTCTGTTTCTGGTGGCTACTGGTGTCTGTTGGACCTGGTTCCCATAGATTTGTGGGTGCACCTTGATGATCTCGTGGACCATGACCGTCAACTCAGTGGCAGTGTACTTAGGCATTCTTTGTGTTGCCAAGGTGTGTGGTTTGGTATTTGTGGTGCTGGTGAGGTGGGTGTGTGGTGTGTGGTGTGTGATGTGCAGGGGGTTAGTGGTGCCGGTGTTTCAGTGGTGATGGTGGTGGTGTTGTTGGTGATGAGTGTGATGTGTGCGTGCGTGTGGTATGCTGCTTTCCTTTGTGGCTCTCTGGGTTCCCTGCTGTCGTCTTCGCTTTGTAGTAGTGCAAGGGATTGTGGTCTGTGAAGGGGCTGCTTTTGTACTCACCTATGTGGGTGTGTCATGATGGGCTGTTGTTTTCAGGTGTGTTGTGCCTGGTGTCTTCGGATTTGTAGTTTTTTTGTTTTGCCAGGGGGGATGTGTCTTTGGGATGTGTTCTGTGTTTGGGTATTTTGGCGTAGTTTGCTGTGTGGACTTGTTGGCCATGTTGTGTGTATTTCTTTGGTCCGCCAATGATTTCCGTGCACGGACGTGGCCGCCAGGCCTTCCGCCGTGTCAGTTATTCATCTCTGTTGTTAACCGTGGTGTGCGGAAAATATGTAGATTTTCCGCGCTCATGTCGGGGAGATCATAATTTCACGGCCGGTGTCTCGGTCGTCAGAGCGGGCAGATTTGGGTTGTCGGGCAGGATTGCGTCCGTGGCGGACGGATAATCTTCTACTCTGACATGGACGGGCGGAATTTTGTGTGTTTTTACCGCCGCGGGCGGAGGTTGCTTCGCGACATCATAATTGCTCGGTCGGTATTCCCAAGGTGCAGGCGGGCGGTTTTTTCAGGCTATAGTAGATGGCGGATTTTTTACCGCCGGTTATCATAATGGGCCCCTTAGATTGGTGTTTCTTCTGAAGGAAAAGTAAGCTGATGTATTTTATGAAATGGTATTTGTTAGATTTGGGGGTCTCTAGTTGGCAGAGGTAGGTACCTTTGACCAAATAGGGACCCTTGCGTCTAGTCTGGGTAAGGGGGTACACTCCTAAAATAACCCCTGCTCACCCCCTTGGTAGCTTGGCACGAGCAGACAGGTTTATCTCAGAGGCAGTGTGTAAAGCATTTGTGAATACATACAGCAATCAAGTGACAACACTACAGATGGACACCACACCAGTTGTATATTAAAAATAAGTATCTTTTATATAGATTTAACACAAGACCACAAACGACAAAAATCCACAATACTGTACTTCAAAAATGGTAGAATTAACTCAGTTCTCTTTAGATGGTAAATGCGACACTTTGAGTTCAATGTACCTTAGGATGCGTAACGCTATACAACGAAGTGTTGCAGGGAAGGTGATGTGTCGGTTCTTTACACGCAAGAACGCTGATGCGTCGGGTCCCTACTGATGAGTAGGGGATGCGTCGGTTCTTCTCGGCGTGGGGAGGTGATGCGTCGGTTTCTTACTGCGCTTTCGAGGCGATGCGACCAGCAACGCCGTGATGCGATGAAGATCCGGTGCAATGAAACAAAGATGGCGTCTTCTTCTTGATGCGACACGATGCGTGCACGCCCGACGGCCGTGCGGCGACTCAACGATTCTTCCCAGCCGCGACAGGCCCTGCGACACGCTTCCCGGCGATGCGGCGGCGTCTGATGCGACGTCAATCCTCTTCTCCGGCGATGCGAGGCACTTCGGCAACGATGCGACGGTCGTGCGGTGACTCAACGATTCTTCTGAGCCGCGACAGGCCCTGCGACACGCTTCCCGGTGATGCGGCAGCATCTGATGCGACGTTGGTCCTCTTCTCCAGCGATGCGAGGCGCTTCGGCAACGATGCGACAGCGGCAGCGGCGGCGACACTGTTCTCTGTTGATGCGGCGGCGTCTGATGCGACGTCGATCCTTCTCTTCGGCGATGCGAGGCGCTTCGGCTGCGGTGGCGACGCTTCTCCTTCGTGAGTCGCGCTTCCAGCTCCTTGCGACACGCAGTCCCTCAGAAAGTCCAGCACAGAAGCAGGCACTTTCCAGAAAGACTCTTGGGAACTGGTTGGTGAAGTCTGTTGTCCCTGAGACTTCAGCAGGAGGCAAGCTCTTCTCTCAAGCCCTTGGAGATCTTTTACAAGTTGATGAAAGTACACACAAAGTTCCTTTCTCCTTTCTTTGGCAGTCAGGCCACCACTGCAGGCCAATCCCCCAAACAGCACTCAGCTTAGGGATAGTCTCCTCCTCAGTTTCTCTGGTTCCTCTCCTCAGCAAATGTTCTTCTTGTTTCCCAAAGTGATCTAAAGTTCTGGGATTTGGGTCCCCTCTTTTATACTCATTTTCCCTTTGTTCTCTGAAGGCAGAGAGGCCTTTGCCTAGTCCAAACCAGTTCTGGTCAGTCCTGGAGCACTTTGTTGACAAGACTCCTTCTTTCCTTTCACAGTGTAGGCCAGGGACATCAGACACACCACAGGAAGTGGAGCCAGCATTGTGGAGGGAAGGCACAGCCCTATTCAGGTCCCAGGTGCAACTCCTCCCACCCATCTCCATGCCAGATCAGCCCTGTGCTGATTCACCCTGTCTCCTGGAATCCCCCAGCCCCTGTCACTCAAACTCCAGAAAAAGGAATACACAACCTAGCAGAGGCAGGCTTGGATAGTTAGGCAAGAAAATACCTACTTTCTAAAAGTGGTATTTTCAAACACAGAATGTTAAAACCAACTTCACTAAAAGATGTATTTTATCATTCTGAGTTCAGGCATACTAAATTCGTTTTTCTACCATGTTCCCTGGGTCAGTTAGGATTATAAGATGTAATAATCAAACTGCCCATTCTGGCCTATGGGGAACAGGTAGCCTTGCAATAGTAATAAACGAAAATGGCTGTAATTCACTATTAGGACATGCCACACACACCAGGGCATGTCCTACCTTATACTTACAATGCACCCTGCCCTTGGGCCTACCATAGGGGTGTCTGATATGAAGAAAAGGGAAGGTTTAGGGACTGGCAAGTGGGTGTACTTGCCCAGTCAACATGGCAGTACCAGACTGCACACAGGCTCTGCAATGGCAGACCTGAGACACACTTTTACAGGCTGCTTCTGTGGGTGGCACAACCAGTGCTGCAAGCCCACCAGCAGCATTTGGTTTACAAGCCCTGGGCACAATCAGTGCACTGTACTAGGGTCTGACAAGTAAACCAAACCAACCAATCATGGAATCACTAATCCATACACCAATTTACCATAGGGAGCACTTGCACTGTGGCACTGAACAGCAGTGGCACAGTGCCCTAAGCATCTATAACCAGCAAAAACACATGAGGCAACAGCAAAAAATGGAAGGGAGACCCACGCCAACAGTGCCAGGTCTAACACGTGTCCCCTCCAGCTGAAATGTGGGGAGAACTACCCTACCTCCTGGGAGTTCTCTTCACTAAGGCGGAAAAATCTGGACAGACCATCAGCATTGGCGTGTTCTGTACCAGGGCGGTGTTCCACCGTGAAGTCCATCCCCTGTAGGGAAATGGACCACCTCAACAGCTTTGGATTCTCACCCCTCATCTGCATCAACCATCTGAGGGGCCTGTGGTCTGTCTGAACCCGGAAGTGAGTCCCAAACAGGTATGGTCTCAGCTTCTTCAGCGCCCAGACCACAGCAAATGCCTCACGCTCAATCGCACTCCACCTCTGTTCCAGTGGAAGTAACCTCCTACTGATGAAGGCTACGGGTTGATCTAGGCCCTCCTCATTTATCTGTGACAAAACAGCCCCCACACCATGCTCTGAAGCGTCAGTTTGAACGATAAACTCTCTTGAGAAGTTGGGTGCCAGGAGCACGGGCGCCGTGCACATGGCAGTTTTCAGGGCCTCAAAAGCTTTCTGACAGGTGTCAGTCCAAATCCCTTTCTTGGGCTGCTTCCTGGAAGTCAGCTCTGTCAAGGGTGCAACGATGCTGCCATACCCCTTGACAAACCTCCTGTAATACCCAGTGAGTCCTAAAAAGGCTCTTACCTCTGTCTGGTTCTTGGGGGGCTCCCAAGCCAGGATGGTCTCAATCTTGGGCTGTAGGGGCGCCACCTGGCTGCTCCCAACCTGGTGTCCCAAGTACACCACGGAACCCTGCCCGATCTGGCACTTACTCGCCTTAATCGTGAGGCCTGCCCTCCGCAGCGCCATCAACACTTCCCAGAGGTGGCGCAGATGTTCTTCCCAACTGGCGCTGAACACTGCAATGTCAACCAGGTAGGCGGCACTGAACTCTTCCAGTCCAGCCAACACCTGGTTGACCAACCTCTGAAAGGTGGCAGGGGCATTCTTCATCCCAAAGGGCATAACCCGGAACTGGTAGTGCCCATCTGGTGTGGAGAATGCTGACCTCTCTCTTGCCCCATCAGTCAAGGCGATCTGCCAGTACCCAGACGCTAGATCAAACGTGCTGAGGTACCGGGCAGCCCCTAACCGATCGATGAGATCATCAGCTCTGGGGATGGGGTGCGCGTCAGTCCTCGTGACTGAATTGAGCCCTCGGTAGTCCACACAGAACCGGAGTTCTGGTGTGGCACCCGGTGCAGCAGCCTTTGGGACCAAGACCACTGGGCTGGCCAAGGACTGTTAGAGGACTCAATCACCCCTAACGCAAGCATCTTGGAGACCTCCTCCTTGATGCAAGCTCTCACCCTGTCAGTAACCCTGTAAGTTTTGTGCTTAACAGGAGGACTGTCTCCAGTGTCCACATCATGGTTGCACCAATCAGTGACACTGGGAATCAGGGAGAACAGATCAGAAAACTGTTCCAGCAACTGGTGACAGTCATTCTGTTGCTCAGGGGTCAGGGTGGAAGAGAGGTTCACACCATCCACTGACCCATCTCGCTCTGTCGCCGACAGGAGGTCAGGAAGAGGCTCAGTCTCCTCCTCCATTCCAGCATCTGTCGCTAAGAGCATGCCCACTTCGGACCTCTCCAAGTGGGGCTTCAGGCGGTTGACATGCAGGACCCGCAAGGGGTTCCTGGGAGACCGCAAGTCCACCAAGTAGGTAACAGGACTCTTGCGCTCCACCACCTCAAATGGTCCAGTCCACTTATCCTGGAGCGTACAAGGCTCCACTGGGGCCATGACCCACACTTTCTGACCAGGCTGAAGCTCTACCAGAGTGGCATTCTGGTCGTACCACTGCTTCATCTCCTCCTGGCTGGCTTCCAGATTCACCTCAGCGAGTTTCCTGAAACGCCTAGTCTGGTTCCTGAAGGCCAGCATGTAGCTATATACATCCTGGGGAGGTTTCCTGGGAGATTGCTCCCAGCCTTCCTTGACCAGACTCAGAGGTCCTCTCACTGGGTGACCATAGAGAAGCTCAAAGGGACTGAACCCTAGAGATTTCTGTGGCACCTCACGGTATGCAAAGAGCAGGCAGGGTAAGAGGACGTCCCACTTACGCCTCATAGGTTCCTCAAGACCCATAATCATGCCTTTTAGGGTCCGGTTGAATCTCTCAACCAACCCATTTCCTTGGGGGTGGTAAGGAGTGGTGAACTTGTAAGTTACCCCACACTCCTGCCACAGGTACTTCATATACTTGGAAATGAAGTTTGTACCTCGGTCAGACACTACCTCTCTAGGGAATCCCACTCGGGAGAAAATTCCCATCAGTGCCCGTCCCACCACTGGGGCCGTCACTGTCCTCAGAGGTATGGCTTCCGGGTACCGGGTGGCATGGTCCACCAAGACCAGGATGAACCTGTTGCCCATGGCTGTCTTGGGGTCCAGTGGCCCTACAATGTCAATACCCACCCATTCAAAGGGGGTGCTGACCACAGGGAATGGCTGGAGAGGAGCCTTTTGCTTCCTCCCACTCTTTCCACTTGCCTGGCAAGTCTGACATGTCCTGCAGTGAGTGTCTGAACTCCTGCACATTTGGGGCCAATAAAAGTGGGTGACAAGCCTCTCAAAGGTCTTGTCCTGCCCCAAATGTCCTGCTAACGGCACATCATGAGCCAGCCCCAGTAGGAAGGCTCTGAAGCGCTGGGGTACCACCAGCACACGGGCTGACCCAGGCTCAGCAACCTTAGGCTCAGTATACAGGAGATCATTCTCCCAGTAGATCCAATGTGATCCAGACTGATCACCTGCTGCCTGGTCTGCAGCCTGCTGCCGCAAACCCACAAGAGAAGGGCACTTCTTCTGCTCTGCGCAGAACTCTTCCCTGGAGGGTCCTCCTTCCTGCTGCCAATGGGTCAGCTCAGGCAGGTCCCCCAGTTCAGCTACCTGTTCCCCTGTAGGCTCCAGGGCATCCCCCTCAGGGTCTACCTCCTCCTGGACCATGGGAACTTCGGGGGCTGGTTTCCTGCGCCCCCTGCCTCTTCTCTTTAAGGCAGGCACCTGGGCCCCCCTCTCAGGCTCCAGGTCCTCTTGAACACCCTTACTGGCTGCCATGGACCGTGTGGTCACACACACCCAGTCAGGTAGACCCAACATCTCCAAATGAGCACTTCGCTCCACCTTAGCCCAAGGTGAGCTCTCCAAATCGTTCCCCAACAAACAGTCAACAGGCATGGGTGGCCTCACAGCTACTTGAAGAGTACCAGAGACCCCCCCCACTCAAAGGGAACCTGAGCCACCTTCCAGTGGCTCTCTGTGTTGTCAGCGGCAACAACTGGGTAAAATGCATTGGGGACAACCTGCTTTTCAGACACCAGGTGACACTTGACAGCTGTCACACTGGCTCCTGTGTCTCGAAGAGCCTCCACTCTATGGCCATTGATGGTCACCCACTGCCTGTACTTCTTAGTGTTATCAGGCAGTTGGGTCCTGGGGACCACCTCACAGTCTCCTAAAGAGACAAGGGACATTTCTGCGGGACCCCACCCACCTTGGACACCCATCTCCTCCTCCAGGGCTACACTCTCCATCTGCCGGGGTGGAGCACCAGTGGGTGCAGTCTTTGCAAACTGTGGGCACTGGGGATCAACCGACTTATGACCCACTTCACCACACTTGTAGCACCTCAGGGGTCCCCTGGGAACAGGCCTACCTGTCGGGGCCCCGTGCTTCTTCTCAGGGGGAGGCTGGGAAACCTTCCCTTGGTTCCCTTGGGGATTACTTTGGGGCCCTTTCTGGAACTCCCTCTGTTTACCCTTGTCCCCCCCACTCTTCTGCTGGGGACCCTGCCCACTCTTGGCAGCCAGGTCTAACAGTATTGTAATATCTAGCTTGCAAGGATTTTCCATAACTTGTGTGTTAGTTATGATGTGTGCATATCAGTAGTTTCAAAAGTATATTTATCAACGATTCAGCTGCATACTGTAAAGCGGAGAGGTGTTTTTTTACATTGACTGAAAGTTCCAAACTTTGCTATATGTTGCGATCTGACGAGTGAGCAAGACAATATGAAGGGGCTACACGAAGCTTAGGTCAAATGTCGAGGAAATCACTGTCGCCTCAAGAATCTGTGGTCAGCACATCATATGCAAATTAGGCTTGGTTATGCTCCAATAGGAACAGTCCAACCTTAACTGCTATACCATCTCTGCCAAAAATGCTTAACAATCCCAGCCAATATGTTTCTCATAGAGGCTCATCAGTGATACACAGTCTGAGCATTAGTCTTAGTGAAGTATGAGCCCCATGTCTGAGCATACTCATGGTACTTCAGGACTGATTACGAGTTTGGAGGATAGTATACTCCGCAGCAAACATGATGGATATCCCATCCGCCGTATTACAAGTTCCACAGGATATAATTGAATTGTAATTTGGCAGACGGGATATAACCCTGCCCGCAAAACCTGTAATCAGGCCCTTAGAGTATTTCACCATAAAACAAAGTTTTCAAAAAAGCGGCGGGTGTAACACTCAAATTATTCTCAGCCATTGGTAATATCTTCGGCTTTCATCTACAGTCCTACATCCTCTGAAATGTATATTTTTATATAAATAACTCATGGTTGACCTCAAAACCTATGTTTGTCAATTAGCTGAGATGGACCAAGGAAACTCAGTCACTATTTAGAGAACTAAAATAGAGTGTTCTCAACTAACATAACCTCAGTAATACACCTGTTTAAAGCTAGCACATTTGCATCTAAATTAAAAGTCAGATGCAGTTTATTATAAAGCCAGCCTTGCCTATAGACCCTAACCTCTGTCACTGACCCCTGGTCAACTCCTCAGTCTGGCATGGCTGATTTAGAGTATTATTTCATCAGTTGGATCAGTGAGAAAGAAATGGCCCTCTTCATTCTTTAACCTTGTTGGCAATTTCAGCTTTGCGTTCAAGACATTTAGGGAGTAGGGTGGGATTGCATGTTATCTAAGGCTGGGCGTAGTTTGCGTAGTAGCACTTCACGTAGCTACGTGAAGTACATTTTGAACTACACGTAGCTATGCAAGTTGCGTAGTGCGTAGCTGTGTGCTTGACTGCACTGTACAATAATTACCAAAAGCATCTTGCACAGTGCAAGTTAAGATAAATTAAATATCTCTGTCTTTATATGCTAAAAATGCATATAGTTATTTCACAAAAGTGAAAACGATAAATTAACAAGCAGTGAGAGAGGTGATGATTTTGGGATCCTCCCTAACCTAGGGAGAGAACCAAGCAGATGCCTTGAAAACAAAAAGCACATCTTTTGAACGATTCGGTGGTGGTCCCATCCTCTTAGGACCACCCCAAGCACAGTTATTGGCAAAAATACAATCCCAACCAAAGGCCCTGCAAAGCATTATGGGATGAGATTAGCAGTGGGCAGTGAATATTATAGTATCCAATATCAAAATAATTCTACAAAGAGCTGCAGTTCCACTAGTCGTTACTAGATGTCCCTCACGAGTCAAATGCAAAAGCTTCATGAAAGGGTTTCAATGCTTTTGCATTTGACTCGTGAGGGACATCTAGTAACGACTACTGGAACTGCAGCTTGATGTATTAATAATTTCAATGCTTTTGCATTTGACTCGTGAGGGACATCTAGTAACGACTAGTTGAACTGCAGCTCTTTGTAGAATTATTTTAATATTGGACACTATAATATTCACTGCCCACTGCTAATCTCGTCCCATAATGCTTTGCAGGGCCTTTGGTTGGGATTGTATTTTTGCCCATAACTGTGCTTGGGGTGGTCCTAGGAGGAAGGGACCACCACTGAATCGTTCACATGATATGCTTTTTGTGTTCAAGGCATCTGCTTGGTCCTCCCCCTAGGTTAGGGGGGACCCCAAAATCATCACCTCTCTCATTGCTTGATAATTTATTGTCAAAGTTCACTTTTGTGAATTGGTTATATGCTTTTTTTTTAGCATAGAAAATTGCTTTATCAAAGCATTTGAAGGTGTGTATTTTACTGTTGCTATGTTATGTCAATTAGCACAGTTTTTCACTCTGCTACGTGCAATTTGTGTAGTGCGTAGTAACACAACTTTGCATGCTCCGTGAGCGTAGCGAAGTATTATGCCCAGGGTTAATGTTATCCAAGCAACTGGTAGGTCCAATAAAATCCAAATTCTGGCTTTCCCTCATCCTTATCCTACATTAGGTGATCCTCGTTAGGTATGAAATCTAACTCCAAACCACAGCTGTGACACAAGCCTCATTAGGAGGGACGAAAAGATCTGTCAAGGTCAGGACATGGATTGAGTAGCATCGAAGAATGACAACTTGACAAAACGCTGAGTGTTATACTTTACTGTGGCTTTTTAGCCCCACGTTATATGTCCTACCTGAATCCATTTGATTGCAACTTTTAGATCAATTTAGAGGACGTGGTGTGAAATTACAAACATGACATTTTTCAAAACATGATGATGATGAAACACCCCACTATTATTCATGCACTTGTATTCAACCAAAATGCTGGCACTGGACCATTACATGTATTGCAGAAGGTAACTAAGTGGAATATCCTCATACAGTTCAGATATAGATTTGAGATTCTCATCTTTGAACATCAAGAAAAGTTAGGCAATACACATTACCTTCCAGAAGCACATTTTTATTATTAATAACAATGTCCTAATTATATCATGGATATTTCTCTTGAAGTGGGGCATCATGGAAATGTTAAGGCTACAAATTACTAATGGTGCATGGTAAGCCTGGGTGAACCTATTCAAAAGAGACCTGTGAGTATTTACCAATGCTGCCAGGAAAATCAGACTTATTTTGAAAAAGTGTGTGATCATCATAAACTGTAAGCAGAATTTAGTAGGGCACAATTAATTCAGAACTTTTTTTATCTTTGTTGAAACACTGCTCTAGTTCACAAGACCCCATAAGGCAGTGCAGCCTTCATTACTGTTTTAAGAGTACTCTTGAGGTGGAATATTCCCCTTCAAGGGAGCACAGCTTGTTTTTATTAATACATCTTGCAATGGTAGGCAGGCAGTTTCCTACCGTACAAGACACATTTTAGCTCAATTTGATAGGAGTGCCCTCCAAGGGTATTATGACTCTACAGGCAGCCCTTGACCGCCGTGATCCTAATTGCTGCTCTTCCGCTGCCGCTCACTCTCTGTCTGGCTCCCTGGTACAGTGACTGTGCTGCAGGTTCTTAGCCCCAGGTTTGATCTCATTGTGGGGACCTGATCTGACTGCCCGGAATTGATTCTTTTTGGGGATTTTTTGCCTTGCACTTATTCTAGTTTCAAACACAGTGGTCCCTAAACAGAAGATTAAACAAACAATGAATATAGACTCAAACAGTACTATATTTGAAGCTGTCCAGCCGGACAGATACTTTAATATTCAATTAGTTTCCAAAAAATGAACAAAAGACATTTGAAGTGGGACACAAGCCTGCATCCAAATCAGCAAAATAGGACAAACAACGTGTAACAGAAAAGGCTCAGGCAGAGTAAGTTGTTTGAATATAGCACATATTGATGTTACAAACAAAATATAGTGGGACAGCATTACACATGAGCGATATTTAGTTGAGAAGTGTATATGGTGTGCATTAAGTCGACGACGTTTCGATCCTTACAAAACATATTTGGATCATCATCAGGACATTTACATTAGCATGCCTCGGTACATTTGCCTGTAATTTCCAAAGACAAGAGTTTGGGAGAGAAGATAGGAGAAAGGAGAGGGACACAGGATTAGGTTGGGCGGGAATTGAAGAAAAGACGTACAATCTTTTACTAGTGTGCAACGGCGAGTAAACGTGAACCATAAAAAATAGAAGTGCAGGGGGAGCAGCGCTTTAAGGAGTAAAAAGCAACCATACAATTAAGTGTATATAAATGAAAGGAAAACCAGGGCGCACAGTCGCCTAGGAGACAACCAATCTAAGTGTGACATACGCGCAGCGTGACCCGATGGAGCAACCAAAGGTAGTGAACTGTTAGAAAACTAAGATGGACGTTGGTGAACAGTGCGTGAAAGCAGAGACCATCATTAAAGTTACGTGATGGTTACGAGCGCGCAGTGACCGGGGAGTAGTCATTTAATGTAGAACCATGACCCTTCATCTCTCCGTGAAGGAGACAAACAACCAGCAAGTGACGATGAAATACCTAATGTCCAGAAGAGAGCAGCATGGATACGCCACGGGGGCGGGAGCGACCCGGGCTGGGGCAGATTAAGCGTCCGGACCTGGTGTGGTCAGAGCTGCAAGAGATGGCGCTGCGTGCGCGGTCACTATATCAATTAGAAGGGTTAGGTCTGAATCGGCCTGTTGGGAGGGAAGAGAAGGTCTATGTTAAGACCAGTGTGTGAGCCTCAGATGGAGACTGATAGTGGGACTTGGATAAGAGTTTACCTAGTAATGAGGACACTGCTGCATGGGCGTGCTTCCTGCCGGCATCCATCGCGGGGATGAATGAGAGCCGGAGTGCAGGGCTATTTATACTAGCTGGAGGCTGTTTGGATACCAAGATCATGTGACCTCATGACTACTAGCTGGAGGCTGATGTCTTCAATACACTCCAGGGCGCTCATCGATCCTTGGCCCCACTGTCTATTTAACCTTGGAACCAACCCTATTCCTGATTGAATGGAAACATGCAGAGCTCATGCCCCTGCTAAAGAAACCCACTGCTGTTCCCAGCGATCACAAAACTTACCAACTGATCTCCCTGCTCCCTTACCCGGCCTGAGTACTTGAGAAAGCCATCAACCTACAGCTCACCTACTACCTGGGAAAAAAACACCTTCTCAACAGCTCTCAATCAGGATTCTGTACCAACCACAGCACTGAGACCGTACTGATCACCGCCATAGATGACATCAGTATTCTCCTCTGCAGAGAAACTGTGACCCTGATTCTCCTCGAACTCTCTGCTGTGCTTGACACCATCTCCCACCACACCCTCATTGATAGACTCTTCAACATTGGCTTACAGTAAAACGCCCTCAAGTGGCTCACCTCATTCCTCACAGGATGCACGCAGAGCATCTGGCTGCTCCCCCCTCTACCTCCGAACCCAGGGACATCATATGCGGCATAACCCAGGGATCATGGTTCAGCCCCACCCTGTTCAATACCTACATGACCCCCCCTCGCAGACATTGTCGAATCCCATGGCCTAAACATAATCTCCTATGCAGACAACACTCAACTAATCCTCTCGCTCACGGAGGACCGCTCCAACTCCAGAACCAACTTTTGCGATACCATGACCAACGTAGTCAACTGGATGAGAGACAACTGCCTCAAACTCAACTAGACAAGATGGAAGTACTGATCTTTGGAAAGAACACCTTTGTCCGGGACCGCAGCTGGTGGCCAGCAGTATTCGGACCAGCACCCATACCGACAGACCATGCACTCAACCTAGGCATCATCCTCGACTGCAAACAGATCATGAGACAAGTTAATACTCCTGCATCCACACACTCTGCAGAATCTTCAGATGGATACCAATCATCCAGAAGGACCGTCACAGATGCCTTTGTCACCAACCGCCTTGACTATGGCAATGCTCTCTACACCAGCATCTCCACCCAGCTCCTCAGACAACTCAATACCACACAGAATGCTGCAGCCAGACTCATCCTGGACCTCTTCAAATGAACCCACATCACCCCCACCTCAGAAACCTCTGCTGGCTCCCCATCCAGCAAAGATGCAAGTTCAAGATCGTCACATATGCCTAAAAAGATCTACACAATCAAGGACCAGATTACAACAACCATCGACTAAGCTTCTATTTACTCCCAAGAAACAGGTGCTCCTCCCCTCTTGCACTCGTGCACACCCCCACATCCATCACAGCCACAGCACAGGCTACTCCTTCTCCTACACCGCTGCCAAGACCTGGAATGACTTCCCTCTCCACCTTGGAACAGCACCCTCACTGGCAGACTTCAGAAAGAAACTCAAGACCTGGCTCTTCGACAGAGACACAGCACCCTCAGTGCCCAGATAACCCTGGGGGTGGTAGTGCTGCGCTTTATAAATTATGATTGATTGATTGACAGGAAATAACTTCATTCATTGGTCTCGTGAGTCGTAATCACTCAGTTATGGTTGTCTGATTCATGTGTTCACGATAAACACAATGCCATCTGTGGCTATGTAAATACACTGGCAGATGGGAGTCTATTGAGCATGCCTGCAAAGTGGAGACATAATGAATATACTTTCAAGGCTAATGTGGAGGATACATAGAAGGCAAGCATTTGTTTAAATTTTTTTTAAATCATTAGTAGTTCTTGGCATTTCTAGGGAATTTTGGGTATGTATCCGGAATACATTTAATGGATTAACAACCTTGTTGCTAATCCAAGGTCCCAGCTCAGCATAATTATATATATTCTTTATAAGGAATTTATGGGGATTATATCCTCAAAATAACTTGTGATGTACAACATCTTGAATATTTTCCTAAAACATAAGTGCACATGATGCTATAGTAATCAAAAACTAAAGATCAATGGCGTTATTAAATATCATGTAACCAGTAACATTGTACGTAAAATCCCTTGTTCTATTTGATATGAGTTTTCATAGAAGTATAAGACTGCAGTATTGATCAATGATTGCTTGGTTTTTTAAAACCCTGCAGAACTATCAAACAAGCTGTGACACTGCAATGTCAAAGGGAGACCTACTGTGATTGGGGCCTGACTAGCAGTCAGGACAACAGTAGGGCCCTGCCTCAGTGTCAGCTAACATTTTCCAGTGAGAGGGGAGGCCTCTTTGAAGTGCACACTTTGGGCCTCATTACGATGTCGGTCGGAAAGTATTCCGCCCAACTCGGTGTCGGAATGGTGTCCGACCGACTCGGGTTCGGAGAGTCCGACCGTCCAATTATGATGGGTCCGAACACCGTTCAGTCGGACTCCCATTGACTTCAATTGGAGCCTGTGTTCCGCCCGACATCACGGGCTCCCATTGAAGAAAGGGGTGGTTGCAGAAATCCGTGCACCCTGTGGTGGGCACCCCATGATGCCTGCCACACTGCATGGTTGTAAAGAGGGGTCCCATGGGTACCGCCATGGGACCAACTGGAGGCCTCAGGGGGAAGGGGGGCCTGCTACGGGCCCCCAAAGTTAGATTCCGACAGCCGATCCATGTCGGACAAACTGAGTCGGAAAAGCTGTCCGAATCCGGCATCGTAATCTGTTGGTCGGAAACGCTGTCCATAGAGCCGTACGAGTCGGCTCCAACTGACTCTGTTCCTCCGAATGCTGGTCGGAACCGAGTCAGAAGGACTAAACGGTTACCTACCATCATAATCGGTCGGTCGGAAATGTTTCCGAGTCAGTCAGAAATGCGGGTTCCGACATAGATTCGGACAAACCAAATTATTTAATTGTGTTAACTCTGTCCATGAAAATGTATACACAGAATGTCTCTATGCCAGTTAATTAAATAACCTTTCTTCTTAATTAAAGTAAACATTCACCTTCTGATAAAGAATAGCTTGATGCAATTTGAACTGTAGGTGAAATTAACAAATATGATATACATTTTTCAAGACATTGGGGTTATTCCAAAGATGCTTAAATAACTAGGAAAATGTCAGCCAGTAGGTAAATAAATATGTGCCAGGGCTGTTTTGACTTTTCCAGAATAGGATGAATAAAACTAATCATATGCTCATTAGCTGCATTTGGCTAGTTTTCTTCAAATCTGTTTCTTCATACACAAAGCGTATTTCACACTGACTAGGCTGACATATAATCATTTGTCCTCTCTCTGGGCAGGCCAGACCAGATGGTTCAAACTCAGCACCGAAGCTCATCCATCTACACTGTTCCCCACTTTAAGGGATCACTTTGAAGTACCAAGATAATTAAAAGAAAGCAACTATATAGTTCTTGTCCATAAGTGGAGCCCCCTGCGCCATAATGGAATTACATCAACTCACACAAAGAGAATTTATTTACGCCAAAATAACTCTCACAGGATTCTGGTTAGGTCACTGCATTGTGAAAGTAGGTGTAGGTTAGTTAAGGTCTATTTTACTTTAAGTGCAGTTTTGGGTTTAAATGCCCCCATCTTTCCCAAATATAGTAATTTACAGGGACCCCCAGAAATTTCAAGCAGTCCTGGATATTATGTTTTTTCCTGAGTTCTGTGAGAAAAGAAACCTTGTTGTTCTGTATCAAAGTTCATGTTGGACTGAACTTAGGGACAGATGTACCAAACACAGGTAGAAAAATTCTGGTTGAAATTTGCAAGCAGTATTTTTGTGATCAGTGTGGTATTTTGCAAACTAACCTATGTACTAATAGGTCAGTTGGCAAAATACCAAATTGTAGTGGGTAGCAATTTGACCTACCTCATGAATATTAATGAGGTAGGTCACAAATTGCAATCTGCTTGATTCGCTACCATCATAGGGATGATGGTCTGCTGGGATCAGCAGACCACCATGTCTGTGATTGCTTTTAAATAAAGCAATCTTTTTTAGGTCGAGACTAGAGTCAGAGCGCATGCGCTGCTCTGCGAGACTTGTTGTAGTGGAGTAGGGAATAGAAGCCCCACCCACTCTTCGCCCATATTTGCCATTGGCTTATGTCATTGTCATTCCTAAATGCTGGCTTTTGATTCATAAATAAGCTTGTTAGTCCCTCCTTAGTACCGCCTCATCTTCATTTGTCACCTCCCATGGCGACTGGCCCTTTTACTTCGATTGTTACACGGTACCTGTTACTTAGTCTTTCAGCACTATTTTCTTTATCGTGTTTCTCTTTCTGCAGGCACGACGTACTTTGCTTACATTCAGTCCATGGTGCCTTCTTTACAACCCCGCCCTCCCTCCCATTGTCTGTGCCTTCTTTACTCCCCCCCACCCTCTGTGCCTTCTTTACCCCCTCACCACCCCACCCCGCCCTCCCTGCCTTCTTTACCCCCACCTCCCTCCTGTTGTGGTGCCTTCTTTAACACCCCCGCCCTCCCACCAGTTGTCTGTGCCTTTTTTACCCCCGCCCTCCCTCCCGCTGTCCGTGCCTTCTCCCCCCCACCCGCCATCACTCCCGTTGTCCGTGATGCCTACCTTACCCCCACTCTCCCTCCCATTGTCCATGATGCCTACCTTACCCCCACCCTCCCTCCCTCCCATTGCCGGTGGTAGCTACCTATTGGCTATGCCAATGTTTTTTTTTTTATTTATATGTTTTTCTCACATATAACACTGTACGTTTCCTACAGTCAGCCTACCTCGAATGAAAATTCTACAGTAAAACAAGCAACAGGAATGCACACTCTGGGAAAGAGAGCTGACATCTTATTCATGACACGTTCTTTATTACAGAGCAGTAGATTCACAAAGCAGGGCATGTTGCCATTTTGTATGGCATTGATGCCGATAGTTGCCGGGTCCTTTCTAACCGGAAAGGCACACGTGTCTGATGCGCAGTGGTGATTGGTCATCAATGAAACTTTAGGGCTTAGGCTTTTTCAATGCTTTTAGCACAAAGTACTGAGAGCAGTGCACCCGCTGCTGCCACCCTCTGTACCGAGCAGTGTTTGTCACCTAGTTACAGAAGAAAACACAATCGCGGAGTGCTCCAAGGGAATTGAGGGGCTTCGGTCAGATGACCTGTTTGTTGAAACAGGGATTTTCAAAGAACATGGCAGGTGGGCGTGGTACATCAACAAGCTTTAAAGACAAGCATTTGCAATGCAATAGGTCTTGCATTTACACGAGTTTAAGCTAGTGGCATTGACATTTGTTTTAAAAAAAAAAATTATTGAGAGTTCATTACACAGTTGTACATATCCAAAAATTAACAACAATAAAGTGCTTACAGTATTCAATTTTGGTTGACACATTTCATCCAAACATGGTCCATCAGCAAAGCATATCGCCATGAATAATGTTAAAAAATACATAAAAGCACATCTAAAAAGCCACATATTGCACAATTTCCATTTAGTGTTTCGTTTTATCTACTTCGCTGGCTAGCTTCCTATGAACTTCCAGTGTTTCTCAAATTTTGTGTACGTGCCCGACCTTAGGGCGTAATGTCTCTCCAGCTCTCTAACTGTATGTAGTTTTGCCTGCCAGGCATGAAAAGTGGGTATAACATTGCTTCGCCAATTCTGGAGAATTAGTGATCTCGCCACTAGGGTCGATACATATAAACATTCCTCTCAAGTTTTATTCATCGTTATGTTTAGTGAACACCCTAGAATTGCAATATATCTATCGATGGTTAATGTGTATCCTATCTTTGTTCTACAGTGTTTCTCAATTTCTTCCCATAATTGCTTAATCTTTGGGCAATCCCAAATAATAGGAGTCCAGGTGCCTCCCCCCAACAAAAACATTGTTCTTCAATCTGAGGATATATGTTGTGGAGAAAAGACGGAGTCCTGTATAGTAACCATTTTGTATAGAATTGCATTCTCCTAAAACTGACGCCTCTTATTAATGTAATATTAAATTTGTTAATTCTATTCCAGACCGCTCTTGAAATCTGGAGGTCTTCTTTCTCCTGCCATTTATCGTGGGCTTTTTCGTAGACAGTAGAGGTCTTATGTTCTTCAAATTTTGCACCCAGCTACTTATTGACCTCATACTTGTTGTTTCTAGCGCCTCACTGAGTTCTAGTCTTGCTCTTAGTGCTGTTGGATCAATATTTTTTTAAAAGTGCTTAATTTGAATAAACGACCACTTAAGCATATCTATAGAGTGACACAGCCCATTCTCTATCGTTGGCCATTTTTTCCAGGAGTCCGAATTGAGAAAGTCTCCCACATGCCTATACCCGTTCTCCTCCAATTCTTTAATGCACCAGGTTGGATCAACCTGTCTTCCCTGGCATATAGGTCGGCCCAACATGTGGAACCATTTATCTGAGGTATTTCATAGTACTTGGACAATTGGGCTTTCTGTTTTAGAAACCACTGGAGGACCTTATACCGCACTTTCTTAGGGTTCTTCACTATCCTCATAGGATCTACGATTTTATAGTCGTTCATTATTTTTATCATAAAAAATTATCTATATCTGGCGAATTAAGATGGTTATAAAATCTGTGTTTATTATGTGCAAAATTTGTGTGGTAATATTCCCTCAAGTTTGGAAGAGCTAACCCTCCATCCTCATTTGGGTTGCTTAAAGTGGCTAGTGCTAGGCTTGGTACTAGAAATAGAAAATTAAATAATGGTAAAATTGCCATTCGTTAAAGTGCCACCCAACCTATTATTGAAATTGGGGGTTGATTCCATTTCGCAAATAAACGCTTAACTTTTTGCACTAGAGAGACATAGTTTAATGTATATAGTTCGTCCACACTTTCCGACACATATATCCCTAAGAACCTCTTCGGCCTACAATTATATAATAACTGAAAATTGGGTAGTAATGTCTTGCCTGAACAGTTGCATAATAAAATTTCAGTCTTAGCATTATTGATTTTATAGCCACCCAGTGCTTGGAATTCTGAAAAAAATCATTAAAATTTCCTTTTGAATATTCTCCCCAGGTTTGAGAAATAGAACGATATCGTCAGCATAGAGTTTTATATTAAACATGCCTTGTAAAGGTGTAGTTTGTAGCGCTTTTTGCCTAATGGCTATTGCCAGGGGCTCTATAAATAAGGCAAAGAGAATTGGAGATAGGGGATACTGCTGCCTTGTACCCCTACTTATTCTGCAACTAGCTACGTTTCTAGAATTTATTATTATTTGTGCCGTAGAGTCCTTATACAGACATTTCACTATGCGTATAAAACTTTCTGGAAAACCAAATCTAGCGAGAATTAAAAAAGACACTCCCAAGACACCAGATCAAAAGCTTTCTCAGCATCTAAAAACCACACCTGTGCCTCTATTTTATTCTTAGTAAAATAGTCCAAAGCTTCTATCAAAAATGTTGTATTCGAGGAGAGTTGTCTACCTGCTACAAAACTGCATTGGTCCCCGTGTATTATTGATCCCACAATCTTATTAAGCCTGTTAGTGAGAAGCTTTGTAAAAACTTTATAATCAGCATTGAGAAGGCTTATTGGCCTATAGGAATTAATATTTTCCCTGATTTTGTCCTTCTTTAAGATACTAACTACCACTGCCGTGTGAAAGGAGGCCGGAGGTTCTCCCCCTCTTAGTATATAGTTAGCAAGATTTACCAGTTGTGCTTTTAAAATTGGAGCGAACCTCTTACACAATTCTACTGGCAATCCATCCTCCCCAGCTGCTTTACAATTAGCCATTGAAGTCAGAACTGTGCCTATTTCTTCAATAGAAAACTCCGCCGTCACCATTTAACTATGCTCTTTGCTTATGGATGGAATTAGTAATTTGTCTAGGAACCTTGTAATACAGTCAGGCGTTATTTGTTGATCCGTCTGATATATTTTCTCATAATGTCTTAAAAAGGCCTCCCTGATTTCCAGGGGACTGGTTGGCTGTACTTTTGAGTCCTCATCTATCAGCGATTGAATTCTATTTTGAACCTGTCTCTCCTTTGCCTGCCACGCTAGTAATCTCCCTGTATATTCGCTCTCCTTGTATACCTTCTGGAGGTAGGCCTTTTTAGCTGTGTCATCTTGCAGATAGTAATATTCCTGCATTTCTAGCTTTGCCTGTAGCAGCTCATGATTTGTGGCTAGATTTCTATCTTTAGTGTGCTTTCTATTTGTTTGCTCAAGCCTAGACTCGAGCTCAGATCTTTTTTCCCTTTTTGCCCTCTGTTGGGGGATTTCTTTAGAAGTAATAATCCCCCGTAGTGTAACCTTAAAGGCGTCCCACACATTGCTTACTATGGCAGTGTCTATGTTGTTCAGGAAAAACTGTTAATTTCGTTTGCTACCTCTGTACACATTCCTCTCTCTCTAAATTAATTTTGTTAAAATACCATCTCCTGGGTGCTCTTTCCAGCCCTACCCCATCTGCTTCCATTTTGATTAGTGCATGGTCTGAAAAGGCATTTGGAATATATTCATGAGTACTCATTTTCAGCCCATGCAAAACAAAAAAAAGGGTACTCTAGAAGCAGTATTGTATTTTGCTGAGAAACATGAAAAAGCTTGTTTCCCAGGGTGCAGAGCGCGCCGCCATGGATCTACTAGGTCTAGGTCCTTTTTGCAACTAGTCACAGCAATGGCCACCTGTGGCTTATTTTGTTTTCGAGTTTTAGTTGAGGAATCAACTAATGGATCCTGAAGGAAATTGAAATCGCCACCCAGGATAATATAGCCGAGGATGTTGGTTAAGGCCTGTTGAAGCTGAAGCAAAGGGAGCAGACTGTCTAAAACTGCTACATAGATCGTCGTTATAATAAGATTTGATTGATTCAATCCCCCATGTAGAAAAAGCCTAACTTCCACCTGGGTCTATCTGCATGGCTTTCGCTTGGAATGGTACATGTTCCCTATGTAAATTCCCACCCCCTTCTGTGCGCAGCCAGCATTAGACAAGCAATAGAATCCGGCCCACTGTTGCAGGATCCTGATCGCACTATTTATATTCTTAAAATGAGTTTCCTGCAGCAGTATAACGTCCGGGTTGTGGCTTCTGAGCCAGCTTTCTATTGCATGGGCTTTACCTTTGTTGTTCAGTCCATTGGCATTAAAAGAGAGTACTGTAAGTTCTTCTTTATCTATTACTTACTGGTAACTGAACTAAAGTGACTTGTGCTGTTGTAGACAAATGATGTAAGCAAATCACCCCCCAACCTCTTAGAAAGTGCTGCGTGCGTAGCTTCATATTTTGAATATATTCCATCTAATTAAGTACCATAGCAGCTAAGATATAACCCATATAGGTCTAAAGTGCATCAGGAATTCATAAAGTGACACAAGCATTTAACAATATTAAAGTGTATTGAGTACTCTGTGTGAAATAAAGTGACGTGTGCCTTCTTTTCGCCCCCTCCCTGTGTTTTCTATTCTCCGTTCCGTATGCCAACTCAAAATTTGACCTAGGTGTCTTAATTTGTTTCATTCCCTAGAGTATTTAAGCACTTATAATTGAACTCTCTTTTTAGGTCGAGCTCTGCAAGACCTGTTATATCTGTTTAGTTTGGTTTTGGCACACCCACCAACTGCCATTAGTTGTTATCTGTGGCATTCAGAAATGGTGGCTTGCTATTGGTGCTTTGTTGTAAATGTCCCTCCTTTGTGGGCTTAGCTCCCTCCGTGGCGATTTCACTAAGAGAATATTTTGGTTGGCCATCACACTGTACCGCGTGTGATGGCCCCTCCTTCTTCCTCCCGGCTGGGCATTGCAGCCTTCTTTTCTAGGTGGAGCCTCGTATTCAGGTTGCCTTTGTGCGCCTACGTTATTTTTAGATGAACACGTTCAACTCCTGGCACAGCATGCAATGGCCCCGCCTCCCACATGCGCATCGCAGCCTCAGGTTTCTTTCTGGTTCTCTTCAACTATGATATGTAAGAGAGCGGAAGGTACCAAGATAAGGCTGCAGCGGGGGCGGCCAGATTGGGACAAGGGAGGGTGTCACTACCAGGCAGGTTACGTTATACCACGCCCCTCTTTGTGTGAGCCCAAGATACGGCTGCACAACAGAGTGACGCATCCTTTTTACCCACAAGAACGGCTGGACCACCCCTCTCGGGATGGCTGGAACCGGGTGATTTGCTGGCTGGCGCACGGTGCGTCATGTGACCCTGGGGTTTTCGCGCATTTGTTCGGAGCTTTGTGGCGATTGTGGTAGTTGGCACTGCTCCTCATGCGCTCCTCTTCAGTGCGCTGCCTCCTCTGAGCCCCAGATAGCGCTCTCCCTGGTAGGTGAAGCCAGGGACCCGGGTAGACTGTGCGTCCTATCAGGAGAGCGGGGGCGGTGTGGGCGACGGCTCAGAGTCTCCCATATGTATCTGGGAGGGCGGAGGCGGCAGAGCTTCACGCGCCTCCCTCTTTCGGGCTCTAACAAGCACTTACTTTCCTGCAGCACGCTCGGCTGATTCAGCTGGTTTATTGTTTCCTCCAGCTGATTAGCCAGCATGGATTGTTCGGATTGTTCCTTCGGGTAGCTGTTCGCGCTTTACAAGTACTGGATTTACATTTACATTTTACATAAAAAGTAAAAAAACGTGAGCCCAGCATCTCTCGGTTACGTGGGTCTCGCTGTGGCCGTGTGACATCACTCAAATAAACAAAGGCCAAGTGCGCCTATGCAGCTGCACTTGCATCTGACGGCCGTTGTTGTTTTTCAGGGCACCTGTGTGTCACCGTTAATTTGGCCTAAGCAAGCTGTAGTTTGTTTTCTGTGCCTGCTGAGACACTGTGCAGACCCTCCAGGATTTCGCGATTTCGCGGTTTGCCGCGAAATCGGCACTTTTGTAAAAATGCCGCGATTTTTACAAAAATGCCGCGATTTTTACAAAAATGCCTGCAAAATCGGCACTTTTGTAAAAATGCCGCGATTTTTACATAAGTGCTATTGGTGCAATGATTTGTGAAATATGCTGATCCGCGCTCTGTGATGCGCTGCGAGCCTTGGTTCACAGGCACTGACTGCTGTGGCAAGCTGGCTCCGCCTGAGGTTGCGAGCGGTCACTGTTAGCCCGTGGGGATGCATTGTGGATGTGTGGGGAGATTGTGCACAGGGCAGGACCAGGGGGCACTTTTGCTTCACATGCGGCTGTACCGAACCGGCAGGAGCTTTCGGCAATAGGATGCGAGAATGCCTGGCTGCAGACACAGCGAGAGGCTGAGAGAGCGACAGAGAATTACGTTAAACATTGCACTGGCTGGGTCCAGAGATCGTACCGAGGAAAACCTGGGATGGAGTCTCACACTATTAAGCATACACGAAGGAAGCGATGTAAAAACGATCTGGAAAAAAAACATGAATGAAAACTCGCATACAGTAGAGAGCAGGGGTGATGGAATGTATACAAACTGGAAACGTAATTAGGCAATTAAAGCTTTGTGTGTATGTAATCTACTGGAACATGCTACCAGTAAATGTGCTTCTGAAGACAAATGTTTTTATTTTCTCAGATTAATCTCGCTCACTAGCGCAGGGAGTCAATTGTTTATGTAGCACTCTATCATTTAAGTTTCAAAACTCTGTAGCCTATGATATGATTGACCAACTCAAGTGTGCTTATTTTATCGGTTTTGTGTAAACCTGCAGGGGCCTGACTAGGCCTGGGCGGAAAACTATGCTACGCTCGCGTAGTTTGCGTAGTTTGCGCAACTACGCACTACGCGAATTGCACGTAACACAGTGCAAAAACGCATAGCATAGCGGGCATTTTTTGCTTGCTCGCGGTCCTCAACGTCAAGTTGGCGACCGCAAGCGAGCAAAATGACATCCCGGCGAGACTTTTTCCTCGTTCGCGATCAGCAACATCAAGTTGCCGATCGCGAGCGTGGAAAATAAACCTCCCGGCGAGATTCTCAACGCGGGGAGGTCAGGTTTCTCATTGCGAGTGGTCGCGTATGCTCGCGACCGCTCGCGATGAGAAACTACCAGTCCGCGTTGAGAAAACTGCAGCTCGAGTACAAATCTACTCGAGCGGCAGAAAACGACCGCTTGCACTGTGCAAGATGCCGTTTGCAATGATTGCACAGTGCGGACAAGCATCCGGCACTGTGCAATCATTGCGAACAGCATTTCCTACCGCACTACGCAGTTCGCGTAGTGCTACGCGTAGCTCACGTAGTGCGAAGTGCACTTCGCGTAGCGCTACTACGCAAACTACGCCCAGGGTTAGGCCTGACCCAACTGTGGTAAAGGGAACAGAAGCTAGGACCACGTGGAAGGTTCAAGTAACCACAGACGTTGTATAGCACTTCCTGTCTGCAAATTCATGTTGAAATGGACAGAGGGTAAAGGCAACCTGGAGTAAGTAGGTCAGAGTGGGATGGTGATGGCCAGAACACTTGTCCAGCCCAGAGGTTAAAGAAAACATATAATGGACTCTCCCATTCCCTGTCCTGTGTTTTCCCCCCATCCACCCGTTATTGACCTCTAGAAGGTTGAGGGAACACTGAAGCTCATTTAGAATGTTGGCATGAGGCAGAGAGAGTTGGCAGTTGCTGGAGAATTGAAGAGGAGAGATTGGAGGCATTACGTTAAATATAACTGAAGTTAACCATCCTACTCAACTGAAGGACGTCCTCCTAAACCGGCATCTCAACTGGCGGGTCGTCTATCATTCAGGCCGTCAAGTTGACCTTCCTTAATATTCTTCCTCCCTCCTGCTCAACCACTGATTTTATATGATACAACTCAGCTGCTCTGTCTATACTTGTTATCTTTGATGTGAACATTTACTGTTGTGAAGCTCTCTGATACCTTTGGGTCTAGCTAGCGCTATATAAAACTCTTATATATATGCCATTACCTACTGTGTAATAGTGACTGCACCAGATTCACCAACAGGGCTGTTTCCTCTGTTCCATATCCCAGGTTGCCTATTTCAAAGTGGAATACTCTGCTAAAACAGTTTCCATTGTTTTAAAGCTGAAAATGGATGATTATGAGTAAAATAAAGTGCCGCAAAAATGCCGCTAAATTTCCATATTTGTGCCTCTAAATTTCCATATTTGTGCCGCTAAATTTGCTAATCCATGCCGCAATATCCTGGGGGGTCTGACTGTGCTCTTCAGCCTGATCAGTTAGCGCGGCGCACTGCAGGGTGTTCTTGTGACCGGCGACAATTGGGGCAGAGCCGTATCATACGGCCCTCCCTCACTGTTGTCTCCCATGCTGCCACTCTGACAACAGTGTGATTAATGGTGTTAAGGTCACACATCATTTCCAGTGCTGGCTGCCGTTATGTTGTGAGATTGACAACTGAGTGTCAACAGCCTTTAACTTTTGGTACCCTGACACCTCTGGGTACGTTTGCGGGTGGGGGCTGTGTCATGTCCGGCGAGGTGCACACATAAGACCCAGGCTGCTTACACACAAATTGCTGCCAGGCCAGTATTATAGCAGCCCCACTGATGAATTCAGGTTAGAGGCCAGCGCCGGTAATTATTAAATAGGGCAATGCATTGCCGGTATATCTGTGTCCTTTCCCATGTGTGATGACGTACCCTGCTGCTGATCCCCATTATAGAGGAGGTGGTACTGCTGCAGGAGCAGCTTCAGGCCATCACATTAAGTGCTGATCTCTATGTCTGGCGGAGACGGGGTGGTCATATACCGACACACAAATGTCTGCGGAAAGCTGGGGCTGCTAATCCTCACAAACGGCTGGAGTACAAGTGAAGTGAAGTGTTCATCACCCAACCTAACTGGATAGTGCTCTTCTCATGGCAACTGGTTAACCGCAGATCTAATCTTAGGAAAGGAGTGAAGATACTATTTTAAATGATTATGATATTTCAAGGAATTCATTAGCATTTATGAATGACAAAGGTCACCCGTTATTTATAAATTTACAGAAGCTTCTGTTCCGACCATGTCATGTTAAAAGCTTTCTCAGTGACGGAATTTCAATAGTAATTAACAAGAAAGGGGAGTGATTCAGTTAAGGGAGTGCAGAGGCTGGAATCGGTAATGCTATCGAGAAAAGAGAAATACCTCTGACACCATCAATAAAAATTTACTTATACCACAGCGGTCTTTTTAATTAACCCTGGGTTACATTTATTTGTAGTTTCATACTTCATACTTTGTTTAGCAAAAAGGAAGCTCCTACCACGGGACACCTTAAAACATACTCCTCTTATTTTTTGTACAGCAACAACTCTTGACACAACAAATGACAAAAACAAGTGACATAGAGACTATTTACATGACATACATATATGTGATTAGTGACCAACAATAGTTCTAGTTATATTGATTCTAACAAGAATATCAAAAGAATAAGCTTTTAAACTTAAAGCAGTCCTACTTATTTACATACAGTAAAGGAACTATGGGGCATATTAGCAAGAAACGGCGTTAAAATTATCGCCGCTTTAGCAGCAGAAAACTGCCGCTAAAGCGGCGATAATGGGCTTGATAATATGCCCTTGAGAATTCCAATAGAAGCCCATGTTCTGGTGTGAACATGGGCTTCTATTGGAATTCTCCAGGGCATATTATCAAGCCCATTATCGCCGCTTTAGCGGCATTTTTCTTTCGCTAAAGCGGCGATAATTTTAACGCCGTTCTTGATAATATGCCCCTATGTTTTCTTTTGTCCTCAATATACTAAATTACAACAGGTCCTAGAGAGGTCAGAGAATTATTTCACAAACTCCAATCATGAGCTTCAAACATTCTGCTCAGGTGCGCCTAATATGGTGCAGACAATGTTATATCGGTTGCTCTGAGCCTCTCTCGGGTGAGAGCCAACGCGTTTCGACCTTCAGTGTGTGGGACCAAAGGGAATAATTCTTTCGAAGGTCTTCATCAGGGCGGGGCTATATTCATGTAGGACATGGGGTGCCTGCGTAAGTGAAAAAAATAAACTAATGAAACATTAAGTTGAAGGGGTACTATTTACATTGGGATTCAGCTCTTTGTGGGCTCTTAACATACCATGTTAGACTTGCATGGTGGATTGGAATATAACTTCTCCGTTCCTCTATTCTGGCGACTTCTGGGGCTGTCTGAGGATCAAACAATGGAGGAAAGGAGCTATGTTATGTCCTGTATGTAGCTAGGTAAGAATTTATACTAATTTAAACTCATGGTCCATACATTTTCTGGTGCAATTACTATCATTAACTCTGAATGTGTCATGGAAATCATATGACTTGTGTGCAATACCCGTATGAGTGACAATATGCATTGTTTATTAGATGACCATGCGTGAAGTTGTATCCCTTCTGCTGGCATCCCGGGGTTCTGGTATGAGGAAGTGCATAACTGTGGAGACTCGCCGTGCTTAGAATCTCATACAGAGTTCACCGCGATCTCCCATCCGCCTCTATGGTGACATGCTATGCATCCTATGCGTCTCTGTTTGCCCACATACCTTTAGCTGTTTTCTCCGTCTCCGCTGCTTTTTTCAATTCCTTTCTTGCGGTCGGCTTTTCACTCGCGGTTCGTCTGGTCCTGGCATCCAGAACTGAACCGCGGTTACGGTGTTTCCGCCTTATTGCGTGTGGTCGCGTCATCGCGTCGGCCGGAAGTATGGCGTCTTGCCTGACTTCTTGCGTTTGCGTTGTCATGGCGATATGCATTGCTTTGAACACCGGAGCTTCGCTGTTAGCTGCTTTTGCCGTACTGCATAGATATGAATCTTTCCTCATGATTGCTTCATTATGTGTCCCCACATTCGATTTTGTATGCCATAACAGTCTTCACCTTAATTCATCCCGGTTGCTCCGTTGTTCGGGTGAAGGTTCGGGGCAAAATTCTTCTGAGAAGGGTATGCAGTGTTGTTTGAGCTGATCAGAAAATGGATTATTAACGTGGATACCATGTGTTTATTAACTATACTAGACTCCGTCTTTGCCTGATGTTTACGGACCGATATCTCTCATATTCTTCATACATACGTAAATCACTTCCTCGTTGTTAAATGACTTTTGACTTGTCCCCCACAGGCCGCTTGTTAAGAGAAGAGAAGAAGGGGGAGGAATGACATGTGAATTTTGAGATTTGTGGCCAAATGAGCCTTTTTAAAGGGCTGCAAGAGATTTATCCAAATTGGGTTATCTCACTCATTTCGTTTAGCCCATTCTCGAACGTGTTTAGAAGCATGATAGTTTTCGCTTCAAATCTGGATAGTAACCTGTCGATATTGTTCCCGGTTATGTGTTTTAGTATTGTCCATTTAATATCTTTGGGCCCATGATTTCTTTCGATGCAGTGTGTTACCATTGGTGCATTTGCTGTCCTGCATCTAATGCGGGAGCGGTGTTGAGTTATCCTCTTTTTATGGGCTGGGTAGTTTTTCCTACATATGCCTATGGACATGGACATGTAACACAGTAGATGACGTTATGTGTGTTACAGTTTGTAAATTCTTCATGCTTTACAAATCTGTTTCCATATGTAAATATTATTCCTTCAATCGTGCTGTCGCATGACATGCAGTTTCCACATCTCCTATGGCCTTTTATTGGAGGTAAGGACATCAGTGTAAGGATAGACTGAACTATCTTCTTTTTGGTAGTATTAGCACGTACTAGCCTGTCTTTGATGCTTCTGTTTTTCTTTAGAGCAAAGATAGGAACTTCTGTGAATGGTTCTAGTGCCTTAACCGTGTTCCAGTTCTTTCGTACTATTTTTTTGACCTCATTGGTGAGACTGGAGAAGGTCGTGACACAGACCAATGGTAGATTTTCCATCTGAGCTGGATACAAATGTTACCAAGAGAGTCCTAGCTAGATCCACATATGTGTTGGTCTGCATCAGTGTGCTTAGTTTACGACAATATGGCAAATTGTGCTAATTTGCCCAGGATCGCACAGCAAAAGCTCTCTCTGTGACTTAACAATTTCCACGAACTAGTTACATTTTCATTTCAACCGCCTCGTGAAATGTCAGTTTGTGGCTTTTCTATCAATGTTTATAATTTCTGAGGCTAGTGCCTTTGCTTGTGTGGTGGGAAGTTATACGGAGGCATCTAAATATCTGACATGTGCTCCATTCACTCATTTGCAGCCAGGAAAGTAGTAGTCTCTCTGTAGGTCACATGATGTAGGCAGGTACTGGAACTTGTGTCTTTGGGATGGCCTACATTTTTTCCCCAGCAAGGCAGCAACGCTACACACACATTGTCACAAAACTCCTGAGAGTGGGCCCAGAAGTGTCAGTGACTGTAACAGACCAGAGAGAGCAGCCTAGCATGGTGCCAGTGAGTGGCCATGCAGCAACGAGGCAAGTAAGCTAGGCCTCTCTCAGAGACAGCAGCCACCTACGACACTGCCAGCAGCTACCTGCGTGCCCCCTGGCTGGCCAAGGACACTCTATGGCTTAGCCTGGCACTGCAGTGAAGATGAAAGCTGGCGCATAGGCGAGAGCCCAACAGAGCAATGAAGAAGTATAATACGGGTGCAGGTTCAAATACATTATGGCTTACAGAACAAAACATTTTGCCCATTCGTCTTCAGATCTTTAGATAAACACACATAATATACATAACAATACTCCTTAAAAGAATGATAAAACATGCAAGTTAAAGAAATTGGGCAAACTGACTGTTTTTTCTTTTACATTTTCCATGATAAAAACTCAGATGGTTAATCAATGCAGATGTTGTGTGTGTGCATAACCAGAGAGAAACAGCATTGAGCACTGGTTTGCGCAGTGGAGAATAGTGACTTTTGTATAGTGCTGAAAGGTCCCAGCCAAATGGAAGCATTGGGAATATGCAAGTCATTATTTTAAAATTGCATTACAAAAAATGCGTAAAGATTTAGGGCCCGATTTTGATGCGGGTTGGAAAAGCTTCCCGACCGATGGCCTGATTCTGATGCAGTTAGGAAGGCCTCCTAACGGCATTTGCTCCTTCCAAATCGGATCGGGAACGTGTCTTCCCGACCGAGGGCCCAATTCTGATGCGGTTAGGAACAAATGTTCCCATTGAAGTCAATGGGAGTTCAACCAAATCGTATCTGGAAACATCCGGATGCATTCTACTCTGCCGGTTGGACTTTCCCGATCCGAGTGGGTCGGAAACCATTTCCCAACCGATTCGGTCGGGAAGCTTTTCCAACCCGCATCAGAATCGGGCCCTTAGTGTTTATTATAAAATGTATTAAAATCTATATTTTTTGTAATAGGCTATCAGACTGTAGTGCTACTTTTTACTGTTTATTACAAGGACACACTTCAGAACTCAGCTTGTAACACCATTAAATTATCTATAAAAAAATGTTTGCCACCGTGAAGCGTCACGTGACTCAAAAGACAAGCACAGCTTATGGTGTGGCAGAAAGACTTAACATATTTCTCAGGCTAGCACACCAGTCATCTTTTCATGTTTAGAGATTTCGGATGGGGTTGTAGGCAAGTGACCTTCCTTTTCAGTAGTTACAGGATCTTTATAGTGCTTCTCATTGCTCAAAACCATGCAATTCCTGATATTTATCTTTTTCCATGTGCATCCATTGCTTGGGTTTACTTGCGAGAAAGTGTCACTCTTACTGTCACACATTTGGTCACTGAATGTCAATCATAAGTATACCGAAACCTTGGAAATGTCACACATAAGCATTCTGAAAACTTGGCAGCTATGTAAGGAAAGCCCTTCAGCAAAACATATAAATATTCTGCCCCGGATCAATGCCACACGGCTAATCAGTTTACCAACTGAATTATTTTTATTTTTCGATGTCTGTGCAGCCTGTGGAGGATTATAGATTTTTTTAGACTGTGCTTGAATCAGTCAGGGTTGCTAATATTTACATCCCAGCACCACTCCTCAGAGCACTTCCTCTGCAGGCAGCTCGAGCTGAAAAACAATGCTATCTATCTGCGGGCTCTCAGGGGCCTGCACCTTGAGGAGAGCGGTAAAGGTGAACGAGCTGCCACCTCGCATCTCCTGGTGGAAATTGCGCCATTTAAGCAATGCTTCTTAGGAGATAAGAGGCCGTGCTTTCTGAAAGCACATTGTACCTAACGTTACCTGTGCCTGCTAATCAGTGCCGGCTCCTCCGCTAAGGCGGAGGAGCGTCACCCCACTAGCTCAAAGGAAAAATAAAATAATAATAATGTATCATAATTATCATTTTATTTTTCCTATTGTGGTCAGTGGCTTGCGGGCGGGACTGGCCAGAGCAGGGGGAGGAGTGGTTTGCACTCCTAAGTTTGCCTGACTGCTTGGCCAGCAGTCTTGGGCCAGCCAGTCATGCGCATCTTGCATCCTCCCCACGAGGCTGTAATGCACAACCTGGTGAGGAACAAGCACAGGCTCCGTCTGAGCGCTGAACCACAGCGCTCAGGCCAATCACAACGCTGCAGCGTTGTGATTGGCTCAGGGGAGCCCGGGTGCTTACTGGTGCCAGGGGAGACAGGAAGAAGGAAGAGGACAGAGGAGAGGTGGCAGCTAGCTGTTTGCAGGTAAGTGTATTTTTTTCTTTTTTTCACCTGCCCCACCACCCCCGTCCGGTAACAGCCACTACTGCTACTAATGGATGTGTGTGAACAATGCCCCCCGCAGCAGACAGGCTTCTTGTCCTTTGGACCCCCACTGTGTATTCTTGCACTGATGCCACATGTCAGTCACAACACAGATCACTTGAAACGGCATGACTAATGATCTGAGAGGCAAAGGGAGGGCTCATTTGCCAGGTTCTGTTCCGATGATGATGAGGCTGGCCCACTGTTCACTGTTATAATGCATAGCACAAAGATGTAACTGGGTCACATGCGAGGGTGTGCTTTTGATGAAGCATACAGTACCATAAGGGTGCTATCATTACATCACCCTAGTGTTTACAGGCACATCTCTTCTTTGCACATCCCAGAGAGAATGGCTATTACACGTGGAAGGTATAGCTACGTATTAATAATGTATGTTCTGAAACTCATTGTTTATGAAAAATATGAGGTGATCTATATTAGAACGAACTCTGCACCAAATAATGAATGAATACTTTAGTCTGCTATCACACAGGCATAATATCCAAAGATGCAGGGTTAGGGCATTGTCCTTCCATGTCCTTCACACCCACTCCCCCCCGCCCCATTTCTGCCGGCACTCAGCGTCATTTATTTTTAACCAGAATCTTTGGTTGTCCCCTACACAGAGTGCTTGCTCTCAGTGGAGTGTTATCTGCAACTTTATGATCCATCTCAATTGTGCTTGCTTTCAGCCAAACGATTGCATTTATAGAGCCCTGCTTTTACTTTAAAAAAAATATATATATATGACCTGTGAATTTGTCTACGGCTACAGTTGTGGCTTGTGCTACATCGCTGTCATCCACTTTCACTAATTTTTCAGTGAAATTAGATGTGAATACATAAAATCCTGCTGCAGTGCGAGGTGTGAGCGTGCACAGTTTGCAACAGTATGAATTTCATTCTTGAAGTGTTGTTTTACATCAGGAACAGAGCATGTTGAAAAGTTCATGTATTAGTTCTTTTAAGTCCACAACAATATAGAACTGCACTCTTTTCAGGTTGACTTTGGCCGTTTACATTATGTACTGTGTAATTTTAAAAGTATTATTTATAGGCGTTTGTGTGCCATAAAAGGCAGCCCTCAACAGCACTCTACTACATACCACTCCAGAACACAAATTTCCATTCCACATAATTACACTCCAAAACACACAATCCCACGTCACATAATTCCAGTACACTCAATACCACATAATTGCTATCCAAATAATTCCATGGCACACCATGCCTCATAATTCCACTACACAAATCCACTCCGCACAATTACACACCTAATCCAATCTAACCCATATAAATACACTACACACCACATGCATACACTCCATAATGCATAAGTAAAAAACATTGCCATTTACAATGCCAATAGCTCCAAATCCAACAGATGTGAGACTGATTGCATTTCCAATGCTTGTTTTATTGTGCCTCACCCCCACCACTTCACCATCTGCACCCCCCCCCTGGAAAACGGAATGAGCCACTATTCCCTCTTCCCCCCCTTGCCACTGGATGCCATTGTATTGCATCCTTTGCGCCCTCCAGCTCTCCCCCTACTTGCCCTAGTGCTATTAAGCACTCTTCCTCCCGCTCTAAAAAAAGTGGCATTGTAAATGACAATGCCTTTTATTTATGTTTTAAAAATTAAAACATAAATAAAAGGCATTGTCATTTACAATGCCAATAGCTCAAACCCATGTAAATGCGAGATCTATTGCATTGCAAATGCATGTTTTAAATGGCTGGAATCTTAAATCCCTGGACAGTAAAACATAACCATTCAAGGAATAGGAAAACAATATCCATAAAAAATAGGAATACATTTCTTTTTTTTTTGTAACTCTTTTTATTGAACAAAACAGCAAAAGACACAGCTAGACAGGTATTCACTTGACATTGGTGGGTTACAACATTGGTATTCCATACGTTTGCTTTTACAATCTGAGACTCTTTCAATAGTGTGTGCCTACCCCTTTTCATTCGGTGATTCTACCAACCTTTCTTCCCTCCTGTCTAGCTCAGCCGCTGGGGACAAGCAGATATCACCTCTGTAGGTATTCCATGCTGCCCACTTCCGATCCCATTTTTTGGGGGCATCCTCTGTGTTTGAAGATGTCTTTCTCCGCTATCATAGCCCTGTCCATGCTCGCCTCCCAACCTTTTACTAGTGGCGGGTCCCCTACTCCCCACTTTTGTGCTATGTTCCTTTTTGCGAGAGCCCATCACAACGATGCCCATGATTTTTTAGTTTGTGTTAGGTTGGTGGCTTCCCATATGTTTAATAAACAAAGTTTCAGGGTGGCGTTAAGTTTTTTCCCCCCTGCCCTTTCCATTTTTGATGTGACCGCTACCCTGTATGTTTGGATAGTTGGGCATTGCCATATCGTGTGGAAGAAGGTTCCCTCGTGGGAGTAGTTTCGTAGGCAATAAGTGTCTGTTCTCCTCTTCATCTTAATCAGGACTATCGCTGATAGGTAGACTCGGTGGAGGGTCTTGAGCTGAACTAGTCTAAGTCTCATGGGAGTGGCGATTTCCCGGGGTGAGGCAAGTGCGTCTCGCCAATCATCGTCCTCCAGGTCACCCAAATCTATCACCCATTGTTGCCTTAAGTGTGTCAGTGGGTCTGGTCGATTGTTCAGCAGTTTTTTATATGTTATGGAGATAGCTTTCTTAGGCATAGGGTCCAACAGTAATCTGTCTTCGAGGGGGGATGCTTTGGGAAGGGGGCTTCCCTCCGGTATCGCTGTTTTTAGGACGTGGCTGATTTGTAAATATCTAAAGGTTTCAGCTTGCGCAAGCTGATAGTTTTTCTGCAGCTCTGCTAAGGTTACCACTCCATTTTTAGTCCACATGTCTCTCACTTCCGAGATACCTATCAAATCCCACTTGTCGAATCCGGGGCAAGTGCTCAAACGGCCAAGCCACTCATGCTCCCAAAGCGGGGTTGCTTGTGTGATCTTCTTGTGCCACCCAAGTTTTTTTGTGACTAAGTGCCAAGTTTCTATTGTACAGGCCATTGGACCGGTAAGGCGTAAACGTTTGGGGTTGGTATAGAGTGCTCTTCGGTATCCTCCCTGTCCAATTAGCCACCTATCTGTATGAAGGCACGGGTCCATTTGCGGGCTATGGACCCAGCAATTGATTATCGTCATCTGAGATGCCCAGTAATAGAGCTTGAGGTCAGGTAGAGCTATCCCGTCGTCATACCATCCCACTGTTCATTTCTGCATGGCGATATGTGGCGCCCTCCCATCCCAGAGCAAAGTGCGCCCTGCACTCTCAATGCTCACAAAATAGGAATCCAGAACCTTGAAAGGGGTGTTTTGCAGTGCGTACAAAAAGCGGGGTAATGCCAGCATCTTGTAAAGCGCTGCTCATCCCAGAAGGGTCAGTGGAAGGGCTCGCCAGTGCTTGACGACAGTTTGTAACCGGGTTAGAGGACCCTGCAAGTGGGTGTCGTAAAATCGTGATGGGTCAGTGGTGACATATATTCCCAGGTAACGGAACCGTTCTGTTGCCATGGGAATGCCGTATTTTTGTATCAGTCTAGGCTTTTCACCATGTAGTAAGAATAGGAGGGATTTAGACCAGTTTATTGTGTAGCCTGAGTGGCTGTCAAAAATTCGAAAAATATGTAGTATACAATGGATAGACGACAATGGTGACGCCATATATAGCAATATGTCATCTGCATAGAGGGAGATTTTGTCCTTGTGATCCTCTGTCCATTTAAGTCCCCGTACCAAGGGGTCACCCCTCACCCATATCACTGCCCCCTGTCTGGTCCCTCTCCCCAGGCGGATTCACCATGATGTGTGTCGATTTACCACGATCTGTGCTTGTGGCTTGGTATACAGGAGATTAATCCACTGAATGAAATTGGGACCGAAACCCATCCGTTCCAGTACCACAAATAGGAAAGACCATTCGATGGTGTCGAAAGCCATCTTGGCGTCTAGCAACAGCAGGGCTGCGTCCTCACAGATCGTGTCCACCCTGCCCAATACCCCATGGAGGTGGCGCAAATTTGCGGCAGTGATGCGGCCTGGCATAAAACCTGATTGATCAGGGTGCACCAGATTAGTGATTAGGGGGATGAGTCTATTAGCTAACACTTTAGTGAGAATTTTAGCCTCCCTGTCAGAAGTGAGATAGGTCGATAGGATTTGCAGTCATCTGCAGGCTTACCCTTTTTATGTATAACCACAATGGTTGCTAGTTGTATCTCTGCTGGCAAGTGGCCTTTTTTATAGCTATCTAGATACATTTGGCATAAGTGGGGCATCAGTTTTGTTGCTGGCAACTTAAAGAATTCAATAGGAAGCCCGTTTGGGCCCATGGCCTTTCCCGAGCGAATATCTTGGATTGCTGATTGTACTTCCTCCACTGTGAGGTCCTCCTCAAGGGAGTCTCAGTCTGCCGCGGATAGACCGTTGACCTGGATTGTGGCTAGGAGGTTTCGGGCATCAAGATCCGTGGTTTCTGGAGCCGATGTGTAGATCGTTTCAAAATAATCGACAAATGTCTCTGCTATTTCCTGTAGGTCGACTATTTCCTCTCCCTTTTCTACCCTTAGTTGGCGGACCCATCTCTGCTCCTGCTCTCTTTTTTCAAGCCATGCTAACAATTAGCCGTTCGTTCCCCATGTTCATATATTTTGTGGTATATGGTCTTTTGCCTGGACTTCGCTGCCTCAGTGAGAAGTTGGCTGTAATCTAGCCTTTTAGCCTCTAGCGTCTGTTTGAGGGAGTCATCAGTCACCTGAGCTAAATTCTTTTCACCCGTAAGGATTTCATCCTTTAGTTGTTCTAGTCGCTTTGTTAGTTCCTTTTTGTACCCCACCATTAAAGCCAGTGCTTTGCCCCTAATGACGGCCCCATATGCTCCCCATATCGTTTGTGGTGAGGGCAATGAGCCTATGTTTTCATTAAAATATAGGTCTGTTTCTTTTAACAATTCAGCCTTATTATGAGGTATTTTTAGTGCCCATGGATTTGATTGTTAAAGTTCTGTGTCTCGGTTGGATACCTATTTACATTCTTGCGAGCACTGGGGAGTGGTCTGAGATTCCCCTCGCCAAACATCAGGTCTCGATGAAATCGGGGAGATCCTCAGTGTGAGTGAATAAGTGATCTATACAGGATTGGCTATCATGGGCCCCTGAATTAAAGGTAAATTGGGTAGTATTGGGGTTGAGCTGCCTCCCGATGTCGACCAGGCCAAGCGCTGAGATGAAGTCTGCAAGCTTGGACCCCGTGATTGGGTCTCTGTGGGGTGGTCGCCGATCCAACAGCCCATCCATTGTTAACATTAAAATCTCCTCCTATTACTAGTGTCCCCACAGGAAGGTCTATGATGAATTTTCTAAGGTCGGTTAATGTGGCTTGTTGCAGTGCCGGAGGAATGTATACTAATAGTACATTTAGGGGTTTCCCTTCCCATGTCCCTGCAGTCACTGCAAACCTACCTTGCCCATCTGTCCATGTGTTACTAACCACTTTGGGGCAATTGTTACGGAGAAGAATGCCCATCCCCCGGGAACTGGTCGTGAATCCTGCGTGTGCGATAAGTTGGAAAACCCGTCTATTAAGGGCTTTACACGTATTGCCAATTAGGTGAGTCTCCTGTAGCAAAACTTTGTCAGGAGCTTGGCGTTTTAAGTACTGGAGGACTATGCCTCTCTTTAGTTTGTCTCCCAACCCGTTCACGTTCCATGTGAGGAACTTTAGGTCTTTACTCCCAACACCCACCATAGCGGTATGTGTGTGTTACCTGATGTTGATATGGCGATCGATCTATATATGGGCCACTTTGTCCCAGGCGCGCACTTTGCGGTGGTTTTCATTGTGTGCTCTGCTATAGAATTTTGGTGTCATTTTGCCTAGAGCTCTCGCAGGCCTGTCGGTTGAGCTAAATCTTGAGCATATATCCCTTGTAACCACCACCTCAGTCACTCTTAAAGTATGTAGCTGTGTGTATAACCCCAAACACCACATTGGCATTGCTGTTCTTTGCTGTATAAGAACAAAAACAAAAATATAAAAATTCGATCACATCCCCCAACGTCCCCCTCCCAGCCTCCCTGCTTGATAGTGTCCCTTGGCCCACCTCCCCAACAGTGCAGAGTGCCCGTCGCCCACTCAGCCCTATAGTAGAGGAACTGTGGTCCCAAGCCTCCCCTTCCCTCCCCCTTACATTATGATTATACAATATGCTGCAGGAGACAGTATATAAAGTTATTTTACACTCATCTGCTCCTCTTGTCTGCTGCCGCAGTCCATAATGTTCACGGTGCTGTCTACAGATTGTCCCATTATGGTTTACCCCTGAATATTAAGCCCTGAATAAATCAGTTCTGGAACCAGTCTATCGGGATAAGCCTGCAATTGTCCCAGTCTCTCATTTGTCCCCGGGAGTACCTTCGTCACCTGTGTTCTGGCTTTGAGTCCTTTATGTTCAGTTCACGAACCACTTTTGGTCTGTTGATCCTTTTCTCCCTGCGTGGGGTCTTGCCGTTTCTGCATTGTCCCCGGTCGTCGGTCCTGTCGGTCCGGATGACCCTGATCTCCGACTCGTTGCCATCCATCCAGCCAGTCTTGGACCTCGCCTGGCTCCGTAAAAAAACCTGATTTTTGTCGGAAAGAGCATTGCATATTTTATTTCCCTCTCGCGGTGTGTTTTTTTGACCTCCAGGAAGGAACGTCGCTGCCTTTGTACCTTTGCGGTAAAGTCCGAAAAGAAAGATATTGTTCTATTTTCGTATTTGAGTGGTGGTGTACTCCTAGCCGTTTGGAGAATATTGTCCCTGTCTTGGAAGTTGAACACCCGAGCCAGGATTGGTCGGGGGGGTGCCCCCGGCTTAGGCCTCCCCCCGGTATGTGGTGGGCTCGCTCAATTGAAAAATAGTTAGAGAGGTTTTTGGGTTGCAGATAGTTAGTTAGGAGGTATTCCACAAATAAATCCATTGTTGGTCCTTCAGCCTTTTCTGGTACACCCAAAATGCGAACATTCTTGCGTCTCGACCGTCCCTCATAGTCATCCAGCTGAGCTGTCAAGGACTCAGTGCGGAGTTGTAAGTCAGAGACCTGTTTCTTGATTATTGACGTATCTGCAGCCAGTTCTCGGGTGACATCTTCCACCTCTTTGACCCTGGAGTCCATATTCCTGAGGTCTGCCCGAAGTAGCAAGATGTCCGTGGAGAGGGAGTCTATGCGACACTCTGGTGATGTGCGCACTCCAGTGATTGCCGCCATTACGTCGTGAAGTGTGGGGGATTCTTGCTCTACTAGTTTTTGCAGGGTTTCCTGCACTGTGCCATGGCCCGCAGTTCCCTCTTGCTGTGATATTTGCGAAGCGAATTTGTCAATCTTCTGTTGGTGTGAGACGCGCCCCCCCCCTTAGCTGTTGCCATTGTATCGGCAAGCGCTGCCCTCTCGTCGCTTAGGGTACTCACCGCCGCCTACCAGGAAAGTTCCCACATGGCCAGTCGGCTTCTCCCCTCCAGCGAGTCATGGTGCCCCAGAAGCGCCCCCAGGCGATTTAGTTCTGTGGTAGTGGGTTCGCAGCACCTGTTGCTGCAGTAGTTCAAAGGCCATTCAAGTCCGATGCTTGGATACGCTGCGGGCCATGTGTAGCGCCGCTCCCTTTCTCTCTGTGGGCTGTGTAGCCATGATTTTTCCCTCAGGGGGCCCCGTATGTTCACAGCCCGAGTGTTTCCTCCCCAGTACAAAGGTCACATACCCCTATATCTTGGGGGCCAGTGCATCCGATTTCAGCTTGGTTTTGATGGGGCCCGGGGTCCCTGGGTCTTTGAGCCATTTCTTGATCTTGTGCCCAAGTGCGTCACAGCCCAGGTCTATTCTGGGCCCTGTATTCCTAAGGCCTAATGTTCCCCCTTGGTGTGGCAGCTGGAAGTAGTATTCGTCGCTTCAAAATATGCCTCCGCCTCTTGTTCTAGCGGTCTTGTCTGTGATTTTGCCCCGCCGGTGAGTGGGACGCCAGGAAGGGTGGTGCGAATGCGGGCGTGCCCGTGCTGACTGGCTACTCTCTACGTCCTGTGGTCCGGCCGCGAGGTTACGCGACTCCACGGCTGCCGTGTGGCCACAGGCCGCGATCTTGCTGGTGCCCGGATTTATGCGCTGGCCTTGATCGGGATCCCAAGATCGGATGCTCCTGCTCCCCGCTCGGTCGCCGCGATGTGCACACCTCGTGCAGCCGGATATGAGTCAGGATATTAGGCTAAAAAGACAGTCGGGCCAGAGCCGTGCTAGTGTGCGGCCATTCTTCCCGGCAGTTGGCCATGCCCCCAGGAATACATTTCTTGCTGCGATTTAAAAAAAACACAACATTCTCCAGAACCATCTCCTCACCTTAATTTTCTCAACTCTTTGATATTGAGCATTTCTAGAAGCCGGTGTTCACATGGATAGGTTTCTTGGCACTGGAGCAACATACTTTTATTTAAGGAATTATTATTGATCAAAAAGAAATGTTTTTAAACCCTCTTTTAATATAGGATGGTGAGGCAGTTTGCGAAGATGTATCGGTAGCTTTTGATTGCAGCAACTCTTGCAAACATTTTAAATCTCTTGTTTTGAAAAGTGTGGTAAAACATTTCTTGGCATTGAAAAAGTAGAGTTTTTCAGCCCAGCAAAATATATTGATCTCTGCCTAAAACAGTTTGAATAAGGGGGTTAAAAAACGGCATTGTTTTTATTGTGCAGGACTTTAGTGTTCAAGATAAAGTACATGATAAAATCAGTAGCGGCCCGTGGTGGGAGTGCTGCCGGGCGGTGACGCGGGGAGGGGGAGGGTGGGAGGTAGTAAACTACGGAATACGGCGCACAGAGGTAAGTAAACAAACAAATAAATAAAACGAATTTCTTTGCGTGCGCTGCATCGCCAAATGCGATGCAGCGTGCGCAAAGAAATTCGTTTTATTTATTTGTTTGTTTACTTACTTACCTCTGTGCGCCATATTCCGTAGTTTAATACCCCCCACCCTACCCCTCCCCGCCCCGCGTCACCGCCCGGCAGCACTCCCACCACGGGCCGCTACTGGATAAAATACTAACTGAAAAGTTACTCCATACGACAACTTTCATCCAGATCACTAATGGCCCCAATCAGACAGCTGGAAATCTATTTGATTTAGTTTGAGGGTATCATGTCCTAATAGACTTCTCCGGGATGGACCATTTGTCTCAGGTGGATCATTACTTTATATCATTTTATACCCCATTTTTGCATATTGTAATAATTGCAATAGGTATAATTGAAAATCTTTACTTTCATTTATTGTCACCACAGATCTTAGCAGAAATAATGAATCAATGAGGCTTTAACTTTGAAAAAAGATAAAAAGCACCTCAAAAATAATAAAACCTTTTACTCTATCACTTCTGTCACCAGGATTGAGAAATCAATATATGTCCTCTTCCTGTTTGGTGGATTAAAGAATTGTGCTGCTATGGGCAATATAAATTCTACCATCTAAACTCTGAATCAGGTGTTTGGCTTTTCTAATTTTCCCCTTCTGCTTGCACTGAGATTCTTAGAAGGCTATGCTAACAGCTGGTATTACTGACTTATTCACAAGCATTGTAAAAGCCAATAGGTCTAGCGATTTGGCTTTGCCAATGCTTTTTTCTGAAGGCGTCGGCATGATGTTTACGCCCACGTGTCAAAAGAAATGAGCACATATGTATCACAACTATGACATGCCCATGTGTCACCACGCATATACCTGCATAAATCTTGGTGCTTTAACCATTTACTTTGTTTTTATAATTTACCATTCAAAGATGGTTTACACTCATCCTAGAGCCGTAAATAAAAAAGGTGCATGAAGGGAGCAGCTAAGTATCAAACAGAGGCCGGTGACTCATCTAAAAAACTAAAAAATATGTCATTAAAAAAACTGATATGGATGGGCAAGGGAAGAAAGGGGGAGTGGAGAGAAATCTAGGGAGAAGAAATGTTTGTTGTCTGTGGTGATCGGAAGGGGCAGGGGAGCAATAGAGAATCAACTGGGGGATAGATTGAGTAATAAAAAAGCTGAAAGGAGGAGAGTAGGTAAAGTAACAGATGAACTGGGGTGGGAAGCATCATGAAGAGTGTGGGGGTGAAGGAAGAAGTACACAGGAGAGGAAGAACTGAGAGTAAAAAAGCACATTGTAGGAAAATGCCTCTTTTTCATCCCTATTTTTTGGACCAATGCCGCTGGATTTGTGATTTGGTGCACTTGGACTGTGCTAAACAGGGCCCAATGCATGTGATCAAACCCTAAAATATGTCAAAATTGGCTATACTCCTAACTGGCATATTTAACTTTCCTATAAGTCCCTTGTATAAGGTGCAAAGTGTACCCAGGGCCTGTAAGTCAAATGTCACTGGTGAACTGCAGCACCTATTGTGCCACCCCCTACATTGACAGTGCAAACGTGACTGCACGTCTACCGCTGTAGCCTGTCTGTGCAGTTTTCAAACTGCAAATGCAACCTGCCAAAATAACCCTTTTCGACAGGTCCAAACTTTCCTTTTAAATATGAATGTCACCCCTAATTAGACCTTAATACTCCTAAGGCAGGGTGCATGGCATTTAAAAGTAAGGACTTGTAAAAGTGTACTGTTAAACAAGTACTTGCACTGACAAGGCCCTGAAAGCAATTTTCACTGTAGCATGGTTAGCTATTCCATAGGAAAGCACTGGGATGCAATATTAAAATTCAATAATGGTATTTCCCGCTAGGAAAAGTCGAAGAGCTAATTCTTAGGCTTTTTGAAATATTATTTACCAGTCCAATTCACTGGTAAAGATGGATTTGTAATGATATTTTAAGAAAGGGACTTTCTCCATGCCTGTAGCCTCTAGAAGGGCCTCTGAATGGCACTTTTGATGAGGTGTGAACTTTCTCCCCAAGCTGAAGAAAAGGCTTTGGGTGTGTGGAGGTGGTTCTGATTCTCGGACAGGATATCCATCTGGACAGTGTTCATCAACCTAATTATTTTCAAAGAGGCCCTACCTGTGGGACTGCCCTCTTCTTTGTCCCTTTGGTTAGGCAGGCAAAAATCTTAGTGGGAGAAGAGCTACCCCCAGAACCAGTTTTGAGTGACCACAGAGGACGGGTTGCTCATTTCCCTAGTCACACCTTTAGGGTGGGCACAAGAGCTCAGCATGGGAAGAAGAAAGGTTCTGCCTTGTTAAATTTATGTAGAGAAGGGCACTGTGGGATTTTGTTGCAGTAGGGCACACAGACACTGATGTAAAAGTGGGTAGTGTTGCCCCTGGGAAATTTTTCCTTATTGGTTAGGAGGTGCCATGAGCCCCCCACAGGCACAGTCAAGTGCCAGACATAAATGTGGCACCTCTGGGCACCCTCCTCTGAAGGAAGACAGAAGGAGGACTACACCTACTCTTAAGACCTGTGACGAGACATGAAAGCCTGGACCTGCTCCCTCTTGTAACGAGAACAAAGACATGGCTGACCTCCTGATCGGCTACAGGAACACAACAAGCTGCTAGAAGCCCTTTTTCTGAAGAGCCTAGCTGACCAGTTCCAACCGGACCTTTCCTGGATCCCGCCGGTAGCTTCTGATGGAGTAACTCTTGATTTCCAAGTGCTGTTCCTCAGGCCCTGTGACTACTGGCTGCCCAAGGAGTACTCCTTCTAACATATTTGAGATTCCAGGGAATTAAAATCTTTCAGGCTCTGAAGACCGCCAAAGTATGAGGACAAACCCGCCAAGTCAATCTGACAAAGGTGCATTACCACTGGGCCAAAGATTCAGGTTGCTCCCTTTTGGACATTTTCCACAGCAGAAAATCTCTTTCAGTTGGATGACATGGAGAGGCTATATGGTCTTATGGAGCCCTGTTTGGGTACAGCTTGCAGCCTTGTCCTGTTCAGCAAATCCAAGCTCCAAAAAGTCCCAATGTAGAACTCTTCACAGGGCGAAGTAGCAGGCCATTGAGGGACCTTCCCTGTTTGGAAAATTTGAATTTCTCCCACTCAGAGCTTTCCCCCCAAAAGTCAACAGCTTCACCAGGACATCGTCCAATTGCTATCAGGCCTTGTGGAGCTCTTCTCAGCCATAGCATGCTGCCTCTCCCCACTGAGGATTTGTGACTTTCATTTCAGAGACTAAGTCAGAAGGCAAACCTTCTGACCAAGAAAAAACAGGTTTCTATATTTGACCTGCCCTCCATCAATGTAAGCCTTAAATATCACCTAGTTCAAACAGATGACAGCAGTTGGCCCGTAACAGTTTTTGGCACTATATTCATTTAAAACTTTAAAAATTCATATCTCCAGTTCCTCTTATTGGTGCTTTTTCATTTTATTAATTAAAATATTTAATATTTTATAAATTGCAGTGCAGTTTTTAGTGTGTTGTGTATTCAACTTTTTAACTGTCCTCTAAATGCTTTACACATTTTCCTAAGTTAAACCTGTCAGCTCTGTTCCATAGCTAACAGGGGTTGAGCTCAGGTTTAAGTTACTGAAAGCTTAACTGGACCTAGCAAGAATAGTGACATTACTACTTGTGGTGAACTACTAACCACCCCAACTAATAACCCACTTTCTCACACACATGCACTTCCATGAGGGCTGACAGATGAAAACAAGTATATCATCCATACAACTAATAATGTACGGAAATTGATCAATTCTATAAAAATCCACTTTTTTGTTCATCAATTCATGGGGTAAATTTGGAAATGCTATGTGGTGTGTATTCTTGATAACATAGCATTGAAGAATTTATCAAAAGAAAATCTAGAATACACACCACCTGCTGTAGCTACAATTGACTGAAAAATCCAAAAGGGCAATAAATGAAGTGAACGAACGACTTGGACATGTGTGCTAATAGCATGACTTCTACTTATTGGTCTACCCAGAAATGGGTCCAACCAGTAATAAGGTCATTCAATTTGCCAGCTAAACCTACATTTTAAATATGTGTCACTCTCTCTTTAAATTGGAATGCTGACCTTGAAAATTCTTTCCTGTCTCCTCCTTCTCCTATACGATGCAGCCAAAATCCTCTTTATATTTGCATCTAGTGCAGAACCATTTTGGAAACACAGATGTGCTTTCTGACTCCACCTTTTATACATAGTAGTTGGTTAGTACATTGTTCCATTTGATCGTAAACTACTAGTGGAAAAAAACATTTTTCAAATATTCGCAAATAGAAAAGAGTCGATACATACTAATAACAAATCAGTATTAAGTGATCATTTTTTGTGATTTACAAAACTATATGGAATTACTATTTATTTGGTTAACCATGCAATTTTTGTGAACTCTAATTTAGCACTCACAAAGTTTCATACATTGGGGCCATGGTATGGAAACAAGGATGGCACCTTGAAAATGTGCAGGTGTCACCCAGCTACTTAATTTCTGCAGGACAGGAAATTGTCTTGGGATTTTCAAAGTACCGGGATGTTGTCACCCGACTAATCCACACTACAGTGCCTACAATAAGTTGGGAGCTCTCGCCATCTGCAACATTTGAAGGGATACGGCAGAGGAGCCATGTGAGTTAATAGGAAGTATAGTACCATCGCAGATGGTCCTTTCTGAGTGAGATGATCAACATGCTGGCCAGTGTACCCTTCTATGTTACAGACACCATATGAGATTGACTGCAATCTAAAATTCTGTCAGGACTCCCCTTTGTCATTTATTACTGCTTTAGAGAGGCTGATGACAGCCAGGAGCAGAAACTTCACACTTCATTCTGCCTGTCTTGAGGGTGCTCCAAGTTGGTGATGGCCCAGTGATACCTGCAGTGAAAAGCATTACTTAAGTTTAAGCCAGTAGACCCACATCCTCTGTTTAGAAAATGTGTACTAATGTGGGGCTCAAACTACCCCACTTTATTCCCAGTTTTAAGTCCCTCAAGACCTGGGAAGGGAGTGCTATTCAGAGTACTTGAAGGACTTCTATGTGAGCAGGGTTTGTGTCTGCCTGGCAGCCAGTTTCCAGAAGAGAGCGGACATCACCTGACAGATGCATTGTCTGCTGGAGGAGGTGAGGGTCCATCAAAGTGCCTAGAAGCCTGTCTGTCTGCTGAGAGGGAAGGAGTCTGCCTGGCCCTCCAGTAGGAAAGGAAGAGCAGCCCATCATGTCCCCGGAACTGAGGGACATCCAGAGAAAGTGGACTACTACAGTGGCCGGGGCTGATAAGGGTACCCAAGTTTCTCAAGACTGGCTCTTACAAGAAAATCTCTGTTTTGCCATAATTTTGTTACTGACAGAAATCATCAATGATAAAGAAACAGTTTTAAGTTTCAACTAATGCAACAGATATGTCAAGCCTTGCAGATTAGTACTACTAGTAGTAAGCTTTTTTCAATCATTTAACAATAACTATAAAAGCACATGCAAATATAAATAGGTACATAAACATAATATTAAAAGGACAATAAAGAGTCCAACAATTCATAATAGAACAGTAATTCATACAGTTAAGTGCATCCCAGCGGGTTTAAAACATTAGAGATTTCCTATGTCGTAGTGCAACGTTCAGAAAAGAACACACACTAAAACAGACTAAGAAATAGAAAGGCTGGTCTGCACCTCACCAACCCCACCATGCTGAAAATGGGAATTTAAAACTTTGTAGTAAATGGTTGCTAAAATTTACAAAAAAGATAACATGTACAAATTTTATACTGAGTGCTCATCAAATGAACAAATATAAATGGTCGCAGACTCATACTGGCCCAGTGGAAAGCATAAATCTAAATTTGGTTAATAAAATCCAGTCCCAAGTTCAAAGCACCAATCAAAATATGGCTCCAGACCCATATTAGTTTGTATCGTGGCACGCACAACAGATGATTTGAGCAACTCCATAGCCAGTAGTTGCTGTTGTCATAGTAACAAGAAATTCAATCCTGAGTCACAAAACAGACAGTCCTTAATAATCTCCCTGTTTAAAGTAGCCTGCAGTTTTAACCATATTGAGCACCATAACAGTAAGGGGGCCAGATTAAGATTATCTCCGAATGGAGAGCCCAATCCCCTCATGAATTACATAGGCTGGCGAGCTGGTTGGCAAACCTAACATAAGGCTGCATTCTCTATTTTCCTCAAGTGGAAGAGAACACTTTCATAACACCAAACATCAGAACCATGGGTTAGAACTGGTAAAAACTTCCATTCATACACCTCTAGCAGGGGGTGATAGGCTTCCTTCTGGTGGTTGAAGCCAAGTTAAAAAGAAATTCCACAGCATTTATACATTTCTGGATTCTTCTTGTCGGCAAGGCATCCAAGTTCCCAGAGAATCAAAAAAACTCCCAGATAAGATTACTTGTGGGTTCTAGATATTGGTTTACCATGGATCTTCAAGCAACGAAACTTGAGATTGCTTGGGTCACAGGCCATAACAATGGTTTTAGTAAGGTTAGCCTCGAGATCAAATTGGCCAACAAAAATAACAAAGGCATCCAACAAAAGTTTAAGCCTATTAGCTGTTCTGGCCAAAAGCACAGGATTGGTTGCATACAGAAGACCTGGAACTGCTTTATTATTAACTTTGGACATATCCTTACCATTCCTAATCACATCAGCTTCAAGTCCATTAATATATAATAAACGTAACACAGGGGCAAGGACACAGCAGTCCTGTCATACCCCCGTAGACAGTCCAGAGGGCTTGGTAGATTCCCACCATTCCCATATCTGACAGTAGCTGAAAGGTCAAAATGCAAAGCTCGTAGACTGATCTAATGTGACCCAAAGTTTAGATCTAACAACACTGTCAAATGTGAAGGAGAGATCCACATAGGCCAGGCGCATGGAACTGCTCTTCCCAACCGTATACTTGCTGATAAAAAGATGCAGGTTTAATCACAGGTCCATAGTTCCTAACCCTGCCCTGAAACATACTGCACCCTTGAAATGATATTATTGCTCTGCAACTATAGAGTTAACCTATCCAGGACCATTCTTCTGACAAGTTTTACTGTGCGGTCTAGGAGGGAATTTGAACAGTAACAACCCGGGCTTGTACGGTTCCCATTTTTTTTAAACGGGAACGATAATTGAAGAATACCATGAGCAGAGGAGGCTGGTGTTACAGGCAGCATTTATGAAGTTGGTTAACAACAGGCCCTCAGATCTAAGTTTGATTTATAAAGATCCGCTGGGTCCCCATTCGGGCCCAGGTACTGTATTTGCATGACTATTATTCAGAGCATCAATAAGTTCCTCCAAGGAGAACTGAATGTCAATCGGAAAAGCTGAGGACAAATGATCGATGTTCCCAATACTGCAGTTAGGAGGATTATAAATCATATTAAAGTGATTAACCCATAAATCTGGATCTTTATGGGAAAATGTATGGCTACTTCTGGAAATGGACAGCGTATTATTGTTCACTACATGCGAGAAGAAGCTAGAATTTCTGATCTTGCAGGAGGAGACCATATTGTCCCAGATGTCAAACTGCACATCCAGTTTCTTCCCTCGGGCCCTGTTTGAACACCCCCTGAATTCAGCAATGGCCCCCCCCTTTCTCTTGGGCACGTGTGTAATGCATAGTGAAGGTGCATATTTAACAATTTTCAGTTGCTGTCAAACCATAACGGTTGATTGTGCCCAGTTTAACAAAGTCATCAACACCCTTAGGGCTACCCTGCTAGTGTCCAAGTCAACTAAGTATCAATTTCAAATGCTGGCCACATAAATTGTGAAATAACTCAACCATGTTTGCTGAACGCCAAACTGGTCTTCGCCCATTATCTCTGAGGGAAATATTACCAAATTGCACCCTTCTAATCTTCTTCCTCCATATGCATATTAGGACTTTAATATATTATTCTTAAACTCACGTGAAAAGCCATCATAAGAATGATTGAGGTAAAATATTGTCTATTATGCTTTTCACTCACTAGAGCAAACCACAGGCATCTATTGGGTTCAGGCCATCTGAGCTCTATCTTAGCAGACAATCACGAACCTTGCTTGACATTGTGCATTAAGAGTACAAATTAGAAAGAGGAGAAAAAACACCCTTCATGCGTTATGTCTTGTCTTCTCTCTATAAAAGCAGTTACATGCAGTATGAGGAGTGGCTACAGCAAACCTAAAAGCAGCACAACCTCTCTGGATGTTTGAAATTCGCATAATTTTGCTTCTGACGTTATTTCAACAAAATTAGGGGAAATGCAAATCTGTCATTTCGGGTTATATTTTAGCACAAACTGCAGGTTCATATACATTTTTTATGCAAGAACACGTTTCATGCTAATAAAGTAGTGCAAAAAAAACAAAAGCACTGCGAACAACAGCTGCTCGCATTCTTTTATCCTTGTGTGTTCACTGTAAATATTTATACTGAATGATGTGTCTTTGGTGGTAAATTTTTACTGTGGATAGTGCATAATTACATAAAGTGCCATAATGATGTAATTTCTGGAATTTCATGCAGCAAGCAGAAAGTACCAAGGTAATTTAAGTTTTACCCAGGTCTAGTATGGGCTCTGCAGCCTGTTCACAATGAGTTGGCTCCACTACCTAGATCAGAAAACAAAATTATGGCTCAATGGCAGGACCCATATATGTTAATAGCAACTGTCTGGAAAGAAACCTACAGGATATCTCGACCAAACAAAAAATCCAACAAAAATATACCATACAAATATACTGAAGAACAGGAAGACCCTAAAAGCGATGGACTTGTATGAATTGTAGACCATTATTCCCACCGCCCAGGAAGAGAGCAGCTGTTACTATCTGGTAGAAAACTCGCCTGCACTGATAATAGAACCACTGCATAAAATCAGTGGGAGACGTATTTTCTTGGTTTCCTGGAAAGCCCACCGTTGCAGAACATAAAATTGAAACACCAGAAAATAGCGAAGATCTGAATCAAGGAAAACTACGTCCCTGAGGGACAAAGAAAAGTAGTCCATCCGGAAGTGGATAATTTGTTAAAACTAGGGATTATGGAGCCATCCAGGAGTGAGTGGTCCCCAAGCCCTTTGGGATCATATGCTTCTAAATAGATTTCGGTGCGTTAATGGCCTGCTATCCTTCAACTCACATTCCACTAAATGAGTTAATTGAATGACTAGGAGAAACCACCTACGTTATTACACTACATTTCAATGAAGGTTATTGGCAGGATCCTTCATGACCTTGTGACCATCACAGGTACCTTTTTCATTCCTCTGGGGTTATAACAGTGGACTTTGTGATGTTCTGACCACTTTTCAAAGATTAATGAACGTCTCAAAACACACTAGTCCTATTTATCAACGTTCCTTGATAATACAAGGGGCAGATTGTATTGGATCAGTCGTCTCTAACACCTTGAAGTCGTCCTCCAGGACTTATGGAACAAAAGGCTTATTGTCAATCCTGCTAAATATATCTTAGCTGCACAGAAAGTGTGTATTTGGGATACTTACTTTGAACCACAAAAAAGAGAAATAAAAAACATATGCAAGATGCCCAGACCAATTACAAAGAAGAGTGTACAATCAGTTTTGGTTTTCATAGTTTATTATTGATTATATTCCCACAATGTTTTAGATATTGCTGCTCTCCTTAAATCCTTACCACAGAAGACAATTTCCTATATGGATCCTAACTGCAAGTTGTGTTATTTCAGACTGAGTGGGAACTTCGGGCAGAAGAATGTCAAAATGACAAGTGTGCCAGTGCCCGGAATTAGTGGATCTGAAAGCCGCAGACCTGACAATTCAGTCCCCAGCATTGCTAGGTTGATGTCCAGACTACAAGAATATAGCTTGTTATGTCAGGCCCACCCCCTCCCTGCACCACTGTGCAAACGCGCCCCCTGGCACGTTGTACGTTGGGGGATTAAGTCCCCTTGAATCCTGAGGGTCCCTGGGGACCAAATAGCCCACCAGGTACCGCCAGTAAGCGCCACAGAGCTGCGTTGCAGAGAGGTGTAAAAAGGGGCGTGGCCTCAGACCACCTCTCTGCAACACAGCTCTGTGGCACTTACTGAAGGTACCTGGTGGGCTAGTTGGCCCCCAGGGACCCTCAGTATTCAAGGGGACTTAATCCCCCAACTTAGAACGCGCCGGGGGCGCATTTGCAGAGTGCTGCAGGGAGGGGGCGGGGCCTCCGTTGAGTTGCCGGTATCTTTTTTCTTTTTTTATATTCTTATTTTATGGGGGGGGGCTACGTGGCCCCCCATCCCTGGGCCACTTTTGGCCCTGGGGACCCCATCCTCCGGGGCCTGAGCATTTTCTTTGTGTTCTTTTTTTTTTTTAAACGGGAAGGGGGCAGCGTGGCCCCCCTTCCCTGGGCCACTATTGGCCCCAGGGACCCCATGCCCCGGGGCCTGGCCAGAAACACTTTTTTTTTTTAATGGAGGGGGGCCCCATCCCCCGGGGCATTGCCTCTTTTTTTTTTTAAATCGTGGGAGGGAGGCCGCGTGGCCCCTCTCCTGGGCCACTTTTGGCCCTGGGGACCCCATCTGGGGCCTGGCCTCACTGTTGGGGACCGTGGAAGGAGCCCCAATGACCCCACGGTCCCAGCTGGCTCCCCGCCTCCTGCAGGAGCTGGCATTGCTTTTGCACAAGGGGAGCTGCTAACATGCAGCTCCCCTTGTGCAAAAGCAATTCTGCTTCGGTTTTTGGAAGCGAGAGCAGGCTTCCTGCTCTCGCTTCCAAAAACCGAAGAAGAGTTTGCTATGGTAGGGCGGGAGCCGCATGGCTTCCGTCTTGCCATAGCAAACAGCAATGTCCCGGGGGTGGGCACCCCGGGACATTGCAGGAGCCGGCCCTGGGGTGTGGCGGTCCCCAGGGCCATCAAGGGCTCCAGGAGGGGGGCCGCGTGGACCCCTCCCATTTGTTTAAAGCCCTGGGGAGGTGATGGTCCCCGGGGCCGGGGGTCTGTAAGGGACCCCCAAATTTAAAGAAACAGTGCCCCGGGGAGGTTGTGGTCCTCGGGGCAGTGTGGGGGAGCTCGAGCCCCCCCACACACATTATTTTTTTCAGCCCTGGGGAGGTTACGGTCTCCGGGGCATGGGGGGCCCGCGAGGCTCCCCCAGCGTATTTTATCAAAGCCCCGGGGACATGGCAGTCCCCGGGGCTTGGGGGGGCCCACAAGGCCCCACCGCCATAATTTAATTAAAGCCCCGGGGAGGTGGTGGTCCCCGGGGCTGCGGGGGGGGCCGGGTGCCCACCGCACATAAATTATTAAGTCCCGGGGAGGTGGTGGTCCCTGGAACATAATTTGGCATGCCCCTGGGACCTGGCCCACCGGGGGCTTTTTAACAAACTATAATTTCGGGCCGGATTCGCACACCCAGCGCGAATTCGGCCAAAATTATAAAAAAACAAATGCTTTTTTTGGCCCTGGGGGTCCCTGTGGGACCCCCTGAGCAGGCCTAGGGGGTCAGGGTGTTTCTACCCTGTTCCCTTTTCTTGTTTTTTAACCTCTTTTCCACTGTTTTCGTGTGACTCGGTTCTACCGAGTCACAAGATGGCTGCCAATACTTCCTGGTTTGGAGTGTTGGCAGCCAATCAGAGTGAAGCTCATGCCCGGGAGGAGTCGCTCACATATCGATCGCCAGTAGGTAATATATATATATATTTAGTTATAGTTAGGACATCGTTTCTATTCAAAAAGAGTTTTTTATCTTGCCAATATCTTTGGCGCCGTTTGACGAATCTTCGCGAAATTTTCAAAACTAATGGTTCGCTCAGGTCAACTCCTGTCTTGAAGGTTTTGAGGTGATTCGTCAAGTGGGGGCCAAGAAAAAAGGGGGGGTCCCAAAACGCGTTTTCTCCATGTTAATTACCGTAGGAAACTTTAGACAAAGCTACAGCCCGAACTGCTAAACGGAATTACACCAAATTTAGCAAAAAGGTAGGTCTTGGTTCAGAAAGCATTCTTTTTTTTAGATAGTGCAAATCCGTTCAGTAGTTCCTGAGAAATTAAAAAATTAAAAATAACGATATCTGGTGAATTGCAGTGGATCCGCGAACCCTCCCGATCACGAGCTTCATTTGGATTGGCTGTCAACACTCCAAACCAAGAAGTGTTGGCAGCTATCATGTGACTCGGTAAAACCGAGTCACAAAAAAAAAGGGAAGAAAATGGTAAAAAAAAAGGGGCAGGGTAGAAACACCCTGACCCCCTAGGCCTGGTCAGGGGGCCCAAAGGGTACCCCATCCCCGGCCACAGGGACTCCCAGGGCCAAAAAAAGCAATTTAAAAAAATTAATTCGGCCAGAGTCACGTTGGGTGCGCGAATCCCGCTGAGAAAATAAAAAAAAGTGAAGCGCAGTGTCCCACGCTTCCTTTTAATGAGCCCCCGGGTGGGCCAGGTCCCGTGGGCATTTCTGTATGTTTATGCATGGACCCTGTGGAGGCCCCCGCAGCCCCACGGACCGCCACCTCCCCGTGGTGATACTTATTCAAATGCAGGGGGGTCGCGGCCCACCTGCATCCCCGGGGACCGCCACCTTCCCGGGGCTCTGCTTAAAATAAAGTAGTGTGGGGGGCTCGAGCCCCACACTAATTAAAAGAAGCTGAGGGTCTGTTGTGGACCCCTGACCCCAGGGACCACCACCTCCCCGAGGCTTTGCATACATTGGGAGGGGGGCCACGCGGCCCCCCATCTGGAGCCCTCCTTGGCCCTGGGGACCACCACCCCCCAGGACCAGCTCCAGCAATGTGACGGGGTGCCCACCCCCGGGACATTGCAGTTTGCAATGGCAGGGCGAGAGCATTGCTCCCGCCCTGTCATTGCAAACTTCTGCTTTGCTTCATGGAAGCATGAGTAGGAATCCTGCTCTCGCTTCCATGAAGCAAAGCAGAATTGCTTTTGGACAAGGGGAGTTGCATGTCAGCAGCTCCCCTTGTCCAAAAGCAATGCCGGCTCCCGCAGGAGGCAGGGAGCCGGCAAGGACCGTGGGGGCATTGGGGCTTCCCCCGCGGTCCCCAATGTGATAGCAAGCCCCGGGGCGAATACCGAATAATGGAAGTGGGGCGTTTTTTTTTCCTTTTGATTTTGGAGTCGCGACCCCATCACAGCTCTCAGCGTGGCCCCCCGTGTAACGTAGCGTTGGATTCGCGGATCCACCTCAAATAAATAATTTAATAGTATATCATTTAGAAGGTAGTGTTGCATTTGTGAACTTGCTTTATAGAGGTAGTGTGATTGAAGTTAATAATAAGATTACATTTGATAGAGTTAGTAAAAATATATAAAATTAAAAATTAAAAGTTAAACCTGAAAAGTGTATTGTGTTGTAGTAAATTGAATTCATGCTTTTGCAGATTTGCAATGGGTGCGCGAATCCACAAAAAAATAAAAAAGAGTATGTATGTGTAAAAAAAATTAGACTCACTATTGTTTTATAGGGTGGCTCCAAAAAGAGCCTTTGTTTTCATTATGAGTTTGTTGTAGCTACATGTAAGTGTGGATGCACAGCTTTAGGTTGTTGAGAAAGACTCTGTTCCCTTGATCTGTGAAGTGTACTCCATCACTTCTGTAGATGTCATCCATATCAAAAAGTAGATTATTGTTATAGATGGAGCCCATCCTATGGTCTCTGAGGTAAGCAGAAACAGCTTTATTGACATTCTTTCTAGCTTTCTCAATCTGTGGACCATTTCTTTCTTTGGCATATATTAGAGTATACAAAGACAGTTTGGGGAAAAGCAACATCAATTGTGCAAAGGTATCCTTCTTGAGCATTTCCAGTACTACTCCACTCAATGTGCCTAGGTCAGTGCCACCACAGTGCACAATCTTGAGGTCAAGGGGTTGGAGATGCAAAAGGTTTTAACCAAAGGCATCAATTGGTGCCACTTTAATCCTCTCTGTGCAATCCGTTTAATATCCACATTTTTTCTGTGTTCAGCATACCTTTTGCACCAGAAAAACATAGCTGTGCCCTACAATCCATACTGTAAGCATCTTGAAGTGATGTCTGGAAGTAATGAGAAGATGTCTGTAGCTTAGGAATGAGAGGTATCTAAAATGGTGGACAAGATGCTGTTTTTTAAAAAGCAGATAACTGATTGGCTGTTCATGAGCATTGTACACTCAGAAATAGGATGCATGTTACTTTCTTAAAAAAGCATGTTTCTAATTGGTTAATAAAAAATGTTTGAAAGGTACAGCAGATAGGGTAAGGTAATATTTTGCAATCGTCAACCACACCTGCTATTTACATTTGTAAGCTTGTGTGCTGAACTTGAAAATATGATAAACTTGTGACCTGCCAGTTCAGTTGAATGTTGCAGAAACTGTTACTATGGAAACTGGGATTAAGCAGAATGGGGGAAGGGTTGAAACTTAAGTGTGGTTTTAAAATATGGAATTGTAATTTATATATAAGTGATATGTTATTAAAGTATGATTTCCCAAATCAGTACTATGTTTAGAGGTGGTGTGTTCTTAAAAAATAATGCTAGTATTATTAGTAATAGGTTTTTGAACTCCCGTATGGATTCACGGCTCCATCGCGATGCTACACTGCGGCACCGCGGTGGAGTCGCGACTCCAGAAAATAACAGAACCAGTTTGGGCACTTTTAGAAGACAGTTGGAAAGGGTTTTACAATTTGAAATAATGTAGGAAGCAATGTGATTTGTTACTGACATTTATTTGTGTGGAGAAAGAGAGGGAAAGTTTGCCATTACTGGTTTTACCTTGTTGAGAGTGGTGCATTACATTGATAGTGTGCATAAGAAAATCTTTTATGAGTTTCTGATATTTCATATTCTACAATACTATTTGGAAGGTGAGTTATACATTTGTGAGGTGATTTTTATGTATTAGCTTTATTTTCAAACTTTGAAACTTATTCAAGAACTGTGATGTTTGAAATATGTTATTAAATGTAGAGATGTGTATTGTAGTTTGTTTTATTGTACTTAAATGTTGTTTGAAATAGATTGTGTATAGTAATATGTGTATATTGGAAGATGGATTAGCGATTATGGTAGTTTGTAATAGTGTGTGGAAATGTACAATTGAAGTATACCGCATAATTTTAGGTGTCGCTTTCAAATTGGAAGTGCAGTCTGTCAAGTTTTAAAGTGTGCATGGACTTGTAACTGAAGTATGTCTTTACTTGTATATGTATTCTCATATGTCTTATACATTTGAAGATACAAGATATATAACAAAGAGGTGTTGCTGCTTTGTATGTGGCTAGGCTCAACACTGTGAGTAGTAGTAGAATGGTGAAGCTGCAGCACACAAGTGATGTTTAAAACATGTTGACATAAGGTATTAGTGATTAGGCTACTTTTTATAAGTCTCTAGAGAGGTACAGTTGAAATATGCCACATCATTTTTGGTGTTTGCTTGAAATGGGAAGTTTGTTCTGTGAAGTTTTCAGGTCTGCATAGTGTTGTGATTGAAGAAAGTCTCTACTAGGAGATATATTTTGATATGTGTTATGCATCTGAAGATGCTAGATGTATAAAACACAGGTATGCATCTATTTGTATATTTCTTTTATATATGATGCTGCTAGCAAAAGGGTCAGACATATGCATGCATGCTTTCAGGAAGATGGTGAAACTTACAGCAGAGTCATGTGAAGGGTTGCTGCTTTATATTTGGCTAGGCGTAACACCCTAAGTAGTCATAGAATGGTGAAGCTGCACCACAAAAGTGAGGTTTAAGACATGCTTGCAGAGGGATTAGTGATTAGGCTAATTTGTAAGAGTCTGTGGAATGCTATACTTCAAATATAACGCATAATTTTCATTGTCTGCTTGAAATGTGAAGTGTAGTCTGTCAAGTTTTAAGATGTGGATGGTCTTGTGACTGAGGTATGTCTCTACTTGCACATGTATTATGAAACTTGTTATGCATCTGAAGATGATAGACGTATAAAACACAGGCCTACATCTGTCTGTATATTTCCTTTATATATGATGCTGCTAGCAAAAGGTACAGACATATGCATGCATGCTTTTAGGAAGATGGTGAGACTTACAGCAGAGACATGTGAAGGGTTGCTGCTTTGTTTTTGGCTATGCTCAATACCGGAGTAGTAGTAGAATGGTGAAGCAGCAGCAGCAGATAAGTGATGTTTAAGATATGTTGGGTGAGAAATTAGTGATTATGATACTTTGTAAGAGTCTCTGGAAAAGTTCACTTGAAGTGCACCACATAAATCTAGGTGTCTGTTTGAAATGTGAAGTGCAGTCTGTCAAGTTTTATGGTCTTCATTGTCTTGTGATTGAGGTATGTGTGTACTTTTACATGTATTGTGATATGTGTTATGCATCTGAAGATGCTAGACGTAAAAAACACAGGTATACATTTATTTGTATGTTTCTTTGATATGTGATGGTACTAGCAAATGGAACAGACATATGCATGCATGCTTTCAGGAAGATGGTGAGACTTACAGCAGAGATATGTGAAGGGTTGCTGCTTTATATTTGGCTAGGCCCAACACCCTAAGTAGTTGCAGAATGGTGAAGCTGCAGCTCAAAAGTGAGGTTTAAGACATGTTGGCAGAGGAATTAGTGAACAGGCTACTTTGTATGAGTCTGTGGAAAGGTATGCTTGACATACACCACATAATTGTAGGTCTCTACTTGAAATGAGAAGTGCAGCCTCTGAAGTTTTAAGGTCTGTATGGTCTTGTGACTGAGGTATGTCTGTACTTGCAGATGTATTTTCATATGTGTTATGCATCTGAAGATGCTAAATGTATAAAACACAGGCATACATCTATTTCTATGTTTCTTTTATATATGATGGCACTAGGAAAAGGTACAGACACATGCATCAATGCTTTTAGAAATATGCGGAGACTTACAACAGAGATATGTGAAGGGTTGCTGCTTTGTATTTTGCTAGGCTCTATATCTCAGTAGTAGTAGAATGGTGAAGCAGCAGCAGCAGCAGAAAAGTGATGTTTAAGATATTTTGGGTGAGGAATTACTGATTATGGTACTTTCTAAGAGTCTGTGGAAAACTTCACTTAAACTATGCCGCATAAATCTAGGTGTCTGTTTGAAGTGTTAAGTGTAATCTGTCAAGTTTTAAGGCCTTTATGGTCTTGTGAGTGAGGTATGTCTCTACTTGCACATGTATTCTGATATGTGTTATACTTCTGAAGATGCTAGACATATAAACACAGGTATACATCAATTTGTATATTTCTTTTATATGTGATGTTGCTAGTAAAAGGTACAGACATATGCATGCATGCTTTCAGGAAGATGGTGAGACTTACAGCTGAGACATGTGATGGGTTGCTGTTTTATATTTTGCTAGGCCCAACACCCTAAGTAGTTGTAAAATGGTGAAGCTGCAGCACAAAAGTGAGGTTTAAGGCATGTTAGGAGATGGATTAGTGATTAGGCTAGTTTGTAAGAGTCTGTGGAAAGCTACACTTTAAATATACTGTATAATTTTCAGTGTCTATTTGAAATGTGAAGTGCAGTCTGTCAAGGTTTAAGATAAGGATGGGTTGTGATTGAGGTATGTCTCTACTTGCACATATATTTTGAAATGTGTTATGCATCTGAAGATGCTAGATGTATAAAACACAAGTATACATCTATTTGTATGCTTCTTTTATAAATGGTGGCACTAGGAAAAGGTACATACACATGCATGCATGGTTTCAGGAAGATGGTGAGACTTGCAGCAGAGACATGTGAAGGGTTGCTGCTTTATTTTTGAATACCTTACTAGTAGTAGAATGATAAAGCAGCAACAGAAAAGTAATGTTTAAGATATGTTGGGTGAGGAATTAGTGATTATGGTACTTTGTAAGAGTCTCTGGAAAAGTTAACTTGAAGTGCGCTGAATAAATCTAGGTCTCTGTTTGAAATGTGAAGTGCAGTCTGTCAAGTTTTAAGGTCTTCATGGTCTTGTGATTGAGGTATGTATGCACTTGCACATGTATTGTGATATGCCTTATGCATCTGAAGATGCTAGACATATAAAACACAGGTAGACATCTATTTGTATGTTTCTTTGATATATGATGCTATTAGCAAAAGGTACAGACATATGCATGCATGCTGAGACTTACAGCAGAGACATGTGAAGGTTTGCTGCTTTATATTTGGCTAGGCCCATCACCCTAAGTAGTCGTAGAATGGTGAAGTAGCAGCACAAAAGTGAGGTTTAAGGCATGTTAGGAGATGGATTAGTTATTATGCTACTTTGTATGAGTCTGTGGAAAGCTACACTTCAAATATACTGCATAATTTTCATGATTTGCTTCAAATGTGAAGTGTAGTCAGTCAAATGTTAAGGTCTGCATGGTGTTGTGACTGAAGTATGTCTCTACTTGCACATGTATTCTGAAATGTATTATGCATCTAAAGATGCTAGATGCATAAAACACAAGTATACATCTATTTGGATATTTCTTTTATATATGATAGTACTAGTAAAAGGTATAGACACATGCAAACATACTTTCAGGAATATGGTGAGATTTACAACAGACTCATGTGAAGGTTTGCTGATTTATATTTGGGTACGCCCAACACCTTGAGTAGTCGCAGAATGGTGAAGCTGCAGCACAAATGTGAGGTTAAAGACATGTTGGCAGATGGTTTAGTGATTAGGGTACTTTGTATGATTGAGTATGGCAAGAAAAGATCAAAAGAAAAGACAATTTAAAAAAGAGAGAAAAGCAGAAATTAGATGAAGTTCAAAATGTGACTTTGAAGAAAACGACTTCTGGTAGGAGAACTAAAGAATTTGTTGAAAGACTTTTAAAGAATGTAATGAATCTTCAAAATGTGGAAAAGAGAAAGAAAAGTTGTATAACCAATCAGAAGGAAACGAAAAAAGGACATATTATTGGAAAGTCAAGTTATGGGAAAACAATCCATGTTGAAAGAAGGATGAAAGAATATAAAGACATTAGGAAGAGAATGTATAAAAGTAGAGTACTACAAAATTTATTGAAAGATTGTAAAAAATATAAAAGAAGATCAGCAGCTTACTAGAAAAAGCAACAGATTGAAAGTGTAGTAGAAAAAGCTTTTGAATTGAAACGAAAATTATTTATATTGGCATTGAAGAGAATGAAAACATTGAATAAAACAATGCACTTTATGAAGGAGAAAAGCAAAAGCAAAAGCCTGGTTAATAGAAGTAACTTTTGCAAAACTTTTTCTAGTGAATGGAAGCACACTTCTATTACTGAGCCTTTTTTTAATGAAGAAAGCTATTTTCAACAATAATACATTAGTTCATGCAGTTGATACCAGTGGTCGTTGTTATGAGATAAAAGATAGTTGCCCAATTGAAAAAGAAAAGATGGTTCCTAGAAATGTGGAAAAAGTAATAACTGAAGAAATTCAAGGGAGACATACACAAGTTCCAGTGTATAAGTGGCATTGTAGTAGTATTTGTAGTATTCGACAGGAATCTATCGATATATTTTAAATTTTCTTACGAGATTATGAGTAAGTGCCTTCTGTGAATACCAAAATGAGTAAGTTACTCAAAATGAGTAAGTAAGTGCCTTCTGTGAATACCAAAATGAGTAAGTGCCTTCTGTGAATACCAAAATGGTAGTAAGTTTAGGATTTTGTCTTAAGTTAGTTCTGTGAATCGGGCCCACTGTTTGTATTTGTTGTCGATGTACTCACTATAGAAGTCAAACTAGGAATGTTGATGTGTATTTAAAAAGTGAAAAGGAAAACAATAATAAGTGAGAGCAATTTGGTGCTTATTTGTTGGTGGAAGGTCGTTTTGAGTTGGGTACTGATCAACGTATTTGTAAATATTGTTACAACAAATTAGAAGAGAACAAAATGCCAGCTAGAGCAGTACATAACAACTTAGAGTTGGTAGCTATTCCTCCGGAACTAGCAGATTTAAATACATATGAGTCCATTCTTATTCAATCTGTGCATATGGAGCCTGAAACAGGTAAGCTGCCTCCAACAGATTTACAAAAAGTTGTGTACTTACCTTCAGATTTTAAGAAAAATATTGAATCTGTTGGTATAGAGAGAGAGGAAAGTGAGCCTGTAGTTATTGTAGTTAATGGTGTACCAACAAAGAGTCAGAAAATATGGCAAGAGTAAATGTCACCAAACTTCAAAAGGCTACATTATATCTTGTACAGAACAATATTTATTATAAAACTGTATTTGTGGAAGAACAGGAAATATGTTTAGAAGATGAAACAGAAATTTCAACTGGCCAAATAGAAAAAGTGGACAAGTCCAGGAGTGAAGAAATTTACAAACATTACAGTATATATCCTCTACATTCAAAAGAAGTGATTGGAAGCACTATTGAATTATTTCAAATGAGGAAAGTAAAGGAAACTCCCATGAGTGTATGGGAAAAAAGTTTAGAAGCTAGTTCTTTTCCACAGTTGTTCGCCAGTGAAGAAGGTGGACGATATGATGAACGAGCAGTACAGATTCCAGCTTCAGAATACCACTCGACAAGATCGTACTCAGAAGATCCAAGATTTCGACAGTGCATTCCATATATATTTCATCTTCTGTTTCAAAGTGACTTGCTGGACTTTCATATGCAGTGAACCACATATTGAAAACAGGAGTTCATCTTACACATGTTTCTGCAAAGGAATTTATGGACAAAGTTTAACGATCATTTAGAATCTCAGTTAATTAATTAATTTGATCTCGTGTCAACGTGGTACTAATGAGTATTGGTATCATCGTTACGGAGAACTTAAATGTATGTTAAGAAACTTAGGTACCCCTACGTGGTTTGTAACACTTAGCTGTGCTGAATATGCGTGGGACGATTTACTTGAATTTCTACGACAAGCAAATTCAAATGTAAAAAATATTGAATTGAAGACAGCTGGAGAACTGTGTTCCTTGGATCCTGTAAATGTGTACAGATATTTTAACCATAGGTTTCAAGCTATGATGTCTTTTATCTGCAATAAAAATAATCCACCTCTTGGAGAAGTTACTGATTTTGTTTTGGAGAAAGGAGTACCAAGCCAGAGGTGCTCCTCATAGTCACATGCTATTATGGATCAGGAATGCACCAAAATTTGGAACTGATACTGATGAAAGTGTTTTTTGTCTTTCATCGAAGAGTATGTTAACTGTGCCATTCCAAAAAAAGGAGGAGAAAACAGCTTGAGACAACAAGTTTTATGGTTTCAAAGTCATCGATGTGGAAAATTTTGTCGACGAAAATACAAGTCAAAGGAACATTTTTACACAAAATGTCGTTTTGGATTCCCACCTCCAATCATTTCAAAAGGAAGAGTCAATAGTTTTATGTCAGCAGTAAGGCATACTATAACTCGAAAATCTCCAAAGAATACATACAACTTAAAAAGAACAGAAGATTCAAAGCATATTAATGACTTCAATCCAGTGATTTTCACAATGTGGAATGCAAACATGGATATCCAGTATGTTGCAGATAATTCAATTGCTGTTGCTCGCTATGTTACGTCATATATAACCAAATCTGAAAAGACAGAGTTAAAAGAAATGTGGGAAGAAATTTCACAAGAAAAGATTCTTAGTAAAAAATTGTACAGCTTTTGCTTGAAAATGCTTTCCCATCGAGAGATTGGATCCTATGAATGTTCGGATTGGTTGAGCTCTGCCAGTTTATATTCAAAATCAAGAGGAATCATTTGGGTAAGTCTAGGTCTTGCTGGCACACGAAATTGAGTATTGAAATCTCTACAAGAAATCGAATACTTAGCATTGAATGAACCAGAAAGTACAGATATTGTTAAAACTAATATGTTGGATACGTACTATCCCAAAAGGAGTCCACATCTGCAAAACCTATGTCTCTATGAAGTACTGCAACATTACAGCTTTAAGAGAAATTTTACAGAAAATATAAATGAAGAAAAATATGCAGTAATTGGATGTGACGGATGTTTGGTAAAACATGCCAAAGGAAATCTTATTAACAACAGAAACCTCAGTTGCGAAACTCCAGATAAAAGGGAATTTTTCTATTTTGCACTTCTGCAACTGTTCAAGACTTGGCATAGTGAAATGGAATTACTTGGAGATTTTGACTGCTATGAAGATTCTTTTAATGCATGTAACGATAGCATTCAATGCACAATTTTCCCAACTTATCTACAAATGTTAAATGATGAGATTGAACAAGAAACTACTATTGCAGCTGAAATAGCTAGAGACAGTTCTGCTCCACTAAGTCAAAATCCAGTAGGACAACCAATTATTGAAAATGAAGCAGCAATAGCCATGAATGAAGTAGAAACGGCAATGCAACAAGCACAACAGGATATTATCCAGTTGGGAAAGTTGGAAGAAGAACTAAATATTGAACAAAAAGAAATATATCAGCAGGTGACAGGACAGATACAGCATGGTTTCCTGCATGAAAAAAAGAATGCCAATGCACATCATTTAAACCTATTCTAATGTACATCAGTGGTCAAACAGGAAAAAGTTTCTTAATTAAAGTTTTGACCAGTTCCCTACTCAAAACTACTGAATCACATTTATCTTGTGTTGCAACAGCTCCAACTGGATTAGCAGCACGCAACATTAAAGGGATTACTTTACATCGATTACTTATGCTACCAGTTGAACATGAAAATAAATTGGAATATCAAAAGCTATCTGGAGAAGCTTGTTATGAAGTTTCAAGAGTACTGAAGAAAATTAAACTTCTAATCATTGATGAGGTGAGCATGGTCTCAAACTTAATGCTTGCCTTTGTACATTTAAGAATGCAACAGATTTTAAAAACAGATTATGATGTTCTGTTTGGAGGAAAACATGTAATTGTTTTCGGTGATCTACTTGAACTTACTCCTGTAAAAGGGCAACCGGTTTTTAAAACACTTGTCCATGAAGACACTAGGAAATCTTTGGGAAGTATTAGAAATGTGAATATTTGGTTACATTTTGAATATAAAGAACTTATTAAGAATATGCGACAAGCAAGTGATGAAGATTATGGAAATATTCTTAAAGATATAAGAATTGGTGTTTTGACGAAACATGGTAAACAAGCTTTACAAAGTCGGCTACTAAGGAACTTGTTTACAACCGAAAACACAGTACCTGAAATAATGTACAAAAAAATTGGAGGAAAAAAGGCTATAGTTTGCCTAATGCCTCCACTGCAAGAGTGTTCTACATTCTATCAAGACCTTTTGAAACTGGAAAAACAACCAATAGTGAAAATGGAAGCTATTTATAAATGGAACACCAAGGAGTGACTATTCTTCTCTCAGAGAAATTACAGTCAAAATTGGATTCTTTGGAAAAGTCTGTATCTAAGACTGCAGGTTTAGAAAAGACTTTATAAACTGTCAGGTAATTTTACGGTGTAATTTGATGGAAGAACAAGGTTTAGTAAATGGAGCAATGGGAAAAGATGTTGATTTTGTAAATTTTCAGAACAGAGATGGAATTGAATTTTTGAAGATTAAATTTGATCATATTGAAGAGGTAAGACAGATTGGGCGCTGTGCTGTACATTTTTTGCTTGTAAAAGACTTGTATATCCGTAGAAAACAGTTTCCTCTTTCTTTAGCATATACAGAAACTATTCATAAATCTCAAGGTTTAAGTGTAGACAGTGCTTTGTTAAATATTGGAAGTACAGTGTTTAAAGAGGGAATGGCATACGCTGCATTGTCTCGAGTAAGAACATTATCTGGTTTGTATTTGATTGATTTTGATGAGAAAAAGATTAGTGCTGATGCAAATTGTGTAAGAGAGTACAAGCGGTTAAGAAGACTTTTTGCTCCTAAATTAGGTGAATATCCCATATATGAGAAACGTATAGTGTGTCCAAAATGGAAATATGACAAACATTCTACTGAGATTCAAAAAAAGAAAACAATTGAAGAGAATCATGAAGGTGCAAAGAAAAAGAAAATGGACACTGTTGATGATATTGTAGGATACCAGTTAGAAAATGGTTCAGGTATCAACTGCTATGCTAATGTAATTGTGAATGTTGTGTTTTATCTACAAGATCTTCATCATGAAATTATGGAAATTTGTGAAAAAAGATTCTGCTCTTTACTACATTATGTATTTCAAAAGTTGGTAATTGACAGTAGTAAAATCCATACTGCTTCTGGCATTCGGCATCTTTTTGATATATGTACTGGTTCTTTGAAGTTTGCACTCAATATACAACAAGATGCACAAGAATTTCTAATCCTTATACTTGGTGTAGTGGAAGATGAAGGAATAGAAATTCAAAATGTATTTGGACTAAGTTACAGATGGGATCATAAATGTGAAGAGTGTTTATTTTCTTCTACCACTGAAATAGACACTGAACGATTCATATACTTGACGATACCAGATTGCAAATCAGTATCTTTTAACAAATTAGTAAAAACAGCTAATCAAGATGTGAAATGTTCTCATTGTACATCAGAAAGTTGTCAACATTACATATAGAAAGATTTGGAAAATATGTCATTTTAATGCTACAACAATGTTGTAGAGAAAATGGAAGAAAATTGGAAACCAAAATTAAATTTGTGGCAAGTCAAGTATCAATTTCAGGAAGAAATTTTAAAGCAGTGGCTATTATTTTCCATGATGGACCTACTACAACATCTGGACACTATACTGTGTATTTAAAGTGCAATAAAGGATGGACACATTGCAATGATGCCCATTTGGAATTCAAATCTAGGTTGCCTTACAAATTACCAAATTCATATCTAATATTTTTGATGCCAAAGTTTTGAATACATCATTCGGCCTATTGGGAAGATGTGAACACGAATTAACAAGTTTATTTTGGATATTTTCAATGCGAAAGTTTCGGAAACATTATTTGGCCTATTGGGAATATGTGAACAATTAGTGTATGGATTATTGTTTGTGCTAATTCATATTGTATTTGGAAAATTGTGTTTAGAAACAAATAGTTTATATATTTGTTGTCTATATTATATGAGATGTAAATGAGAGTGTACCTTTTACAAAACGTACTTGAGAGAAATAAAAGACTTAGGGGCCGATTCCGATTCAGGCCGGAAATCACTCCGACCGAGCCGGACCCGGAAAGATTTCCGACCGAATCGGACTCTAGCAGTCCGACCGAACGAGTACGATGCGCACGCATGCAATCGGACTCGATTCGGTCAGACTCCCATTGAAGTCAATGGGAGCCGGTCGTACAACGCGTACGCGGGCTCCCATTGACTCAATGGGTGCGAGGCGAACAAGGGTGCCCCCTACAGTGGGTAGTGTTGATGCGACTCAAGGTGTACATGCACAGGTAGGGGGGACCCATGGGTCCCCCCTGTGTGCGACTCGCGCCCCCAAAGTCCGGCTCCGACTGCCCTTTGGAGCCAGACGGCGCGAGTCGGTCGGACTGCTCGAGGCGCGCATCGTACTTACCCGGCCGGGGAACGTCTCCATTGCGCGGTGTGAGTCGTGTCCGGTCGGAGTGCTTCGGACCCGCGAACGAGTCAGTCGCCGATTTCACGTGCGCTTGCATCGTACTCGCTCGCCCGGACACACGTTCGAATCGGTCGGGAAAGAGGGCTCCGAATCGGATCCGGTTAAGCCGAATCCGATTCGGTGCCCTACCGGCCGAGATCGGAATCGGCCCCTTAATGTACTTGAAGAATGTAATTAAGAAACTGTAGATAGGTATACTCTCTCCCTCCACGCTGAACCTTCTAGGAGTACCACAAGGCTCCACCCTATCACCCACCCTATTCAACCTATATGTCGAACCATTAACTGAACTACTTCAGCAAGCGAACATTGCCTACCATATGTACGCGGACGACACTCAACTTTACATCAAGATCTCCTCCATTGAAGACATAAAAACAATGAACCTAGCACTCGAAAAGACCGTCCACTGGCTAACGACCAACTTCTTCAAGCTAAACTCACAAAAGACAGAATTTCTTCTAATCTCCCCCAATAACTCCCTGGAGACAAAGAAATGGACTGAGTTGATCACTGCTCTAAATTGCACGCCAACTTTGGTGGACTCCACCAAATCACTCGGAATAACACTAGATAAAAACCTTAACATGCAAACACACATCAACCTGATAGCTAAAAACGCACGCTTTCACCTCAGTTACCTTAAAAAAATGAAACCGTTCATCGAAAACCCGGACCTCAAAACAGCAGTTCAGTCCTTAGTCATCTCAAGGCTGGAATACGGATGTACCACCCTAGCGGGGCGTCCCAAAATCTCAACCGCCCCTCTAAAAGCCTGCCTCAACACCGCAGCGAGACTCTTAACAGGTTCTAGAAAATTTGACCACATATCACCTCACCTGAAAGCACTCAACTGGCTACCTTATGAAGCTCGAATCCACCTAAAAATGGCATGCATCACTCACAAAGCGCTTCACCACAATACGCCCCAGTACCTATCCCAAAAACTCACCCTATCCGGAGGACTCAGACATTCTAGGAGCATTGATAACCTACTCCTCAAACCCTCACGTTTCAGCAAGAAAAAAACATCGGACCGAGCATTCTCAGGAGCAGCACCAAGAATATGGAACTCACTCCCTCCTTACATCAGAAAAATCTCTTCTACTCCTCTGTTCAAAAGAGAAGCAAAATCATTCCTGATGTGCAAATTCCTCCCGTAAACTCCCACAGGAACCACCCCAGCTCTACATCCTTATACCTGCCTCCTTTCCCCCTCCAAGGACTCCCTCGCACCTATTACCAGTTGCTCAGATTATCTTTGTCACCTTTGACAAAATATGTTGATATTATGTACTGCCTTATTTTGTTATCTGTTTTATTCACTTTGTTTACTCTTTGTAAAGCGCTCTGATACCCTACCCTGGGTCTGGTCCGCGCTATAGAAAACTCTAAAAATAAAATTAAAATAAAATAAATACACATAGCTACACATATTCTAAATAATGCTCAACGCTGATTTTTTTTTTTTTTACAATCTCGATTGTTTTTTTCTTCCGCTGTTGTATGATGATACTACATTAAATTCACTGTGTATGGTGAAATTCCGTAGAATCTGAGAACAGCTAAAAAGGGAAACTGAAAATGTTGTGTAATTCTAAAATTATGTTGTGTTCTTAAAAGTATAATATTATATTTGATAACAGTTTTTCTTCTTCTTTTTTACAGAAGGTAATGATGAAGTTTGAAAAGATTTGTAATTCAGTTTACAACAAAACTACTCTAAAATAGTTCCACTGAGTTTTGTATCTACATTAGTAAAAAAGGTAAGAACAAATAATGTAATATGCATGATAACGTGAAATAATGTTTAGAGGCACATTTACTGCACTCATCCATTCCCTCAAACACTACCCATGCACTAATCCATGCACTCAGGCACTACTCCCGCACTCATTCAATTTACCCAGGCACTACCCATGTACTGCTACAATCACCCAGGCACTATCCCTGCACTCATGTAATCACTCAGGCACTACTGTTGCACTCATCCATTCACCCAGGCACTACTCATGCACTCATCTATGCATTCAGGCACTATTCATGCACTTATCCCTGCACTCAAGCACTACCTCTGTACTCATGCAATCAGCCAGTCAGTATCCATGCACTCCTCCAATTACCCAGCCAGTACCCTTGCACTCATGCAATCACCCAGGCACTACCTATGCACTCCTCCAATCACCCAGGCACTACCCTTGCACTCCTCTAATCACCCAGGCACTACCCATGCACTCATCCATGCACTGAGGCACTATGTATGCACTCCTTCAATTGCCCAGGCACTACCCCTGCACTCATGCAATCACTCAGGCATTACCCATGCACTCCTTCAATAACCCAGGCACTACCCCTGCACTCATGCAATCACCCAGGCACTACCCATGCACTCCTCCAATCACCCAGGCACTACCCCTGCACTCATGCAATCACCCAGGCACTACCTATGCACTCCTCCAATCAACCAGGCACTATCCATGCACTCATGAAATCAGACAGGCACTACCTATGCACTCCTCCAATCACACAGGCACTACCCCTGCACTCATGCAATCACCCAGGCACTACTCATGCACTCCTTCAATCACTCAGGCACTACCCATGCACTCCTCCAATCACCCAGGCACTACCCCTGTACTCATGCAAACACCCAGACACTACCCATGCACTCCTCCAATCACCCAGGCACTACCCATGCACTCCTCCAATCACCCAGGCACTACCTATGCACTCCTTCAATCACTCAGGCACTACTGATGCACTCATTTATTCACCCAGACACTACTCATGCACTCATCTATGCACTCAGGCACTACTGTTGTACTCAACCATTCACCCAGACATTATCCATGCACTCCTCCAATCACCGAGGCAATACCCCTGCACTCATGCAGTCACCCAGGCACTACCCATGCACTCATTCAATAACTCAGGCACTACTGTTGCACTCATCCATTCACCCAGGCACTACTCATGCACTCATCTATGCACTCAGGCACTACCTATGCACTCATCCATTCCCTCAAACACTATCAATGCACTCATCTCTGCACTTAGGTACTACTCATGCACTGCTACAATCAGCCACTTCCCCTGCACTCATGCAATCAGCCAGGAACTACCCGTTCACTCATCCATTCACTCAGGCACTACCTGTACACTCCTCCAATCACCCAGGCACTACCCATGCACTCATGCAATCACTCAAGCACTACTGTTACACTCATCCATTCACCCAGGCAGTACCCATACACTCATCTATGCACTCAGGCACTACTTATGCACTCATCCATGCACTCAGGCACTACCCCTGCACTCATGCAATCAGCCAGTCACTACCCATGCACTTCTTCAATCACTCAGTCACTACCTATGCACTTACCCAATTACCCAGGCACTACACTTGCACTCATACAATCACTCAGGCACTATCCATGCACTCATCCAATGACCCACACATTACTGCAGCACTCATTCATTCACTCAGGCAGTACTCATACACTCATACAATGATTCATATATTACACTTGCCGCAATTCATACAACACAGAGAAGTTTGACCATTATTTTTCTTTTCAATTTTTTTTGTGTTCTTTGAACTCATTTATTTTTTTTGTGTGTTTTTTAAAATGTAAAAATCAACAGAATGAACTGAGAAAACTTTCCCAAACGATTTGCAATTTAAAACTCATTGCAAAAACAAAAAAACAAACAAAATTAACAACAGTGGTTTTTCGCAGCAACCACAACAGCATCCACAGATTGCTCTCCACAACAAAGAACTTTCTTGCACTTCATGCACCGCTGCTGAAGTCCAGCAAACTCTGGGAATATTTTGGCTCTTTGCATCGACGCAGAAGAACCTGCCGAGGTGCTTGGCCCTGCGACCTCATCATCTTGCTGACTTTGTTGCTGTAGTTCGCGACGATGTTGCTCTCGCGCAAGATGACGTGGATGCATTGTCTGCAGGTGCTTCATCATTGATGAAGTGCCACAGGAGTATTTTTTCTCGGATCCCCGAGATAGCACCCTTTGACATAAAGTGTGGGACACCTTGCGTGCAGTCACCTTTTTTTCGCCAGCTGGAATAGAAAAAAAAGCCCACACAACACTTTCCTTGCACTGCTTTATTGGTTCTTCCAAATATTCTTCATCTCCAGGAATGTCCTGTGGTGGAATAGAAGAAGCCATTTGCCCAGTGGATTAAAAAAAACACCAATAAAATGCAATAAAGAAGAACAGAAAACACAAGAGCTGTGTCTTCTGAAGATGTTCTTGGAAGAATTAAAAAATTGGGTGGGGTCCTGCAAGTACTAGAATAGAAAGCTTCTTAATCAATTAAATGCTTTCTTTTGAAGTCACCTGAGATTCGTGTACCCGACGCGCAACCAGTGCGCACCAGACACGATTCCCGAAAAATATATTTAACAATAATATAACTTTATTCCAGTTACAAATATATTAAATTTACAAAGGTATATATTAATCTCTTTGTATAATATATATAATAAAGTTATATATTTATACTTTTAAAACTAAATAACTTGCGCTGGATTCGCGTACCTGATGCGATCCAGGAAATACATACGTGAGGTTACACAGGACCGTCGCGGCTTACCTAACTTCATTATAAGAAGTTTAATCTACATATTATTTATGTTTGAATCAGTTTTATAACTCTTTCAATAAAGTATATAAGACAGATTTGATAAATATATAGTATATATCAACTATTTAAATTTCGTAAACATGAAAAATGAGAACCGCGCACCCATCACGCACCGTATGTGCAACATGCACAACTTAACAAATATGGCGGCGGGCTGCTTGGATTCACGCACCCACCGTGATTGGTACGGCATGGGTATGGGAATCTCAATTTTTTATTAAAAAAGTAAATAAATATGTAAATACATATTTTAAAAAGGATACAAAATCACATTACCTTTATAAAAGCTTAAAAATTTAGAACAAGCATTTTTAATCCGTAATGTAAATTGAACACACTGCAATTTTAAAGAAATTATTGAACATATACTGCCATTGCTGTTCCACTCTAAAAATTTCAAAACAAGTTAGAAAACCTTAAAAATTCACTGAAAAAAACATTGGTTTCATGGACTTTATAGTTAGTAATTAGCATTTAAAAAACCCTAGAAATTCACTGAAAAAAGCAGAGGTTCCAGGGACGTTATAGTTCGGAATTAGCATTTAAAAACCTTTGAAATTCACTGAAAAAACCATAGGTTTCAGGGACGTTATAGTTAGAAATTAGCATTTAAAAAACCTTTGAAATTCACTGAAAAAACCACAAGTTTCAGGGACGTTATAGTTAGTTGGACATTTCACTCGTACAAAACCCAAAAAATTCAGCCGTTTTAGTTAGTTGAGCTAACTATAACTCACGCCCCTGCAATGCACTGCTGATGACATCACATATTACATCACTCATGACATGGTCAGTGACATCACTGATGACATCTGAAATGACATCACTGATGACATCACTGATGACATCATCCAGTGACTGTGTGTTTCTGAAAAGTTTAAATATGTTTTATATATATATATATACGCCAAGGTGTATTGAAGAATGAGTGGGTGTACGAGTGTCTTAATGGATGATTTAGTAGGTGGGTGACAGACTGTATAAGTGAGTGATTAAATGTATCTTACTGAATGCATGGGTTAGTGACTAATCTGTGTGAATGTCTGTATCAGTCTGTCAGTTGGTGTGTAAGTGGCTGCATGGGTCCGTGAGTAACTACATGAGTGTCTATATGGGTTAATGATTGGATGTCTGAGTACCTGTATGGGTGCCTCAGTATGTGTGTGGGTGGGTGGAGGGTGTGTGACTCCCTGCTTGGATGTGTGAGTGGGTGATTCACTGGGTATATGGGTTCAAGAGTGCATCTGTGAGGGGCTATATGGGTGGGTGAGTGTGTGTATGGCTGTGTTGGTGAGTGAATGGATGTCTCAGTGGTACATGTGTGAGTAACTACATATGGAAAAGGCAGTATATGTGAATGTTGGAGTATATAAGTGACTATATGTGAGAGTGAGTGATTGTGAGAGTGGCTGTATGGATGAGTGTGTGCTTGTGTCAGTGATTGTATAAGTGAGTAAGTATGTGTTAGTATCTGTATGAATAAGTGAGGTGGTGTGTGTATAACTGTATAGGTGAGTAAATGGGAGTGTGATTGATTCTTTTCATCACTGACCAGGTGTGTGAGTAACTCTATGGGTGAGTGGCAGTGTGTGAGTGTCTGTATGGGTGTATGAGTGCATATGATAGTGGCTGTATTGATGAGTGACTGCATGTATGAGTGACTGTATGGGTGAGTGAGTTGATGTGTGTGTAAACCTAGGAATCAGTGAGTGGGTATGTACTAACTAGTATTGGTGTGTCTATGGTTTCGAGAATGGTAGTCTGTATTTTAGAGTGGGTGTATCAAAGGTTATATTAGGGTGTGAGGAGGTGCATCAGAAGATCACGTGGATGATGTCATCAGTGATGTCATTTGAGATGTCATCAGTGATGTCATCAGTGATGTCACTGACCATGTCATGAGTGATGCAATATGTGACATCATCAGCAGTGCATTGCGGGGGCGCGAGTTATAGTTAGCTCAACTAACTATAACGGCCGAATTTCTCTGGTTTTGTACGAGTGAAATGTGCAACTAACTATAACATCCATGAAACCTGTGGTTTTTTCAGTGAATTTCAAAGGTTTTTTAAATACTAATTTTTAACTATAACGTCCCTGAAACCTATGTGTTTTTTTGTGAATATATATATATATATTTACAAGGGAGGAGGGCCCTGTCCATGTGGGACCCACCCCACCAAGAGGTCTAGGGGATCAGAGTGTTTCTACCCTGCCCCTTTTCTTTTTTTTAAATCTTTTTTCTGTGACTTGGTTCAACCGAGTCACGAGATGGCTGCCCACACTTCCTGGTTTGAAGTGTTGGCAGCCAATCAAATCTCAAGCATGAGATCGGGAGGGGTCATGGATCCACGGCAACCTCAGTTGTATATCTGAAAAATCTTTATATTTCTCAGCAACTACTGAACTGATTTACACCATTTAACAAAAAGGGCGCTTCTGGACCAAGAGCTACCTTTCTGCCAAATTTGGTGCAATTCCATTCAGCAGTTCATGCTGTAGCCATATCTAATGTTTTCAGTGGAAATTAACATGGAGAAAAAGCATTTTGGGTAAGTTTGGGTGGCGAACTCCACTCCGATTGCGGAGTTTGCAGTTTTCCGCACTCCGCGTTACATGGAGCTCGCAGAGTTCCGAAAAAGTTTTTTCCGTCGCTCATATTCGTCAAAGTCAAGTTGGAGAGCACCAGTGAGGAAAAGCCACCTACCAGCGAGATTTTTCCTCGTTCGCGCTCATCAACATCGAGTTGGCGAGCGCGAGCGTGGAAAACCGTCCATTCGCGTTGAGAAAGCTGGTGCTCGAGTAAAAATCTACTCTTGCAGAAGAATGGAAGCAGCGCCCACTTGCGCTGTGCATGGTGCCGTTCACGATGATTGCACAGTGCGGACAAGCACCTGGCATTCAAAATCACCACAAACGGCATTTATCAATGCTTGCGGAGCTCCACGTAGCGCGGCGGAGTTTTTTTGCACTTCACGGAGTTCCACGTAGCAAAACTCCGCAAACTCCACTGAGGCTTATTTTTGGGACCCCTTTTTCTCTGCCCCGCTTGATGGATCACCCTGAAATGTTAAAAACAGCAACTGAAGTAAGCATCAAACTAGTTTTAAAAATTTCATGAAGATTTGTCAAACTACACCAAAGTTATTGGCAAATCAAAAAACACTCTTCCTATGGAAACTACATCCTAACTATAACTAGCTACTAGTGACCGCCAGTAGGTAATTATAATTAGGACCTAGTTTCCATAGCAAAAGCATTTTTTGACTTGCTTATATCTTTGGTGCCATTTGACGAGTCTTGACGAAATTTTGCAAAACACATTTTCCCCATGTTAATTCCCATAGGAATTTTGAATATGACTACAGTGCAAACTGCTGGACGGAATTACACCAAATATGGCAGAAAGCTAGCTCTTGGTCCACAAAGAGGCCTTTTTTTGATTTGGTGTAAACCCATTCAGTAGTTTTAAAAATAGTAACCGAAAACCAAATTTGTATATTTAGGGGCCTGGATCCTCCATGGAGCCAACAGTCCCGTGTTGAAATCTGATTGGCTGCCAAGACTTCAACCAGGAAGTGTTGACAGCCATCTTGGGACTCGGCTTCAGCCAAGTCCCTCAAAAAGTGTTAAAAACAAAGAAAAGGGGACAGGGTAGGAATAGCCTTAACCCCTAGGTGGGTGATGTGGTCCAACAGGGACCCTGCTGGGGATTAAAAACAATCTTTGCAATCTTGCAATTACATCACGGGTGGATTCACAAATTTGCAGCAAATTTTTAAAAAAACAAACACATGTGGCCTCCTGTGCTTGCTTTTGCTTCAGTCCCTGGGTGGGCCAGATCCCAGGGGTGTGTGGGCATGGAAAAAGATAAAGATGGAGGTGCCTGGAGCGCCCATCATAGCCTCCTTTTAGCCCCAGGGACCACCACCTCCCTGGGGCTATTTTATAAAATTGGAGGAGGGCCGCACGGCCCCCCTCTATGGGCTCTTTTGAATACTGGGGACCACCACCTCCCCAGGGCTTTATTTAAAATATTGGAGGGAGGCCACGCAGACACTCCTCCATGGGCTCTTTAGAGCCCTGGGGACCACCACCTTCCCTTAAAATCAATAATTAGTGGGGGGCCACGCAGACCCACCCGTGCCCCAAGGACCAGCATCTCCCCGGGGCCAGCAATTAAAATAGATGAGGGGGGTCGAGCGTCATCAGTGATGCCATTTGAGATGTCATCAGTGATGTCACTGACCAGGCCATGAGTGATGTAATATGTGAGGTCATAAGCAGTTCATTGCAGCGGCATAAGTTATAGTTAGCTCAGCTAACTATAACTGCTGAATTTCACTGGTTTTGCATGAGTGAAATTGAAGCCTAACTTTAACATCCCTGTAACCTTTGTTTTTTAGTGAATATATTTTTACTACATGTTGAGGAGTCCTTTATTGATGTTAATGTTTTAATGCTGAATGTGATTGGCGCAGAATGATTTAAATGCACCCTAAAGGAATGCCGAAACACGTCAAGATAGAATCTGACATTGAACGGATTTGTCCATTTACTGCTGCTGGTGTGTCATTCTCTTAATTAATGTTAAGTATTGGACTTTGTGTATATATATATTCACTGAAAAAACTACAGGTTTCAGGGATGTTATAGTTAGGCTGACATTTCACTCGTACAAAAACCAGAGAAATTCAGCCGTTATAGTTAGTTGAGCTAACTCGTGCCCCCGCAATGCACTGCTGATGACATCACATATTACATCACTCATGACATGGTCAGTGACATCACTAATGACATCACTCATGACATCTCAAATTACATCATTGATGACATCACTGATGACATCATCCAGTGAATGTGTGTTTCTGTAAAGTTTAAATATGATTTATATATATATGCTAAGGTTTAGTGAACAATGAGTGGGTGTATGAGTGTCTGAATGGATGATTTAGTGGGTGCATGACTAACTGTATAAGTGAGTGATTAAACGTTTCTTACTGAATGCCTGGGTTAGTGACTAAACTGTGTGAATGTCTGTATCAGTCTGTCAGTTGGTGTGTAAGTGGCTCCATGGGTTAGTGAGTAGCTATATGAGTGTCTATATGGATTATTGTCTGAGTATCTGTGTGGGTGTGTGAGTGTCTGTGTGGGTGATTAGGGGTGTTTGACTCCATGCATAGATGTGTGAGTGACTGATTCACTGAGTGTATGGGTTCAAGAGTGCTCCTCTGAAGGGCGGTATTGGTGGGTGAATGTGTGTATAGGCCTGTTGGTGAGTTTTTAGATGTCTCAGTTGTATTTGTGTGAGTAACTACATATCTGAAAGGCAGTATAGGTGAGTTTTTGACTATATAAATGACTATATGAGAGAGTGAGTCATTGTGACAGTGGCTGTATGGATGAGTGTGTGCTTGTGTCAGTGATTATATAAGAGAGTAAGTCTGTGTTAGTATCTGTATGAATGAGTGACTTAGTGTATGCATAACTTTATAGGTGAGTAAATGGCAGTGTGATTGATTCTTTGGGTGACTGAGTAGGTGTTTGAGTACCCCTATGGCTGAGTGACACTGTGTGAGTGTCTGTATGGCTGTATCAGTGTATATGATAGTGCTGTATTGATGAGTGACTGCATGTATGAGTGACTGTATGGGTAAATGAGTGGATGTGTCTGTAGATCTAAGAATCAGTGAGAGAGTATGTAGTAACTGGTATTGATGTGTCTATGGTTTCAAAAATGATAGTCTCTATTTTAGAGAGGGTGTATCAATGGTTATATTAGGGTGTGAGAAGGTGCATCAAATTTTCACATGGATGATGTCATCAGTGATGTCATTTGAGATGTCATCAGTGATATCATCAGTGATGTCACTGACAATGTCATGAGTGATGTAATATGTGATGTCATCAGCAGTTCATTGCGGGGATGCAAAGTTATAGTTAGCTCAACTAACTATAACAGCCGAATTTCTTTGGTTTTGTACGAGTGAAATGTCAGCCTAACTATAACGCCCCTGAAACCTGTGGTTTTTTTCAGTGAATTTCTAAGGTTTTTTAAATGCTAATTTCTAACTATAACGTCCTTGAAACCTATGATTTTTTCAGTGAATTTCTAATGTTTTTTACGTTGTAATTCTTAAGTATAAAATTATTTCTAACCTTACCTTTTTTACAATATTTGTAAGTGATTTATTGAATTGCTTTTATTTAAAAATGATTGGAACTATATTTTTGATTTTTTTTTTAAATATAGCTAGTTTTTCTAAAATCTTCTTCAACAATTAAAATCACTCTTTTAAAATATATATATCATACACTAATAAAAATGTACTCTTTTTTATATGTACAACTTACATTTATATTTTCTTGAAATAATGCTTTTAATACTGTGAAAGTTGTTTTATTCTATTATTATGCTTTCTTTTTAAATTTTTACAAAGGAGTCGTGCACCCTACGCGAACCTTCTCATGGGTGCACAGATTCAGGGTGAACGAACCCTGCTGGCGCGCATTTCTGGAGTCGCGCTGGAGTCGCGACTTCGGCGTAATTTCAAAAGTATGAAATATCATTGTAGAAATTATAAATATCAGTTTTGGTTAAAGACTTTCACTAATATAATTCAGAAAACAATTTATAAACAGTATTTTTTATGTTACTATGAACTGTACGAAATTTAGCGAGTGTGTGACGTATGCGCGTAGGGTGCGCGACCCTTCCCGGCACGTATATCCGGGGTCACGCAGGGGTTGCAACTCCGGCATAATTTTCAAAGTGTGAAATACCACTATACAAAGTTAAAATATCAGATTTGTATAAACACTTTCACTAATATACTTTTTAAAATATATTATTAACACATTATTTATACTTTATAAATATGTATACAAAATGTTACGGGTGCGCGACTTGTGCGGGACGGGTGTGCGCACCCTACGCAACTCCATGTGACCTGAAAAGAAAGCTTCTGATTGGTTTAAAACATTTTCATTCTGTAAGAGGGAGGATCCAACACCTGTTTTATTCCTCTTATTATTTGTCTGTCTTCCTGGCGAGACCTGCTTCTTGTATCTTCCTTCATTTTTCCATTTTAGTGTGTTTGTTGACTTTTTATTTAAACAATGGCATCCAGTCATCCTGATCAAGACCCTCTGGAAGAGGAAGATGATATTGTGGAGCCAATTAAAAAAAGAAAAGAAAGTGATGTTTGGGCCTTCTTCACTGTGCCGGAGAGAGAGAAGAAGGTCAATGCAAGAAAAGTTACATGCAAGATCTGCAAAAGAGTACTCTTGAGAGGTTCAGACAAAAAGTACTCATATGGAACGTCATCCATGAAAAACATTTGGAGACAATCCACCCTGTGCATTTGGCAAAAGAAGTTTCTCAGAGGGAGAGGAATGAAGCGGCACAACAACACCCGAATGCTCCTTCAACATCCTCACAAGGACTTCTACCTACACCAAGGCCACACATTGTTCCAGAACTACTGGATGCCACAATTAGTTGCAAGAAATGTGATGCGAAACTTTGCATTGGGGAGCAATGCATTGACGTCATTACCAATGCAATTAAAACACGTGTTATTTTTTTTTAATCTGCTCCAAATTTTCTTTTCTTTTTTTTTCAAACAGTTTTATTGTAGTCTTCAATTTCGTTTTGTTTAAAAAAATTAAAAACACCAAAAAAAGAAAACATTGTTAGAAAATGCAATTTTTAAAAAAATTCTTACAAAAAAACGGTTCTTACGGAACCACAAATACTGGTTAAAAATAGAAAAATTACCTGAGTGATTGCATGAGTGCAAGGATACTGCCTGAGTGATTGCAGGACTACTTGTATAGTACCTGAATGATTGCATGAGTGCATGGGTAATGCCTGGATGATTGTTGGAGTGCATGGATAGTGTCTGGATAATTGGAAGACTGGGAGGGTAGTGCCTGGGTTATTGCACGAGTGCACGGGTAATGACTGGGTGATTGCATGAGTGCATGAGTAGTGCCTGGGTGATTGGAGGACTGCAAGGGTAGTGCCTGGAACATTGCATGAGTGCATAGGTAGTGGCTGGGTGATTGGAGGAGTGCATAAGTAGTACCTGGGTGATTGCATGAGTGCTGGACTAATGTCTGGGTGATTGGAGGAGTGGATGGGTACTGCCTTAGTGATTGAAGGAGTGCATGAGTAATGTCTGGGTGATTGCATGAGTGCATGGGTAGTGCCTGGGTGATTGGAGGAGTGCATGGATAGTGCCTGGATGATTGGAGGACTGCAAGGGTAGTGCCTGGGTTATTGCAAGAGTGCATAGGTAGTGCCTGGGTGATTTGAGGAGTACATAAGTAGTACCTGAGTGATTGCATGAGTGCACGGGTAGTGCTTGGATGATAGGAAGACTGCATGGGTAGTGCTTCTATGATTGCATGAGTGCAGTAGAAGTGCCTTAGTGCACGTATGAGTGCATGGGTACTGCCTGAGTAATTGCATGAGTGCATAGGTAGTGCCTGGGTGATTGGAGGAGTGCATGAGTAGTACCTGGGTGATTGCATGAATGCACGGGTAGTGCCTGGATGATAGGAAGACTGCATGGGTAGTGCTTCTATGATTGCATGAGTGCAGCAGAAGTGCCTCAATGCATGTATGAGTGCATGGGTAGTGCCTGAGTAAATGCATGAGTGCATGGGTAGTGCCTGGGTGATTGGAGGAGTGCATACCTAGTGCCTGGGTGATTTTATAAGTGCATGGAAAGTGGCTGGGTGATTGAAGGAGTGCATGGGTAATGCCTGGGTGATTGTATGAGTGCAGGGATAATGGCTGGGTGATTGGAGGAGTGCATACATACTACCTGAGTGATTGGAGGAGTGCATGAGTAATCCTTGGTGATTGCATCTGTGCAGGGGTAATGTCTGGGTGATTGGAGGAGTGCATGGATACTGCCTGGCTGATTGGAGGAGTGCAAGGGTAGTGCCTGGGTGATTGGAAGAGTGCATAGCTAATGCATGGGTGATTGCATTAGTGCAGGGGTAATGTCTGGGTGATATTATAAGTGTATGGGTACTGGCTAGGTGATTGGAGAAGTGCATGGATAGTACCTGGGTGATTGGAGGAGTGTGGGAATAGTGCCTAACTGTATAGATGAGTGCATGGGTAGTGTTTGAAGGAATGGATGAGTACAGTAAAAGCGGCTGTAAACATTATTTCACATTATCATGCTTATTACACTATTTCATCTTACCTTTTTTACTAATGTAGATACAAAACACATTGGAACTCTTTTACAGTAGTTTTGTTGTAAACTGAAATTAAAATCTTTTCAAACTTCACCATTACCTTCAGTAAAAAATAAAAATAAAAACTGTTATCGAATATAATAATATAGTTTTAAGACCCCAACATAATTTTAGAATTACATAACATTTTCAGTTTCCCTTTTTTGCTGTTCTCAGATTCTACTGAATTTCACCATACATATTGATTTCAATGTAGATCATCATACAACAGCGGGGGAAAAAACAATCAATGAGATTGTAAAAAAAAACAAATTAGCGTTGAGCAGTATTTTGAACAAGTGTAACTATCTGTTTACCTATCTACAGTTTCTAATTTACATTCTTCAACTTCATTAAGTCTTTTATTTCTCCCAAGTACATTTTGTAAAATATACACCCTCATTTACATTGCGTATAATATAAAGATCAAATATATAAACTACTTCTTTCAAACACAATTTTTCAAATGCAATATGAATTAGCACAAACAATAATCCAAACACTAATTGTTCACATCTTCCCAATAGGCTGAATAATGTTTTCAATACTTTGGCATCAAAAATATGAGATATGAATTTGGTAATTCGTAAGGCAAACTACATTTGTATTCCAAATGGGCATCATTGCAGTGTGTCCATCCTTTATTGCACTTTAAATACACAGTATAGTGTCCCGATGTTGTAGTAGGTCCATCATGGAAAATATTAGCTACTGCTTCAAAAGTTAATCCTGAAATTGATGCTTGACTTGCCACAAAAGTTTTAATTTTGTTTTCAAATTTTGTTCTATTTGCTCTACAACGTTGTAGCATTAAAATGACATATTTTTCATATCTTTCTATATGTAATGTTGACAACATTTTTGATTTGCAATGAGAACATTTCATATCTTGATTAGCTGTTTTTACTAATTTGTTAAAAGACACTGATTTGCAATCTGGTATCGTCAAGTATATGAATCATTCAGTGTCTATTTCAGTAGTAGAAGAAAATGAACACTCTTCACATTTATGATCCCATCTGTAACTTAGTCCAAATAAATTTTCAATTTCTATTCCTTCATCATCCAATACTCCAAGCATAAACATAAGAAATTCTTGTGCATCTTGTTGTATATGCAATGTAAATTTCAATGAACCAGTACATATATCCAAAAGAAGCCGAATGCCAGAAGCAGTATGGATTTTAGTTCTATCAGTTACCAACTTTTGAAAAATATGATGCAGTAAAGAACAGAATCTTTTTTTTCGATTTTCCATAATTTCCTGATGAAGATCCTCTAAATAAAAGACAACATTTACAATTACATTAGCGTAGCACTTGATACCTGAACTATTTTCTAACTGGTATCCTACAGTATCATCAACAGTGTCCATTTTCATTTTCTTTGCAGGTTCATAATGCTCTTGAATTGTTTTCTTTTTTTGAATCTTAGTAGAATATTTGTCATATTTTCATTGTGGACACATTACACGTTTCTCATACACGTGATATTCACCTAAGTTAGTAGCATAAACTCTTCTTAACCGATTTATACTCTTTTACACAATTTAGATCAGCACTAATCTTTTTCTCATCAAAATCAATCAAATACAAACCGGATAATGTTCTTACTCGAGACAATGCAACGTATGCCATACCCTCTTTAAACACTGTACTTCCAATATTTACCAAAGCACTGTCTACGCTCAAACCTCGAGATTTATGAATGGTTACTGCATATGCTAAAGAAAGAGGAAACAGTTTTCTACGAACATACAAGTCTTTTACAAGCAAAAAACGAACAGCACAACGTCCAATCTGTTTTACCTCTTCAATCTGATCAAATTTAATCTTCAAAGCTGCCAAGGTTGAACAAACCAGACAAGGGGCAAAGATAAAAGTAACGCCCTCCCTCCGTTCCTTCTTTAAAGTACAAGAAAAATTGTCACCCAAAATTTCAATCTTTGAGGAAGAGAACAGTAATAGTGGGTCGGAAAAAATGCAAAAGGCGATATCACCCACCAGTGGCAAAAGACTGGAGACACAAAATTGGTTTCAGGTCTTAATGTTGAAAGAACCCGAAGAGGTGGAGGGGATCTCTCAAAATGCCTCTCGGGGAGGCTTGGAGGTAGATGGTGATTTACATCAAAACATGCCTCTAAGTGAGATGGGGAAAGGCTTGGAGCAATCCTTGCAGGTTGGGGCAGACAACCTGTTAGGGACATTAATAAAAGAGATGAGATCAAGTTTCGCAAAATCAGAGAAGAACCAGGAAAAAATCCAGGCAACTTGCGAGGCACTAGAGTCTAAGGTTAACGCCTTAATGGATCGAGTACTGGCCATGGAAAATACGGTGGAACAAACCAGGGAAGAGGTAAAAATCTGCCAGGGAGAAATTGAAAAGTTAAGACTAAACAAAAAAGAACTTAGAGAAAAGATCGAAACTTTGGAGAACAATTCAAGAAGAAACAATTTGCGAATACTAAATATTCCGGAGGGATTAGAAGGACAGAACATAAAGAAATTCGTAGTAAATGTATTGAAAGACTATTTCCCAGGGATGGATGAGAAAACACTGGAGGAAGATATTCAAAGAGTGCATAGAGACCCTTTTAGATTAGGCAAATTGAGGAAAAACGCTCAGAGAATACTAGTGAATTTTAAAACGTATACCTTGAAAGAAGATCCTGAACGATGCTCTAAAAGCAGGCACTTTTGCCAAAGGAGAGTATAACTTTAAAATCCGGTCTGACATATCAAGAGCTACACAGAATAGGCAGTGGGAGCTGGGAAACTACATGCAGGACCTTAGGTCATTGGGGGAAACAGTGCAAATGACAATCCCAGCCTCACTAAGGATCATGTGGAAAAACCAGACATATAACTTTAAAGAACCAAAAGAAGTCGTCAATCTTATAGAGCAAATTAGGTCACAAAAATAGGGGGGTCACCTTTAGTGTATAACTTAGGCCTCGTGAAGACGACGCTCAAAAAGGACAAACCAGTTTTGTCCAATGACAGCAGGGAGGGTTCTCCAAGGGAGGGAGGGGGGTGTAATCTTATTATTTATGTGCACTGTTGTTTTGTTTTGGTGGGGAGCATTAGGGAAACAAATACAAAAAATATTGTCCGATGTACAGAACATGAGTTTAGATAAGATCTTGACAAAACAAATGAGGTCTTTCAAAATTGATGAGGAAAAGAGATCAAAAAATCAATGACCAAACTTCCGGGTAGAAAGAAATAAAGGTTATATCCTGGAATGTAAATGGTCTTAGAGTTAGGAGGAGACGCCAGAAAATTTTTGAATACTTAAAAATAGTAAAGTGTGATGTTATAATTTTGCAGGAGACTCACCTTTTAAAATCAGAGTGGAGTGAAATTATGAAACATCAAAAGTGGGTTGATAGTTATGTTTGTACAAACCAAGTTTGCTGTATCACGGGGGTAGCAATAATCTTCAATAAACCGTCAAAAGCAATAATCCTAGAAGAGTATGTAGACTTGAAGGGAAGATGGGTGGCAGTCAAAATAAAAATAGAGGGTAATCCATACATTATTGCCGGGTACTATGGCCCAAATACAGATGATCCGGTTCCACTTCAAACTTTATACACCCAACTAATTGATGTTTCGGTTCCAATTATTTTGGGAGGAGACTTTAATATAATGTTGGATCCTAAAAATTACAGATATCGACCAGGAAAAGCTTTGAATCTCCCCAAAATGAGAGAATGGTTGAGCAGATTTAGGGAAGATTTGGGATTGGTGGATGCATGGAAAGGAAAGGCAACCAAAGTAATAAATTCACTTACAAAAACCATAAAGTACGGCCATGCATCAAGGATTGATTTCTTCTTGATAGAGAAAACAATAAGCAACAACGTAAATAAATTTGAACATGTACCTGCTCACTTAACTGATCACTCCCTTGTCTATATAGACATAGTTCCACTTCAAACTTTATACACCCAACTAATTGATGTTTCGGTTCCAATTATTTTGGGAGGAGACTTTAATATAATGTTGGATCCTAAAAATTACAGATATCGACCAGGAAAAGCTTTGAATCTCCCCAAAATGAGAGAATGGTTGAGCAGATTTAGGGAAGATTTGGGATTGGTGGATGCATGGAAAGGAAAGGCAACCAAAGTAATAAATTCACTTACAAAAACCATAAGTACGGCCATGCATCAAGGATTGATTTCTTCTTGATAGAGAAAACAATAAGCAACAACGTAAATAAATTTGAACATGTACCTGCTCACTTATCTGATCACTCCCTTGTCTATATAGAGATAAACCTAGGTCTTTCTCAAGGAGAAACAAGATGGACTTTAGATCGCACGCTTCTCCTTAATGAGCAAGAGATAGATAGATGAGAATTTATAACTAAGGACTATTTTGACCACAGTATCAATGGGGAAACTCCCATCCAGGTAGTTTGGGACGCTTACAAAGCAGTAATTAGGGGAGCCCTCATCGGTTTGGCAGCCACAAGAAACAAAGAGACTAGGCATAATATAAATCAGTTGGAGACAGAGATCTTAGACCAACAAAGGATTATTGACACAGCAAAGCTCAGCCTAGAACAAGAAAGAGCAAAGGAAGAAATTTTCAAAAAGAAATATGAATTGTCAAACTTATTGGAGGAGAGGGTAAGGAAAAGATGGGAAGCTAGTAGGCTGGCAAACTACGAATATGGGGAGGGTAGCGGGAAACTTTTAGCATGGAAAATTAAAACTGATTCCAATAGAAATAAAATCACTGCAATACAAAGAGATTTCGGGGGTGGCCAGGTAGTGGATGATCAGGGGATTGAGAAAGCCTTCATAGATTTTTTTCAAGCCCTATATGATGAGGACTTAGTGGTATCCAGTAATTTAGTGGATTCTTATATGAAAGAATCTGCGGTTCCACGGTTATATGCAGTAATGTGTGAGAGGTTAAATGCAGATATAACCATAGAAAAAGTAATGGGCGTATTAAAAAAATTGAAGAGAGGGAAGGCTGCAGGTCCAGACACACTCCCGAACGAATTATACATGGTGTTAAAAGAAACATTGGCCCCAAGACTAGTGGACCTATTTAACACGGACTTTGGTAAAGGTTTAGCCCTCCCTAAGACTCGGAACTACGCCACTATCAGTTTAATTTTAAAACCAGGAAAGGACACACGGAAATGTGAGTCATATAGACCTATATCTCTTTTAAATAATGACTACAAACTCTATACACAGATATTAGCAACAAGACTAGGGAGTATTACCGATAAGGTAATCCATGAAGATCAGAAAGGTTTCATTAAGGGGAGGCAAGTGCACGATCTTACCCATCAGCTAATTGGAGCCATCGATATTGCCACCCAATAAAACATCTCACTCGCAGTGCTCACATTTGATGCTGCAAAGGCATTTGACCGAGTGAATTGGTTGTTTTTGCATAGAGCAATATTTTATTAGGGTTTAGGCGACAAATTCTTAAATGCAGTGACAAATATATACGCAGCCCCGGTGGCAAAAATACTTCTAAATGGTAACCTCACGAAAGAGTTTCGAATTAAAAGAGGCACACGGCAAGGCTGCCCTCTCTCCCCTCATCTATTTAATTTATATATAGTGCCTCTAGCTAATTTGATAAGAAGATTGCAAGGTTCCATCCCCTTTCATTTTAAAGGTTGGGTTAAGAAAGTTGCTCTATATGCCGACGATCTGATGGTGTTTACAAGTGATCTGAACGCATCTTATCCTATCATTATAAAGCTGTTAAATGAATTTGGTGAGATCTCCGGGTATCAGGTTAACCATCAGAAGACAGAAATAATGGTATGGAACTCTCAACCATTAACAGTAGTAACAAAAAATAAATTTAAGTATTTGGGGATAGAGATTCTAAAAAACATTGACGAGATTGCCCGAGTAAACTTTGACTGCAAAGTGAAGGAGACAAGAAAATTGTTAAGCTCTTGGAGCGGTCTACCTCTCTCATTTATGGAGAGATCCAACATTATAAAAATGTCTATTTTGCCCAAATTCTCCTTTATCTTTAACGCTATCCCCTGGAGTTTAAAAATCAGTGGATTAAGAAGATCCAAGGCAAAATTAATGGGTTTATTTGGGATTCAAAAGGTGTGAGGATTGCGTGGAAGAAACTACGTAGGAGAAAAAATCAAGGTGGTATTGCTAGTCCCGATCTCCTCCTCTACTACAGAGCCTTTCAATTCAAAAACATTAGGATTCTCCTTAAAGCTCATTCCTTCTATACACCCTACTTAAAAGCTGTTACAGACGAGGGATGCTATTTATATAAATTTGGTCATCCAAAATATTTTAAGAAAATTAAATTAAAGGTATTAGGCGCAGCCTGTAAGCAGTGGTATGAGATAAGAAGAATATGGAAGATCCCATATTACAGCAGTTTAGCACCCATTTGGAATTCACCAGGAACTCCTGAATCAATCAATCAATCAATCATGTCACTTATAAAGCGCACTACATACCCGCGAGGGTCTCAAGGCGCTGGGGGAAGAGGGGGGTGGTGCTGCTACTGATCGAAGAGCCAGGTCTTGAGGAGTCTTCTGAAGGCCAGTAGGTCTTGGGTCTTGAGGAGGTTGGTGGGGAGGGTGTTCCAGGTCTTGGCGGCGAGGTGGGAGAAGGATCTGCCGCCGGCGGTCGTTTTCCGGATGCGGGGGACTGTGGCGAGGGCGAGGCTGGTCGAGCGGAGCTGGCGGGTGGGGGTGTAGAAGCTGAGTCGTCTGTTGAGGTAGGCTGGTCCGGAGTTGTGGAGTGCTTTGTGCGCGTGGGTGAGGAGCTTGAAGGTTATCCTCTTGTTGACAGGGAGCCAGTGCCGGTCTCTCAGGTGGGGTGTGATGTGGCTGCGTCGGGGGATGTCGAGGATAAGACGTGCAGAGGCGTTCTGGATGCGTTGCAGCCGTCTCAGGAGCTTAGCCGTCGTTCCTGCGTAGAGGGCTTTTCCGTAGTCCAGCCTGCTGGTGACGAGGGCCTGGGTGACTGTTATTCTTGTTTCGGTGGGGATCCACTTGAAGATCCTGCGGAGCATTCGGAGGATGTTGAAGCAGGATGAGGAAACGGCGTTGACCTGCTTAGTCATGGAGAGGGTCGGGTCGAGGATGACCCCTAGGTTGCGTACATGGTCGGTGGGTGGCGGGGCTGTTCCCAGTGATGTTGGCCACCAGGAGTCGTCCCAGGCTGAAGGGTTGGAACCAAGGATGAGGACCTCCGTCTTGTCCGAGTTCAGCTTCAGGCGGCTGGTCCTCATCCATTCGGCGACGGCCTTCATTCCTTCGTGGAGGTGGGCTTTGGTGGTGTGAGGGTCTTTGGTGAGGGAGAGGATCAGCTGGGTGTCGTCGGCGTAGGAGATGATGTTGGGGTTGTGCTGTCGGGCGACGTGGGCGAGGGGTGCCATGTAGATGTTGAACAGCGTTGGGCTGAGGGAGGAGCCTTGGGGTACGCCGCAGATGATCTTGGTGGCCTTGGATCGGAAGGGGGCGAGGCGGACGCTTTGTGTTCTGCCGGAAAGGAAGGATGTGGTCCAGTCCAGGGCCTTCTCTTGGATCCCGGCGTCGTGAAGGCGTGTTCGTAGTGTGTGGTGGCAGACCGTGTCGAAGGCGGCTGATAGGTCCAGGAGGATGAGGGCTGCTGTTTCTCCGTTGTCTAGCAGGGTCCTGATGTCATCGGTGGCGGCGATGAGGGCGGTTTCGGTGCTGTGGTTGCTGCGGAAGCCGGACTGGGAAGGGTCCAGGATGTTGTTCTCCTCGAGGTAGCGGGTCAGTTGTTTGTTGACGATTTTCTCGGTGACCTTCGCGGGGAACGGGAGCAGAGAGATGGGTCGGAAGTTCTTGAGGTCCTTGGGGTCTGCCTTGGGTTTCTTGAGTAAGGCGGTGATCTCGGCGTGCTTCCAGCTTTCCGGGAAGGTTGCTGTCTCGAAGGAGATGTTGATTATTTTCCGGAGATGGGGCGCGATGGCTGTACTGGCTTTGTTGAAGATGTGGTGAGGGCACGGGTCTAGCGGTGAACTGGAGTGGATGGTGTTCATGATCTCGCTGGTGTCCTCGTCGTTGATGTTGGTCCAGGAGAGCAGGTGGTTGGTGGTTGTGGGGGCAGTGGTCTCGGTGGTTGCCGGGGCGGTCCTGGTGTTGAAGCTGTCGTGGATGTTGGCGATTTTGCGGTGGAAGAAGGTGGCCAGTGAGTGAAAGACACCCTGGCAGGCCCCTTGAAGAGGGCAGGCATTACAAAATGGGGACAACTGATCCAAGCAGGAACTTTGACAAATTGGAACTCTCTGTCAACGAGTACAGATGGGAAACTGTCCAAGTTTAAATACTACCAATTGGCAAGTTGGGCAAAGGACCTGGAGAAGAAGCAGGAAGATAATATGGAGTTGGAGAAAGAATTACAAAGTGGCCCAGTAAGAAAAGAAATATCAAAGTGGTATTGGCGTTTAGTACAAACAGGAGAGGAAGACTTGGCTCTACCAGAAGACCTATGGAGGAAGAATTTTCCAGATCAAGACTTGCAGCATTTATAGCAAGTATCCTGCACTTTTTTATGGCTCATTGTAGTATCTGCACCTCTTAGGAAAAATCATCTTTTTACTCTACATAGGTCATATTGGTCGTCAGAGAAACTAACTAAAATGAACAGGCAAGTGGTGAAAAATTGCCCAAAATGTGGGGACGCAAAAGCGAACGACATCCACATGTTCCATCAATGTCCTCATCTTGGTTTATTTTGGGAAGAAGTGGGTAAGACTATCAATAAAGCCTTAGGGCTGAATATCGAGGTAAGCCCAACCACTGTTATTTTTGGTATGTTAGAAAGTAATAGCTCTCCTCTTGACCTAAATAATAGTCAAAAGCAATTATTGTTTAAGTTAATTTTGTTGGCTAGGCGAGAGATTTGTGTAAAGTGGATACTTGCTAACCCTCCAAATTTAAATGAATGGCGAGCATCCGTAGAGAAAGTCAGAAAGTTAGATAAATCAAGAGGGAAAAGCATCAGGACTAAATTTTGGGAGATATGGGACACGAATATATATCATGATGATGCATAAAGTTAGGGTAGGGAGGGATGTCCAATGATTATCTATAATGCAACAAAGTAAATTTGGGGAGGATCATCTTGGCGGCTCCATGAGTGATCATCCTGAGGAATTTGGAGATTTGAGTCATTACTCACTGTGGAAACGGAAGGCAGTCCCTCCAACCGGAAATGTGAGAAAAAATCCCCGACTAGAAACTTTTTCAGAAAATGGGGATCTTGGCTATTCATATCTCAATATTTGCATAAATGAGGACAAAAAAAAATAAATTCTTCAAAAATTCAATTCCATCTCTGTTCTGAAAATTTACAAATGTTCGATAGGCAGCAAAAAGTTGGAAACTTTTTGCTGCCTATCGAACATTTCCCGGACACGGCTCCGCATACATATACGGCTAATACCGTCTGATGTACATTAATTTTACGTATACTTTTGGACTATTTCTCTACCATGATCTTCATCGATATGTTTTAGGACTTGATCTAACCTTTTTCGATCCAACGTTTGAGGATACACCTCTTTCCTCGTTGTGTTTTTATCTGCCCTGAAGAAGCCCAAGTGTGGGCGAAACCCGTTGGCTGGTTGTATCTTATGAAGCACACCAGAGAATAAACAGATCAGAAAACGTTATTATACAAATGTCTGTCTTTGATGTGGTTTCTGTTACTGATTCTGCTTGAATTGTTTATGCTAATATATTGCCTCTCATCTAAATTAAGTTTACAGTGTTATATTTGTGGTCTATTAGCAGCGGACCATTTGAGGTGGGCAATATTGTCAATAACATAGTGACTAGTCGTGGTGGTGCAGTCATCTATGACCCAGCTGCTTTTTTCTCGTTTTTACCAATTCTTACATCTTGAAGAATTTTTCCATAATGTTCATCACTTGCTTGTCGCATATTTTTAAAAACTTCTTTATATTCAAAATGAGACCAAATGTTGACATTTCCAATACTTCCCAAAGATTTTCTAGTGTCTTCATGGACAAGAGTTTTAAAAAATGCTTGCCCTTTCACAGGAGTAAGTTGTAGTAGGTCGCCGAATACAATTACATGTTTTCCTCCAAATAGAACATCATAATCTGTTTTTAAAATCTGTTGCATTCTGAAATGTACAAAGGCAAGCATTAAGTTTGAGACCATGCTCACCTCATCAATGATTAGAAGTTGCATTTTCTTAAGTACTCTTGACACTTCATAACAAGCTTCTCCAGATAGCTTGTCATATTCCAATTTATTTTCATGTTCAATTGGTAGCATCAGTAATTGATGTAAAGTAATCCCTTTAATGTTGTGTGCTGCTAATCCAGTAGGAGCTGTTACAACACAAGATAAACGGCATCCAGTAGTTTTGTGTAGATAACTGGTGAAAACTTTAATTAAGAAATGTTTTCCTGTTCCAGCTTGACCACTGATGTGCATTCGAATAGGTTTAAATGATGTGCATTGGCATTCTTTTTTTTCATGTAGCAAACCGTGCTGTATCTGTAGTGTCACTTGCTGATATATTTCTTTGTGTTCAATATTTAGTTGTTCTTCCAAGTTTCTCAAATCAATAATATCCTGTTGTGCTTGTTGCATTGTCGTTTCTAATTCATTCGAGGCTATTGCTGCTTCATTTTCAATAATTGGTTGCCCTAGTGGATCTTGACTTAGTGGAGCTGAACTCTGACTATCTTGAGAACTGTCTCTAGCTATTTCAGCTGCAATAGTAGTTTCTTGTTCAATCTCTTCATTTAACATTTGTAGATAAGTAGGGAAAAATGTGCATTGAATGTTATCTTTACATGCAATAAAAGAATCTTCATAGCAGTCAAAATCTACAAGTAATTCCACTTCACTACGCCAAGGCTTGAAGAGTTGCAGTAGTGCTAAATAGAAAAATTCCCTTTTTTCTGGATCTTCACAACTCATTTTTGTGTGGTTAATAGGATTTCCTTTGGCATGTTTTACCAAACATCCATCACATCAAATTACTGCATATTTTCCTTCATTTATATTTTCAGTAACATTTCTCTTAAAGCTGTAGTGTTGCAGTACTTCATAGAGACATACGTTTTACAGATGTGGACTCCTTTTGGGATAGTACGTATCAAACATATTAGTTTTAACAATATCTGTACTTTCTGGTTCATTCAATGCTAAGTATTCAATTTCTTAAAGAGATTTCAAAACTCCATTTCGTGTAGCCGCAAGACCTAGACCTACCCAAATGATTCCTCTTGACTTTGAATATAAACTCGCAGAGCTCAACCGATCCGAACATTCATAGGATCCAATCTCTCGATGGGAAAGCATTTTCAAACTAAAGCTGTACAATTTGTTACAAAGACTCTTCTCTTGTGAAATTTCTTCCCACATTTCCTTCAACTCTGTCTTTTCAGATTTCGTTATATATGATGTAACGTAGCGAGCAACAGCAATTGAATTATCTGCAACATACTGGATATCCATGTTTGCATCCCACATTGTCAAAGTCACTGGATTATAGTCGTTAATATACTTTGAATCTTCAGTTCTTTTTATGTTGTATGTATTCTTCGGAGATTTTCGAGTTATAGTATGTCTTACTGCTGACAAAACTATTGACTCTTCCTTTTGAAATTACTGGACATGGGAATCCAAAACAACATTTTGTATAACATTTTCTTTTTGACTTGTATTTTCATTGACAATATTTTCCACATTGATGACTTTGAAAACTTAAAACTTGTTCTCTTAAGCTCTCTTCTCCTCCTTTTTTGGAATGGCACAGGTAACATACTCTTCGATAAAAGACAAAACAGTTTCATTAGAATGGGTTCCAAATTTAGGTGCATCCTTGATCCATAACAGCATGTGTATATGAGAAGCACCTCTGGCTTGGTACTCCTTTCTCCAAAAGAAATCAGTAACTTCTCCAAGAGGTGGATTATTTTTATTGCAGATAAAAGACATCATAGCTTGAAACCTATGATTAAAATATCTGCACACATTCACAAGATCCAGGGAACACAATTCTCCAGCTGTCTTCAATTCAATATTTTTGACATTTGAATTTGCTTGTCGAAGAAATTGAAGTAAATCGTCCCAAGCATATTCAGCACAGATAAGTGTTAGAAACCATGTAGGAGTACCTAAGTTTCTTAGCATACATTTAAGTTCGCCGTGACGATGATACCAATACTCATTAGTACCACGTTGACACGCCATCAAATTAATTAACTGAGATTCCAAATGATCGTCTCTTTGTTGAACTTTGTCCATAAATTCCTTTGCAGAAACATGTGTAAGATGAACTCCTGTTTTTAATATGTGATTCACTGCCTATGAAAGTCCAGACAAGTCACTTTCAAATAGAATACGAAATATATATGGCATGCACTATCGAAATCTTGAATCTTCTGAGTACAATCTTGACGTCCGGTATTCTGAAGCTGGAATCTGTACTGCTCGTTCATCATATCGTCCACCTTCTCCAGTGGGGAACAGCTGTAGAAAACAACGAGCTTCTAAACTTTTTTTCCATACACTCATGGGAGTTCCCTTTGCTTTCTTCATTTGAAATAATTCAATAGTGTTTCCAATCACTTCTTTTGAATGTAGAGGATGTATACTGTAATGTTCGTAAATCTCTTCACTCCTGGACTTTTTCTATTTGGCCAGTTGAAATTTCTGTATCTTCTTCTACACATATTTTCTTTTCTTCCACATTTACAGTTTTATAATAAATATTGTTCTGTACAAGATATAATGTAGCCTTTTGAAGTTTGGTGACATCTACTAATTCTTGCCATATTTTCCAACTCTTTGTTGGTGCACCATGAACTAATATAGCTACAGGCTCACTTTCCTCTCTCTCTATACCAACAGTTTCAATATTTTTCTTAAAATCTAAAGGTAAGTATACAAATCTCCCTTTCAGAGCTCTTTGTAAATCTGTTGGAGGCAGCCTACCTGTTTTAGGCTCCATACGAACTATAACCTGAAACGGGTGCACAGATTGAATAAGAATAGACTTGTATGTATTTAAATGTGCCAGTTCCAGAGGAATAGCTACCAACTCTAAACTGTTATGTACTACTCTGGCTGGCATTTTGTTCTCTTCTAATTTGTTGTAACAATATTTACAAATACGTTGATCAGTACCCAACTCAAAATGACCTTCCACCAACAAATAGGCACCAAATTGCTCCTACTTATCATTATTTTCCTTTTCACTTTTTACATACACATCAACATTCCTAGTTTGACTTCTATAGTGAGTACGTCGACAACAAATACAAACATAGTTTGGTTTTTCACATGAAAGTATCTTAAACTTTGTAATTTCTTCTTCAAACTTCTCAGTACTAATATCTTCCACCTGCTCTTCAACACCTACTCTTATCAAGCTCTCACTTTCTCTACTCTCCTCTTGTGAACCAAAGAAACAAAACTGTACATCAACACAAACTTTTTTTACATCCGATACTGAACCATGCAAAAGAGCTGTGTTCATTTCACTTAAAGATAATGCAGGACTTTTTTCGTAGTACAATCTCCTTACTAACTTACGCATTTCTGAGTGATGTACTGCTAGCATTCTTAAATGTTGAAAAGTACTTCTACACACTTTTCTAGAAAGACAAGCCAGAGAATGACCCTGCAACTTAGTATATTTTCTCACTTTACTAGGATCTAGTCCTTGCAACATCTTAATCTTCTGTTTAACACTTTTTTGGGCATATTCCCGTAATAAAATTCGTAATATATCGATGGATTCCTGTTGAATACTACATATACTACTACAATCCCACTTATACACTGGAGCTTGTGTATGTCTCCCTTGAACTTCTTCAACTATTACTTCTTCCACATTTCTAGGAACCATCTTTTCTTTTTCAATTGGACAACCATCTTTTAGTTCATAACAACGACCGGTGATGGATACCTGTTTGATGCTAACAACAGTACACCACACGGAACCCCAGGAGAAATGTGTTACATTATATTATGTTATACCCATCATCTGTAATAGCTATGTACACTGATCCTGCTATTGGTTGTTCACCCGCCCTCCTTTTAATTTGAAATTGAATTTATATTTTATTCGGATGCACTATATCATCATCGACATTCATGGTTATAAAACACTTTCAGTTCCACCAAGGTCATGTCCGACGATCACATGCATGGATACGTCAGAAGCAGGTTCTCGTCACACCGTATAATGATATGCACGTCTTCTCACAACTTGAGTGGCTATTTATATCTACACAGCATTATGCTGGGAACAATAAAGTTAGTTTTGAATCAGGCACAGCAGCGTATAACATCCACTTCCGGTTTTGCGAGCGCGACGGACTTACACTTTCGGTGCACGCTCTAGCTTTATAGACATACTACAACTCTTATAGACCAGGAAACATCAGACTAGTACTTCCGGGTCATCAAGGAACTTGCAAAGCAGATTGAGGACAGCAGCGTACTCGCTAAGGTAAGAGTACTAGCCCCAGAGCACGGGGACTATTAAAAATAAGAAAAAAGGGGGGATCAATCCGGTCACCTAAAAGGGCTAACCTAGATTTTTTTAACCAACAGACACCCGTATTGGGACACTAACCGGGAGCTATAAATTTGTGTGGAGAGAGAGTTTTGAGATAGAAATAGATGCCATTCTCGGCATATTGACACCATAGAAGGTGAGAAACGGGCTCTTTCATAATAGGGAGACTAATGGAGTTGTATATGTCCTGGACACAGTGTAATTTAGGCCATGTATCTAAATTCAATATATTGTATTGACCTAGATTCCATTGCTAGAACCGAAGAGAAACCTGCACAGGTCACTGGGAAGCATTTTAAAGTCAGCCGGGACGGAAGTAGAACAGGTGGAGAGGTGAGTGCACTACTCACCTACTCTTGAGCTCACAGTACCGTTATTTTAAACCACGTAGGTGAGCACTATACTTACAAGATTGTCACCTTGTATACTTTTCTATAGAACGCGAAGAACATCATTTCTTACCAGACAGGTATGATACTTCGACTATGCTCTTGCCGAATAACCAATAAAGCATGTTTTTCACATGGTAATATAAACATGAATGTTCACCTGCTATAGTGGAAATTGAGGATTGAGACTGCTTGGTCTGCATCCTCTGTTCACCCCCCATTTATCCATCGGGTATCCTCTATACCTCTCCCCATTTCTGGTAACAGGCACACTGTAGGATTCTGCCTCTGAATCTGTAACTATGTTGGTCACAAACAAGGAATGTAATAATTATTTTCAAATACAGACATTTCTGTGATCCATGTATTATAACAGGCGAACAATCGGGTTTTGCCTCCGAATGTGTAAAAATGCTGGCCATAGACTATGAAGATAATAACTGATTTCAAAATGCATGCTATAATCTGACCCATGCATTGCATGGATAGGCATAATTCTGTATGTTGCCTTAAACCCACCAAGATGCGATATTAGAGGGCATCACAGATTTTTAAACAATGCATCGCATTGATAGAATTACACTGCAATGTGATCTTTGAGTTTCATCAATCACAGGGTGTTCACTTTTGGTGAATATGGTGATCGTTATCATATGTCACATCATTACAGTTTCGGATCTTTTGATCCTTTACACGTGATTATGTTTTTAGCCCTGAAGAAGTCAAATGGGTAATTCCCCAAGATGAAAAATTTGTTGGCTGGGCAAATCCTTTGAATAAAAGAACAAAAGAACACCAAACGACTGTGATTACTTTAAAGAGCTTGAATTACTGTGTCTCTCAATTTTACTTGTAACACTTAGGGGCCGATTCCGATCTCGGCCGGTAGTGCTCCGAATCGGATTCGGCTTTACCGGATCCGATTCGGAGCCCTGTTTCCCGACCGAACCGTACGCGGGTCCGGCCGAGCGAGTACGATGCGAAATCGCCGACCGACTCGTCCGGGCGTCCCGACCGCTCCGACCGACTCGCTCCCGGCTCGAACCGCTCCGACCGACTCGCTCGGACTCGACTCGCACCGCGCAATGGAGACGTTTCCCGGCCGGGTAAGTACGATGCGCGCCGCGAGCACTCCGACCGAGCCGCGCACTCCGGCTCGAAAGAGCAGTCGGAGCCGTACTTTGGGGGTCCGACACGGACCCCCCTGTACGCGTAGCCACGCGAGTCGCACACAGGGGGGACCCATGGGTCCCCCCTACCTGTGCGTGTACGGCGCGAATCGCTTCGCCGCGTACCCGCTGTAGGGGGCGCCCTTGTCCGACTCGCACCCATTGAGTCAATGGGAGCCCGCGTACGCGTTGTGCGACCGGCTCCCATTGACATCAATGGGAGTCCGACCGACTCGAGTCCGATAACATACGGACGCATCGTACTCGTTCGGTCGGACTGCACGGGTCCGATTCAGTCGGAAATCTCTCCGGGTCCGGCTCGGTCGGAGAAATTTCCGGCCTGAATCGGAATCGACCCCTTACTGTATACTTATTGTAAGTAGAGATAAGAATAGCATGAGCGTATGCTAGCACAAATACTATCTACAAACTATTTCAAAACTCTTTTCATTACAATAATACCAAGTACAATAGAGAGCTATACATTTCATAACATATTCCATATATCACATTTGTCTTACAATTTCAACATTTGGATTTTTTTTGTTAAAGTAAAAATATCACTAGAAACAATAAAGCAGTGCTGAATAATATATAATACACCTTACAAATTGGTTACTCACGTTTGAGGTAGTATTGCAGAATACCAAATATCAGAAACTCTTAACAGATTTTCTTTTCCACACAAGAAATGTAATGCACCTCTCTCAGAAAGGTGAAAACAGAAATGGCAAACTTTCCCTCTCTTTTTGCACTCAAATAAATGTAAGTATCAAATCACATTGCTTCAATCATTATTTCAAATTGTAAAACACATTTCTATTGGTTAGACATATTAACCCTTTCTAACTGTCTTGAAATGATGCCCAAACTGCTTCTGTAATTTTCTGAAGTCGCGACTCCACCTCGGTGGAGCCGCAAATCCACATGGGAGTTCAAAAAACCTATTTTTAATAATACTAGTATAGATTTTCATCAACACACTACTTCTCCACATACTACTGTCTTAGAAAACCTTAATTTACTAACTTTTCCCTTATATTTAAGTATCCATTTCACATTTTAAGTCCACAGTTAAGTTTCAACCCTTCCCCCATTCTACTTAATGACAGTTTCCATAGTAACAGTTCATGGAACATTCAACTGTACTGGCAGGCCACAAGTTCACCGTAGTTTCAAATTCAGCACACAATCTTACTAATGCAAACAGCAGGTGTGGTTGACTTTTGCAAAATATTACCTTATGGTATCTACTGTACCTTTCAAACATTTTCTAATAACGAATCTCAAACATGATACCTCAGCAAAGTAACATGCATCCTATTTTTGAGTGCACAATCTTGATGAACAGCCAATCACTTATCAACTTTTTAAAAAACATGTTCTCCACCATTTTAGATACCTGTCATTCTACCAACTGACTACCTCAGCTACAGACATCTTTTCATTCCTTCCAGACATCCCTTCAAGATGCTCACAGTGTGGATTGTAGGGCACAGCTATGTTTTCTGGTGCAAAAGGTATGCTGAACGCAGAGGTATTGCCAAAGTCCTAGGTTTGGAAAATGTGGACATTAAATGGATTGCACAGAGAGGATTAAAGTGGCACCAATTGTTGCCTTTGGTTAAAACCTTTTTGCATCTCCAACCCCCTGACCTCATGATTGTGCACTCTGGTGGCAATGACCTAGGCACATTGACTGGGGTAGGTCTGGAAATGCTATTGAAGGACACCTTTGCACAATTGATGTTGCTTTTACCTCAAACTGTCTTTGTATACTCTAATATATGCCAAAGACAGAAATGGAACTGGACAAATCAATTCTGTCCACAGTTTGAGAAAGCTAGGAAGAATGTCAATAAAGCTGTTTCTGCATACCTCAGAGATCATAGAATGGGGTCCATTTACAACAACAATCTACGTTTTGGTATGGACGACATCTACAGAAGTGATGGAGGGCACTTCACAGATCAAGGAAACAGAGTCTTCCTCAACAACCTAAAGCTGTGCATCCACACTTACATGTAGCTACAACAAACTCATAATGAAAACAAGGGCTCTTTTTAGAGCCACCCTATAACCCAACAGGTAAATCTTACTTTTTAAAAAACATTCATACTCTTTTTTTAATTTTGCCTGGAGTCGCGAACCTATCGCGGTTACACAGGGTAGCCACGCTGAGAGCAGCGATGGAGTGGCGACTCCAGGCACGCGAGAAAAAAAAATGCCCCTTACTCTTATAACTCAAACTCTGCCTCGGGGACCCCATCCCCGAGGCCTAGCCGTTTTATATATTTTTTAAAAAACAACTACCCCCCCTAAGGGCTTTTTTTATTCCCCTGGGACTCCATCCCCCGGGGCGTGCCCTCATATTGGGGAGCCGGCATTGCTTTTGGACAAGGGGAGCTGCTGACATGCAGCTCCCCTTGTCTAAAAGCAATATGCTTCGCTTCATGAATGCGAGAGCAGGTTTTCTGCTCTCGCTTCCATGAAGCGAAGAATAGTTTGCAATGACAGGGCGGGAGTCCCCAGGGCCACAGAGAGCTCCAGGAGGGGGGACACGGGACCCACTCCCAACATGTATGCAGCCCCGGGGAGGTGGTGGTCCCCGTGGCTGGGGGTCCACAATGGACCCCCGCATTACAATAATTAGAGCCCCGGGTTAGTGGTGGTCCCCGGGGCAGTGTGGGGGGGCTCAAGCCCCCCCCACACTTACTTACTACAATAGCCCCGGGGAGGTGGCGGTCCCTGGGGCTTAGGGGGGCCTCTGAGGCCCCCCCTAAATAAATCAAAGCCCCAGGGAGGTGGCGGTCCCCGGGGCTTCGGGGGCCCGCGAGGCCCCCCAAATAATTAAGTAAAGCCCCATGGAGGTGGCGGTCCCCGGGGCTTAGGGGGCCCAGGAGGCCCCCCACCCATAACTATGAAAAGCCCCGGGGAGGTGTCGGTCCCCGGCACTGCGGGGGCCCGCGTGGCCCCCGCATATATTTTACATATTGTCATTAAAACGAAGCGCGGCGCACCGCTCGCTTTTATTTTATTTTTTCGGCGGGATTCGCGCATTCAGCGCAGATTCTGCCAAAATGTTTTTTAAAAAATACTTTTTAGGGCCCTGTGGGACCCCCTGAGCAGGCCTTTTATGATTGTCCTCTTTCTATGACTATGCCCATACAGGAAGTTGTAAAGATTGTATATAAAAATGCGGAAATGCTGCGACACATTGAATGTTGACAAAGGTGCTTGCAGAAACGCGTTCATTGCTTTAGTAACCCGGAAATAAAGACGGGTTATTCTCCTCCCTCGTGAGTGCTGTCTCTTCTTTAGAAGTTTGGAGCCACATTATCGCGATCCCACCACCGCCTATCTAGACAGGCACCCACTCCGGAGTGCTTAGCGTTTTTGGTGGATTTGGAGCGAGAATCTGTGATACGCCTAGCACCGATGTGGAATTCTGGAGAATAGGTGATTTAAGAAACGAAGACGGGTGAGTCGGAGGACTCGATAGTCTCTGTTTATTATTTTTTCTTATCACCCAGTTTGTATAAGCTCATGCATCGTTGATGAGATAAAAAGATACACGTTTACAGCGGCTGGAGTGAGAGGGAGGAGATTGGATGAATCGCACTTGAAAGTTTTGAACTAGTGCAAACGAGATGTTCATTGACACAGCACGCCGCGAAGCGGCATTTGGAATTTTCAAAAGGGGACCAACAAACGAGGATACCAGGAAAGATTCCAGCCCCATAGTACAAGAAGGGCTTAAAAATAAATTCATTAAACTAGAGAGACTGTATGAACGAGATACACGAAAATGGTGGGAAGCCACTTCATAGCAAAACTATGTGGATGTCGGCCGTATTCCAAGAGGATTACGAATATATACAGTACCGGCCTATGAAAATCCAGACCCACATCTATTAGAAGAATGGGCTGTATATACCACTGAATCTTCAATAGGAATGTTAAAGATTCTCATTAAATTTGCGTGGAGTGACAGGGAGAAATGCTTGAAAGAGATATCAGAATTGGAAACCTTGATCTCGAGTGATCCAGATACCAAGACACAAGAGGAAATGAGAGAAGCCATGAGGAAATGGCTAGGGGCCTATGAAGATAAGATCAAACAATGGAAACACACAAAATTCAATCGTGATGCCCGTGATTACAAACAAGGACGTGTGCTCACCTTTGCTCAGAAGTTCGATGCACTGAGACGAGCACTAAGAAGTAATCTCAATCACAAAACGATAGAGAACAAAGAGACATCAGAATCTGACATCACAATAGATGCAGAACAATCTGGGGAGGAAGGGAATGATCCCCAGAAACAATTCCAAGGCCAAACCCATTTTCACGAGGAATTTCAGCTGCTCAGGCTGCGTGGGGGAAGAGGCAAGCCACCAGATCGGAAATTTCAAGAAAGAAACGTAAATCGAGGAGAGGAGACTTCAACAAGCAAAGGGGTGGCTTAACAAACAAGAAGCAAACGGGGATCCAAGAAATTCTAAAAGGAGATGAGCTCACAATTGTTAACCTCACCCCCAAAAAACTAGCAAAGCCAGAAGAATCTGTACTAAAAATGGGAATGTCATTTTGCCCTTCAAGGAATTTTAAGTACACACAGACACGTACTGATTTATTCCATCTTACTAGAAAGTTGAAATTGCATAAATTCTTCAAATTGAAAGGACACAGCCAGCAACATACATCCGCAAGTACGGCAGATGTAGCGGACATACTTACAGGTCAGGACTTGGAGATACTAACGGTCCTTGATAACCTCGATGACATACAACGAAGTGGACAAGATCTGGGAGAGATCTCACAGGTTGAAAAAATGGGCATCTAACAGAAAAGTGTGAAAAGTAAACTGAAAGCTAAGTCGACATTTGTACCAGCGGTGCCCTTGGATGCCATTGTTGTTTTTGAAGAAGCAGTGAAAGCGGATCCAATAAAATTGAGAATGGCTAAATCAAACACCATGAAATCTAATTTAACCAAAGCGCAATTATCAGCCTTGAAAGAGATTCAGAATGATCAGACTATTATCTGTAAACCGTCTGATAAAGGCGGTAATATCGTTCTCATGACCAAAGACTATTATTGCCAAGAAGCTATGAGACAACTCTCAGATACTAACTGCTACAGTCTAATAAACAAACAAGATTATAGCAACAGTATTGACGACTATAATAAAATGATACAGAGATGGCATGACAGAGGCATGCTGGACAAGGATGAATTAACATTTTTGAGGTGTCCAACTACACCAACTTTTTACCATCTCCCAAAAATCCATAAGAATTGTAAAGTCCCACCTGGACGTCCTATAATTTCCTCGAAGGGAAGCTTGACTGAATGTTTGTCAGAATACATAGACCATTTCCTATTTGAAATTGTAAAATCTTTACCATCATACATTCGAGATACAAAGGACTTTGTGAGAATTATTTCCAATATCATGTGGGAACAAGACATGTTGATGATTGTCCTTGAAATCACTAGTTTGTATACAAGTATCTCACACGATCATGGATTAGAAGCAATACAGTATTTCCTGAAAGGGAGATCCCTGAAATTTCTGGAACACAATGTCATGCTAACTGAATTTATCAGTTTCTGTCTCACTAATAACATCTTTTTATTCCAAAAACAATTGTACAGACAAATACACGGCACGGCCATGGGCACCTGCTTCGCCCCCAGCTACGCGAATCTCTTCGTGGGCTGGTGGGAGAAGCAGGTGGCCTAGTTGAATGCTAATAAAGCATGGGTTTCATGCATGGTTGGATGGTACAGGTACATAGATGACTTGTTCATCTTATGGAAAGGCCCACAGAGTGACGCAGAGCAATATATTAGAGCCCTTAATCAGAACAATGTGAACCTACACTTTAGTGGGGAGATCAGTGCTAGTGAAGTCACTTTTTTAGACCTAAAGATCTTCATTGCAGAAGGACATATCTGCACTACATTATACCGAAAACCAACAGCTGGAAATTCGGTATTGGAAGCTACTAGTAGTCATCCTCGCCCACTTAAACGGAGTATCCCCTATGGGGAATTACTTTGCCTGAAAAGGAATTGCACTAAACAAGGAGACTACGAACATGAAGCTCTTTGTGCTATTGAAAGATTTAGGAACAGAGGGTACACAGAAACGGTCCTTGACCAGGCCCTAGAGAGAGCATAGAAGGTATCTCGTAATATGCTTTTGAGAAATAAAATCCCTAAAGAGGAATCGGGGAACGAATTTAGATTTATAACTACGTTCTCCAAGGATGCTGCTGCGTTGAGTAAGATCATGCAACGTCATTGGAGCATCTTGAAAACGGACCCTGTTATAGGGAAAACTATACAAGATTCTCCAAAAATTACGTACAGGAAAAGCCGTTCTATAAAAGATACCATAGTTCAGAGCCATCTATCCTCAATAGTACCCAATTCCTGATTAAATGAGATCACAGTATTCTTTCCCTGTACCCAATGTAAGGCGTGTAAACGTAGTACGAAGGTGCTCTCTTATACAGTACCTGGATGTAAAAAACCAAAAAATATCACTAAATTCATGACATGTAATACACCTTATTGTGTCTACTGCCTAAAATGTTCATGCCAGTTACTATATATAGGTAGTACTATCCATCCGACTAAACGTCGTATTCTTGAGCACGCAGGAGCAATTGAGAAAAATGATCAAGCATACAAAGTTGCAAGACATTTCACCACCCATCACAATAGCAATAGAAACCTCCTTTGCTATTTTTGTATGGATCATATTCCAGTGAATGAAAGAGGTGGGATAGAGTTAAAAAATTGCAGCGCTTAGTGTCCCGTTATATTGTGGACCTGCAAACTAAGCTCCCACTGGGCCTCAATACGGAGGAAGAGTTAGCCATCCATTTAGGTTAAAACTGCTAGTGTATTGAATATGTATGATTTTTGGAAGGGGTCTCATAGTTATCACAGTTGATGAATTTCTGTAATAAGTGACATCTTTGTGATGTGGGTTTTCTTATGTTAAGTCATTATGTAATGTAATGTAAAAGGATATTTATAAAGGTTTTCTTATGTTAAGTCATTATACTTGAATTAGCAAGCCGCAGGAACAGCAGGGATGGTAGCAAAGATCTGGATGAATAAGTCTCATACAGAGCAAGATCTAGTGAGGACATGTTCTTCTTCTACTTTGTATTATAACTAATGCTCATCCAGAGCAAGATGTGTATCTTTAGAATTTTATATTTTGGTATATATGATTATGAACAAATATGAATGTGTGATATACAATGGAAATAGGTAGTAGAATATAACGGATCCAGATATATTATACAGAGATGGTATCTGTACCAATATATGTCTGAACTTACCATGACTTGCTGAATGTTGTACGTTCCAAGATGGCGGGCGCTATGCTGTAATATTTTTCCTTTTTCCTGGTTCCTTTCCCTTTTGATTGCAAGCCCTTATGTACGTACAGTGAAGCCGTGTGAACGGCAGTGGTGGCTATAATGATCTGGATGTTTGAAGCTCATTCAGAGCAAGATCTAGAACTAAAGCTCATTTAGAGCGAGATATTGTCATATAGATTATTACGATCAAACATTAATATGTGACATACATTAGAAGCAATAGGTATGTTATGATTCATCCAGACAGGGTACACAGAGAGGGTATCTGTACCAATATGACGTGTGATTTCACCACGATTTGCGAAATGCTAGACGTACAAAGATGGCGGACGTTATATCTTAATGTTTTTTGTTTTGTGATTGTCTTCTTTCTATGACGATGCCCATACAGGAAGTTGTAAAGATTGTATATAAAAATGCGGAAATGCTGCGACACATTGAATGTTGACAAAGGCACTTGCCGAAACGCGTTCGTTGATCTAGTAACCAATAAATAAAGATGGGTTATTCTCATCCCTCATGAGTGCTGTCTCTTCTTTGGAAGTTTGGAGCCACATAATTATCGCGGTACCACCACTGCGTATCTAGACAGGCACCCACTCCGGAGTGCTTAGCGTTTTTGGTGGATTTGGAGCGAGAATATATATATATATACAAATATATTTCACACGCAACAGGATACCAAAAGGAAGCAGATCCACGAGCCCACTCAATCAGGTTTGTAGAAGTTTATTCTATTGTGACAAAAAAACACGTTTCGACCACGTCCGTGGTCTTGATCACCTAAATATATATATATTCACTGAAAAAACCACAGGTTTCAGGGACGTTATATTTAGGAATTAGCATTTAAAAAACCTTAGCTATTCACTGAAAAAAACACATGTTTCAGGGTCGTTATAGTTAGGCTGACATTTCACTCGTACAAAACCAGAGAAATTCAGCCGTTATATTTAGCTGAGCTCACTATAACTTGTGCCCCCAATGTACTTCTGATGACGTCACATATTACATCACTCATGACATGGTCAGTGACATCACTGATGACATCTCAAATGATATCACTGATGACATCATCCACATAATCTCTGATGCACCTACTCACACCCCATTATAACCTATCATACACCCACTCCAAATGTCAGACTACCATTCTTGAAACCATTGACATACTAATACCAGTATGTATATACCCACTCACTGATTCATAGGTCTACATACACATCCACTCACTCACCCATACAGGCACTCATACAGCCAGTCACTCACCAATACAGCCACTGAGATATCCACTCATACACCCATACAGCCATTCAAACACCGTCAATCGCCCATAGAGCTACTCACACACCTACTCACTCACACACTCAGTCACACAGCCACTTACTCACTCATACAGAAACACACACACACTCACTACTCATACGGATACTAACAAATACTTACTCTCCATACAGTCGCTGACACAAGCTCGCACTCACTAAACCAGTGTTTTCCTCAGCCTGTGGAAGGCATCTCCAGTCTGCACTCTGTTCAATAAAGTTTGAATGATTCAAATTGTAATCCAAAAAGTGTTTGAGAAATGTTCATTTATTTTCTCTTTTCAAAACTTTATTCATTGTGATGTTGTAGTCACGTTTACAACTTTATCCAAATTAAACAATTATGCCCAATGCATTTCGAGCTACGCCCTTCATCAGGGGCCCGTTCCTACAATCATAAAATAGAAGAAACTATATTCAGTAAGAAACTTGTCCAATCTTAATATGTATAAAACCATGCACACTGTATGCTGTTAATAATGGTGAGCAAACCCCCTTAATTTTATATTTTCATGATGATTTAGCTAGTATCCTCTGTAGTGGCTTCTCCTGCTCCCTCATAACAGTGTTCATTAGAGTGTGATATGGGGAAACGAGGTCAAATCAAAAAGTGAGCGTTATGGTGCACAATCTTAAAACGTTGTTAAAAAAGTGAAGAACCTGCAATAATAAAAAGACCGGTGAAGGCAAAGCATTTGCCTCATGCATATAGTTGAAGTACTTAAACTTAAAACAGTGTTAGAAAAAGTGAACATCTCACAGTAATCAAGAAGGCTGGTGAAAGGCAGAACGTCTGCCTCATGCATTGCTCAAATGTCGTACTACTAAAAAGGGCGGAAGTGTTGAGGAACGGAGCACTACCTAGTGCACCTACCTCTATGGTAAATGTGGTTATCACGAAGAATTACTGCTCCTAGGTCTCACAATTGTTTGAAACCTTTATCCGATTCGCATCAAGTCACGGTCTGAGTTCATCTGTAACAGTGAAGTTAAAATTAATCATAGTGCACAGAACAGTAATCTCACAACCACTGTCTCCCGGAGAGTGACCTCACCTGTAAAGTTGTGCGTGCCACGTCTTCAAAATCTCATGTGTTACTCATCTATTCCGTGTCCCGGGTTAAATGCCCTTACTAACCCGGAAGGGCTTTCATAGCGAAAAAATTTGACTGATGTGATTAAAATAATGTAAAGTGATTTAAAGTGATTTAAAACGTTACACCACATCCCGAAAGTGCCCAAAGTTAACATTTAATTCCTTCATTTTAACTTCTTCATAAGCAACGTTTACATTTGTATCTGATAGCACCACTGTCAATAAAATTATTCAAAGCCATCAAAATTATACGTAATATCTACTAATCGATCAAATGCGATCATTGCATAATAATTAGTCTGCAAAATTTATCAAATATAGTCATTGCATAACAGGTGCATTACATTTTATCAATAAAGTTGTAGAGACAATGTTTTCTTCTCTATCTAATCGTTCCACTGTCAATAAAGACAATAGCTGACAATGAGAATAGTATAATGATTGTTATAATCTTTAGTCTGCAATATAGGTAGGATGTGATCAATGCATAGCTGATACATTGTGTTTTAACAAAAAAGTCATACGAGCAATTTATCAAATGCGTATAATGCGGCTAAAGCACTATTCGATGGGCAAGATGTGTGCTTGTTTGTTTTAACCTTATGTTAAACGTTAACAAAAGAGGATTAGAATGTAAAAGAACAATACATAAAGATGTGGCGCTCGTGTATAGTGTCTGTCTAAATTATAATGTGAAAAAATACAATGCTATTAGTTAACAAGAAGCTACTGGATGTTTATCTTAAGCAGGTCTTATCCTATAGTAAACAGCTAAAACCTATGCGTTCATTTAACCCTTTAGGGCTGACTGAATCCTAATCCTGAATAACTAATACCAGTGTATATTTTCATTTTCATTCTTAAACTTTTAAGAAACACTCACTCACTGGATGATGTCATCAGTGATGTCATCTGTGATGTCATTTGCGATGTCATCAGTGATGTCATCAGTGATGTCACTGACCATGTCATGAGTGATGTAATATGTGACGTCATCAGCAGTGCATTGGGGGCGAGCGAGTTATATATAATGCTCACCAGGTAAGACCATCTTTAGAATCCAAGCTTCACATGGTTTTTTAAAGCCTTTTAAACTGTGAGATACTTTTTAAAAACTTATTTGCTCGTATTTGCACATTTGCTCTCATTTGCACTGACTCTGAGAATTGGAAGGAGGGAGGGGATTGAACCACCGAATCGCCACTTTACCGGTTAGCGGTCTAGTGGTTAAACGCTGGCCTATTTAGCCCGTCTGAGCCCATCCGCGCTCCGGTGGGGCGCAGGGCCAGTCCCCCTGGCCGTTTCGCCCCAATTAGCACGAGTTATACGAATGAGGAGTTGCATAGACTGAACCCTGGCAAGGTTAGGCCCTGCTGTCCCTCGATACCCCTAAATGCAGTTAACAATGGCATAAAGAGCTCCTTTTGTATCAGCTGCCGGCTACAACTTCCGTGTATCCTAAATCTGCCAGCACTTGGTCCAGGTGCTATGTTAGGCAAGAAGACCAATGCCATTGATGTAGGTCCTCTAAAATGTATTCTACTCAATGCCAGATCGTTAGTTAAGCATAGCACAGAATGTGCTTTATTGTTGGAGGAATGCGATGTAAAGCTGGCCTTCATTACTGAATCATGGACAGACAATGCTTCTGGACCGGACCTAGTGAAGGCAACTCCCCGGGGTTTCATTGTTACACTCTGGACCGGCCACTTAAAAAGGGGAGGGCTTACAGTCATTTATCATGAATCAGTGGAACCCAATTTTGTTTCTGCCTCTAATACGGCATGTGAGGCTTTAGCTTTTAATATTCATTCAGTTAATCATAGAACCTTTAAAGGCATACTACTATATCGCCCACCGGGATCTAAAAGTGGGTTTTGGACACAGTGGGTACCTTACTTGAAGAAGGGCTATGCCTAGAGTCCTATACGGTATTGGGCGATTTTAACTTTTATTTAGAAAGCCTATCTGATCCTGATACGATTCGGCTGGAACAAATCATGGGTGCCGGAGGCCTCAAACAATTGGTGAAGGCCCCAACTCATGAAAAAGGACATACCCTGGATGGTATATACTCCAATAATGGTGACCTAGTTGGCACCTCAGTTCTCCCGATCTCGTGGTCTGACCACTGTGCCATTCAGTTTGAATTGAATAGCCACAGGGGCCACTCAGCCAGCACTAAACTGGCCCAGGAGATTGTAACCAGAGCCTGGGGAAAACTGGATATTAAGAAATTTGAAAATTCCCTTAGGAGCTCGTTGCGTCACCTTCCATCGGATGTGGAAGATGCCACGGCTGCTTATAATCAATGGCTAGTTAATACTTGCGATCATATAGCCCCTAGAAAAAAGTGGACTCCCAAACGAGCTTTACCCGCAGCTCCCTGGTATTCTGATGAGCTTAGAGCCAAAAAACTGGCTTGTTAGCAATTAGAGAGGGCTTGGCGCAAAAAGTATGCTGAAGCGGATAAGGAAAGATATAAAATCTCCATTACTGCTTATAAGCAATCGCTTCTAGAAGCAAAAAAAAAGTTATTTTCAATTCAAATAGCATTAGCCAAATCCAACTCAAAGGAACTTTTTAAAACAATTAAAAAACTGTCTACCCCGAATACTCCCAAGAGCCAGGGTAATCCTGAATTCTGCAATAACATTGTGGATTTCTTTAGACATAAAGTTGAAATTATCTTCTCTTCATTTACCAAAACCAATGAAAGGGCTCAGATCAGCTCCAATATGAAGGGAGTGGACAATCATGGCTCCCCATTGATACTTGACCAATTCTTACCTCTGGAGATATCAGATACGATTAAGGTTCTGAATTCGATCCGATCAGGGGCCTCTAGTGACCCTTGCCCTGTTCGGGTTATTAAACAACTTCCTGAAGTAATTGGAATGGCACTGACCCCCTTGCTGAATGCCGTCTTTACATCTGGCATATTTCCCAAAATCTGGAAGACAGCTTCTGTTCTTCCCTTGTTGAAGAAGCAGACTCTGGACCCCAAAGATCCCAACAACTACAGGCCGATTTCGAGGCTTCCTTTTCCTGCTAAAATCTTGGAAAAGGCAATGAACAACCAACTCAGTGCTTTTCTTCATCTTAACAACTCCCTGGACTCATCGCAATATGGGTTCAGACCTTATCATAGCACTGAGTTGGTTCTGTTGAAATCCACGGAGGAAATCAGAGAGGCCGTAGACAGGGGAGGAAATGCCGTACTGATTCTACTGGACTTGTCCGTGGCCTTTGACATGGTCCATCATAAAGTATTGATGGACCGAATGTCTGAGATCGGTGTTGAAGGTCTCGCGTGTAAACTTTTACAATCCTTCTTATCAGGTAGGTCGCAAACCGTGGACTTGGATGGCAATACATCCAAACCTTTCTCACTCCCTTGTGGGGTGCCACAGGGCTCATCTCTTAACCCAATGCTTTTTAACATATATGTGGCACCATTGGCTGGAGTTATCAGGTCCTTTGGCTTCCAGCTCACCTCCTACGCTGACGACACACAAATTGTGTTGTAGCTGACGGAGGGAGCTGAAAAGGAGTCTGGGGAATGCTTCCATGACTGTATGAGTGCAATCTCGGTCTGGATGTCCTCTAATTGTTTAAAACTCAACTCCAGCAAGACCGAGGTCATAACATTTGGAAACAATCCTCGGGTGTGGACACCGGAGTGGTGGCCGGAGGACCTTGGTCTGTGTCCAGTACCCACAAGAAAAGCCAAAAACCTTGGAGTATTGGTGGACAACAAACTTACCATGGGGGATCAAGTAAGCACGGTGATTTCAGCCTGCTTTATGGTTCTTAGAATCATAAGGAAAATTAAGATCTTCTTAACCGAGAGCAATCTCAAGAAAGTGGTGACGGCCCTTATAATGTCGCGTTTGGACTATTGTAATGGCCTATATCTTAATGTCCCAAAACAACATATGAGCAGGCTTCAACTAGTCCAGAACGCAGCGGTTAGACTGCTGTCTGGAACACCGAAGTTTGTTTCTGTGAAGGGAGAACTTAAGAAATTGCACTGGCTCCCTGTAAAGCAAAGAACACGCTTTAAAGCATTATGCACCGTCTTTAAGGCCATTAATGGAACTGGTCCAGAGTTCCTGAGGCGCAAATTCCAATGGTATGTTCCTGGCAGAATGCTACGGTCCACTGGTGCCAAACAAGTGCAAGTCCCCACACTTAAAAAAACCAATTGGGGAGGTAGAAGTTTCATTCTCTGTGCCTCTAGAGCTTGGAACGAGCTTCCTTTTCATCTCAGGAATTCCCGGATCTCCTCTCTTTTCGAAAGGGCTTGAAGACATGGCTCTTCTCTCAGTAGCATACACTCGACTTCCCCGGTAACCAGTACTTAGCGCCAGGACACCCCAGGGTAACCGTGCGCTCTATAAGTGTAAATAACATAACATAACATAGTTAGCTCGGATGAATTTCTCTGGTTTTGTACGAGTGAAATGTCAGCCTAACTATAACGTCCCTGAAACTTGTGGTTTTTTTTGTGAATATCTAAGGTTTTTTAAATGCTAATTCCTATCTATAACGTCCCTGAAACCTGTGTTTTTTAAGTGAAAAAAAAAAAATATATATATATATTCACTGAAAAAAACACAGGTTTCAGGGACGTTATAGATAGGAATTAACATTTAAACCTATGGTTTTTTCAGTGAATTTCAAAGGTTTTTTAGATGCTAATTCCTATCTATAACGTCCCTGAAACCTGTGTTTTTTTCAGTGAAAAAATATATATATTTATATAGATATATATATGTATATATATATATCTATATATATAATAGATATATATATATATATATATATATTCACTGAAAAAAACACAGGTTTCAGGGACGTTATAGATAGGAATTAGCATTTAAAAAACCTTATATATATTCACTGAAAAAACCACAGGTTTCAGGGACGTTATAGTTAGTTGGACATTTCACTCGTACAAAACCAGAGAAATTCGGCCGCTATAGTTAGTTGAGCTAACTATAACTTGTGCCCCCACAATGCATTGCTGATGACATCACATATTACATCACTCATGACATGGTCAGTGACATCACTGATGACATCTCAAATGGCAGAAAGAGGGAAGAAGGGTGCATAAAGAGGCAAGGAAGGTGCAGAAAGAAGCAAGAGAGGTGCAGAAAGAAGAAAGAGAAGTACAGAAAGAAGCAACAGAGGTGCAGAAAGAGGGAAGAGGGGTACAGAAAGAGGCAAGAGAAGTGTAGAAGGAAGCAACAGAGGTGCAGAAAGAGGCAAGAGGAGTTCAGAAAGAGGCAGCAGAGGTGCAGAAACAGGCAGAAGAGGTGCAGAAAGAGGGAACAGGGGTGCAGAAATTTGCAAGAGAGGTGCAGAAAGAAGCAAGAGCAGTGCAGTAAGAAACAACAGAGGTGCAGAAGGAGACAAGAGGGGTACAGAAAGAGGCAAAAGAAGAGCAGACACAAGCAAAAGTGATGTGGAAAGAGGCTAGAGGGGTGCAGAAAGAGGCAAGAGAGGTGCAGAAAGAAGCAAGAGAAGTGCAGAAAGAAACAGAGGTGCAGAAAGAAGCAAGAGCAGTGCAGAAAGAACCAACAGAGGTGCAGAAAGAGGCTAGAGGGGTGCAGAAAGAGGCAAGAGAGGTGCAGGAAGAGGGAACAGGGGTGCACAAAGAGGGAAGAAAGGTGCAGAAAGAGGCAAGTGGGGTGCAAAAAGAAGCAAGAGAGGTGTAGAAAGAAGCAAGAGAAGTGCAGAAAGAAACAGAGGTGCAGAAAGAAGCAAGAGCAGTGCAGAAAGAACCAACAGAGGTGCAGAAAGAGGCATGAGGGGTGCAGAAAGAAGCATGAGAGGTGTAGAAAGAAGCAAAAGAAGTGCAGAAAGAAGCAACAGAGGTGCAGAAGAGGCAAGAGGGGTACAGAAAGAGGCAAGAGAAGTGCAGAAAGAAGCAAAAGAGGTGCAGAAAGAGGCAAGAGGGGTGCAGAAAGAGGCAAGAGCAGTAGAGAAAGAACCAAGAGATGTGCAGGAAAAGGGAAAAAGGGAGCATAAAGAGGCACGAGGGGTGCAGAAAAAAGCAAGAGAGGTGTAGAAAGAAGCAAGAGAAGTGCAGAAAGAAGCAACAGAGGTGCAGAAAGAGGCAAGAAGGGTGCAGAAAGAGGCAAGAGCAGTGCAGAAAGAACCAAGGGACGTGCAGGAAAAGGGAAGAAGGGTGCAGAAAGAGGCACAAATTATGCAGAAAGAAGCAAGAGAGGTGTAGAAAGAAGTAAGAGAAGTGCAGAAAGATGCAACAGAGGTGCAGAAAGAGTCAATAGGGGTGCAGAAAGAGACAAGAGAAGTGCAGAAAGAAGCAAAAGAGGTGCAGAAAGAGGCAAGAGGGTGCAGAAAGAAGCAAGAGAGGTGTAGGTAGAAACAAGAGAAGTGCAGAAAGAGGCACGAGGGGTACAGAAAGAAGCAAGAGAGGTGTAGGAAGAAACAAGAGAAGTGCAGAAAGAAGCAACACAGGTGCAGAAAAATGCAAGCGGGGTGCAGAAGAGGCAAGAGAAGTGCAGAAGGAAGCAACAGAGGTCCAGAAAGAGGCAAGAGGGGTGCAAAAAGAGGCAAGAGCAGTACAGAAAGAAGCAAAGAGATGTGCAGGAAAAGGGAAAAAGAGGTGCAGAAAGAGGCACGAGGGGTGCAGAAAAAAGCAAGAGAGGTGTAGAAAGAAGCAAGAGAAGTACAGAAAGAAGCAACAGAAGTGCAGAAAGAGGCAAGAGGGGTGCAGAAAGAGGCAAGAGAAGTGCAGAAAGAAGCAAAAGAGGTGCAGAAAGAGGCAATAGGGGTGCAGAAAGAGGCAAGAGCAGCGCAGAAAGAACCAAGAGACGTGCAGGAAAAGGGAAGAAGGGTGCAGAAAGAGGCACGAGTTGTGCAGAAAGAAGCAAGAGAGGTGTAGAAAGAAGCAAGAGAAGTGCAGAAAGATGCAACAGAGGTGCAGAAAGAGGCAAGAGGGTGCAGAACAGAAAGAAGCAAACGAGGTGCAGAAAGAGGCAAGAGGGGTGCAGAAAGAGGCAAGAGCAGTACAGAAAGAAGCAAGAGATGTGCAGGAAAAGGGAAAAAGGGTGCAGAAAGAGGCACGAGGGCTGTAGAAAAAAGCAAGAGAGGTGTAGAAAGAAGCAAGAGAAGTACAGAAAGAAGCAACAGAGGTGCAGAAAGAGGCAAGAGGGGTGCAGAAAGAGGCAAGAGAAGTGCAGAAAGAAGCAAAGAGGTGCAGAAAGAGGCAATAGGGGTGCAGAAAGAGGCAAGAGCAGCACAGAAAGAACCAAGAGACATGCAGGAAAAGGGAAGAAGTGTGCAGAAAGAGGCACGAGTTGTGCAGAAAGAAGCAAGAGAGGTGTAGAAAGAAGCAAGAGAAGTGCAGAAAGATGCAACAGAGGTGCAGAAAGAGGCAAGAGGGTGCAGAAAGAGGCAGAGAAGTGCAGAAAGAAGCAAAAGAAGTGCAGAAAGAGGCAAGAAGGGTGCAGAAAGACGCAAGAGAGGTGTTGGTAGAAACAAGAGAAGTGCAGAAAGAAGCATGAGGGGTGCAGAAAGAAGCAAGAGAGGTGTAGGAAGAAATAAGAGAAGTGCAGAAAGAAGCAACAGAGGTGCAGAAAGACGCAAGAGGGGTGCAGAAAGAGGCAAGAGAAGTGCAGAAGGAAGCAACAGAGGTGCAGAAAGAGGCAAGAAAAGTGCAGAAAGAGGCAGGAGAGTTGCAGAAACAGGCAAAAGAGGTGCACAAAGAGGGAACAGGGGTGCGTACAGAGGCGAGAGAGGTACAGAAAGAACCAACAGAGATACAGAAGGAAGCAAGAGGGGTGCAGAAAGAGGCAAGAGCAGTGCAGAAAGAACCAAGAGACGCACAGGAAAAGGGAAGAAGGGTGCAGAAAGAGACAAGAGCAGTGCAGAAAGAACCAAGAGACATACAGGAAAAGGGAAGAAGGGTGCAGAAAGAGGGACGAGGGGTGCAGAAAGAAGGAAGAGAAGTGCAGAAAGAAGCAACAGAGGTGCAGAAAGAGGCAAGAAGAGTGCAGAAAGAGGCAAGAGGGGTGCAGAAATGTACAAGATATTAGCAGTTAGAAGCAAGATCAGTGCAGAAAGAACCAACAGAGGTGCAGAAAGAGGCAAGAGGGGTGCAGAAAGAGGCAAGAGAAGTGCAGAAAAAAGCAAAGTGGTGCAGAAAGAGGCAAGAGGGGTGCAGAAAGAGACAAGAGCAGTGCAGAGAGAACCAAGAGACATACAGGAAAAAGAAGAAGGGTGCAGAAAGAGACAAGAGCAGTGCAGAAAGAACCAAGAGACATACAGGAAAAGGAAAGAAGGGTGCAGAAAGAGGCACAAGGAGTGCAGAAAGAAGGAAGAGAAGTGCCGAAAGAAGCAACAGAGGTGCAGAAAGAGGCAAGAAAAGGACAGAAAGAGGGGTGGAGAAATGTGCAAGAGAGTAACAGTTAGAAGCAAGAGCAGTGCAGAAAGAACCAACAGAGGTGCAGAAAGAGGCATGAGGGGTGCAGAAAGAGACAAGAGCAGTGCAGAAAGAACTAAGAGATGTGCAGGAAAAGGGAAGAAGGGTGCAGAAAGAGACATGAGGAGTGCAGAAAGAAGCATGAGAGGTGTAGAAAGAAGCAAAAGAAGTGCAGAAAGAAGCAACAGATGTGCAGAAGAGGCAAGAGGGGTGCAGAAAGAGGCAAGAGAAGTGCAGAAAGAAGCAAAAGAGGTGCAGAAAGAGGCAAGAGGGGTGCAGAAAGAGGCAAGAGCAGTACAGAAAGAACCAAGAGATGTGCAGGTAAAGGGAAAAAGGGTGCAGAAAGAGGCACGAGGGGTGCACAAAAAAGCAAGAGAGGTGTAGAAAGAAGCAAGATAAGTACAGAAAGAAGCAACAGAGGTGCAGAAAGAGGCAAGAGGGGTGCAGAAAGAGGCAAGAGAAGTGCAGAAAGAAGCAAAAGAGGTGCAGAAAGAGGCAAGAGGGGTGCAGAAAGAGGCAAGAGCAGTGCAGAAAGAACCAAGAGACGTGCAGGAAAAGGGAAGAAGGGTGCAGAAAGAGGCATGGGGGTGCAGAAAGAAGGAAGAGAAGTGCAGAAAGAAGCAACAGAGGTGCAGAAAGAGGCAATAAAAGTGCAGAAAGAGGCAAGAGGGGTACAGAAATGTGCAAGAGAGTAGCAGTTAGAAGCAAGAGCAGTGCAGAAAGAACCAACAGAGGTGCAGAAAGAGGCATGAGGGGTGCAGAAAGAGACAAGAGCAGTTCAGAAAGAACTGAGAGACGTGCAGGAAAAGGGAAGAAGGGTGCAGAAAGAGGCATGAGGGGTGCAAAAAGAAGCATGAGAGGTGTAGAAAGAAGCAAAAGAAGTGCAGAAAGAAGCAACCGAGGTGCAGAAGAGGCAAGAGGGGTGCAGAAAGAGGCAAGAGAAGTGCAGAAAGAAGCAAAAGAGGTGCAGAAAGAGGCAAGAGGGGTGCAAAAAGAGGCAAGAGCAGTACAGAAAGAAGCAAGAGATGTGCAGGAAAAGGGAAAAAGGGTGCAGAAAGAGGCACGAGGGGTGCAGAAAAAAGCAAGAGAGGTGTAGAAAGAAGCAAGAGAAGTACAGAAAGAAGCAACAGAGGTGCAGAAAGAGGCAAGAGGGGTGCAGAAAGAGGCAAGAGAAGTGCAGAAAGAAGCAAAAGAGGTGCAGAAAGAGGCAATAGGGGTGCAGAAAGAGGCAAGAGCAGCGCAGAAAGAACCAAGAGACGTGCAGGAAAAGGGAAGAAGGGTGCAGAAAGAGGCACAAATTATGCAGAAAGAAGCAAGAGAGGTGTAGAAAGAAGTAAGAGAAGTGCAGAAAGATGCAACAGAGGTGCAGAAAGAGTCAATAGGGGTGCAGAAAGAGACAAGAGAAGTGCAGAAAGAAGCAAAAGAGGTGCAGAAAGAGGCAAGAGGGGTGCAGAAAGAAGCAAGAGAGGTGTAGGTAGAAACAAGAGAAGTGCAGAAAGAGGCACGAGGGGTACAGAAAGAAGCAAGAGAGGTGTAGGAAGAAACAAGAGAAGTGCAGAAAGAAGCAACACAGGTGCAGAAAAATGCAAGCGGGGTGCAGAAGAGGCAAGAGAAGTGCAGAAGGAAGCAACAGAGGTCCAGAAAGAGGCAAGAGGGGTGCAAAAAGAGGCAAGAGCAGTACAGAAAGAAGCAAGAGATGTGCAGGAAAAGGGAAAAAGGGTGCAGAAAGAGGCACGAGGGGTGCAGAAAAAAGCAAGAGAGGTGTAGAAAGAAGCAAGAGAAGTACAGAAAGAAGCAACAGAAGTGCAGAAAGAGGCAAGAGGGGTGCAGAAAGAGGCAAGAGAAGTGCAGAAAGAAGCAAAAGAGGTGCAGAAAGAGGCAAGAGGGGTGCAGAAAGAGGCAAGAGCAGCGCAGAAAGAACCAAGAGACGTGCAGGAAAAGGGAAGAAGGGTGCAGAAAGAGGCACGAGTTGTGCAGAAAGAAGCAAGAGAGGTGTAGAAAGAAGCAAGAGAAGTGCAGAAAGATGCAACAGAGGTGCAGAAAGAGGCAAGAGGGGTGCAGAACAGAAAGAAGCAAACGAGGTGCAGAAAGAGGCAAGAGGGGTGCAGAAAGAGGCAAGAGCAGTACAGAAAGAAGCAAGAGATGTGCAGGAAAAGGGAAAAAGGGTGCAGAAAGAGGCACGAGGGCTGTAGAAAAAGCAAGACAGGTGTAGAAAGAAGCAAGAGAAGTACAGAAAGAAGCAACAGAGGTGCAGAAAGAGGCAAGAGGGGTGCAGAAAGAGGCAAGAGAAGTGCAGAAAGAAGCAAAAGAGGTGCAGAAAGAGGCAATAGGGGTGCAGAAAGAGGCAAGAGCAGCACAGAAAGAACCAAGAGACATGCAGGAAAAGGGAAGAAGTGTGCAGAAAGAGGCACGAGTTGTGCAGAAAGAAGCAAGAGAGGTGTAGAAAGAAGCAAGAGAAGTGCAGAAAGATGCAACAGAGGTGCAGAAAGAGGCAAGAGGGGTGCAGAAAGAGGCAGAGAAGTGCAGAAAGAAGCAAAAGAAGTGCAGAAAGAGGCAAGAAGGGTGCAGAAAGACGCAAGAGAGGTGTTGGTAGAAACAAGAGAAGTGCAGAAAGAAGCATGAGGGGTGCAGAAAGAAGCAAGAGAGGTGTAGGAAGAAATAAGAGAAGTGCAGAAAGAAGCAACAGAGGTGCAGAAAGACGCAAGAGGGTGCAGAAAGAGGCAAGAGAAGTGCAGAAGGAAGCAACAGAGGTGCAGAAAGAGGCAAGAAAAGTGCAGAAAGAGGCAGGAGAGTTGCAGAAACAGGCAAAAGAGGTGCACAAAGAGGGAACAGGGGTGCTTACAGAGGCGAGAGAGGTACAGAAAGAACCAACAGAGATACAGAAGGAAGCAAGAGGGGTGCAGAAAGAGGCAAGAGCAGTGCAGAAAGAACCAAGAGACGCACAGGAAAAGGGAAGAAGGGTGCAGAAAGAGACAAGAGCAGTGCAGAAAGAACCAAGAGACATACAGGAAAAGGGAAGAAGGGTGCAGAAAGAGGGACGAGGGGTGCAGAAAGAAGGAAGAGAAGTGCAGAAAGAAGCAACAGAGGTGCAGAAAGAGGCAAGAAGAGTGCAGAAAGAGGCAAGAGGGGTGCAGAAATGTACAAGATATTAGCAGTTAGAAGCAAGATCAGTGCAGAAAGAACCAACAGAGGTGCAGAAAGAGGCAAGAGGGGTGCAGAAAGAGGCAAGAGAAGTGCAGAAAAAAGCAAAAGAGGTGCAGAAAGAGGCAAGAGGCGTGCAGAAAGAGACAAGAGCAGTGCAGAGAGAACCAAGAGACATACAGGAAAAAGAAGAAGGGTGCAGAAAGAGACAAGAGCAGTGCAGAAAGAACCAAGAGACATACAGGAAAAGGAAAGAAGGGTGCAGAAAGAGGCACAAGGAGTGCAGAAAGAAGGAAGAGAAGTGCCGAAAGAAGCAACAGAGGTGCAGAAAGAGGCAAGAAAAGGACAGAAAGAGGGGTGCAGAAATGTGCAAGAGAGTAACAGTTAGAAGCAAGAGCAGTGCAGAAAGAACCAACAGAGGTGCAGAAAGAGGCATGAGGGGTGCAGAAAGAGACAAGAGCAGTGCAGAAAGAACTAAGAGATGTGCAGGAAAAGGGAAGAACGGTGCAGAAAGAGACATGAGGGGTGCAGAAAGAAGCATGAGAGGTGTAGAAAGAAGCAAAAGAAGTGCAGAAAGAAGCAACAGATGTGCAGAAGAGGCAAGAGGGGTGCAGAAAGAGGCAAGAGAAGTGCAGAAAGAAGCAAAAGAGGTACAGAAAGAGGCAAGAGGGGTGCAGAAAGAGGCAAGAGCAGTACAGAAAGAACCAAGAGATGTGCAGGTAAAGGGAAAAAGGGTGCAGAAAGAGGCACGAGGGTGCACAAAAAAGCAAGAGAGGTGTAGAAAGAAGCAAGATAAGTACAGAAAGAAGCAACAGAGGTGCAGAAAGAGGCAAGAGGGGTGCAGAAAGAGGCAAGAGAAGTGCAGAAAGAAGCAAAGGAGGTGCAGAAAGAGGCAAGAGGGGTGCAGAAAGAGGCAAGAGCAGTGCAGAAAGAACCAAGAGACGTGCAGGAAAAGGGAAGAAGGGTGCAGAAAGAGGCATGGGGGTGCAGAAAGAAGGAAGAGAAGTGCAGAAAGAAGCAACAGAGGTGCAGAAAGAGGCAATAAAAGTGCAGAAAGAGGCAAGAGGGGTACAGAAATGTGCAAGAGAGTAGCAGTTAGAAGCAAGAGCAGTGCAGAAAGAACCAACAGAGGTGCAGAAAGAGGCATGAGGGGTGCAGAAAGAGACAAGAGCAGTTCAGAAAGAACTGAGAGACGTGCAGGAAAAGGGAAGAAGGGTGAAGAAAGAGGCATGAGGGGTGCAAAAAGAAGCATGAGAGGTGTAGAAAGAAGCAAAAGAAGTGCAGAAAGAAGCAACCGAGGTGCAGAAGAGGCAAGAGGGGTGCAGAAAGAGGCAAGAGAAGTGCAGAAAGAAGCAAAAGAGGTGCAGAAAGAGGCAAGAGGGGTGCAAAAAGAGGCAAGAGCAGTACAGAAAGAAGCAAGAGATGTGCAGGAAAAGGGAAAAAGGGTGCAGAAAGAGGCACGAGGGGTGCAGAAAAAAGCAAGAGAGGTGTAGAAAGAAGCAAGAGAAGTACAGAAAGAAGCAACAGAGGTGCAGAAAGAGGCAAGAGGGGTGCAGAAAGAGGCAAGAGAAGTGCAGAAAGAAGCAAAAGAGGTGCAGAAAGAGGCAATAGGGGTGCAGAAAGAGGCAAGAGCAGCGCAGAAAGAACCAAGAGACGTGCAGGAAAAGGGAAGAAGGGTGCAGAAAGAGGCACGAGTTGTGCAGAAAGAAGCAAGAGAGGTGTAGAAAGAAGCAAGAGAAGTGCAGAAAGATGCAACAGAGGTGCAGAAAGAGGCAAGAGGGGTGCAGAACAGAAAGAAGCAAACGAGGTGCAGAAAGAGGCAAGAGGGGTGCAGAAAGAGGCAAGAGCAGTACAGAAAGAAGCAAGAGATGTGCAGGAAAAGGGAAAAAGGGTGCAGAAAGAGGCACGAGGGGTGTAGAAAAAAGCAAGAGAGGTGTAGAAAGAAGCAAGAGAAGTACAGAAAGAAGCAACAGAGGTGCAGAAAGAGGCAAGAGGGGTGCAGAAAGAGGCAAGAGAAGTGCAGAAAGAAGCAAAAGAGGTGCAGAAAGAGGCAATAGGGGTGCAGAAAGAGGCAAGAGCAGCGCAGAAAGAACCAAGAGACATGCAGGAAAAGGGAAGAAGTGTGCAGAAAGAGGCACGAGTTGTGCAGAAAGAAGCAAGAGAGGTGTAGAAAGAAGCAAGAGAAGTGCAGAAAGATGCAACAGAGGTGCAGAAAGAGGCAAGAGGGGTGCAGAAAGAGGCAGAGAAGTGCAGAAAGAAGCAAAAGAAGTGCAGAAAGAGGAAAGAAGGGTGCAGAAAGACGCAAGAGAGGTGTTGGTAGAAACAAGAGAAGTGCAGAAAGAAGCATGAGGGGTGCAGAAAGAAGCAAGAGAGGTGTAGGAAGAAATAAGAGAAGTGCAGAAAGAAGCAACAGAGGTGCAGAAAGACGCAAGAGGGTGCAGAAAGAGGCAAGAGAAGTGCAGAAGGAAGCAACAGAGGTGCAGAAAGAGGCAAGAAAAGTGCAGAAAGAGGCAGGAGAGTTGCAGAAACAGGCAAAGAGGTGCACAAAGAGGGAACAGGGGTGCGTACAGAGGCGAGAGAGGTACAGAAAGAACCAACAGAGATACAGAAGGAAGCAAGAGGGTGCAGAAAGAGGCAAAGAGCAGTGCAGAAAGAACCAAGAGACGCACAGGAAAAGGGAAGAAGGGTGCAGAAAGAGACAAGAGCAGTGCAGAAAGAACCAAGAGACATACAGGAAAAGGGAAGAAGGGTGCAGAAAGAGGGACGAGGGGTGCAGAAAGAAGGAAGAGAAGTGCAGAAAGAAGCAACAGAGGTGCAGAAAGAGGCAAGAAAGAGTGCAGAAAGAGGCAAAGGGGTGCAGAAATGTACAAGAGATTAGCAGTTAGAAGCAAGATCAGTGCAGAAAGAACCAACAGAGGTGCAGAAAGAGGCAAGAGGGGTGCAGAAAGAGGCAAGAGAAGTGCAGAAAAAAGCAAAAGAGGTGCAGAAAGAGGCAAGAGGGGTGCAGAAAGAGACAAGAGCAGTGCAGAGAGAACCAAGAGACATACAGGAAAAAGAAGAAGGGTGCAGAAAGAGACAAGAGCAGTGCAGAAAGAACCAAGAGACATACAGGAAAAGGAAAGAAGGGTGCAGAAAGAGGCACAAGGAGTGCAGAAAGAAGGAAGAGAAGTGCCGAAAGAAGCAACAGAGGTGCAGAAAGAGGCAAGAAAAGGACAGAAAGAGGGGTGCAGAAATGTGCAAGAGAGTAACAGTTAGAAGCAAGAGCAGTGCAGAAAGAACCAACAGAGGTGCAGAAAGAGGCATGAGGGGTGCAGAAAGAGACAAGAGCAGTGCAGAAAGAACTAAGAGATATGCAGGAAAAGGGAAGAAGGGTGCAGAAAGAGGCATGAGGGGTGCAGAAAGAAGCATGAGAACTGTAGAAAGAAGCAAAAGAAGTGCAGAAAGAAGCAACAGATGTGCAGAAGAGGCAAGAGGGGTGCAGAAAGAGGCAAGAGAAGTGCAGAAAGAAGCAAAAGAGGTGCAGAAAGAGGCAAGAGGGGTGCAGAAAGAGGCAAGAGCAGTGCAGAAAGAACCAAGAGACGTGCAGGAAAAGGGAAGAAGGGTGCAGAAAGAGGCACGAGATGTGCAGAAAGAAGCAAGAGAGGTTTAGAAAGAAGCAAGAGAAGTGCAGAAGGATGCAACAGAGGTGCAGAAAGAGGCAAGAGGGGTGCAGAAAGAGGCAACAGAAGTGCAGAAAGAAGCAAAAGAGGTGCAGAAAGAGGCAAGTGGGGTGCAGAAAGATGCAAGAGAGGTATAGGTAGAAACAGAGAAGTGCAGAAAGAGGCACGAGGGTGCAGAAAGAAGCAAGAGAGGTATAGGAAGAAATAAGAGAAGTGCAAAAAGAAGCAACAGAGGTGCCGAAAGATGCAAGAGGGTGCAGAAAGAGGCAAGAGAAGTGCAGAAGGAAGCAACAGAGGTGCAGAAAGAGGGAAGAAAAGTGCAGAAAGAGGCAAGAGAGTTGCAGAAACAGGCAAAAGAGGTGCACAAAGAGGGAACAGGGGTGCGCACAGAGGCGATAGAGGTACAGAAAGAACCAACAGAGATACAGAAGGAAGCAAGAGGGGTGCAGAAAGAGGCAAGAGCAGTGCAGAAAGAACCAAGAGACGCACAGGAAAAGGGAAGAAGGGTGCAGAAAGAGACAAGAGCAGTGCAGAAAGAACCAAGAGACATACAGGAAAAGGAAGAAGGGTGCAGAAAGAGGGACGAGGGTGCAGAAAGAAGGAAGAGAAGTGCAGAAAGAAGCAACAGAGGTGCAGAAAGAGGCAAGAAGAGTGCAGAAAGAGGCAAGAGGGTGCAGAAATGTACAAGATATTAGCAGTTAGAAGCAAGATCAGTGCAGAAAGAACCAACAGAGGTGCAGAAAGAGGCAAGAGGGGTGCAGAAAGAGGCAAGAGAAGTGCAGAAAAAAGCAAAAGAGGTGCAGAAAGAGGCAAGAGGGTGCAGAAAGAGACAAGAGCAGTGCAGAGAGAACAAAGAGACATACAGGAAAAAGAAGAAGGGTGCAGAAAGAGACAAGAGCAGTGCAGAAAGAACCAAGAGACATACAGGAAAAGGAAAGAAGGGTGCAGAAAGAGGCACAAGGAGTGCAGAAAGAAGGAAGAGAAGTGCCGAAAGAAGCAACAGAGGTGCAGAAAGAGGCAAGAAAAGGACAGAAAGAGGGTGCAGAAATGTGCAAGAGAGTAACAGTTAGAAGCAAGAGCAGTGCAGAAAGAACCAACAGAGGTGCAGAAAGAGGCATGAGGGTGCAGAAAGAGACAAGAGCAGTGCAGAAAGAACTAAGAGATATGCAGGAAAAGGGAAGAAGGGTGCAGAAAGAGGCATGAGGGGGTGCAGAAAGAAGCATGAGAACTGTAGAAAGAAGCAAAAGAAGTGCAGAAAGAAGCAACAGATGTGCAGAAGAGGCAAGAGGGTGCAGAAAGAGGCAAGAGAAGTGCAGAAAGAAGCAAAAGAGGTACAGAAAGAGGCAAGAGGGGTGCAGAAAGAGGCAAGAGCAGTACAGAAAGAACCAAGAGATGTGCAGGTAAAGGGAAAAAGGGTGCAGAAAGAGGCACGAGGGGTGCACAAAAAGCAAGAGAGGTGTAGAAAGAAGCAAGATAAGTACAGAAAGAAGCAACAGAGGTGCAGAAAGAGGCAAGAGGGGTGCAGAAAGAGGCAAGAGAAGTGCAGAAAGAAGCAAGAGGTGCAGAAAGAGGCAAGAGGGGTGCAGAAAGAGGCAAGAGCAGTGCAGAAAGAACCAAGAGACGTGCAGGAAAAGGGAAGAAGGGTGCAGAAAGAGGCATGGGGGTGCAGAAAGAAGGAAGAGAAGTGCAGAAAGAAGCAACAGAGGTGCAGAAAGAAGGCAATAAAAGTGCAGAAAGAGGCAAGAGGGTACAGAAATATGCAAGAGAGTAGCAGTTAGAAGCAAGAGCAGTGCAGAAAGAACCAACAGAGGTGCAGAAAGAGGCATGAGGGTGCAGAAAGAGACAAGAGCAGTTCAGAAAGAACTGAGAGACGTGCAGGAAAAGGGAAGAAGGGTGCAGAAAGAGGCATGAGGGGTGCAAAAGAAGCATGAGAGGTGTAGAAAGAAGCAAAAGAAGTGCAGAAAGAAGCAACCGAGGTGCAGAAGAGAGCAAGAGGGTGCAGAAAGAGGCAAGAGAAGTGCAGAAAGAAGCAAAAGAGGTGCAGAAAGAGGCAAGAGGAGTGCAAAAAGAGGCAAGAGCAGTACAGAAAGAAGCAAGAGATGTGCAGGAAAAGGGAAAAAGGGTGCAGAAAGAGGCACGAGGGGTGCAGAAAAAAGCAAGAGAGGTGTAGAAAGAAGCAAAGAGAAGTACAGAAAGAAGCAACAGAGGTGCAGAAAGAGGCAAGAGGGGTGCAGAAAGAGGCAAGAGAAGTGCAGAAAGAAGCAAAGAGAGGTGCAGAAAGAGGCAATAGGGGTGCAGAAAGAGGCAAGAGCAGCGCAGAAAGAACCAAGAGACGTGCAGGAAAAGGGAAGAAGGGTGCAGAAAGAGGCCACGAGTTGTGCAGAAAGAAGCAAGAGAGGTGTAGAAAGAAGCAAGAGAAGTGCAGAAAGATGCAACAGAGGTGCAGAAAGAGGCAAGAGGGTGCAGAACAGAAAGAAGCAAACGAGGTGCAGAAAAGAGGCAAGAGGGTGCAGAAAGAGGCAAGAGCAGTACAGAAAGAAGCAAAGAGATGTGCAGGAAAAGGGAAAAAGGAGTGCAGAAAGAGGCACGAGGGTGTAGAAAAAAGCAAGAGAGGTGTAGAAAGAAGCAAGAGAAGTACAGAAAGAAGCAACAGAGGTGCAGAAAGAGGCAAGAGGGTGCAGAAAGAGGCAAGAGAAGTGCAGAAAGAAGCAAAAGAGGTGCAGAAAGAGGCAATAGGGGTGCAGAAAGAGGCAAGAGCAGCGCAGAAAGAACCAAGAGACATGCAGGAAAAGGGAAGAAGTGTGCAGAAAGAGTGCACGAGTTGTGCAGAAAGAAGCAAGAGAGGTGTAGAAAGAAGCAAGAGAAGTGCAGAAAGATGCAACAGAGGTGCAGAAAGAGGCAAGAGGGTGCAGAAAGAGGCAGAGAAGTGCAGAAAGAAGCAAAAGAAGTGCAGAAAGAGGAAAGAAGGGTGCAGAAAAGACGCAAGAGAGGTGTTGGTAGAAACAAGAGAAGTGCAGAAAGAAGCATGAGGGGTGCAGAAAAGAAGCAAGAGAGGTGTAGGAAGAAATAAGAGAAGTGCAGAAAGAAGCAACAGAGGTGCAGAAAGACGCAAAGAGGGTGCAGAAAGAGGCAAGAGAAGTGCAGAAGGAAGCAACAGAGGTGCAGAAAGAGGCAAGAAAAGTGCAGAAAGAGGCAGGAGAGTTGCAGAAACAGGCAAAGAGGTGCACAAGAGGGAACAGGGGTGCGTACAGAGGCGAGAGAGGTACAGAAAGAACCAACAGAGATACAGAAAGGAAGCAAGAGGGGTGCAGAAAGAGGCAAGAGCAGTGCAGAAAGAACCAAGAGACGCACAGGAAAAGGGAAGAAGGGTGCAGAAAGAGACAAGAGCAGTGCAGAAAGAACCAAGAGACATACAGGAAAAAGGGAAGAAGGGTGCAGAAAGAGGGACGAGAGGGTGCAGAAAGAAGGAAGAGAAGTGCAGAAAGAAGCAACAGAGGTGCAGAAAGAGGCAAGAAGAGTGCAGAAAGAGGCAAAGGGGTGCAGAAATGTACAAGAGATTAGCAGTTAGAAGCAAGATCAGTGCAGAAAGAACCAACAGAGGTGCAGAAAGAGGCAAGAGGGGTGCAGAAAGAGGCAAGAGAAGTGCAGAAAAAAGCAAAGAGAGGTGCAGAAAGAGGCAAAGAGGGTGCAGAAAGAGACAAGAGCAGTGCAGAGAACCAAGAGACATACAGGAAAAAGAAGAAGGGTGCAGAAAGAGACAAGAGCAGTGCAGAAAGAACCAAGAGACATACAGGAAAAGGAAAGAAGGGTGCAGAAAGAGGCACAAGGAGTGCAGAAAGAAGGAAGAGAAGTGCCGAAAGAAGCAACAGAGGTGCAGAAAGAGGCAAGAAAAGGACAGAAAGAGGGTGCAGAAATGTGCAAAGAGAGTAACAGTTAGAAGCAAGAGCAGTGCAGAAAGAACCAACAGAGGTGCAGAAAGAGGCATGAGGGGTGCAGAAAGAGACAAGAGCAGTGCAGAAAGAACTAAGAGATATGCAGGAAAAGGGAAGAAGGGTGCAGAAAGAGGCATGAGGGGTGCAGAAAGAAGCATGAGAACTGTAGAAAGAAGCAAAAGAAGTGCAGAAAGAAGCAACAGATGTGCAGAAGAGGCAAGAGGGGTGCAGAAAGAGGCAAGAGAAGTGCAGAAAGAAGCAAAAGAGGTGCAGAAAGAGGCAAGAGGGGTGCAGAAAGAGGCAAGAGCAGTGCAGAAAGAACCAAGAGACGTGCAGGAAAAGGGAAGAAGGGTGCAGAAAGAGGCACGAGATGTGCAGAAAGAAGCAAGAGAGGTTTAGAAAGAAGCAAGAGAAGTGCAGAAAGATGCAACAGAGGTGCAGAAAGAGGCAAGAGGGGTGCAGAAAGAGGCAACAGAAGTGCAGAAAGAAGCAAAAGAGGTGCAGAAAGAGGCAAGTGGGGTGCAGAAAGATGCAAGAGAGGTATAGGTAGAAACAAGAGAAGTGCAGAAAGAGGCACGAGGGGTGCAGAAAGAAGCAAGAGAGGTAAGGGAAGAAATAAGAGAAGTGCAAAAAGAAGCAACAGAGGTGCCGAAAGATGCAAGAGGGGTGCAGAAAGAGGCAAGAGAAGTGCAGAAGGAAGCAACAGAGGTGCAGAAAGAGGGAAGAAAAGTGCAGAAAGAGGCAAGAGAGTTGCAGAAACAGGCAAAAGAGGTGCACAAAGAGGGAACAGGGGTGCGCACAGAGGCGATAGAGGTACAGAAAGAACCAACAGAGATACAGAAGGAAGCAAGAGGGGTGCAGAAAGAGGCAAGAGCAGTGCAGAAAGAACCAAGAGACGTACAGGAAAAGGGAAGAAGGGTGCAGAAAGAGACAAGAGCAGTGCAGAAAGTACCAAGAGACATACAGGAAAAGGGAAGAAGGGAGCAGAAAGAGGCACGAGGGGTGCAGAAAGAAGGAAGACAAGTGCAGAAAGAAGCAACAGAGGTGCAGAAAGAGGCAAGAAAAGTGCAGAAAGAGGCAAGAGGGGTGCAGAAATGTGCAATAGAGTAGCAGTTAGAAGTAAGATCAGTGCAGAAAGAACCAACAGAGGTGCAGAAAGAGGCAAGAGGGGTGCAGAAAGAGGCAAGAGAAGTGCAGACAAAAGCAAAAGAGGTGCAGACAGAGGTAAGAGGGGTGCAGAAACAGGTAAGAAGGGTGCAGAAAGGGGCAAGAGGGGTGAAGAAATTTGCAAGAGAGGTGCAGAAAGAAGCAAGATCAGTGCAAAAGAACCAACAGAGGTGCAAAAAGAGGCAAGTGAGGTGCAGAAGGAGGCAAGAGAACTGCAGAAAGAGGCAAGAGAGTTGCAGAAACAGGCAAAGGGGTGCAGAAAGAGGGGAACAGGTGGGCAGACTGAGGCAAGAGAGATGCAGAAAAAGGGAAGAGGGGTGCAGAAAAAGGCAAGAGAGATGTAGAAATTTGGAACAGAGGTGCAGAAAGAAGCAAGAGCAGTGCAGAAAGAGGCATGAGGGGTGCAGAAAGAGACAAGAGCAGTTCAGAAAGAACTGAGAGACATGCAGGGTAAGGGAAGAAGGGTGCAGAAAGAGGCACGAGTTGTGCAGAAAGAAGCAAGAGAGGTGTAGAAAGAAGCAAGAGAAGTGCAGAAAGATGCAACAGAGGTGCAGAAAGAGGCAAGAGGGGTGCAGAACAGAAAGAAGCAAACGAGGTGCAGAAAGAGGCAAGAGGGGTGCAGAAAGAGGCAAGAGCAGTACAGAAAGAAGCAAGAGCAGTACAGAAAGAAGCAAGAGATGTGCAGGAAAAGGGAAAAAGGGTGCAGAAAGAGGCACGAGGGGTGTAGAAAAAAACAAGAGAGGTGTAGAAAGAAGCAAGAGAAGTACAGAAAGAAGCAACAGAGGTGCAGAAAGAGGCAAGAGGGGTGCAGAAAGAGGCAAGAGAAGTGCAGAAAGAAGCAAAAGAGGTGCAGAAAGAGGCAATAGGGGTGCAGAAAGAGGCAAGAGCAGCGCAGAAAGAACCAAGAGACATGCAGGAAAAGGGAAGAAGGGTGCAGAAAGAGGCACGAGTTGTGCAGAAAGAAGCAAGAGAGGTGTAGAAAGAACTAAGAGAAGTGCAGAAAGATGCAACAGAGGTGCAGAAAGAGGCAAGAGGGGTGCAGAAAGAGGCAGAGAAGTGCAGAAAGCAGCAAAAGAGGTGCAGAAAGAGGCAAGAAGGGTGCAGAAAGAGGCAAGAGAGGTGTTGGTAGAAACAAGAGAAGTGCAGAAAGAGGCATGAGGGGTGCAGAAAGAAGCAAGAGAGGTGTAGGAAGAAATAAGAGAAGTGCAGAAAGAAGCAACAGAGGTGCAGAAAGACGCAAGAGGGGTGCAGAAAGAGGCAAGAGAAGTACAGAAGGAAGCAACAGAGGTGCAGAAAGAGGCAAGAAAAGTGCAGAAAGAGGCAAGAGAGTTGCAGAAACAGGCAAAAGAGGTGCACAAAGAGGGAACAGGGGTGCGCACAGAGGCGAGAGAGGTACAGAAAGAACCAACAGAGATACAGAAGGAAGCAAGAGGGGTGCAGAAAGAGGCAAGAGCAGTGCAGAAAGAACCAAGAGACGTACAGGAAAAGGGAAGAAGGGTGCAGAAAGAGACAAGAGCAGTGCAGAAAGAACCAAGAGACATACAGGAAAAGGGAAGAAGGGAGCAGAAAGAGGCACGAGGGGTGCAGAAAGAAGGAAGAGAAGTGCAGAAAGAAGCAACAGAGGTGCAGAAAGAGGCAAGAAAAGTGCAGAAAGAGGCAAGAGGGGTGCAGAAATGTGCAATAGAGTAGCAGTTAGAAGTAAGATCAGTGCAGAAAGAACCAACAGAGGTGCAGAAAGAGGCAAGAGGGGTGCAGAAAGAGGCAAGAGAAGTGCAGACAAAAGCAAAAGAGGTGCAGAAAGAGGCAAGAGGGGTGCAGGAATAGGCAAGAGAGGAGCAGAAAGAGGCAAGAGAGGTGCACAAAGAGGCACGAGGGGTGCAGAAATTTGGAAGAGAGGTGCAGAAAGAAGCAAGAGCAAGGCAGTAAGAAACAACAGAGATACAGAAGGAGGCAAGAGGGGTGCAGAAAGAGGCAAGAACAGTGCAGAAAGAACCAAGAGGCGTACAGGAAAAGGGAAGAATGGTCCAGAAAGAGGCACGAGGGATGCAGAAAGAAGGAAGAGAAGTGCAGAAAGAAGCAACAGGGGGGCAGAAACAGGCAAGAGAAGTGCAGAAAGAGGCAAGAGAATTGCTGAAAGAAGCAACAGAGGTGTAGAAAGAGGCAAGTGAGATGCAGAGAGAGGCAAGAAAAATGCAGAAAGAGGAAGACAAGTGCAGAAAGAGACAACAGGGGTGTAGAAAGAAGTAAGACATGTGCAGAAAGAAGCATGGGAAGTGCAGAATGAAGCAACAGGGGCGCAGAAAGAGGCAAGAGAAGTGCAGAAAGAAGCAACAGAGGTGCAGAAACAGGCAAAAGAGGTACAGAAAAAGGGAACAGGGGTGCAGACAGAGGCAAGAGAGGTGCAGAAACAGGTAAGAGGGGTGCAGAAAGGGGCAAGAGGGGTGCAGAAATTTGCAAGACAGGTGCAGAAAGAAGCAAGAGCAGTGCAAAAGAACCAACAGAGGTGCAAAAAGAGGCAAGTGAGGTGCAGAAGGAGGCAAGAGAACTGCAGAAAGAGGCAAGAGAGTTGCAGAAACAGGCAAAAGGGGTGCAGAAAGAGGGAACAGGTGGGCAGACTGAGGCAAGAGAGATGCAGAAAAAGGGAAGAGGGGTGCAGAAAAAGGCAAGAGAGATGTAGAAATTTGGAACAGAGGTGCAGAAAGAAGCAAGAGCAGTGCAGAAAGAGGCATGAGGGGTGCAGAAAGAGACAAGAGCAGTTCAGAAAGAACTGAGAGACGTGCAGGGAAAGGGAAGAAGGGTGCAGAAAGAGGCACGAGTTGTGCAGAAAGAAGCAAGAGAGGTGTAGAAAGAAGCAAGAGAAGTGCAGAAAGATGCAACAGAGGTGCAGAAAGAGGCAAGAGGGTGCAGAACAGAAAGAAGCAAACGAGGTGCAGAAAGAGGCAAGAGGGGTGCAGAAAGAGGCAAGAGCAGTACAGAAAGAAGCAAGAGCAGTACAGAAAGAAGCAAGAGATGTGCAGGAAAAGGGAAAAAGGGTGCAGAAAGAGGCACGAGGGGTGTAGAAAAAAACAAGAGAGGTGTAGAAAGAAGCAAGAGAAGTACAGAAAGAAGCAACAGAGGTGCAGAAAGAGGCAAGAGGGGTGCAGAAAGAGGCAAGAGAAGTGCAGAAAGAAGCAAAAGAGGTGCAGAAAGAAGCAACAGAGGTGCAGAAAGAGGCAAGAAAAGTGCAGAAAGAGGCAGGAGAGTTGCAGAAACAGGCAAAAGAGGTGCACAAAGAGGGAACAGGGGTGCGCACAGAGGTGAGAGAGAAAGAACCAACAGAGATACAGAAGGAAGCAAGAGGGGTGCAGAAAGAGGTAAGAGCAGTGCAGAAAGAACCAAGAGACGCACAGGAAAAGGGAAGAAGGGTGCAGAAAGAGACAAGAGCAGTGCAGAAAGAACCAAGAGACATACAGGAAAAGGGAAGAAGGGTGCAGAAAGAGGCACGAGGAGTGCAGAAAGAAGGAAGAGAAGTGCAGAAAGAAGCAACAGAGGTGCAGAAAGAGACAAGAAAAGTGCAGAAAGAGGCAAGAGGGGTGCAGAAATGTGCAATAGAGTAGCAGTTAGAAGCAAGATCAGTGCAGAAAGAACCGACAGAGGTGCAGAAAGAGGCAAGAGGGGTGCAGAAAGAGGCAAGAGAAGTGCAGAAAAAAGCAAAAGAGGTGCAGAAAGAGGCAAGAGGGGTGCAGAAAGAGGCAAGAGAGGAGCAGAAAGAGGCAAGAGAGGTGCACAAAGAGGCATGAGGGGTGCAGAAATTTGGAAGAGAGGTGCAGAAAGAAGCAAGAGCAATGCAGTAAGAAACAACAGAGATACAGAAGGAGGCAAGAGGGGTGCAGAAAGAGGCAAGAACAGTGCAGAAAGAACCAAGAGGCGTACAGGAAAAGAGAAGAATGGTCCAGAAAGAGGCACGGGGTGCAGAAAGAAGGAAGAGAAGTGCAGAAAGAAGCAACAGGGGGGCAGAAACAGGCAAGAGAAGTGCAGAAAGAGGCAAGAGAATTGCTGAAAGAAGCAACAGAGGTGTAGAAAGAGGCAAGTGAGATGCAGAGAGAGGCAAGAAAAATGCAGAAAGAGGGAAGACAAGTGCAGAAAGAGACAACAGGGGTGTAGAAAGAAGTAAGACATGTGCAGAAAGAAGCATGGGAAGTGCAGAATGAAGCAACAGGGGCGCAGAAAGAGGCAAGAGAAGTGCAGAAAGAAGCAACAGAGGTGCAGAAACAGGCAAAAGAGGTACAGAAAAAGGGAACAGGGGTGCAGACAGAGGCAAGAGAGTTGCAGAAACAGGTAAGAGGGGTGAATAAAGGGGCAAGAGGGGTGCAGAAATTTGCAAGAGAGGTGCAGAAAGAAGCAAGAGCAGTGCAAAAGAACCAACAGAGGTGCAAAAAGAGGCAAGTGAGGTGCAGAAGGAGGCAAGAGAACTGCAGAAAGAGGCAAGAGAGTTGCAGAAACAGGCAAAAGGGGTGCAGAAAGAGGGAACAGGTGGGCAGACTGAGGCAAGAGAGATGCAGAAAGAGGGAAGAGGGGTGCAGAAAAAGGCAAGAGGATGTAGAAATTTGGAACAGAGGTGCAGAAAGAAGCAAGAGCAGTGCAGAAAGAACCAACAGAGGTGCAGAAAGAAACAAGAGGGGAACAGAAAGAGGCAAGTGAAGTGCAGAACAAAGCAAAAGCGGTGCAGAAAGAACCATCAGAGGTGCATAAAGAGGCAAGATGAGTGCAGAAAGGGGTAAAATAGGTGCACAAAGAGGCAAGAGGGGTACAGAAAGAGGCAAGAGAAGTGCAGAAAGAAGCAAAAGAGGTGCAGAAAGAGGCAAGAGGGGTGCAGAAAGAGGCAAGAGAAGTGCAGAAAGAACCAAGAGACGTGCAGGAAAAGGGAAGAAGGGTGCAGAAAGAGGCACGAGTTGTGCAGAAAGAAGCAAGAGAGGTGTAGAAAGAAGCAAGAGAAGTGCAGAAAGATGCAACAGAGTTGCAGAAAGAGGCAAGAGGGGTGCAGAAAGAGGCAAGTGGGGTGCAGAAAGATGCAAGAGAGGTGTAGGTAGAAACAAGAGAAGTGCAGAAAGAGGCACAAGGGGTGCAGAAAGAAGCAAGAGAGGTATAGGAAGAAATAAGAGAAGTGCAGAAAGAAGCAACAGAGGTGCAGAAAGACGCAAGAGGGGTGCAGAAAGAGGCAAGAGAAGTGCAGAAGGAAGCAACAGAGGTGCAGAAAGAGGGAAGAACAGTGCAGAAAGAGGCAAGAGAGTTGCAGAAACAGGCAAAGAGGTGCACAAAGAGGGAACAGGGGTGCGCACAGAGGCGAGAGAGGTACAGAAAGAACCAACAGAGATACAGAAGGAAGCAAGAGGGGTGCAGAAAGAGGCAAGAGCAGTGCAGAAAGAACCAAGGAGACGTACAGGAAAAGGGAAGAAGGGTGCAGAAAGAGGCACGAGGGGTGCAGAAAGAAGGAAGAGAAGTGCAGAAAGAAGCAACAGAGGTGCAGAAAGAGGCAAGAAAAGTGCAGAAAGAGGCAAGAGGGGTGCAGAAATGTGCAATAGAGTAGCAGTTAGAAGCAAGATCAGTACAGAAAGAACCAACAGAGGTGCAGAAAGAGGCAAGAGGGGTGCAGAAAGAGGCAAGAGAAGTGCAGAAAAAAGCAAAAGAGGTGCAGAAAGAGGCAAGAGGGGTGCAGAAAGAGGCAAGAGAGGAGCAGAAAGAGGCAAGAGAGGTGCACAAAGAGGCCTGAGGGGTGCAGAAATTTGGAAGAGAGGTGCAGAAAGAAGCAAGAGCAATGCAGTAAGAAACAACAGAGATACAGAAGGAGGCAAGAGGGGTGCAGAAAGAGGCAAGAACAGTGCAGAAAGAACCAAGAGGCGTACAGGAAAAGGGAAGAATGGTCCAGAAAGAAGCACAGGGGTACAGAAAGAAGGAAGAGAAGTGCAGAAAGAAGCAACAGGGGGGCAGAAACAGGCAAGAGAAGTGCAGAAAGAGGCAATAGAATTGCTGAAAGAAGCAACAGAGGTGTAGAAAGAGGCAAGTGAGATGCAGAGAGAGGCAAGAAAAATGCAGAAAGAGGGAAGACAAGTGCAGAAAGAGACAACAGGGGTGTAGAAAGAAGTAAGACATGTGCAGAAAGAAGCATGGGAAGTGCAGAATGAAGCAACAGGGGCGCAGAAAGAGGCAAGAGAAGTGCAGAAAGAAGCAACAGAGGTGCAGAAACAGGCAAAAGAGGTACAGAAAAAGGGAACAGGGGTGCAGACAGAGGCAAGAGAGGTGCAGAAGCAGGTAAGAGGGGTGCAGAAAGGGGCAAGAGGGGTGCAGAAATTTGCAAGAGAGGTACAGAAAGAAGCAAGAGCAGTGCAAAAGAACCAACAGAGGTGCAAAAAGAGGCAAGTGAGGTGCAGAAGGAGGCAAGAGAACTGCAGAAAGAGGCAAGAGAGTTGCAGAAACAGGCAAAAGGGGTGCAGAAAGAGGGAACAGGTGGGCAGACTGAGGCAAGAGAGATGCAGAAAGAGGGAAGAGGGTGCAGAAAAAGGCAAGAGGGATGTAGAAATTTGGAACAGATGTGCAGAAAGAAGCAAGAGCAGTGCAGAAAGAACCAACAGAGGTGCAGAAAGAAACAAGAGGGGAACAGAAAGAGGCAAGTGAAGTGCAGAACAAAGCAAAAGCGGTGCAGAAAGAACCATCAGAGGTGCAAAAAGAGGCAAGATGAGTGCAGAAAGGGGTAAAAGAGGTGCACAAAGAGGCAAGAGGGGTACAGAAAAAGGCAGGAGGGGTGCAGAAAGAGACAAGAGCAGTGCAGAAAGAACTAAGAGATGTGCAGGAAAAGGGAAGAAGGGTGCAGAAAGAAGCATGAGAGGTGTAGAAAGAAGCAAAAGAAGTGCAGAAAGAAGCAACACACATGCAGAAAGGGGGAAGAGGGGTGGAGAAAGAGGCAAGAGGGGTGCAGAAAGAAGCAAGAGAGATGCAGAAAGAAACAAAAGAAGTGCAGAAAGACAGAACAGAGGTGCAGAAAGAGGCAAAAGGGGTGCAGAAAGAGGTAAGAGGGATGCAGAAAGAGGCAAGAGAGGTGGAGAATGAGGGAAGAAGGGTGCAGAAAGAGGCAAGAGGGGTACAGAAAGAAGCAAGTGAGGTGCAGAAAGAGGCAACAGAGGTGCAGAAAGGGGCAAGAGAGGTGCAGAAAGTAGAAGAGTTGTGCATAAAAAGGCATGAGGGATGTAGAAATTTGGAACAGAGTTGCAGAAAGAAGCAAGAGCAGTGCAGAAAGAACCAATAGAGTTGCAGAAAGAAACAAGAGGGGAACAGAAAGGGGCAAGTGAAGTGCAGAACGAAGCAAAAGCGGTGCAGAAAGAACCAACAGAGGTGCAAAAAGAGGCAAGATGAGTGCAGAAAGGGGTAAGAGAGGTGCACAAAGAGGCAAGAGGGTACAGAAAGAGGCAGGAGGGGTGCAGAAAGACGGAAGTGGACTGCAGAAAGAAGCAACAGAGGTGCTGAAAGAGGCACGAAGGGTGCAGAAAGAGACAAGAGAGGTGCAGAAAGAAGCAACAGAGGTACAGAAAGAGACAAGAGTGGTACAGAAAGAGGTAAGAGAGGTGTAGAAAGAGGCAAGAGAGTTGCACAAAGAGGGAAGAGGGTGCAGAAACAGGCAAAAGGGGTGCAGAAAGAAGCAAGTGGGGTGCAGAAAGAAGCAAGTGAGGTGCAGAAAGAGGCAAGAGAGGTGCAGAAAGAGGCAAGAGAGGTGCAGAAACAGGCAAGAGAAGTGTTGAAAGAGGCAACAGAGGTGCAGAAGGAGGCAAGAGAACTGCAGAAAGAGGCAAGAGAGTTGCAGAAACAGGCAAGTGAGGTGCAGATGGAGGCAAGAGAGGTGCAGAAAGTAGAAGAGATGTGCATAAAAAGGCAAGAGGGATGTAGAAATTTGGAACAGAGTTGCAGAAAGAAGCAAGCGCAGTGCAGAAAGACGGAACAGAGGTGCAGAAAGAGGCAAAAGGGGTGCAGAAAGAGGTAAGAGGGATGCAGAAAGAGGCAAGAGAGGTGGAGAATGAGGGAAGAAGGGTGCAGAAAGAGGCAAGAGGGGTACAGAAAGAAGCAAGTGAGGTGCAGAAAGAGGCAACAGAGGTGCAGAAAGAGGCAAGAGAGGTGCAGAAAGTAGAAGAGATGTGCATAAAAAGGCAAGAGGGATGTAGAAATTTGGAACAGAGTTGCAGAAAGAAGCAAGAGCAGTGCAGAAAGAACCAATAGAGGTGCAGAAAGAAACAAGAGGGAACAGAAAGAGGCAAGTGAAGTGCAGAACGAAGCAAAGCGGTTGCAGAAAGAACCAACAGAGGTGCAAAAAGAGGCAAGATGAGTGCAGAAAGGGGTAAGAGAGGTGCACAAAGAGGCAAGAAGGTACAGAAAGAGGCAGGAGGGGTGCAGAAAGAAGGAAGTGAACTGCTGAAAGAAGCAACAGAGGTGCTGAAAGAGGCACGAAGGGTGCAGAAAGAGACAAGAGAGGTGCAGAAATAAGCAACAGAGGTACAGAAAGAGACAAGAGTGGTACAGAAAGAGGGAAGAGAGGTGTAGAAAGAGGCAAGAGAGTTGCACAAAGAGGGAAGAGGGTGCAGAAACAGGCAAAAGGGGTGCAGAAAGAAGCAAGTGAGGTGCAGAAAGAGGCAAGAGAGGTGCAGAAAGAGGCAAGAGAGGTGCAGAAACAAGCAAGAGAAGTGTTGAAAGAGGCAACAGAGGTGCAGAAGGAGGCAAGAGAACTGCAGAAAGAGGCAAGAGAGTTGCAGACACAGGCAAGTGAGGTGCAGAAGGAGGCAAGAGAACTGCAGAAAGATGCAAGAGAGGTGCAAAAAGAGGCAAGTAAGGTGCAGAAAGAAGCAATATAAGTGTAGAAAGAAGCAACAGAAGTGCAGAAAGAGGGAAGAGGGGTAGAGAAAGAGGCGAGAGAAGTGCAGAAAGAAGCAACAGACATGCAGAAAGGGGGAAGAGGGGTGGAGAAAGAGGCAAGAGGGGTGCAGAAAGAAGCAAGAGAGATGCAGATAGAAACAAAAGAAGTGTAGAAAGAGGCAAAAGGGGTACAGAAAGAGGTAAGAGGGATGCAGAAAGAGGCAAGAGAGGTGGAGAATGAGGGAAGAAGGGTGCAGAAAGTGGCAAGAGGGGTACAGAAAGAAGCAAGTAAGGTGCAGAAAGAGGCAACAGAGGTGCAGAAAGAGGCAAGAGAGGTGCAGAAAGTAGAAGAGTTGTGCATAAAAAGGCATGAGGGATGTAGAAATTTGGAACAGAGGTGCAGAAAGAAGCAAGAGCAGTGCAGAAAGAACCAACAGAGGTGCAGAAAGAAACAAGAGGGGAACAGAAAGAGGCAAGTGAAGTACAGTGCGAAGCAAAAGCCGTGCAGAAAGAACCAACAGAGGTGCAAAAAGAGGCAAGATGAGTGCAGAAAGGGGTAAGAGAGGTGCACAAAGAGGCAAGAGGGGTACAGAAAGAGGCAGGAGGGGTACAGAAAGAAGGAAGTGAACTGCAGAAAGAAGCAACAGAGGTGCTGAAAGAGGCACGAAGGGTGCAGAAAGAGACAAGAGAGGTGCAGAAAGAAGCAACAGAGGTACAGAAAGAGACAAGAGTGGTACAGAAAGAGGTAAGAGAGGTATAGAAAGAGGCAAGAGAGTTGCACAAAGAGGGAAGAGGGTGCAGAAACAGGCAAAAGGGGTGCAGAAAGAAGCAAGTGAGGTGCAGAAAGAGGCAAGAGAGGTGCAGAAACAGGCAAGAGAAGTGTTGAAAGAGGCAACAGAGGTGCAGAAAGAGGCAAGAGAACTACAGAAAGAGGCAAGAGAGTTGCAGAAACAGGCAAGTGAGGTGCAGATGGAGGCAAGAGAACTGCAGAAAGAGGCAAGAGAGGTGCAGAAAAGGCAAGTAAGGTACAGAAAGAAGCAAGATAAGTGCAGAAAGAAGCAACAGAAGTGAAGAAAGAGGGAAGAGGGGTAGAGAAAGAGGTGATAGAAGTGCAGAAAGAAGCAACAGACATGCAGAAAGGGGGAAGAGGGGTGGAGAAAGAGGCAAGAGGGGTGCAGAAAGAAGCAAGAGAAATGCAGAAAGAAACAAAAGAAGTGCAGAAAGACGGAACAGAGGTGCAGAAAGAGACAAATGGGGTGCAGAAAGAGGTAAGAGGGATGCAGAAAGAGGCAAGAGAGGTGGAGAATGAGGGAAGAAGGGTGCAGAAAGAGGCAAGTGAGGTGCAGAAAGAGGCAACAGAGGTGCAGAAAGAGGCAAGAGAGGTGCAGAAAGTAGAAGAGATGTGCATAAAAAGGCAAGAGGGATGTAGAAATTTGGAACAGAGTTGCAGAAAGAAGCAAGAGCAGTGCAGAAAGAACCAATAGAGTTGCAGAAAGAAACAAGAGGGGAACAGAAAGGGGCAAGTGAAGTGCAGAACGAAGCAAAAGCGGTGCAGAAAGAACCAACAGAGGTGCAAAAAGAGGCAAGATGAGTGCAGAAAGGGGTAAGAGAGGTGCACAAAGAGGCAAGAGGGTACAGAAAGAGGCAGGAGGGGTGCAGAAAGATGGAAGTGAACTGCAGAAAGAAGCAACAGAGGTGCTGAAAGAGGCACGAAGGTTGCAGAAAGAGACAAGAGAGGTGCAGAAAGAAGCAACAGAGGTACAGAAAGAGACAAGAGTGATACAGAAAGAGGTAAGAGAGGTGTAGAAAGAGGCAAGAGAGTTGCACAAAGAGGGAATAGGGTGCAGAAACAGGCAAAAGGGGTGCAGAAAGAAGCAAGTGAGGTGCAGAAAGAGGCAAGAGAGGTACAGAAAGAGGCAAGAGAGGTGCAGAAACAGGCAAGAGAAGTGTTGAAAGAGGCAACAGAGGTGCAGAAGGAGGCAAGAGAACTGCAGAAAGAGGCAAGAGAGTTGCAGAAACAGGCAAGTGAGGTGCAGATGGAGGCAAGAGAGGTGCAGAAAGTAGAAGAAATGTGCATAAAAAGGCAAGAGGGATGTAGAAATTTGGAACAGAGTTGCAGAAAGAAGCAAGAGCAGTGCAGAAAGACGGAACAGAGGTGCAGAAAGAGGCAAAAGGGGTGCAGAAAGAGGTAAGAGGGATGCAGAAAGAGGCAAGAGAGGTGGAGAATGAGGGAAGAAGGGAGCAGAAAGAGGCAAGAGGGGTACAGAAAGAAGCAAGTGAGGTGCAGAAAGAGGCAACAGAGGTGCAGAAAGAGGCAAGAGAGGTGCAGAAAGTAGAAGAGATGTGCATAAAAAGGCAAGAGGGATGTAGAAATTTGGAACAGAGTTGCAGAAAGAAGCAAGAGCAGTGCAGAAAGAACCAATAGAGGTGCAGAAAGAAACAAGAGGGGAACAGAAAGAGGCAAGTGAAGTGCAGAACGAAGCAAAAGCGGTGCAGAAAGAACCAACAGAGGTGCAAAAAGAGGCAAGATGAGTGCAGAAAGGGGTAAGAGAGGTGCACAAAGAGGCAAGAAGGTACAGAAAGAGGCAGGAGGGGTGTAGAAAGAAGGAAGTGAACTGCTGAAAGAAGCAACAGAGGTGCTGAAAGAGGCACGAAGGGTGCAGAAAGAGACAAGAGAGGTGCAGAAAGAAGCAACAGAGGTACAGAAAGAGAAAAGAATGGTACAGAAAGAGGGAAGAGAGGTGTAGAAAGAGGCAAGAGAGTTGCACAAAGAGGGAAGAAGGGTGCAGAAACAGGCAAAAGGGGTGCAGAAAGAAGCAAGTGAGGTGCAGAAAGAGGCAAGAGAGGTGCAGAAAGAGGCAAGAGAGGTGCAGAAACAGGTAAGAGAAGTGTTGAAAGAGGCAACAGAGGTGCAGAAGGAGGCAAGAGAACTGCAGAAAGAGGCAAGAGAGTTGCAGACACAGGCAAGTGAGGTGCAGAAGGAGGCAAGAGAACTGCAGAAAGAGGCAAGAGAGGTGCAAAAAGAGGCAAGTAAGGTGCAGAAAGAAGCAATATAAGTGTAGAAAGAAGCAACAGAAGTGCAGAAAGAGGGAAGAGGGGTAGAGAAAGAGGCGAGAGAAGTGCAGAAAGAAGCAACAGACATGCAGAAAGGGGGAAGAGGGGTGGAGAAAGAGGCAAGAGGGGAGCAGAAAGAAGCAAGAGAGATGCAGATAGAAACAAAAGAAGTGCAGAAAGACGGAACAGAGGTGTAGAAAGAGGCAAAAGGGGTACAGAAAGAGGTAAGAGGGATGCAGAAAGAGGCAAGAGAGGTGGAGAATGAGGGAAGAAGGGTGCAGAAAGTGGCAAGAGGGGTACAGAAAGAAGCAAGTAAGGTGCAGAAAGAGGCAACAGAGGTGCAGAAAGAGGCAAGAGAGGTGCAGAAAGTAGAAGAGATGTTCAGAAAGAGGCAAGAGAAGTGCTGAAAAAGAGAGAAATGTGCAGAAAGAAGCAACAGAAATGCAGAAAGAGGCAAGAGAGGTGCAGAAAGAAGGAAGAGTGGCTTGCACACCATTAGTACCAATTTAACACCCACTTTTAGCAATAAGTAACAGTTGACCATTCTAGGTTTGCAAAGGGCCTTCCACCATGCTGTAACACCAGGACATTGCAGGAGCTGGTCCTGGGGGGTTGCGGTCCCTAGGGGCATCGAGCGCTCCAGGAGGGGGGCCGCGCTGCCCCCCTCCCTACATTTGCATAGCCCCGGGGAGGTGGTGATCCCCGGGGCTTAGGGGGGCCCGTGAGGCCCCCCATTAAGGTAGGAAGCCCTGGGGAGGTGGTGGTCCCCGGGGCTTGGGGGGCCTGTGAGGCCCCCCGCCTATAATTAATGAAAGCCCCGGGGAGGTGGTGGTCCCTGGGGCTTGGGGGGCCTGCGAGGCCCCCCGCCTATAATTAATGAAAGCCCCGGGGAAGTGGTGGTCCCTGGGGCAGTGTGGGGGGGTTGGAGTCCCCCCACGCATTTTGTTTCAAGCCCGGGGAGGTGGCAGTCCCCAGGGCTGTGGGGGCCGCGTGCCCCGCGCATAATAAACTAAGCCCAGAGGAGGTGGCGGTCCCCAGGGCTGCAGGGGCCCCTGTGGGCCCCTGCATATAATTTCCCCATTGCCCCCGGGACCTGGCCCACCCGGGGGCTCACAGAAACGAAGTGCGGGCCTCCCGTTCTTCATTTTTTAAAATTTTCTCAGCAGGATTCACGCACCCAGCACGAATTCTGCCGATTTGTTTTTTTTTTATTTGGGGAGCCTGGGGGTCCCTGTGGTACCCCCTGAGCAGGCCTAGGGGTCAGTGTGTTTCTACACTGCCCCCTTTTCTTGTTGTTAATCTTTTTTTTGACTGTTTTCTTGTAACTCGGTTACCGAGTCACAAGATGGCTGCCAACACTACCTGGATTGAAGTGTTGGCAGCCAATCAAAATGAAGCTCGTGCTCGGGAGGATTCGCGGCTCCTCCTCGGTGGTCAGATATCAATATTTTTATTTTTATGAATTTCTCAGGAACTACTGAACGGATTTACACTATTTAAAAAAAAGGTTGCTTTCTGAACCAAGAGCTACCCTTTTGCCAAATATTGGTGTAATTCCGTTCAGCAGTTCGGGCGGTAGCATGTTCCAAAATTCCTATGGAAATTAACATGGAGAAAACGCATTTTGGGACCCCCCTTTTTTCTCGGCCCCTGCTTCACGAATCACCCCGAAACTTTCAAGACAGGAGCTGACCTGAGCGAACCATTAGTTTTGAAAATTTTGCGAAGATTCGTCAAACAGCGCTAAAGATATTGGCAAAAGAAAAAGTGCTTTTTTAATAGAAACAAGGTCCTAACTATAACTACCTACTGGTGACCGCCAGTAGGTCATATACATATATATACATATATATATATATATATATATATATATATATATATATATATATATATATATATACACACACACATATATATATACACATATATACATATACGTGAGAGTATATGTATGCACATATATATATATGTATATTCACTGAAAAAAACACAGGTTTCAGGGACGTTATAGTTAGTTGGACATTTCACTCGTACAAAACCAGAGAAATTCAGCCGTTATAGATAGCTAACTATAACTTGCGCCCCCGCAATGCACTGCTGATGACGTCACATATTACATCACTCATGACATGGTCAGTGACATCACTGATGACATCTCAAATGACATCACTGATGACATCACTGATGACTTCATCCACTTAATGACTGATGCACCTCCTCACACCCTAATATAACCTTTCATACACCCACTCTAAAATACAGACTACCATTCTCGAAACCATAGACACACCAATACCAGTTAGTACATACCCACTCACTGATTCATAGGTCTACACACATCTACTCACTCACCCATACAGTCACTCATACACGCAGTCACTCATGAATACAGCCTCTGATATATGCACTCATACACCCATACAGGCACTCACACAACACCACTCACCCATAGAATTTCTCACACACCTAGTCAGTCACCCAAAGACTCAATCACACTGCCATTTACTCACCTTTGGAGTTAGAGACACACCACCTCACTTATTCATACAGATACTAACACATTCGTACTCTCTTATACAATCACTGACACAAGCACACACTCATGCATACAGCCACTCTCACAATCACTCACTCTCACATATAGTCACTTATATACTCCAACACTCATGTATACTGCCTTTTACACATGTAGTTACTCACACATATACCACTGAGACATCCATTCACTCACCAACACAGCCATACACACACTCACTCATCCATACAGCCCCTCGCAGATGCACTCATGAGCCCATACACTCAGTTAATCACCCACTCACAGATCCATGCAGGGAGTCATACACCCCCACCAACACTCAGGCACCCATACAGGTACTCAGACAACCAATCATTAATCCATATAGACACTCATGTAGCTACACACTGACCCATGCAACCACTTACACACCAACAAACAGACTGATACAGACATTAACACAGATTAGTCATTCACCCATGCATTCACTAAGACACGTTTAATCCCTCACTTACACAGTCAGTCACGCACCTAGTAAATCATCCATTCAGACACTCATAAACCCACTCATTCTTCAAAACACCTTTGCGTATCTATATATAACAATCTTAAACTTTTAAAAATCACCCAGTCTCTGAATGATGTCATCAGTGATGTCATCAGTGATGCCATTTGAGATGTCATCAGTGATGTCATGAGTGATGTCACTGACCATGTCATGAGTGTTGTAATATGTGACATCATCAGCAGTGCATTGCGGGGGCGCAAGTTATAATTAGCTCAACTAACTTTAATGGCCGGATTTCTCTGGTTTTGTACGAGTGAAATGTCCAACTAACTATAACGTCCCTGAAACCTGTGTTTTTTCAGTGAATATATATATATGTATATATGTATGTATTATCTACTGGCGGTCGCCAGTAGATAGTTATAGTTAGGACCTATTTTCCATAGGAAATCCACAACATTCTATTTGAAATAACTTTGGCGCCGGTTGACGAATCTTTGCGGAATTCTCAAAACTAGTGGGGCGCTCCGGTCCGCTCCTATCCTGAAAGTTTCGGGGTGATTCAGCAAGCGGGGGCCGAGAAAGAAACTTTATGCAAGGCTACAGCCAAAACTGCTGAACGGAATTACACCAAATTTGGCAAAAAGGTAGTGCTTGGTTCAGAAAGCACCCTTTTTAAAAATGGTGTAAATCCGTTCAGTAGTTGCTGAGAAAATCAAAAGTAAAATCACATATATATCTATGGCCGCTTAGGGTCCGCGTACCCTCCCGATCACGAGCTGCATGCTAATTGGCTGTCAAGTGGCTGTCAACACTCCAAATCAGGAAGTGCTGGCAGCCATTTTGTGCCTCGGTAGAACCGAGGCACAGAAACAAGTCGCAAAACGCAAAAGGGGCAGGGTAGAAACACCCTGACCCCTAGGTCTGCTCAGGGGTCCCACAAGGACCTCTGGGCAGAAAAAGCATTTATTTTTTTAAAACAGGCGGGCTGCGCTTAGGGTGCGCGGATCCCGCCGTGATTAAAAAAAATCAAAGGCACAGAAACAAGTCACAAAACGCAAAAAGGGGGCAGGGTAGTAACACCCTGACCCTCTAGGTCTGCTCAGGGGGTCCCACAAGGACCCCCTGGGCAGATAAAAGCTTTTTTTTTTTTTTAAATCGGCGGAATGCGCGGATCCCGCCGTGATTAAAAAAAAATCGAAGCGCGGTCTCCGCGCTTCCAAGCTATTTTGCCCCCGGGTGGGCCAAGTCCTGGGGGCATGCGGGGGTGGATTTATATTTTATGGGGGGGCCTCTAAGGGACCGCCAACCCCCGGGGCTTTCAAATAAAAATGGTGCGGGAGGGCACTCTGCCCTCCCGCAGCCCCGGGGACCGCCACCCCCCGGGGCTTCTTTTTGTAAAATTTCATGACCTGTGTGGGGGGGCTCGAGCCCCCACACACCGGAGAGGTCCACCTCCCGGGGCACTAAGAATCTTCAAAATGGGGGTCCGTTTCGGACCCACGAGTCCGGGGACCACCACCTCCCGTGGCTTTGCAGATGTGGGGAGGGGTCCGCGCGTCCCCCTCCTGGAGCCTGTGGTGGCCCTGGGGACCGCCACCCCCCAGGGCCGGCTCCTGCAGTGTCCCGCGGTGCCTACCCCCGGGACACTGCTGTTTGCAATGGCACCCATACAGATACTTAGACAACCAATCAATAACCCATATAGACACTCATGTAGCTATTCACAAACCCATGCAGCCGCTTACACACCAACAGACAGACGGATACAGACATTCACACAGTTTAGTCACTAACCCATGCATTCAGTAAGATACGTTTAATCACTCACTTATAGAGTCAGTCACGCACCTACTAAATCATCCATTCAGACACTTATACACCCACTCATTCTTCAATACGCCTTTCCCTATATATATTAAACATATTTAAACTTTACAGAAACACACAGTCACTGGATGAGGTCATCAGTGATGTCATTTGAGATGTCATCAGTGATGTCATCAGTGGTGTCACTGACCATGTCATGAGTGATGTAATATGTGACGTCATCAGCAGTGCATTGCGGGGGCATGAGTTATAGTTAGCTGAACTAACTATAACGGGGGAATTTCACGGGTTTTGTACGAGTGCAATGTCCAACTAACTATAACTGTCCCTAAAACCTATGGTTTTGCAGTGAATTTCAAAGGTTTTTAAATGCTAATTTCTAACTATAACGTGTCTGAAACCTATGGTTTTTTCAGTGAATTTCAAAGGTTTTTAAATGCTAATTTCTAACTATAACGTGCCTGAAACCTATGATTTTTAAGTGAATTTCAAAGGTTTTTTTAAATGCTAGTTTCTAACTATGCCTACAGAGGTAGGACATGTGAAGAAAGAAGAAAAAACGCACAGAAAGAAGCAAAAGATGTGCAGAAAGAACCAACAGAGGAGCAGAAAGAGGCCTTGTTGCAAAATCATCCTGTGCCCACAACTTTTCAGACGGGTACTGGTGGTAACTGACTCTGACTAACCAGAGCCAGTGCTATGCTAAAAACACTTAGAATACAGTGAAAACACCTACATACACTAGGGAACACTATGCGTTGGGGTACCCCTGTGATTAGCATGACCTCCTCTGCAAGTCCCTAGTACATAATAGGGCAGGGGATTAAAACTACCTCTTAAAGCGCGCTACAGGGCGCGTTTGCACAGTGGTGAAGGGAGGGGGCCTGAGGTGACATGTGTGCAAACGCACCCCGTGGCGCGTTTTAAGTTGCGGGATTAAGTCCCTTGAATTCTGAGGGTCCCTGGGGCCCAACTAGCCCCCAGGTACCTTCAGTTAGGACCACAGAGCTGAGTTGCAGAGAGGCGTTCCGAGGCCACGCACCTTTTTTCACCTCTCTGCAACGCAACTCTGTTGTGCTTACTGAAGGTACCTGGTGGGCTAGTTGGCCCCCAGGGTCCCTCAAGATTCAAAGGAATTAATTCCCCAACTTAAAACGCACCACAGGGCGTGTTTGCGCACATGTCACCTGAGGCCCCGCCCCCTCCCTTCACCACTGTGCAAACGCGCCCCGTGGTGCGCTTTAAGTTGGGGGATTAGGTCACCTTGAATCCTGAGGGTCCCTGGGGCCCAACTAGCCCACTAGGTACTTCCAGTAAGCACCACAGGCCTGCGTTGCAACGCCTGTAACAAATGGTGCAGTTGTGTTTAGGTAGTGAAGAGGGTCGTGCTGGGGGTAGTGTTTTAGGGTTTAGGGTAGTGCAGCGGTGTTTGTGTAGTGTAGGGGGTCATGCTGGGGGTAGATTTAGGGTTTAGGGTAGTGCAGTGGTGTTTGGGTAGTGTAGGGAGTTGTGCTGGGGAGAGTGTTTTAGGGTTTAGGGTAGTGCAGTGGTGTTTGGGTAGTGTAGGGGTCGTGCTGGGGGTAGTGATTTAGGAGTAGTGCAGTGGTGTTTGGGTAATGTAGGGGGTACTGCTGGGGGTAGTGTTTTAGGGTTTAGGGTAGTGCAGTGGTGTTTGGGTAGTGTAGGGGTACTGCTGGGGGTAGTTTTTAGGGTTTAGGGTAGTGCAGTGGTGTTTGGGTAGTGTAGTGGTTCATGCTGGGGGTAGTTTTTAGGGTTTAGGGTAGTGCAGTGGTGTTTGTGTAGTATAGGGGTAGTGTTTTAGGGTTTAGGGTAGTGCAGTGGTGTTTGTGTAGTGTAGGAGGTCGTGTTTTAGGGTTTAGGGTAGTGCAGTGGTCTTTGGGTAGTGTAGGGAGTCGTGCGGGGGTAGTGTTTTAGGGTTTAGGGTAGTGTAGGGGGTCATGCGGGGGTAGTGTTTTAGGGATTAGGGTAGTGCATTGGTGTTTGGGTAGTGTAGGGGGTCATGCGGGGGTAGTGTTTTAGGGTTTAGGGCAGTGCAGTGGTGTTTGGGTAGTGTAGGGGGTCGTGCTGGGGGAGTGTTTTAGGGTTTAGGGCAGTGCAGTGGTGTTCGGGTAGTGTAGGGGGTCGTGCTGGGGGAGTGTTTTAGGGTTTAGGGCAGTGCAGTGGTGTTCGGGTAGTGTAGGGGGTCGTGCTGGGGGAGTGTTTGAGGGTTTAGGGCAGTGCAGTCATGTTCGGGTAGTGTAGGGGGTTGTGCTGGGGGTAGTATTTTAGGGTTTAGGGTAGTGCAGTGGTGTTCGGGTAGTGTAGGGGGTCATGCTGGGGGTAGTGTTCTAGGGTTTAGGGCAGTGCAGTGGTGTTTGGGCAGTATAGGGGGTAATGCTGGGGGTGGTGTTTTAGGGTTTAGGGCAGTGCAGTGGTGTTCGGGCAGTGTAGGGGGTCGTGCTGGGGGTGGTGTTTCAGGGTCTAGGGCAGTGCAGTGGTGTTCGGGCAGTGTAGGGGTGGTGTTTCAGGGTTTAGGGCAGTGCAGAGGTGTTCGGGCAGTGTAGGGGGTCGTGCAGGGTGTGGTGTTTCAGGGTTTAGGGCAGTGGTGTTTGGGCAGTGTAGGGGGTCATGCTGGGGGTGGTGTTACAGGGTTTGGAGCAGTGCAGTGGAGTTCGAGCAGTAAAGGGGGTCGTGCTGGGGGTGGTGTTTCAGGGTTTAGGGCAGTGCAGTGGTGTTCGGGCAGTGTAGGGGGTGGTGCAGGGGTGGTGTTTCAGGGTTTAGGGCAGTGCAGTGGTGTTCGGGCAGTGTAGGGGGCGGTGCAGGGGTGGTGTTTCAGGGTTTAGGGCAGTGCAGTGGTGTTCGGGCAGTGTAGGGGGTCATGCAGGGGTGGTGTTTCAAGGTTTAGGGCAGTGCAGTGGTGTTCGGGCAGTGTAGGGGGTCGTGCTGGGGCTGGTGTTTCAGGGTTTAGGGCAGTACAGTGGTGTTCAGGCAGTGTAGTGGGTCGTGCTGGGGCTGGTGTTTCAGGGTTTAGGGCAGTGCAGTGGTGTTCGGGCAGTGTAGGGGGTTGTGCTGGGGCTGGTGTTTCAGGGTTTAGGGCAGTGCAGTGGTGTTCGGGCAGTGTAGGTGGTCGTGCTGGGGCTGGTGTTTCAGGGTTTAGGGCAGTGTAGTGGTGTTCGGGCAGTGTAGGGGGTCATGCTGGGGCTGGTGTTTCAGGGTTTAGGGCAGTGCAGTGGTGTTCGGGCAGTGTAGGGGGTCTTGCTGGGGCTGGTGTTCCAGAGTCTAGGGCAGTGCAGTGGTGTTCGGGCAGTGTAGGGGGTCTTGCTGGGGCTGGTGTTTCAGGGTTTAGGGCAGTGCAGTGGTGTTCGGGCAGTGTAGGGGGTCATGCTGGGGGTGGTGTTTCAGGGTTTAGGGCAGTGCAGTGGTGTTCGGGCAGTGTAGGGGGTCGTGCTGGGGCTAGTGTTTCAGGATTTAGGGCAGAGCAATGGTGTTCAGGCAGTGTAGGGGGTTTGCTGGAGGTGGTGTTTCAGGGTTTAGGGCAGTGCAGTGGTGTTCGTGCAGTGTAGGGGTGGTGTTTCAGGGTTTAGGGCAGTGGTGTTCAGGCAGTGTAGGGGGTCTTGCTGGGGTTGATGTTTCAGGGTTTAGGGCAGTGCAGTGGTGTTCGTGCAGTGTAGGGGGTCGTGCTGGGCGTGGTGTTTCAGGGTTTAGGGCAGTGCAGTGGTGTTCCGGCAGTGTAGGAGGTCGTGCAGGGGTGGTGTTTCAGGGTTTAGGGCAGTGCAGTGGTGTTCGGGCAGTGTAGGGGGTCGTGCTGGGGGTGGTTTTCAGGGTTTAGGGCAGTGCAGTGGTGTTCGGGCAGTGTAGGGTGTCGTGCTGAGGGGTGGTGTTTCAGGGTTTAGGGCAGTGCAGTGGTGTTCGGGCAGTGTAGGGGGACGTGCAGGGGGTGGTGTTTCAGGGTTTAAGGCAGTGCAGTGGTGTTCGGGCAGTGTAGGTGGTCGTGCAGGGGGTGGTGTTTCAGGGTTTAAGGCAGTGCAGTGGTGTTCGGGCAGTGTAGGGGGTCATGCAGGGGGTGGTGTTTCAGGGTTTAGGGCAGTGCAGTGGTGTTCGGCCAGTGTAGGTGGTCTTGCTGGGGGTGGTGTTTCAGGCTTTAGTGCAGTGGTGTTCGGGCAGTGTAGGGGGTCTTGCTGGGGGTGGTGTTTCATGGTTTAGGGCAGTGCAGTGGTGTTCGGGCAGTGTAGGGGTCTTGCTGGGGCTGGCGTTTCAGGGTTTAGGGCAGTGCAGTGGTGTTCTGGCAGTGTAGGGGGTCGTGCTGGGGCTGGTGTTTGAGGGTTTAGGGTAGTGCAGTGGTGTTCGGGCAGTGTAGGGGGTCGTGCTGGGGCTGCTGTTTCAGGGTTTAGGGCAGTGCAGTGGTGTTTGGGCAGTGTACGGGGGTTGTGCTGGGGCTGGTGTTTCAGGGTTTAGGGCAGTGCAGTGGTGTTCGGGCAGTGTAGGGGGTCGTGTTGGGGGTGGTGTTTCAGGGTTTAGGGCAGTGCAGTGGTGTTCGGGCAGTGTAGGGGGTCGTGCTGGGGCTGGTGTTTCATGGTTTAGGGCAGTGCAGTGGTGTTCGGGCAGTGTAGGGGGTCGTGCTGGGGGTGGTGTTTCAGGGTTTAGGGCAGTGCAGTGGTGTTCGGGCAGTGTAGGGGTCATGCTGGGGGTGGTGTTTCAGGGTTTAGGGCAGTGCAGTGGTGTTCGGGCAGTGTAGGGGGTCTTGCTGGGGGTGGTGTTTCAGGGTTTAGGGCAGTGGTGTTCGGGCAGTGTAGGGGGTCTTGCTGGGGGTGATGTTTCAGGGTTTAGGGCAGTGCAGTGGTGTTCGGGCAGTGTAGGGGGTCTTGCTGGGGGTAGTGTTTAGGGGTTTAGGGCAGTGCAGTGGTGCTCGTGCAGTGTAGGGGGTCGTGCTGGGGGTGGTGTTTCAGGGTTTAGGGCAGTGCAGTAGTGTTCGGGCAGTGTAGGGGATTGTGCAGGGGGTGGTGTTTCAGGGTTTAGGGCAGTGCAGTGGTGTTCGGGCAGTGTAGGGGTCGTGCTGGGGGTGGTGTTTCAGGGTTTAGGGCAGTGCAGTGGTGTTCGGGCAGTGTAGGGGTCGTGCAGGGGGTGGTGTTTCAGGGTTTAGGGCAGTGCAGTGGTGTTTGGGCAGTGTAGGGGTCATGCTGGGGCTGGTGTTTCAGGGTTTAGGGCAGTGCAGTGGTGTTCGGGCAGTGTAGGGGGTCTTGCTGGGGGTGGTGTTTCAGGGTTTAGGGCAGTGGTGTTCGGGCAGTGTAGGGGGTCTTGCTGGGGGTGATGTTTCAGGGTTTAGGGCAGTGCAGTGGTGTTCGGGCAGTGTAGGGGGTCTTGCTGGGGGTAGTGTTTCAGGGTTTAGGGCAGTGCAGTGGTGTTCGTGCAGTGTAGGGGGTCGTGCTGGGGATGGTGTTTCAGGGTTTAGGGCAGTGCAGTAGTGTTCGGGCAGTGTAGGGTGTCGTGCAGGGGGTGGTTTTTCAGGGTTTAGGGCAGTGCAGTGGTGTTCGGGCAGTGTAGGGGGTCGTGCTGGGGGTGGTGTTTCAGGGTTTAGGGCAGTGCAGTGCAGTGGTGTTCGGGCAGTGTAGGGGGTCGTGCTGGGGGTGGTGTTTCAGGGTTTAGGGCAGTGGTGTTCGGGCAGTGTAGGGGGTCTTGCTGGGGGTGATGTTTCAGGGTTTAGGGCAGTGCAGTGGTGTTCGGGCAGTGTAGGAGGTCTTGCTGCGGGTAGTGTTTCAGGGTTTAGGGCAGTGCAGTGGTGTTCGGGCAGTGTAGGGGGCGTGCTGGGAGTGGTGTTTCAGGGTTTAGGGCAGTGCAGTGGTGTTCGGGCAGTGTAGGGGGTCGTGAAGGGGGTGGTGTTTCAGGGTTTAGGGCAGTGCAGTGGTGTTCGGGCAGTGTAGGGGGTCATGCTAGGGTTGGTGTTTCAGGGTTTAGGGCAGTGCAGTGGTGTTCAGGCAGTGTAGGGGGTCGTGCAGGGGCTGGTGTTTCAGGGTTTAGGGCAGTGCAGTGATGTTCGGGCAGTGTAGGGGGTCGTGCTGGGGTAGTGTTTTAGGGTTTAGGGTAGTGCAGTGGTGCTTGTGTAGTGTAGGGGTCGTGCTGGGGGTAGTGTTTTAGGGTTTAGGGTAGTGCAGTGGTGTTTGTGTAGTGTAGGGGTCATGTTTTAGGGTAGTGCAGTGGTGTTTGGGTAGTGTAGGGGGTCGTGCTGGGGGTAGTGTTTTAGGATTTAGGTTAGTGCAGTGGTGTTTGGGTAGTGTAGGGGGTCGTGCTGGGGGTAGTGTTTTAGGGTTTAAGGTAGTGCAGTGGTGTTTGTGTAGTGTAGGGGTCGTGCTGGGGGTAGTGTTTTAGGGTTTAGGGTAGTGCAGTGGTGCTTGTGTAGTATAGGGGGTCATGTTTTAGGGTAGTGCAGTGGTGTTTGGGTAGTGTAGGGGGTCGTGCTGGGGGTAGTGTTTTAGGATTTAGGTTAGTGCAGTGGTGTTGGGGTAGTGTTTTAGGGTTTAGGGTAGTGCAGTGGTGTTTGTGTAGTGTAGGGGGTCATGCTGGGGGTAGTGTTTTATGGTTTAGGATAGTGCAGTGGTGCTTGTGTAGTGTAGAGGGGTCATGTTTTAAGATGCAACGCTCCAATACCTGACCAGTCTGCACTACATAAAACTGCAAAAAAACTAAACATAAAAAGTGTTTTTCACACTTTTGTCATTGGGCTATATGTGGGTTACATCTGGGTAATATTTGTGCTACATTTGGGCTCTTTTTTCACTGGTGGCCATCTTGGAAGACTTCTTTGTTATGAAGTTTCCTAATTTCCTCATTTACTGCAGTCTCCTCAGTAGGAAATGCTTTCAGTTTTTACTTTGATTCCATCAAGAAGGCATTCAGATGTGTCACACATTTGCCATAAATTCAGAATGTTAGCACTCTAGTTGTTCATTAGATCACTGTAGTAAAGCTACTGCTCACCAAGGAGTTAACTGGAAGTCTACTGCTGGTATTGAAAGTGATTGTTTCAGTCTGCATGTCAGAATTTTCTAATGAAATAGAAGAGGATTTGAGATCTCACTTAAAACATGCACTAAATTTTCTTTTTGCAGCACCAACCATAATTTCTATGGCAAAATGAACCCCCTCATTTTGTTCCTTTTTAAATTAAATGTTTTAAGTGTTACCAGTTTATTCCAATCAAGATGGCTTCAGGTGTGCCATACTTTTGTCATAAGTAAGGCTGTTAGCACTCTAGTTGTTCTTTAGAACACTCTGGGAAGCTGCAGTAGAACACAAAGGCATCAACTGACAGGCTGCTCCTGTTGAAATATAACAGGAAGATATTTGAGATCTCACTTAAAACATGTCCTAATTTTTCTTTCTACAGCACTAACCATAATTTCTATGGCAAAATGAACCCCCTCATTTTGTTCCTTTTTAAATTAAATGTTTTAAGTATTACCAGTTTATTCCAATCAAGATGGCTTCAGGTGTGCCATACTTTTGTCATAAGTAAGACTGTTAGCACTCTAGTTGTTCTTTAGAACACTCTGGGAAGCTGCAGTAGAACACAAAGGCATCAACTGACAGGCTGCTCCTGTTGAAATATAACAGGAAGATATTTGAGATCACACTTGAAACATGTCCTAATTTTTCTTTCTACAGCACTAACCATAATTTCTATGACAAAATGAACCCCATCATTTTGTTCCTTTTTAAATTAAATGTTTTAAGTGTTACCAGTTTATTCCAATCAAGATGGCTTCAGGTGTGCCATACTTTTGTCATAAGTAAGGCTGTTAGCACTCTAGTTGTTCTTTAGAACACTCTGGGAAGCTGCAGTAGAACACAAAGGCATCAACTGACAGGCTGCTCCTGTTGAAATATAACAGGAAGATATTTGAGATCACACTTGAAACATGTCCTAATTTTTCTTTCCAGAGCACTAACCATAATTTCTATGACAAGATGAACCCCATCATTTTGTTCCTTTTAAATTAAATGTTTTAAGTGTTACCAGTTTATTCCAATCAAGATGGCTTCAGGTGTGCCATACTTTTGTCATAAGTAAGGCTGTTAGCACTCTAGTTGTTCTTTAGAACACTCTGGGAAGCTGCAGTAGAACACAAAGGAATCAACTGACAGTCTCTGCCCTTGTTGGATGTACATGTTTTACTGAGAATGTCAGACTTCATTCTCACATGACTGAGAAAGATAATGTGAATTTACAGAAAATATGCTCTCATTTTAGCTTCTGGAGCACCTTCCAAAACTGTATGGGACAAGCATGTGAAAATAGTTTTCTCTCAAACATGATTCATGATATCCCAGCAGAAGGTTTTTCACAGGGTAAAATCACCTTAGAACACACCACAATTCCTGAAATTAGTATGGTACCATCAACAAATGAATTCTAATGTAACTAAAGTCTGTTATCACCCTTTATAGTTCTCCTTTTGGTAACCCTCAAAATCTTTGATTCAGTGCAATGCATTTCAATGCGGTACTATCATTTATATTGGTCCCAATATGGCTGCCAGCAATTCCAGGATGAAGTGCTGACAGCCAATCAGATCTCACGATGACATGTGTGGTTAGGCTCCGCCCGGATATATATGTGTTTTTACTTTTGATTTTCTCAGCAACTACTGAATGGATTTACACCATTTAACAAAAGGGTTCTTTCTGAACCAAGAACTACCTCTTTGCCAAATTTGGTGTAATTCCGTTCAGCAGTTCAGGCTGTAGCCTTGCATAAAGTTTCCTATGGAAATTGATTTTCTGACTCTTATTTTTTAATTTCTCCGCAACTACTGAACAGTTTACACCATTTAACAAAAGGGTTCTTTCTGAACCAAGAACTACCTCTTTGACAAATTTTGTGTAATTCCGTTCAGCAGTTCGGGCTGTAACCGTGTCTAAAGTTTCCTATGTGAAAATGAATGGGAAAACACGTTTTGGGACCCCCTTTTTCTCGGCCCCCGCTTGACGAATCACCCGAAACTTTCAGGGTAGGAGCGGACCGGAGCGGGCCATAAAGTTTGAAAATTTCGCGAAGATTCGTCAACCGACGCAAGAGCTATTTCAAATAGAATATCGCAGTTTCCTATGGAAAATAGGTCCTAACTATAACTATCTACTGGCGACCGCCAGTAGATAATATATATATATATATATATGTATAAGAATAGTACTGCCCACGTACTTTAAACCACATGGGCATTGCAGCACATAAATCGCATATTCGGTTTTTCAATTGAATTTCCCTTTTATTTTTTGTTCTGCTATTCTTGAAGTACATAAACGCATCTTACAGCATCTACGTGCCATTAAAAATGGGGATAAAACATATCCTGTAGCACGACATTTTGAAAAAATTTAATAACAAGGATGCAAGAGTCTGAGTTACTTTGTCATTGATGCAATATCTCAAAGTGTCAGGGGAGGGAACAGAGAAAAAAGCTAAAGAAAGCTAGAATCGTGTTATATCATAGAACTTGATACTATGAGCCCAGGAGGCCTTAATATTGAAGAGGATCTGTATACTCACTTGTAACTTTGTAATATAAAGCATGGCAATTTTTGAATGATAGAAATTATAAATTGATGAATCTAAAATTGATCTTAATCATGTTATATATCACAGAGTGCGAACACAGAACACTTTTTTCTTATGACTGGAGTAAACAAATCGATGGATGTACAGTATAAATTGGCCCACTTGGGCGTAATCACAAAATCATGGTATAAATTTGATTGGACCTACATATAAATTAAATATGCCACATATGCCATGACACCACAACAGTGGTGTATTTTGAATTAATTTGTATACAAAAAACCCTATAATGTAGTGAAATGTTTTGCCCAGAAAAGTTTGGATCTGTTGGATTTAAACAGTGTGAGACCTGGGCAAGCATGCGCACTGGCGCTGTATTTAAATCATGTATTTATCTGCAGGTCGCAATCCGTCTCAGTAACAGTACTGATGTCTTACATGCGAATGAACTTATACAAACAATTGTGTTTTAATTTTGCATATACGAACGATTAGAATGTTGACAAATGTGTAAAACTACCAGTCTTTCATCACTGTTGTTTATCACAGAGTATCACACGTGGTATGAGAAATAGACAGAAGACTGTTTGTACTGCCACCTCGGCATTGGTGAGCAAGGCTGTGTACAGCCGAAACGCGTACAATGGTGGCCAGACAATAAAATACGGAGTATCCACAGACGGCGTTGTCATCCTTGTTTCAAGGGCAAAGGTGGAATTGTTACGGACCGGCTCTCGTGAGGTCTGTCAAGGCGACGCGCCCTTTGGTTTGGAGCAGCAGTGGCATAATTGCGAGAGAACGTGAAGGAGGATATTTGTTATTGTTGACATATTAAATTATGTGACTACGAGCGTTTACCCACATACACTAATTGGGGTATTATGCTTGCTTTTTTACTTTAATTGACATAATGTATATATTTTTTAGGATGAGACACGGTTAGTCTGTCTTCCTTGTGTCATGAAATATCATGTTTCTCAATTGCAAGTCTTTTACTTATGTCTATTCAGGTAGGAGCCGGCTGAGGTCCGTCTTTTATGTTTACACTTATGAATTATATATGTGGGTGTTTGTGTTGTTGTAACTTGGCTTGTGAAAAAGACCGTAACGGTCGAAACGCGTCGCCAATAACACTTTGAATTGTTCATCACGATCCCTGGAGTGCGAGTCTTCTTTTTGCGCGCTGACTAGCTGGCGAAAATTCAACTATATATATATATATATATACATATATATATATATATGTATGTATATGTATGTGTGTGTGTGTGTGCGTGTACCTACACACACCCATCATTTTAAAATATGCACATCTACTTATAGGGTTTATGCCATGGTGTTTTACACGTGCATATTCTGAAGTGGCAATGCAATTGTGACAATCAGGTTCTGTAGAAATGGCATATATATGTTACAATTGCAATTTTGTATTTACACACTACCTCATTGTCACGATTGTGTAGCCACTTTACGAACCACTCCTAAGAGTACAATAGCCCCTTGACTGGGATCACCATGATGAAGAGAACTTGGTGACTGATACGGAATTTCCCTTTTACCTGTGCAAGCATATTCAGTTACCAGAGTCTTCCCTGGAGGCACATGCTGAAATTAAACTGTTTTGCATGTCCATTAAACCTCAAAGTGAGCCTGAGGGAGCCACAGTGGTAAGAGCCTTTCTGTTTTGATTGACTTGTTGCCAGCAGCTCACAAGGTAAGCCGGCGCCCAGGGGATATTATAATGGCACTGGCTTAATATTGTTTTGTTAATAGCAAAATCAGGTAAGCCTTCATATATCCAGATGCGTGCTGTCAACAAACATTGCGATTAGTATAGCGCTCTGATGAAAGAACCAGGCCATATGTTGGTTTCTAAATGTCCCTTTCTTTGTGTGGCGTGGTTTCATTCTGATGTCACTCAGATACATTTAGGGATATATACATATATATGCAGCACTGAAGGTCTTCTTTGTTCATACAGCATGAATATCGTCTATGCACATTAAATAGATCATAGATTTACCAGTAAAACAAACCATTTTCGAAGTAGTCGCCAAACTATGTCTTACCCTCATATTTTAGCACTAATATGTTTCATTTTATGTCTTGTGCCAACAAAACATTAACACAACAGCCTTTGAAACCTTAATCATACTTTGAATGTCTTAAGCCTTAAACTAGTTGTATAAGAGTATGTTTATTTTGGTCCACTGTTGTTTTTATTGCGTTTAGAATTTTCCCTTGCCTTTCAATAATTCCATCTTGTTCCACCTACATTCCACTTTAAAACTTTCTGGCAGTCAAGAGCTACAAAAGAGGTAGGCTGTTTTGTTTCTACCTTCCATGATTCACATTTCGAATGCCATAAAACCATGGCATACATGAGGCCCACCCCCACACCCTTCCACAAAATACATTGTGATCAGTATTGTTAATATCGTGAAAGTTTGACAAGTGGCGTAATGGAAAATGATGGGCCCCTCTTGCAGAATGTGATGATGGGTCCCCTAGTCTCCTCATTAGCCTTGGGCTGAATGGGACCCCTGAAGTTTTAGACGCCCCGTAAACGCCCCGCCACCCCCCTCCACCAGCACTGCATGGGCTTGAATTACGCCCCTGTTGACAAGATTTCATTGGTTAACTCATCTATTGCGTTGTTCTTACTTGAATCAATACAAACTGATCCTCCTGAAATATATTGATGTTATGTTTGATCATATTTACTAAGTGAGTGCCATGTATGTTTTTCATTTTTATATCAATTGTTATTTTTTAACATTATGCATATCTAATTTTTCTAGAGCAAACTAATTGATTAAATTGTCGAAGATAGAATCAGAAGTCCTTCTGGTTGTTAAGTGGTGATTTTCATGGCAATCTGGTTTAATCATTGATGGGAAAACTCCCAAAGATATGAAACAAAAATGTTTCTAACACCTATGAATCGTGCTGATTAGTGCAGCGTTTTGAATCCTCTTAAGATGAGAGAATAAGTATTGTTGAATTCTCACGGAGACGGGTTTTAGATGGATGTCGATAGGCTGAAAGGGTGGGGGTACATGAAGTATTCTCCAAAACCTACCTACCCACCTGCCACCCTCCTATGAGATGCAAAAATGTACCTCATGTCCATACTTAGCCTTTTAGTAGCCCGCTATTTGCTGCCGCAGGATTTGGGAAGAGCACGGAGTGTAAACTACAGAACGTAAATACGTTTTAGAACTGTTTGTTCCTGACTGCCATCAAAACTGCTGTGGCCAAGTGTAGTAAAGACAATGTCGAGTGTTTAAAAGCACATACCAGGACTAGCACCTGCTCTCCTTGGGTACCTTTAATTGAGTGAGAGGATAATAAATCTGTGAAGGCTCACACGTAGGCAGGCAGAGGTGAAAGTAAGCAGGAAGCTGTAGGCGTGTAGAGATGTGCTGTATTCTCAGGATTCCAGCCACAAGTAACAAAATCCAGGTCAGGTCATCACCAATAATCCTGGTCTCATTTTAAATAACAACATTCTATACGGAACCAGGAGTAAAAGAACATACCAACAATAATAGAGGAGAGGGGAAAAGGGAAATATCACTATATAGGATCATGACAATACCCCAAAATTCATTTGCCACTGTTGTCATTTTCTGATAAGATACAGGTTGTCAGAATTAGAGATAGCCTACATCTGAGTGTGCATGGTCATTGTGGAATCCAGGAAGAATGCAAGTTTCTTGAGTTTGGAGCATAGAGTGATGATTTGGTTAAATGTAGGCCGGTTTGAAATGGATATGGGCAAATCGGATTTGTGATTTGAGAAAAATTAGTACTGTTTTACCACTGTCAGAGAAGGTCATTGTCGAACAATTACAAAGAGGGGGTGCAATTTCTTGTTGATAAGATTGGGTTTTCGCAAAAATCTATGTCAGACTTCCCATGAAATGAGACAGTAGTCAGAAATGAATGTCCCAAGATGAGTTGCTTGGAGCTATGTCGAAAAGCAAAGGCCAACCCTAAAAGCTATAAACAAGCAAGTCTTAACATTGGAAAGAGGTCATTTAACAATTTTCCGTGGTTTATCGTATCAAATAAAGAGCGCAAATGTTTTAGGATCAGAATCTATTGCATCTCCTGTTTTGAGTGTATTATCCAAAGTATTAGACAGAATATTATTTCATCAAAAGAAAGAAGCCAGACTGCAGTGAGTGAAGCAGATGGAATTTGATGAATATGGTTTGCATAGTTGCTGGTTTACTATGGTCTGCATGAGCATTTCCAAAATGTGCTGGGTTGGCAAATGTTAGGGGTGAGTGTAACTTGTGTCATTTGCTGAAAAGCTAAGCACACAAAATGGACCCAAGGATGCATTTTGTGCTATGAAAATAGCACTAAATGAAATAGAAGAGGGACAGTGGCAGCGGCTCGTGCTCGGTTCCTGAGCTTTTGGGTGGGCCTTTCTTTTGCCATTAATTACGCAATATTATGCTAACAGGTATATTTACCAAAATTACTTTAATTACTCCAGGGTAATTAAGATTTCACCCAGGCATAGAAAATGTGTGTAGGTCTTGGTAACTATTAGCAAGGGGTGGGGCTTTGAGTAGACACTTAATTGAGCTATTTTGACTGTGGAAGGTTGTGGCTGTCCCATGGGAAAACTAGAGTGCAGATTAAAATCTTAATTCTGTATCTTGGGCTTGGGACCAGCTAGAAAAATAATCAAACCACTCTTTTTTTATATTTATTAAAAGACCAATTAAATGGTGAAAATTGCTTTTTAATAAATATTTAGAAAAAATGACTTTTAGAAAGCTACCTTGTCACTGTCTGAAGCTCCTGGAGGCTAATGTATGTTAGCCCTCCAGCAGCTGCCAATTAAGTTCTTGACCTTCGTGAGGTGTGACAACTGCTTGCCGAGCAGGGACAATAGCCTGTGTGTAATGAGATGCTTTTGCCCCCAGGCAGGGAGACCAGGTGCTTAATTAGTTTCAAAGGGGCCTGCCCTGTCATAAGCAAATGCCAGGTGACACAAGACTTACCCCATAGTCAGGCTAGCACCAAACACAGTTGGAGGAAAGCTACCCCCACAATCAGTTTTGAATGGCTGTTCTGCACATGGGGAGAAGGGCTTCCCTATCTTGGATGTAGATAATGGGATTCTCTATGGGATTGTTTGCATTAGGGCAAACAAGAACTGCTGCAAAAGTGTATAGGGTTTCCCCAGGGAACTTTTACCCGATTGGTTAGGGAAGAGCTAGAAGTCAACACCACCCACTATCTGGTGCCAGGCATAACTGTGAAACACCCAAGGCATAACTTTAGAGCACTCTCTGGACCTGTGGAAGAACAGAACAAGGCCTGCAACTGCTTTTTGAAACCGGAGGGCGCTGGACCTGCTCCCATTTGTACCCAGGACAGAAAAGTGGACTGCAAGGGTTAGTTGGCTGGCCTCCTGTGTGGCTAGAAGGACAAAACAAGCTGCAAGGGGCCGCAAGAGGCCTTTTTCCTAAATTGCCCAGTTAACTAATAGCAACTGGACCTTGACTGGACCCTGTTATGGCCTTCATATCACCTTTAGACCAATAGCAACTGGACCGTGACTGGACCCTGTTATGGCCTTCATCTGGCCTTCACTCTGAGATAATCCAAGTGCGTTCCCCTGAGGGCCTTGGGAGTGTAATTATGTGGTTGTTTGGGCAACAGAAGAAGGTTTTGAAACTTTTGAAAACTTTTCATCCAGAGCTTCAGCAGGACCCACTGGAAAAAATATTTGACTGGTTCCGCAGCATCGGACTGGATTTCATCTTCTTTCCACTCAAATCTCCTCACACCTCTGAAATAACAACTAAGTCCCACTCTGCTTTGGGACTTAAACATTTTTCAGTGAGAAAGCCCCAAAACTCCAGACCTTCAGCAGACCAAACCTGCTTCAAGTATTTGGCCTTTGATTCCATGGTAGCAGCTACACTTACAGCGGCAACCCGCAGGAGGTGGATTTTGATTCTCAAAATGATACAGTTCCTTCCTGAAGTAGGACAAAGAGAAGTTTTTGACTTCCAGACTTTCACAGGGGCCAACCCGCTTGGTGTATCTGACCTGGGCTCCATCGCAGTCAACTTGAAAGGGCACCTTGGTCCCCATCTACCGAGACCATTGCCTTTACTTAACTCTTTAAAAATTTCTATCTCTTACTTACCTTATAGGATATTTTTGTCATTTTGATGCAATTTTGCTTATTCATTCTTACTCTCTGTTCATATATTGAAGTGGGATTTTTATTGGTTTGTTTCTTTGATTCTTTTAAACAGTTTTGGTACTTCTAAAAGCTTTCACATTTTCTCCCAGTTAAGCCTGTTAGTTTTGTGCCATATCTAACTGCGCGTTGACCTCAGGTTTAAATTCTTGAAACCTTTGAGTGAACCTAACAAGTTGGTCACTTTATTGCTTGTGGTGGACTAACATCAACCCCAATTAATAATTCACTTTCTAACAGGGCATACGTGTGTCACAGTGTTCAAAGGCTAGGATGTTAAATTTGATAAGTTAGGAGTGTCTGTATTAGGGCTGATTTTCTTTGATGTTAATGAGTAGGATTTAGATGTCAATGTGCTTGGGGATTTCTTACCCAAGTGGATGTAATTTTAGGGGTACCTGTAGGGGCACACCGTAATCCACTACGAGGTGCATTCAGCAACCATAGCGAGTATGACATATTATAGCCACATAATTAAGGAGGCTAGGAGACTTACCAGAATTCAATTCTGTACTGGGACAAGTTTGAGGTAAAATTAATTTGGTTGTGCATTATTACTTTGAGTTATAAATGCAAATATTCAATGGTAGTAGTGTTGAGAATGGTGTGCTAAACCACTGGAAATGTGTAGCTGTCATGGTCGAAGAATCTAGTGCTGCTTTTGAAAGAGAAACATAGTCTGGAAGTTTGTAGAGAAGATGAGGTGCTGTCCTGGGTGAAGAACAGCTTTCTCAGTGGTTGAAACAATGATAAACGGCAGGTTGAAGGGAACCTATAAGTTATTAATGGACTTACAATTTGACAGCAACCCCAAAAAAAAAAAAAAGGATTACTTCTACCCAAGGCATTAGTAGCAAGATGGAGAAGGCTACATTTACATATCAGGGCTACACAGCAGCACGAGCCACGATGTGTCAGTGAATGGTGCTTTATGGGGAAAGAGCCAGAATCTTAGAGTACCAGCCATGTAGACAATGGAATTTACAGTATATTAAGAAGCACCTGTCTTGAAACTATTACCCCTTGTAGGAGACTGCATTTTATAATTGTAGTAGTGATTTCAGGGTGGTGGTGGTTCTGTTTGTACAGGAAGGGTCAAACCAGAGTACTGCCAACTTTTTAAGAAGATGCTATAGTAATGGGAGTTCCTTGAAGCAAATAGTATTGGGTAATGTTATTACCATTTGTTCAGGTGTAATTATATGCCTGTATCATTGTTTGAATATAATTTGATTTTAGCATCCAGCTTTGCATTTAAACAGTTGAGTTAGGATTAGGCAAGGTCCTAAAAGCCCACAAAGTCTTCCAAAACCAATCCTCAAGAGTCAAATGAAAGGGAACCTCAATCTAGTAGTTCCTAATTTCGTGGACACCAGGATATACCATGAGGATGCTGTGATTATCAGAGGGATAACATGGTGGCAGAGTGACATGCACTTGCAGCACTTGAGAGTTATTGATAGAAATAGTGCCTCTGGTTGGTTAGAGGGTAGGGCTACACTTTTTTTTTTTGAGTTTTATATATCGCGAACTCGACCCGAAGATATCAGGTATCAGAGCGCTTTACATGAGCACCAGTTTCGTTACACAAGAACACATTCATTTTTGTTAGGCGCTGGGAGATTAAGTGATTTCCCCAGAATCACAGGATGTTGAACATCCCTGCCGGTTCCCCAGCTTTGAAGTCGACTGCTCTAGCCGTAAGGCTACATCCTCTCTCCTCCTATTTTCTACATTGTGCTCATCGTAAAAGTATGTGCTACAATAATGGCAATAAACCCTCTGTGACCCTCACTTTAGTGAATGTGATGCAGCCAGGTGCATTTCACACGAGCATGCGCCAGTGTGCACGTGCTTGCCGTTGTGAATTTGCTAGGCTAAGGCATTACATGTTTCCAGCCAAGGTCTACCATCGTTGTACGTCTTTAGAGACCACCTCTAGAAGACAAACAGCAGTATTACTTTCCAAGGTAATCCTAGGTGATGTGGGCTAAAGCCTTGTACTGGTCATGTCTGCATGGCACTGATCAAGGACTCATGACCCCACCATTTTCCAAGACATCAATGCTGGAATTGGGTTGGGCTGTTTTGAGTTGGGAATGGGTGAGATTATAGAAGCAAGAGGCTTAAGGCCCTTTGCAAAGGAGAGAAAGAGGGTGGATCAGTCAGTGACCACGTCACTTGACATCACTGAGTTATGAGACTTGCGTCACAAGCTAATAACTCATGACTCTGTAATGTTGGGTCACATGGAGTAATAACACACCCTGTGCATGAACCAACTGTGAGAAAGCATGTTATTTGCAGCGTGTTACTTACATGAGTTATCAGCTTTAGTACTGAGCAGCTGCTTTCTAACAAACCAGTGTTGCTGTGCTGATTGCAGTCAGACCAACCATGTTGGGACGAAAAAGTCCTATGCATGGTAACAGACATTCACCCATGCCCTGCGTGCCCAATTGCACTGATGTCTGGATCCCTAATGCTGATTTGTGTTACCATAGGCAGACACTGGTCATACATGCGCCCTATGACATGGGCCTGTCTCACAGAATGCTATCTCCTTGTACTGGAAGTGGTGCCCAAAGGGGTACCCTCATAGTGGCGGAAGGCTACTGCCTTTGCCAGGTGTTAAGCAACATGAGCGTGTTGGTGGAAGCATACCGTGTTATGTAAAGTAATGTGCAGTGTGTGTAGGATAAATGTATGTGCTTGGTGTATGTGTACTGGTGAGTGGTACAATACAAGAAGGATGAAGTATGTACATGATAAGCACATGCGCTGGGTGTATGTATGCCTGTGAGTGGAACAGTAATCGAAGGATACAGTGGTGGGCAGTGCATTCATATTAAATTCAAGTGCTGCATGTACATGTGCCTGTGAGTGGTACAGTACATGGAAGGCACAGTACTGTGCAGTTCATATATGCTGCATACATGCACTGGGTGTATGTTTGCCTGTGGATGGTACAATACATGGAGGGCCCTCGGTTCCATTTTGGGAGACCCAGGCTTGCATGTTGAAACATGGAGAGCAGTTAGAGAAATTTAATCAGAGAGGTTTGTGTATTGCTGTATTCCTGTAAGCTGGGTAGGACACACATGGGGGGAGGGCTAGGCCTCCCTGGTACAAATCAAAGGGTGCTCTTTGTTTTAGTGAGAAGTCAAAAGTAGGCCTGGGTGTGAAATTCTACTCCGCTTGCGGAGTTTGCAGAGTTTTTCCCACTCCGCGCTCCGCGTAGCTCACAGAGTTCCAAAAAACTCCATAGAGCAGAGCAGAGTTTTTTGCTCACTCACTCTTGTTAATGTTAAGTTGGTCGAGCGCAAGCAAGGAAAATCTTACTCGAGACCATCTCCCGGAGAGATTTCTCAACGCGGGCTGTCGCGCATGGTTGTTACTGCTCACATTGAGAAAACATCAGTTTGCATTGAGGACGCTGCCACTAGAGTAGAGTAGAGTAGAACATCTGCCTGAGCGGCAGAAAGAATTAGCACTCCTTGCAGCTGATTTTAAAGTGTGGGGCCAACATCCCGGTGCTAAAAATCAGTGAGGAGGGCGCAACGTAGAGTTTTTTGGTCACTTTGCGGAGTTCTGCTATGTGGATCTCTGTGAACTCCGCCCCATCCTAGTCACAAGGAAGGGGCCAGAGGCACATCTCAGGAAGGCGATGAGGCTGATAAAAGAGCCATAAAGAGTAAGGCTGAGGGCCCTGGGCTAACCTTTTGATGCACATATTACTGTGGCTGACATCGAGGTGTAAACTCATGTCACTCCCGTGGCCTGTGGGATTATCAGCTTTTGAGACATCCCTGCTTTGATAGACTGCTTTTCATGAGGAATAGGGAGCAGAGGAGTAGCCATTTCAAAAGAAGCAGAGCTCCAAAATGAAACTTAAAAGACTCAGACGCAAACTCACATTTGTTGTCTTGAAATGGACCATAAGAAGGGGAGCTTGAGACCCCAAACATTGTCATCTGACAAGCAGCCAGGTAGGCTGCATGATAAGGGGAAGCTCTGCAAGACTTCTGCCTGTAACCTGGACTGGGGGCTCCTGCTGATGTAGGTAAGACTTGTTTTGGGACTGCTGACCCTGCGGAAACTTGCTGCTAGTTGTAGCACTGTAGTGCTGGGACACTATTGACTTTAGGTTAGAGTGGTAGTGGACTCTTCAGACTCAGACTATTCATGGGGCTTACCCTGTATGTTGCCAAAAGCGAATGGGGAATAACCATGATTGCTAATGTAAGGAGTAAGTGGGACAGGGAACCGCCAAAAAGACGCTGGAGCCCCAACCTCAGAGGAGGACTGTGTAAATGTTTGTGAATGTCGTATTCTTCCTTTGTGTTGATAGAGGTAGAAATAAAATACTTGTTTTTTCATTAAAGTAAATATTTGGATGGGCAATGATTTATTGCTGCTGCTGTGTGTATTTTCAGTTGTGAGCCCATGTTCACTAATCTGTATCCATAAACCCCCAAAGCCTGGGATTGCTCAATCACGCTTACTGCTGAGAGTCAAGTGCAGATAGGGTAGTTGGCCCAGTTGCTCACACTCCGTAGTAGGCCGGGCCCTGGGACAGCAGGAGTAAAAAGCCTCAACCACCACAGTTGGGCTCAGTAACCCCTGCTTGTCTATTGACCCTCCAAACAGGGTTCTGACAAACCACAAGAGACTATTTGATTCCCAACCCACTCTATTCACTGATCTTTAGACCTGCACTGGGGACTTTAAAGCTGCTCTTCTTTCCATCATAGGTAAATCCTTGCGTCTCATATTTCCTCCTGTGCTTCTCCCAGCAGCTAGCCCATTGCCCATCTCAGTGACTTCTGTACCATAAAACTGATGTGGGCATTGGCAACATCAGCAAATTAATAGAGATAGCCAACGCATCAACTAATTTGACACATTTAACAATCTAATGAACTAAACAGAAACAGAAACAATTCTGCAAGAAACATTCAAAAGCATTTCTTTTTAGTGCATTAGATTACATCCTATATTGTGTGACATTTATTAGAGTTGACTTGATGACAATGTCAGTAATGAACCGAGAGCCCAGTCAGTTTTCATGTACACCTTTTATGTGGTTTAGGATATTATAATTAGGGCTCCCGGTTTTATGGTATTTATTTTTTTAACATTTCCGTCTGTATTTATCCATATTTATTTTTTGGTGATTTTTCTAGTATTTATCCATATTTATTTTGTCGCGAGCAAAAAAAAGACGCTGTAGCTAGTATTTATTCACATTTATTTAAAAAGGCAATGCGCGCTTGGTTGTTTTAGGTTCAGATAGATTTATGCAGATGGGCAAATGGGTTACTGCTTTTAACAAGGAGATCCTTTTGTTACTTGCTTTTAATAAATTGCAAACCTTCTAATATAAGACAGTGAGCTATGAAGGGCCTTGTAAGCCTCGCTGTCTTATGTAACGCATCCTATGCATTTATTTACACATGATTTATTGTATTGTAATTGCATTTATATAGGGCTTACTACCCTTGACGAGGCATTGAAGCGCTTTTTTATCCAGTAGCACGCTACTCCGGAACCAACTCAAAAAATCAGGGATTGTGAATAACATGACTTTCCGTGGTGGTCACATATTAGTCAGGAAAACAATATTATTTGAGTAGAGGTGAAAGAATTATGCAGAGCTCCCTGTGAAACTCGCACTGGTCCTGCAAGCACCCACCACAGTCTTAAAGAGGACCTTAACAACGTTGCCAAATTATGAAAATGTCCCACATAACAATGTGAAACCTTGGCAGCTATGTGTGTGCATTAACATAAACAAAAAACTGTCCACAAAGAAAAAAACACGGGAAAGAAACAAGGGGGCAACCTCAACTCTCCCTCTCCCTCCCCTCCTTATGTTGTAAAATTTGTAAGGCACGGCATACACACTCTATTGACACCCTCCAACACTTACTACAGATGCCATTAGACCGATATCGTGCACACTCAGAGGCACGAAGCAGGAAAAAGCAGCTGCACTACAGGTCCAGCAAGCAGCTGGCTCCGAAGATCATTTCACACTAAAGTTTAAAGTGTGCGCATGCATATCTCTTGAATCTAGGGGCTGAACAAAGTCAAAAGCATGCCTCTCAAGTATCTGTGAAGTGATTAGCTTTGCGCATTTGTTTTCCCTTCATTTCTTTTAGGTGTGCATCCCGCCGCACCTCTGCTCCCGCCAGGATAGCTCCAAGCCAGGGTACTTAAATAAACAAAAGGAGGCTTAATGGCCCCTTAACATCGACCTTGACTCAGCTGAAATCCGATAAACCCTCTCCCTGGCTGCGCTCGGACAGACTTGTCTTTGAGACCGATTTATTGGCATTTTTCCGTTTTTACATATAAATGCAGACCAAGGAAAAATATTTTTCCGTCTGTATTTATATGTAAAAATCCGTTTAAACGGAAAACCGGGAGCCCTAATTATAATAGAGCAACATTATAATCTATTGAAATGTCTACAAGAGATGTTATTGTATCCCACGCATCCTGAAATGTATTTTATGGTACTTTCAATTGTGACTGTAAAGGACAAGGACATTGTGCAATTGGACCCTAGATCAGTATCTCTGATCCATTTACTTAGGCGTAATATCAGGATGACCGTGATGCAGTGAAAGTTGGTCACACCAAGTCAGTGGTCCCAGTCCAAGAATTTACATTCAGACTTAGTCCCTGAAATGGAAGTCAAAATTCTTCAGTTGCGCAAAGTCCAAGGAAGGGGCTGGTGAGGGTCTCTCAAAGCTGGATAAATCATTGTTGAGCTCCCACTGAAGCCCTTGGCTTTGGCAACAAAACTTTAGTGTGGGACAAGGCTGGATTTCATGGATTAGACGATTGCTTTGCAGATAGATTTGCCACCTCACCCCAGTCCAATGATTAACCATCAAACCTCGTCACTTTTTTCAGTTCTCAAAATCCCGTAGCTGGCTGTGACTGGAAGCTTCATATTTTTTTCTAGCAGGGCCGTCTTAGATAGGTGAAGGCTTTCCAGAAGAACAGATGGTTTCTGGATCTCTCTAAAATCTCTCCCCTATTTAGATGAAGTCTCTTGCCCCATGTGATGCTCAAATCTAGTTGTCCCTCCTGCTGGGGCTTGTGCCAAATAATCTAGGGGGCTCTGGTAAATTATGGGAGCAGCCTCACTTGGCATCTCCAAGTCAACAGAGATAGTAAGGCTACCATTTATTCTGCCAAACATTACTATCCAGTCCCAAAAGGCTACTCCTTGCTCATTGGTCAATTATTGATAACCACCCTTTAGAGGTCAGGCTATTGTTCTCTGGAGGATAGGTTCAATAACTCCAGTCAGGAATGTGAATTGGTCTCTGTAAGTGAGATGAGTTTCAGGCAGGGGAAAGGGACCTTGAATCTATGCCTCAATCTTCACTTGGTGATTGGGAAGTATATGGTTGCCAAGGGGGGGACTTCCACCTGGCTTTTATGGACCTAACCTCAGCTTTTGACCTTGTCAATAGGTCTAAGCTGTGGTTGATCCTGCGTGATATGGGGCTAGATGCTGACCTGATCTCCTTTCTGGCTACCGCCCACGATAACACAACGGCTGCGGTACGTTTTAATGAGGATGGGAGCCTGACTGACTCTTGGACAGTAAGAATAGGGGTTCGGCAGGGATGCATATTGGCTCCGTTGCTGTTTACCCTCTACATCAACAAACTGGGGGACTCCTTAACATCCTGTTGTAAAGATATACCAAGAGCTGGCACCAAGAGGATTCCCGCACTTCTGTACAGCAAGGGGGCTGCAATTACTTTTAAACTGTTTTATAGATTTTATGGACTCTTTGGATTTAATCACCAATTTTAAAAAATCGCATGCCATGACCATAGGCTCATGGAAGGCGGCCAAGACCAAATTTTACTGTAAGGGGGCCGAGTTAACTAAAGTGTCCATGTTTCCATACCTAGGGGTACTTTTCGATGACCAAGGCTCTTGGTGCGCGCAGCGCGCACTGAAAAAGAATGTTTTAGCCAGAGCTGCGGGGGCTACCCTGGATTTTGCAAAAAGAATAGGGTCGAAGCCGTTTCCCGCGCTTTTGAAGGTCTATAATGCGAAGTGTATCCCTATGGCTACCTATGGTAGTGACATCTGGGGCTATAAGGATGTGAAGGGAATTCAAGGGGCTGAGAACAATTTTATGCGCAAACTTCTCTCGGTCTCGGTAGCTACCCCGACTTTCAATTTACATGGGGAACTGGGAGCAGGCTACATTTCGGACCAGATCGCGGTCGCGCCGCTTCTATGCTGGCTGAGAATCTGGGCTCAACCGACCCCAAATTTAAATCAACTTATTATTCTAGATTGTATAGCACTAGATAAGGCTTTATACATCCCCTGGCTGAAATATATTAAGGATCAGACTGAGAATCTTGGTTGCCCCGGTTTGTTTGTGACCCCCAACCCCCTGGGCAAGACCGCCATTAGAGCTTTTAAACAGCAGTTTTTAGACAGGCGCCAAGGTCTCAGGGAGGAGAATGAACTAACTAAACCCTCAGTGAGAAGGTTTGTTACATTGAGCCTGGGCCAGCAGATGCAACCACATCTATCTTATGTAAACAAAGCTTACCATCTTTTTGTCTTGACGAGATTCCGATTGAATATGGTTCCCTGGTTACTGGCATTTCCCAAAGGCTATTTCAAACCTAACTCATTAAAACCTTGTCCTTGTGACAACTTCTCCGAGCAAGATACTCTCCATCTAATGTTTTTCTGCGCTCACTATGATTCCTTGCGCAGGAAATGTATCCTCCCCCTGCTCAGAGGCTGTAAATTTGTTCAAGTAAGGCCGGCCCTGATTTATCTACAAATGCTAGCTTCACCTACAGTCTGTGTCGGGGTGGCAAGTTTCTTAATTGGGGCCATCCGACATAGGAATAGGCTGCCGTCGAGCTAGCCACTCATTTTTTACGAATTTGTATGATGACTTCTGTTTTAGACTAAGTGCTTCTTCCGTGATGAACTGTGTTTCAACAGGATGTCATTCCAATGAGGTGTATGGTTTATGAATTTAGTTGACATGAGTTTTAGATTGATTGTCCCCCTGTGCCCTGGAGAAATTGTTTAATGAATTTTTGTATATGTTTGCACATAACCATCCAAAAGGCTGAGGACTGTTCTCATGTTTACATTTTTATGGTTCTTAAGATTACCTCAACATGATTTCTGTATAGGCTCAAATATTGTTATATAGAATGTTTTTACTGTGTACTTTTATGGTTTTAATCAGCCGAATAAAGTGGATATGATATGATGATGATATGATATGAGTAGCAGAGCTGGTTCTAAGCAGTGGGTGCAGGCAGCACAAAGTACATTCTTATAACATTACTTTTCCACTGAAGTTGTCACAAAATATGATTTTACCATTAAATACAATTTTGAAAACGGATAGTAATTTACTTTGTTAGCCTTTTCAGATATACAATTTTTTTTAAATTATATATAGACCTTTCCCTAGAGAATGCAAACTAAAAGTATAGTATGATAACAGTTTTAAGCCTCCAGTCATTGTCAGGACACTTAATTCTAATATTTAGCCACTTCTTTAAAATAAATAAATTGAGCACCTTGTGCTGTGGCCTTAAAAGGCACACTTAAGGGGTGACTTATGAAGAAAAGAAAGTTGTTTTTGTTTTGCATGTTAAAGGCACTCTTCCCTTTCATGTGTCAATGCAGTGCTCTTCAACTGCTGCCCAGCCAGAGCACAGTGGTGATCCTGACATCAATTATTTTTGTTGTATATGTGGGTGGTGTAAAATAGACCAATTGGGTGAAAGCAATTTTAACAGTACCAATTTAGGTCCAGGGCACCCACACTGTGGCACTGTAAAGTAGTATCATAGGAGAAACAGCAAGCCTAGTGTATAGAGAAGTCGAAAAATCCTGGGTAAAAATGCAGAAAATGCTCATTCCCTACTCCCATATGGAAAGGTAATTACTGAAACTAGTTTTATTTAAATGTTACAACATGTACCAAATGTTGCCACAAATGTTGTTCCGTGGTCGGTGAAAAGATACCAAAACTATACTTGTCATAGTAATTTATTACATAATAAAATATTTAAGACCCAACACATCTTACCCTTTAGAGCATAATATAAAACCCAAAAATATAAAGAATAACATTAATTAATAAATATAAATAAATCCATTAACACCTAATCCTTAAACCTTGCTGGAAGTGATCTTTTCCTGTTAGAACTCCGAGGAGATTGCAATTGGATGTTTGAATATCGCTGTTAATGAAATTCACTATGCACCTTTGCCACTCTTTTTTTGTTCCAGCACTTTACATCATCCAAACGTTTGAATGTTCATGCACCTTGGCCCCTACTTTGGGCATAGAGAACTAAGATCCTCCTTTATCACACTTGAAAAGTTTCTGATTCTAGCCACATCTCCTTCCTTCGCCTTCAGCCGACAACACCCTTCCTTATCATACTTTTCTTGGGCCTTCCTCTTTCTTTTATTCACACCCTGCAATAATTTATTTGGTGGTAATTTTTTCTCCATCCATAATCTGTTTACCTTTAAACCTACAAAAGAAAAGAGAAACCATAGTTCCGCACTTATCATGGTGCAGATCGCCCACATCATGGGGCTTATTTACTAGGGCATTGCGCCATCAGTGCTTCACTTTTTACAATGCTCCAGTGGCGCAATGCCCTGCTCCATATTTGCAATGCGACACTAAGCCCCTTTGCATGGATTAACACTGCATTGTAAATATCAGATCCTTTCACGCAGCTTTCTGCATCAAAGGGGCATGCAATGGGTGTTGCTGTGGGCGTTCCACAGCATCACCCGTTGCTTTTTGACACTACCCCGGATTGACAAGAATCTGTAAATCTGAGGTAGCGTCAAAAAGTAACGCCATTGAAAAGCAGGCGTTAGAGTGTCGCAACAAGGAGAAAAACTTCTATTTCTCCTTGTTTTTTGCTCTTTCTATGTGTGATGCAACTATGCAGTACACATAGAAGGAGGAAATCGCCTTTAATGATTGTTTATGTGCAGGAAGGTGTCCCTTTCTGCACATAAACAGTCCTCTCTGCAACTCAGGCACCATTGCACCATGGCGCCAGGGAAACCAGTGGTACGCCGTGTTCTTGTGAATACGGCACATCCCTGCGTTTTTCAAATAACGCAGCATGGCGCTGCTAAATTGCTTGCAGTGCCGTGCTGCGTCATTTCTTTGTAAATATGTCCCTCTATTCGTTAACTCTTGCATCCAATCCAGTCTTCCACCAATGACAATTTAATGTTTTCCTTTATCTAGCTATTGCACATTTCTACAAGACCTTTGCTCCTAGGATGGGACAATGTGATAAATCCATGTTTAACACCAAGATTCTCCCCAAAAAACTTCAAAATCTTAGGAAACAAAGAGTGGACCATCGTTTGTGATAATTTCATCTGGCGTATCTTCTTGAAAAAATAAGTCCTCAAGCACCTCTTTCACTTTTGTAGTGGTAATGCTGTTTACAAACTCTACCTCTGGGCACCTAGGAAGTAGTCAATGGCTATTAATACCATATTTGATTTAAAGGTTCAATTACATCAATAGCCAGTATGGACCAAGATTTGTCTGGCACAGGAAAAGAAACCACATTGCAAGAAACAGTGACTTGCGTCTTGCCACTGGCAACACATGACCTACTCTGCAAATTATTCCACCTCCCTGTCCTTTCCTGGCCTCCAAAAGACTTTTCTTATTCTTTTCTTCGTGGCTTGTGTTCCAATATGTCCCTCATGAGCCAATTTCATGACTTTCGATCTCATTAATCCTGGTACAACTAAAGTGTCCAATCTACAAAGTAGTCTATTGACACACAATAGCTCTGAAGCAATATGATGAAAACAATCCACATCAGCATCAGATATTTTGGATTTTGGCCACCATAATTTACATACTTAATGACTTCTTGTAAAATCTTATCTTGTTCCATAGCCAAAGACTACTCTTCTTCCGACATAGCACCCTTAGTGATCACTGACAATTCACTAACTACAGTTTTCTCATTATCCATGGCTACTCCATCCTCACAGTCCTTCAAAGGCAACCTAGAAAATCAATCAGCCTTTACATTTGCAATGCCAGGTATGTACTCAATACAGCAACAGTATTCTTGTAACATAAATTACCACTTAGCAATTGGGGGCATAGATCTACCATCCTACTTCTGGGTGAATAGATCAACTAAAGGTTGACACAAACCACAAACTCTGACCCCCAGCAGTACTGACAAATATAATACACACAGCAGAAACATGGTAGAGGCATCCTTAGATCATGCAGTCAGCAAGAAGTCAGTACTCGATGATCGACAGCCGATGAACACTCTGTGTTCCATCACAGCACAACTCCAGCTCAGAACAAAAATCAATAAATCCAGGGTCTTTTTAACATAAAGACTGGCACACGAATGGCTGACGAGTGTCACTCCCAGAATAACCACTAACCTGGGGCTTTGCCAGAATCCACAGGAATGAAGAGGAGTCCCCCTCGCTCTCAGAAGATAGCGCCACGAGGAGGAAAAACACTACTCCAACATAGACCACTCTCCCCTGAGAGACGGGGGAAAAGAAAAATCCAGGGAAAGACCACACCGCTTCCACACAGCCACAGAAGCAGATCACGTCTGGAGGTAAGGCATAAGGGTTTCGTTACTGTATGGGAGAGAACCAGACAACCTAATAGTACATTTTAATACCCCTATTCAGGCTACTAATATCGAAGTCTAGTGCAATTCATGTATGAGAGATGATCCACTTACCCAAATCACACGTCTATCACTCCTTCCTAGAAGTGCTGAAGGTAGGAGTTACCATCACTCCTGGTAGAACTGGTATATTCTGTGATAATACGTCTCACGGGTAGGGAAATAGTTGGAATGATCTGGAAGTCCAAAATTATAATAAAAAGGAACGCAAGAATAATTTCCCCAAGTAATTGTTTGATCAAAGTTTATATCTCGTCGCGTTAGCTCCTGCTTACGAGTGACTCCATTATATAGGAAAGGAAGGGAGTCTTTAAGCCGCTCCCGCACCAGCTCGCAACATGCAAAAGAAATGTCTTAACGGCTGTGAGCATACAGCGAGAGAGTCCTCTTAAAGCCGATTCAAATTCGGCAACCAAATTCCAAAGTTCTCTCGCGGCAGAGGGCAGGCAGCGGGGAAGCCTGTAAAAGCCGATCCAGATTCGGCTTGAAAAGAACCATCCCAGTTTGTTGCGGCTGAACGCTGTCAACGAAGAAAAAACAGCTCCGCCGGGAACGAGTGTGTCAGCAGCTCTCTCGGGGGAAAGGAATAAGCAAAGCCCACGGCAGTAGGAGAAATTGTGGAACAGAAATAGTCAGCAGGCGATGCCGTCTTCACTGAGAACAAAGTTTGCATGGGAACAGCGGATCCGGAGGGGCGTGGTCACGATCCAGGAACAGTAAGCCAAGCAAGAGCTTGTTCCTGAGACGTGGCTTTTAACATTGGCTTAAGGGAGTGAGGGTAAACGTTGTATTCTAAATAAAAATGTACAACATGGTATCTTGGTTATTTTCAGTTAACAAATGCGCAATAAGGGATCTGATCAATATACTCACACAGGAATTGCACCAAAACATTCAAATCCTGTTCCAAACTATTGAACAGGACGCCTGAGGCCTGACAACGAGCCACTGCCAGTCGCTCATCACCAATGGAAATATACCATGAAGGCCACTTAAGGTAAGTAAAGCTCCTTTACATCGTGGGCCTCATTTATGAGGCCCCTTGCGCCATCGGGACGTCACTTTTTTTGACATTCCGTGGCGAAGATCCTGCTGCATATTTACGAGGCAGCACTAAGCCACTTTTTTTGGCTTTATGCTGATTCGTAAATATTGTCCCCTTTAATGCAGTTTTCTGCGTTAAAAGGGAGTGCAATGGGTGTTGCTGGGGGCATTCCCAGCAGCATCCATGGCATTTTGACAATGCCCCAGATTTACGAGAAATCGTAAATCTGAGGCAGTGCCAAAATGTACGCCTCACCAGGGGAGGTGTAAGGGAGGCACAACAAGGTGAAATATCTTTATTTCTCCTCGTTTTTCCTTTTTCTATGTGTGATCCATTCTGCAGCACACATAGAAAAAGGAAAAAGCCTCTTGGGATTGTTTTTGTGCAGGGAGGTTTCCCTTCCTGCACGAAAACAAACATCCCCTCAACACAGGCACCCATGCACCATGGTGCAAAGGTGCCTGCGTTGGTGCACAGCAGCCTATAGTGCACCGGCGCAGGGGAAAAGGACAGGAAAGCACCGTATCTCATAGATACTGCACATTCCTGCCCTTTTCTTTTGCCGTAGGGCAGCGCAGCAGGAAGGGCAGCTGTTCTGCCCTATGGCAAAAACACATTAATGAGGCCCCTAGAATCTATACATGTGACAGTCAGAGAAGCCGGATCACAGTAACTTCTCCCCGTATATTCAAAAGGCAACATTCTAAACATTATAAGCAGCATTCCTCAACTAAACTTGTCATAGTAATTTATTACATCACAAAATACTGTAAGACCCAACAGTAGGCGCACTAATTTATTAAATTAATATGTTAGCTTCACCTGCAGTGTAACCAGCATACCCCATAAGTAAGCTTCAATCATGCACCTGCCTTTCGCAACTTATTTCTATGTATATATGCTGGAGCCCAAAAGAACTCTCCTAAATGGTTCAGACCTTAAAATACACCCACTAACAAATAGCACCATGGGGAATACTCCAGTCCCGGGAGAGGTCGATGGACCTTTTACATCGTGCTCAGAATTAGAGCTACCTACAAAATCAAGTCATCCAATATCCTGGATATTTAGGATTTTGTTGAGTCAATGATGCGAGGTTAAGTTTAGTTTTAAAGGCTATATTTATCTATAAGGTTAGAATCTCTAATATTTGCATTCGGTTTAGTAATTTACAGAAATATAAAAAGAAGATTAGCAGTGGCGTGGCTAGGCACTTTGCCACCCGTAGCGGTCCCTGCTGCACCGCGACGGCCGCACTGAAGAGCGGGGGGTGCTGGTGATGATTCCTGCGTTTGTCGTCCCCGCGGCAAACTCATGTAAAAGCAGGGGGGAGTCCGCTGCCCCCATAACTTGTGCCGCCCGGGGTGGACCACTACCCCAACACCCCTCCTTGCTACACCACTGAAGATTACAAATTAGCAGTCAAGACTTGTTCCATAAAGAAACCCAATAAAACTCTAGACCTATTCTAAATAATAACCCATAAAGAGTTCTGCTGGAAAGAGTGGTGAATAAAAAGAGGCACTCCTCTTGAATAGTAGTTATTAAAGCACAGGCGTGTTCCCATCAGCTGCAGTAGCAACTTTCAGAGTAGTGATCTGTGCAGTAGCATTGATAACAAATTAATAAAGAAGTCACCTCAAAAGATCTAAAGGAAATCAGCTCTCCATAAAGAAGAGTCCCGGGCAAAGGAGAAATCCAACAGCAAGACTACTTGATGGGTAAGAGGGAAAGTAGAGGTATGGTGGTCAAATTAGCTAGGAACACACGTTATTATAACCTTTTAATAATTGTATTGATTCTTGATGATGCCTTCCCTCGATGTCCTATTGTAACAGTTCATAAGGTGGTGTTGTCAGTCATACGATGTATCTTCTTCCGATTCCCACAGTCTGCACTCTCGTCATCTGAATTGATACAGTCTTTGTCATAACTGTTACATGAAGGAAGGCTCCGAAAGAGAACCATCTTACCTAAGCTAAAGGCGCATTAAGACTTTCAGCACAGAAACAAAGGCTAGTCAGCAAATGTGAAAAACATTAAAGCAACATTATAAGTCTACATCACTATTTATTCCATTCAATTTCAATGAGTTTATTATTCTTTAATGGAAATGATCTAACATGGGGCGAGAGGAACTATAGAACATAATACTAAAGTCAGCACATTTCCTAGAAGACATCAATGTTAGGCTGTTACACTGAACACTTTGCTATGAGCATAGGTCGAAAAGAAGCTTCGGGTCTAGTCGCTTCACAAGCTAAAGTATAGTTGCGTGGTGCAAAAGCTTTAAAAGCCATGTAATTGCAATGAAGCGTTCCCAATAGCATCTTTCACATCAGGTTTGTTACTCTACAATATGTTTTGATTTTATTTCCTTATTCTACTAAACGATATTCACACATTTTACAAGTCATTTCGAAAACATGCATTTTACTTGTATTAAAATATGTTCTAAATTGCATTTCTATTGTGCTAAAGTATGTGGACTTCAAAATATGCAGTCATGTCTCTCATTTACATTGCAGCAACTTGACCCAATGTTAAAAGTTATTCTCAATATTCTGAGCAAGAACAGTTATATAAACTGTAGTGATTATCTCTATTATATGTTGAAACTCCATGGTCCATTGCTGGCAGATCTAAATGTGGCAACCTGGAACAGGTAACTTTTTCTTTCATCATAATTGCGATGTTATTTGTAAAACAATTTGACAGATTTGTTTAATTTTTCACATGTATTATAATTTCATTAACTTGAAAATTGAACAAAATATAAACCTTAAGGCTTTATCTTGAGGGAAGACTCCGGCACTAAGCCAATTAGAGGATTCAAATTGTATTGTCAGTTTTAGTTCACCCACATTGACACTTTTAAGAATTATTTAATATTTTTGGATTTTAATCTTTGGGACAATTACATGTATTACCATGCTCTGTACTGTAAATTCTCTAGTTACAGCAACAGTCTATCAGTGAAATTTGTTCATAGTGTCACAGTTATTAACTTGTCTGCAAGTGTTGGTGGATGTATCACAAGACTATTTTGCTTCCTTGTCTATTCTCTTTGAAGAGCTACCAGCTAAATCAACTCATTTGTCTCTAAGGTGTGTTTTGTTTGTGTGACCCTTCATGGGTGTCTCAGCGCCTTCTCCTTGCCATGTGCCCCTGCGATGTCTTACCTCTTTTTTATGAGCCTTCAATAATATCTTTATTCTTTTCATCCACGCATCCCCTCTGTCCCCGAGGGACACAGTTCATCTTCTGTTACAGTACGAAATTTGTATTGGGATGCTCTTAACGTACAGATATAGGTGCTGTTTTCTTTCTAGGTGGTGCTACACAAATCACTTCGGGGCAGATTTACAAGCCCCTTGCGTCATCTTTACGACACCGTTGCGTCACTTCTGTGACGCAGCGGCGTCGTAAACAATGCACCACTATGCGACAGATTTACAACGTGACGCATCTAGTGAGATGCGTCATGTTGTAAAGCCCTGCGCTACATTATACCTGCGTCAGGTATAATGTATGCAGGGTGGGCGTTCCATCGCAAGGAAGCCCTGTAAAAGTGAGGCAGTGAAATATACGTCCATGCTGCGTCAAAACCTTACGCCTGTTTGAAGCAGGCGTAAGGAGTGACACATCATGTTAGGTATAGGGCGCCCCTGAGCATTGCTGGAGTTGTGTCGCGCTTGCGACACGACTCCAGCAATGCGCTGCCCTTACGCCAGAAGATGCGGCACGCATCTGACTATCCTTGCGCCACGGTGCGTCACATTGTAAATGCGACGCATCCGTGGTGGCGCAAGGGTATTCCTGCGTGTCGCATCTTCACTGGCGCATCCCTGCTAATATGCAGGGATGCGCCAGTCCTTGTAAATCTGCCCCACCGTGTTCGAGAAAAGCATTCGAGAAACTTCATCAAGCATCATGGCAGACACCTGTTGTTGGAGTTGATGCTTAGATATGGAAGGGGAGAGGATTGAGAGTCCTGTCTCCTTTGGTTTCAGTTTTAGTTTGTGTGAAGACATTCACCTTTGGATGGATTCCAGGCAAGATGTAATGTGCCTGATATAGTATTCCATTCAGCTTAAGATAAAGTTCAGTATCATCATCCCATTAGCTTATAAATATGCTCATCTTTCTGATCAAAGCCCAGCAACTACTTTTCATTTCTATATCTGTAAGTCTCATGAATATAGGGATGTGACATAGTGGTAGTACACCAGCTAGGAGCACGTCAATCCATTGCTACTTTACATATCTTTTCAATTACATATAATGAAGATTACTGTGAATCATTTTCACTTTCTGAGCGAGGGCCCCTGAATCTTGCATACCTTGGGCCCTCTTCGATGTGCCTTTCCTATCCTTTCCGCCTTCAGGAATGTGGCAAAACCTGTTCTTTTTAGCTGGACCGATCAATAAAAAATCAACATCCCTCCACCAAGGTGCAGTCCTCCACTTACTGCGAATATCACTGGATAGTTTCCTAATCTCAACAAGAATTCTGCTGAAGACTTCTCCCAGGCACTCAATATTTCACCTCTGATAGCAGCACGAATCATTTCTCTCTGTTGCATTACGTGCATGACTCTCTCAGTGCTGACAAGTCACCACAGGTGAAATTTCGGTACATTAGATGATAATAAATAAGGATGCATGTTACTTTCTGAGCATCCAGAAGTGCAAAGTATACCGTCATAAAATGTATAATCTTCAATAAAGAGGAAACATAAATCTTCTATGTTTTCTTTTTAAGAGTATGTGTGTGTGTATGTGTGTGTATGTGTGTGTGTGTCATAATTGTTCATCACGCAATAATCTCATTGTAACCGAATAAGAAAGGCATGGAAAGTGATAGCATTGATTTTTTAAGGTTCGAAAAGTGGGCACAATTCACCTTTACACTTATCTTTAAACATTTAGAAAAGTCTGACATTTACTAAGTAAGAACATATTCTTGCAGAAGAAGCAAACATATGTTCTTAATTTACAGTTTACACTTTTATAAAATTGAAGAAACGTGTCCATCGAAAAGGCTCAGATCAAGTGACAAAAATATTCGGCTAAAGCAAAACATAACACTGATCAAGGTTCTCCTACTGCAACACAGAAGCGTGGATACTTGTCAACTTAGATTATATAACATCCATGAAAAAACACCAATATCTTTAACCTACGGCCAAAAATATACTGTATCCAAAACGCAACTAGTGCTGGAATGAGTTTCAGCGAGGTGAGATGCTATTGCATGACTTCAAATCATATAGAGAGGCTTGAGGAATTTACGGGTGATTATACATGCATACACTCTGCATCACTTCCATAGGCCACATTTAATATGATCCCTTTTGAATGCTTGTACCGTTATTACAAAATACATCCTGTATTGTATCAATTTTAACACGAGAATATCCACCTATGTGTATATGTATTACCAGTTTTTATAGCACATACAAGACACCAAAGGGTGACAGATCACTTTATAGCATGCTTAATAGGCTAGAAAAACCTCGCAGCACGCTAACAGTAAACAACACTTTTGAAACAAATACATTAAAGGTTTAACATATATCAATACAACAAAGATAACAGAGCATATATACACATTACGAAGTTGATAAAATACAGGCAGTTACCAAGCAGAAATACAAATTAACCAGGTAGGAAATTAGTGTACAGAACTACAGTCTGTCTCAAAATAATAGCACCACATGTGTAAATGTTGTTGGAGGAGAAGCTATGTCAGTTGTTTTTCAATGTCTTAGAGGAAGAATCAATGCACATTTATGGGAAATTGATTTTCACATCTTCAGGGCTGTGCCTAAGAATCTTTGATCTGAGGTTCTTTGCTCCATGAAGGCAGTTTTTTTCTGTGAGAAGAGAATCAGAGCTCCTATGTTAGCGGCTTCCCTCTGAGATGCTAAGGGCCTAATTCCAGAAGATACTTACGTGTATTAAAGTTACGAGTGTGGCGTCTCCGCACTCGAGGCGGAGCCTCTCTTCGCACTGCAGTTCGCAGTGCGGATATTCCGCCCTGAGTGCAGAGATTCCGCCTGAGTGCAGAGATTCTGCACTCAAAACTTTACTACCTTTGTGAATCGGGCCCTTGGTTTTTGCCCAAGGCCATTCGTGGCACCAGAGTCAATGGTTCTGTGAGTAATACAGGGCATTTTAGAAATGCTACTCACTGCCATAGGAAGAAAATTCATTGTGATGAGGACAGCAGTGATTTCAGTCGAAGTATTTGCCTTCTGAGACCAGCCTGGCAATGGAATATGGGGCTGCCTTCTGAGGGGGAATCTTAGGTACACCAATGAATAGCACTGATGTTATGTTACGTTATGTTATGTTATGTTACTGCAGCTTGTAGAGCACACTTCCACCAGACGGTCTCTTGGTACTAGGAAGCATGCTTCACCAACTAAGGTTTTAACACACACCTAAGAGAAGTTTAAGTTGATTTTGTGCACCCTTACAAAACAGGTAACGTGAACATGTGAATGTAGTTGTCTGTCAATAAAATTAAAATAATTCAGTTCATTTCTACATGGTGTACATTCTAACAAGTCCAATAATCAAGCCGTGGTTGAATAGAGGGAGAGCTTTGAGAAAGAGAGATTAGAAAATGTTCTATTTTGAGGGGTGTTAGTTTGAGGTGATGAAAATACATCAAATATTGAATGTTGTGAAGAGCCTGATGCAGAAGTAGTTGCCCTCCATAAAGGATATCTAAGATAATGCTGAGGATTATCAGAGCATGAACGATAGGAGATGTTGGAGTCAATAAGAAAGAAAAGAACTTCCATGTAGACACTGAAAACAGTTGTAGACATAAGCCTTGAGATACCTCTGTCTGAGGAAAGAGGGGATGGATGGAGTACCATTTCAACATTACGTGGAGGTGTCAGGCTTTGTAAGTAAGTGGATATCCAACCACAGTGAGGGAAATGCATTTCTTTTTGATCCTTCACATTAGTAAGGAAAGTGTTGTAGATCACTGTATCAAATGCTGCTGAAGCTTCCATGTAGATCAGAAAAGATAGTTGTTATCCATGTCGAGAATGAGCAGAAAATCATCCATGAATTGAAGAACTTAGCTTTCTGTACTTCATCCAGATCTGAAACTGGTCTATGGGATTGCCGCTTGGCTTTTCAAAATTGGATTAACCTTCTAGAGTTTGTAGATATAAAAATAATACGTTCAGAGTCTCTGATTCATACCAAGGGAATTTTTTATTTCACCAGCAGTGTGCAAGTTGATGGATAGGTGTGAAAACAGATGATAGAATGATCAGGCAAGTCAACTGGAGAAAAGACATCCATTTTCAACATGTCTTCCCCATATTAAAGAAGTACCACTATCTCTCCATCCATTTCTAATAATAGAAAATGTCTTTAATGCTATAAATTACAAGCAGGTTCAGACTCATCATCATTAAATAGTTTATTTAGTTTCAAATTGTTAAAACCATAAAAATCAAATGCAGATAAAAAAACAACAAAATACATGTAAAGTTATTAAAAACCATCAAAGGCCAAAACAGGTAAAAACCAGCAAAAAGCATACCAAATTGTTAAAAAACAATAGATCATGATTCAGTAATCATGCAAACAGTACATTTAAAAAAAAACAAGCAACAGACCAACAATTCTGGGCATTGTGATTTAACTGTCGAACAGTAACTCAGGCCTTGCTAATATATATGTTCTTCTAACTGGCCTTAAAAACGGAGTCTCAGTTGTTTAAAGATTAAACACAACAAAATAAAGGGCATAGTGTCTCGTTTAGATGTCGAGTCATAATTGTAAGGAGGACGATCCACATCAAAGGACCATCCCTTAGGTACGCTCAACAAAAAATGAATCAAATGTAACATAAAATGTGTTCACAGAAAGTGATGCGAGTTATACTTACTATATAGAAGCTATGGCTCAATTGACATGGTGGACAGTCGTAAAACGTACAACCTAACGGAAACTTTCAACAAGACAGAGGATTCTCTCTCATCACGTTGCTGTCCAATGAAGTTATCCTTTACCTAAACAAAGTTTAGTTTAACCATACTCTGAGGGTTGCTAAAGAGAGAAGGGCAGCCTAGTTTAGAAAAGCTCTCTTTAACATAGCTGAGCCATTGGATCAGTAGGGCGTAGTCTAGGCTCATACACTCCAGTACAAACTTCCTGTTAAGATCCAGCAGAGGTATAAGCCAGAAACACAACCACCAAGTAAGGGGTCTCAGTCAAATAGTATCATACAGAAAACCCTGCCCCAACTCTCCATGAGCAATAAATGTAGAGGAACTACTGGGCAGCACTAGGAGTCTTCTCAAGAACATATTCTCAATGCATTGTAAGTTTCTTAGGTTGGCATACCCCCAGATATCACAACTGTGCATCCCTATGGGCACACATTTGGCCTCATTGAGCACAAGCATTTCTCCCACTGACTTGTACCCAAGCGTAGTGGCAAAATCAAAAATAGAAGCAATGCTTCTAGCAAAGATATGCCACCTCTCCCTAATCAACGATGACCAAGTGAAAGAAGAGTGAAACAAAATACCAAGATAGGGAAATGTTTTGACATTGCTAAGAATGTTACCTTTGCAAGAATGAGTTCTGTATTTGGTGTTTTTGGGTCCTAGAGTCATAGCATGTGATGTACCACAATTAATGCTCAGATCCAGTGAGTCCATATATTTGTTAAATGTATCCAATACAATTTAAGGGCCTTGGGACATTTGAAAAATTAAAACAGTGGTGTCAGCATATAGCAAGGATGGGACATACCTGTCGCCTAGCATAGGCATATTGCATCCCCCTGCAACTAAAACATTTTCCAACTTGTTTATGTAGAGGGTAAATAAAAAGGGGGCCATAATACACCCTAGCCTGACCCCCCATTAAGTAAAAAGTGGTCAGTGCATTCTCCCTTTAGTCCATATCTTAGAGAGGTGTTCAGGGCATGGTGCAATTCACATAGGAAAAGGACAGCATTTTAATCACTCCCAAAATCCAACATTATAGACCACAATTTCTCTCTGTTGACCTGATCAAACGTGGAACTTAGGTTCATGAAGGCAACATGTATTGCTCCTGATCTAGCCACAGTGTACTTGCTAATTATAAGACACAAGTTCAGGCACTGATCCACTGTGCCCCATCCCAGTCTGAAGCCCTACCGAACTTCAGAGAGCATGTGGCGATCTGTGGCTAAGGTCATTAATCTGGAGAGTACCATTTTCCCTAACACCTTAACCTCTAAGTCTATCAGAGAGATCGGGTGATAACACCCAGGGTCATCACTCGAGCCCTTAAACACAGGCACAATAACTGATTTGGACCCCGAGACATGAAGTCTGTGTCTAAGGGCTGCATTCATTTTAATGGTATTCAGAGGGGCCATAAAAAAACCTTTGCCTTAAATAAGTCCATCGGTAACCCATCAGGAATCAGACCTTTATTGCTAGGGAGATCAAGAATCACATTTCTGACTTCACCCTACTCAAACGTAAGTAAAAAGCCAATGTGAGATGCTAAAACAGAATGGGAGTCCGTGACACAGCTATCAGCACAAAGCGTATCATAAATGCCTTCAAAGTGTTTAACTCAAGCCTCAAGAGAGATATGCTAAGTTAGTAAATTACCCAAGTTGGGATTAAATAATGGACGGTTAACAATTTTCTAAAAGTTAGAACTACACTTAGAGGTACTGGCAACAATCAGTTCCTGCCAAGCCTCCTACTTCAATGTGCACTTCCTAAACTGTAGAGTGGCTTTACATGTAGTTCTAAGGAAAGCAACTTTAGACCTATCCCTCTGATTTTTTATAATCCTTTAAGAGATCTCCGTGAACCTTGGTTCAAGAGTGATCAAACCATCTCACTGGGGCAGTCCCCCAATATTTAGAATTATGGTATTAAAAGAGATAAGAAGATTCTCATCAGGGAGCTGATCATCAAGGCAAATTAGGAAGGCAACAGGGCAAAGGCTAAATAATTTACGATAAAAGGAGTCAGGAACAGTGCCCTTCCATCTGAGCCTGCATCGCTCATCATGTGGGTGTCACCGGCCCACAGGACAATTTCTCAATCGGGGCCCTATTATGTGCCCAAAGAGGCTGTCAGAGGGTTATGACCACTGCGTGAGTACCTTATATGTTGTCAGCAAAGGAATCAGGAGGACAGACACAAAAATAAAATCTAGGCGTTAAGGCACTAAGACCAGACCACATTATCATCAAACAAAGCTGTCAAATTATAATCATTCACCACAGAATTAAGCACTTCCCCTTGAATGGTATGCTCAAAATGAGTATTAGAATAGGGAGGAAAAGCCACGTTGGTGAGCCTGCAGTTCTGACACGGATGTAAATTGAAATCACCCAGCAAAATCCCAGTGGTAGAAACATCAGTAGAATAAAAATACTTATCAAACAGGGATCTGAGAGCTTTAACACTGTCCCCTGTAGAGTAAGAACTGCTGGCATTGTAAAAGTTGACAACAATCAGCCTGTGAGAGCTAGAAGAAGGAAAAGGCAGGATAAGCATACTAGGTGAGCCAGAGTTCAACTGTTGCAGCTTACAAATGAGGGAAATCAGTGAGAAAACACCAACCTTGGCCCTACCTCACCACAAACAGGCACAGAAAAGCTGCAAAAATCATATAAAAAGAAAAAGTGGTTACCTTCCTAAGTGTCTTCAAGGCAAATAACATTACATGACCTTAGTAGAGACAGGAAAGATCATCCCTAATGCGATCATGCCTACAATGTTCCAGGAGAGGATGCCAAATGTAGATGAGGAGATGATTGAATGGATAGTGTTCTCCAAAGCAAGTTGCCCTGGGAGGATGTAGAGGATGTTGATAAAGAAGAAAATCAAACATTTGCATCCAGATTGCTCCAGGGTTAAAAAGCATTCAATGTAGGTAAGATGAGGTTGACCCTTCTTGAATGAGCTGGAGTAATTGGATGAACAGCACTACTAAAACTTGTAGAAACGGGGCAAACACCACCAGCACTCACATGTAGAGTTTTATAAAAGTAGTCAGAGGAAGAAGTAATATGCCAGAGACAGGTCTATGCTGTGATAGAAGGTCCCTTAAGATGAGACTCGCAAAGAGAGCATTGTTGAAATTGATGACTATTCAGTCACCGGCCACGTTTTTGGACCCTTGCCCAACCATGAGACCCATCTTACTATGATGATGTGATCAAAAAATGGGGGCAAAAGCTCAACTGTCCATGAAGCCATTGGACGGCCGTATTTCTTAACTGGCAGCTTTAGTCTGTGGTCCCAGCCTTAAGTATAGGGACATTGGCCAAATCAAAAACAAGCGGGGCAGCTGCCGGAGGGAGATTTTTAAAAAAATGATTTGTGTCAATCACAGTCAACTCCCTTCCTATATGGTGCGCCCCCTGAGTGGGTTCACACCTCATGCTGTCTTGCACACAGGCAGCTTACACTCACTCGATGGATGGAACAGACACCAGTGCACTTGACTTTACCTTCTGATCCCCGTGCCAAAAACATCATGGGTGGATGCAGCTACGGAGACCACAGTAACTCTGGGCACCAGGATGCTAGTGGGAGAGATTTAAGGGGCTTTAGGAAAATTTTCAAGCACGCTTTCTATATTGGATAATCTATCATGACATTACTGAAAAGATTTGGCTATGAGATTTTCGAAGATCGACATCAGATTACACAAATGAGGATAGAATGGCAGGTTGGAGAAACAATCAGCCTAGAGTCCTGAGGTAAAACCGTGGCAGGAACCACTGCCCTAGCTCTCCTCTTCCTTTTGGGTAAAGCGCCAGTATCAGTAGGAGTGAAGTCACAAGGCAGATGAACAATCACATCAACAGTTTGTACATTACAGGGAGCCTGGGGATTACATTTGGAGATATCAGATGTTGCACCACAGGGGACAATTAAAGCGTTCTTTGAAAGGGAGGTTACGGGGGGATGGGAGTACCAGCAACAGATGTTCTGGTACTAACAGCCATCCCAAGTTCCTCCTTTGTAATGACTCCCCACCGTGGGCCTAAGAAAAGTCAAACTATTTGATCCACTGTGAGCCCTCTTGTGGGTGAAGATTTTCACTTGCCCATGACAATGAAAAAGATACTAGAATAAAATCAAAAAATATTACCCCACCCCTGCTGAAGCGAGAGATATCTAATAAAGAGTCCGGGCCCAATGAAGGTCAATGAGGCACAGGAATAAATAGCCCACAAAAGCCCTCTGAGATAGGTTGTTAAATGGAGAAAGAAGTTTCCTTAAAAATGCTAGAGATCGAGTCCCTCAATTCTTCAGGGATAAGAGTGAGGGCCCAGTGCAGCCTCATCCAGGCATTGACAGACACATACGGGCCTGCTCTTGGGCCGGTGTTCACCCTGTCCTTGCGTAGGCACGTCCCACACATGTCCAGTGCTGCAGGCAAGGTGTTGGTGCTTTATCCACATGAAGAAGGGCCCGGCCTCCAGGCTAAGCAGCAGGTGATTAACTGACCTTTGAGTTCTGCTCAGCCCCGGGAATTTACCAGCTTGCATCCCGCACTGCGAGCAGGGTGTTGTCGCTTTGTGTGCATGTAGAAGCAGTCTATGGAAAATATATGTTTTGTGGCACTCTTTTGGGTGAATATGGAAAGTAGTTAGAAGTAGACCACTTCAGCTTGTGTTTAGGGTGCAAGTGGGTACCACCCTCTGATCCAGGGCGTAAGAAATACAGTACTTAGTTTGCGTAGTCTTCGAGAAGATCAACGTCCCCACTAGGCACTCCTTTGGGTGAATTCCCTCCAACAGTTACTCTTTTCTCATATGATTTCAATCAAGTAATCAAGAGTTCCATGATAGAGTTAATTTATTGTTGATTCATGTTCTCCGTGTTGCAATGTCACACGTATACACGATAATCAAAACTGTATAAATTCAACTGTCTCCATCGTATAAATCCCAATGCATTTCGGGACAGCGCCCTACATCAGGGGAAGTGTTCTGAAAATCAGCCAAACGGCAATAATCATTGATACAAGAAGTGTAAAAGCCACAACTTTGTAATTCATATGAAAAAATAGCGGAAACTATGAAAGAATAAATATCCGAATAATTGAAAAGGTTAAAACATGTAGATACGCTAGAGAGATGCCAATAGTGAGTATAGCAGCGTGAATTAAATGCTAAGAAACAAAGAACGACAAGCACCCTTGTGAAACGGAAAGCAAATCGTCTAACTGGCTGGAATAAAACGCCGGAAGTTACCATACAGTCAGTATAGTAGCGTGAATTAAATACTGATAGAGCGCAGATAGCACTCTATTTGTATGAGTGCACTAAACTCATGGTTTAAAAATGCACTCTTATATACTCGTATTGTGTGCAGTGTTTTGATTATTAAGAAACATTTAACTGAATCATTTAATGTTGAATTAGTGAACGCATTAAGTAGACTTCTGTATGTATTATGATTCCTTCATGCATAACGTGCAGGACCATATTATTTTATATATCGCAATTGTGATTTGTCTAAGTTGTCTGAAATATAGGCCTAAAAGTTTCTCCTTGCTCTCGAGAAATAATTAATTAAATGAATGTTGTGTTCAAGGTTAGAGTGTTCTCACCCTGTTGCAGGTGCAGAAATACACATCATTATTTTCAGAGTTAAGGAGAGATCCGGAATGCCTTTGAAGATACTGGAAGCGAGAAGGGAGGATGCTTTGCGTATCGGGTCTGTCTGGAAGCCAAGGCCACTGGAAGAAGATACCTCTAATTAATTTTGCTTCATGAAAGAGCACCAGCTACTGTATGAGGCTTAGTGGAAATTTTTAGAAAAGGTGACGCAATGTTGATTGAATCCCATCTTTTTGTATGATGCGCAGGGACAGAGAAATCAGACTTCTGTTAGCTTTCGGAGAAGACGGAGCATCTTAGAGCGAGCTCCATAGCCTTAAGCTAAACAACCCATTTTGACGTGAGTACTTCTTAGGAAGTCACACGTGCTGACACCATTGGGGAACGAAGAAGAGAGACAGGAAGGGCCCTCATATAGAATAGTGTAGGGAAAGATTTTAATTTATTTCAATGAATCGAGAGCTGAATATTGCATCTATTCTGTGTTGCATTGTGATTTTGGAATTTATAATCATTTGCCTTTTGGTCCGCATTACTTATATTAGAAAGATCGGCTCTGTATTAATTTTTCTGTATCTCTATACTTTGCTATTGAGATGTATTTACATCCAATTGTTTTTGGCCTTACAATAAATATTCAAACTGCACTTCGGAGTCAGTGATCTTTACAGGCAAGATAACTTTGTTGATATCTGTTTAAGCTGTTTTCCTCCCCTCAACCACTTTAGGTAAATAAAAGATCGATCGCTTACGCTATACTTAGTAGAGACTTTAAGGGTGCAAGTTAGCGTAATCAAATGGTAGCAGAGGATGGTTTACCTTTAAAGTGGTTTACCTCTAAGGTGAGGGGAGTACTTAGGAGTAGGGTCGAATATTGGAAGGTCGAAGAGCCCTGAAGTGGAGCAGAGGAGACTGGAGACTGGCGGATGTTGACGGTGCGGCGAAAACAGTGGTGGCGTGAGTATGAAAGGCATTGTGTTAGATTGCGGTAATGAGTAAGTGGGTGATGTCTTGAGGAGTTGGGGTGTATGTTGAGTGAATGTGGTTTTTTTGGTTTAAGTTTGGTAAGCGGACTCAAGAGAAGTCCAAGATCCCGGGATAGTTTTGTATTGCAATTGTCTGATTAAACGTGGGTGTTGTGAAGCGCTATCAACGATCCACTTGTGCTAGGGACTTTTGTGCGAAAGAGGAAGAGGTCGCAGTAGAAAGCCTCAGGTTCCGGGGGTAGACTATGGCGATTGAGGGACCAACGCAGGTCGGGGGTCACAACGGCTGAATGTTCTTGTGAGAGTGTTCTATCGATCTTCAGTGTCAGACAATTACTTGTTTATGTGACTGTAAGTTATTGTAATTGTGTAGGAACAATTACTTGGTTCAATAACTTTTGGCTATACAGTTACTTGTGGTACGAATGTGTGCGAGTGAGTTTGCGGAGAAATTGTAAAGGCGGGTGAGCCGCTGCAAGGAGTGAGAAGTGACGTCAGGGTGCGCCGCGCTGTGATAGGTTAGTTGGTGTAACGCCGCGCTGGGATTGGTGAAAGTGCATTACCAGTGGAACAGCGTAACATTGGAGCTTGTAATTGATCGATTTCAAAATGAGATGCTTTAGGGTATTGAGAGATTTGTGTAGAGGTGACACAGGGGTAGTGACTCGGGTAGGGGAAGAAGCCCCGCCAGAGGACACACCGGCACATTATATGGCAACGAATGTAGGACTTCATACTATCGTGTGGCTTCAGAATTGGCATAAAATTACAGAGAAAGAGGGTGAATTGGCTTTCCCTCGTTATGGGTCTTTTCGTATGGAGGTGCTTACCCAGCTGAGGGGGTGATGAATGCACTGAAACCGCCCCTAGACCCACACAATTTGAGGCATTAGATGCATGGATGAGAGCAGCTCTAGTAAAAAAGAGAGAGGCTTCACATGGCAGAATGAGAAGAGCAATGAAGGCATAGCATGATGCTAGATGGGATGCTCAGCTGAAGAGATGGAGAGTAGATACTATAGAGGGAGAACGCTTGTACCCCCTTCTCACAGTAGGAGAGGGGCCTGAAGGGAAAAAGAAGATGGAGGAGGACAGCGATACAGACGATAGCTTTCTCGATAGATTGTTAGCGGACCGTCCTCCACCCAGTTCATCTAGATTAGAGACAGAGCGGGTGCGCCCAACAGAAGAGCAGTTGGGTGCAGAACAACTGAATCCTGTGGAACCAACGGCAGGGGTAAGAGGCCAAATTACCATGGTACGCATTCCAGGAGGGTCTGGAGGAAGAAGGTATTCAAATACTGATCCGGAACCACCTGTAGGAAATATGCAGTTGCCAGATGCTTTGTCTGTACCAGTCACAATAGGGCCAGTGGTTTCGATATATACTCCTAAAGACAGAACCGACGATAGTCATCAGCACATGGGTGAAGGGGAAGAGACAATTTCTGGAGGGAGCCTCGCAATGAGTGGGACAAGATTCTATCGATTACCAGTAGAAGCTAGTACTCCACTGCCAGCTACAGCTGATCCATCCAGAATGGATAGTGAGACAGAACGAGGACAGACAGGTGCTCTAGCGAATTCTAGGTCTGACCTTCGAATGTGGGTTCAACCAGTGAGAGAGTCAATGATGCAGAGGGAAGAGATAAGCAGGAGACAAGAAACTCCTAAAGTATTGTTTGGGCCACGGGTGATTTGTGCAGGTGACCATTGGAGAAGTCGGAGTTGTGAGAGAGAGAGGCGCCTGGATGAAAAGACAGAAGAGGGTGCAGTTCTTAGGAGAACCCAAAGTTGTGACAGGGAAGAGACACGAAAAGAGGAAATTCAGAAAGTGTTGAAAAGCGCAATAAAGGTGCCCATGTTAGATGTGGTACGATTAAAGGCAGAGCTAGACGAGGTGATTGAAGGTAATCTACCCCTGATTAAAACTGATACTTATAACTCAAGCGAACTACTGTTCGTAGCAAAGGACATGACAAGAAAGGCCAAACGAGCTTATGATGCATTATTGCTTTTAGCACAAAGATATGAGGTTGACTTGTTGAAAACTAAGCTAACACAGGGTTCTTGCAGATTAAATTATACAGATAAGGATTTGGAAGAGAAGCGAACGAGCGGATTGAAAGCACACATTAGAGAGCTAGTGATGGGGATGCGGACATGGAAAGATTTAGACAGATGGAGAGAGAAATGGGCCAAAAAGAAAAGCTTACAGACTGGAATAGGGAATACTCCGCCTCCGGGTGGAGGGACAGGAGCTGCAGGAAATTACCCCCTTAGAGAGGTACAGAATGGAGGGTATGTACATGTGCCATGGAGCAGGGGTGATTTGGCAGCATTTACAAATGATTTCCCTCGGCTGAGGGAAAAACCTGCTGAGTGGTACAAGCAAATAGATAGGTTTGTGAAGATTTCGAAGGTACTGTGGATTGATTTGAACACCTTGTTTGATGTAGTACTACCTTCAGATTTGTGGGCGGCATGTAAGATTGCCAGTGAGTGGCCCACTGCAGAGCCAACTAGAGATGCAGTGACTCATGGTCCTTCACCTGATGTTATGGGAAAGTATGAGCAAGTGATTACATGGTTGCAATCGAAGGTAGCTCCTCAAACGGTTGATTGGTTGAAGATTGATCGTACTACCCAAGACGCTAAAGAATCAGTACATGATTACTACGAGCGACTGTTGTTGGCTTTTAAACAGCATAGTGGATTGGATACAATTGAACAAAAAGATATGGGACAGTTTGTCTCAAAGTTTGTATTGGGACTGAAATCTGACATTAGCTTGATGATACAGCAGCATTTGATATGTTGGCAGAATAAGTCGGTGGATGAGATTCTGCGTTATGCTAATTATTGCAGTGATCAAGTGGAGTCAACACAGAAGAAATTGAAGGACAAGTTGATGTTGGTGCAGTTGAGAAACGCAGATATGACACAAGGGTTTGGAGGAGGTCAAGGAAGAGGTAGAGGAGGTGGAAGAGGAATGGGACAACAGGTGGTGACCCAACCTGGTCAGGGTAGAGGAAGAGGAATGGATTCAGGTACAAGTGATTGGGTGGCTCAACAGAAAAGAGTCACTGCCTGTCATTATTGTCACAAAATCGGGCATTGGAAGCGCGAGTGTAGATCAAATCCAGCAAATCAGATACAGATGGAAGGAGAGGGACAGCTGACCGAGGCTGTCAATACTGTGACAAGTCCCAGGTCTATGTATGGAGGAGGATATGAGCCACAAGTGCAAGTGCCTCAACCTCCTAGAATACCCATGCAGAACCAGTCATACCATCAGATGCCTTATTTTGAAATACAGGTCCGATTTGATAAACATCAAGAGTCACGGGAGTGCCAGAGGGGGGTGCACGAGGAATGCACCTTAGATGCGATCCTAGAAGTAGATCAGAGTGGGCCGTTTGTAGATGCAGATGTGAATGGATATCCTGTTACCTTCTTATTAGACACCGGAGCTGCTCGCTCTACAGTGAGAACTGAAGTAGTCCCGAATTTAACTCTTTCAGGACGATCGATTCAAGTAGTGGGGGTTAGTAATCAGAAAATTACCAATCTATTGACAAACGAATTACCCGTGAGAATAGGACCATTTCGGGACCGACATCAATTTGTAGTGTGCAATTCAAGTCCGGTCTGTCTTTTGGGGCGAGACCTACTGTGCAAGCTCAATTATACTATATCGTGCACTCCGAGAGGGGTGGAATTGCAAACATATGATGACGATGCTGATTTTAAAATGGCTAACATGAGTCTGTGTGCAGAACTGTTTGCAGTGCTCACAATAGCAGAACTGCCACAGGAGTTGAGAGACTCAGTTGATCCGAAAGTGTGGGATTTTACGGGCGAGGATGTAGGTTTGATGAGAGGAGTGGAGCCCGTTTAAATACAGATCAAACCTAATGCTGAATTCCCACGAACGCCACAATATAAGTTAACTCCAGAAACTGTGGCCGGCATAAGACCTGTGATTGAGGCTATGATTGCACAAGGTATTCTGAAGGAGATAAGAGGTAGTCCCTGTAATTCACCTATCATGGGACTGCAAAAGCCAAATGGCAAGTACAGAATAGTGCAAGATCTGCGTCGGGTTAATGAAATTGTGATCCCATGTTGTCCTGTGGTACCGAATCCAGCTGTTATTCTATTCCAGATACCATGCAAAGCAGAATGGTTTACTGTGATAGATTTGTGTCACGCATTCTTCTCTATACCATTGCATGAAGACAGTCAGTTTTTATTTGCATTTAGGATGGACGATCGTGTATTAACATGGAACAGAATCCCTCAGGGGTATACAGAAAGCCCCTCTATTTTTAGTCAATGTCTGAAAAAGAATTTGAGGGACTGGTGATGGCCCACAACTCAGTCTTAGTGCAGTATATCGACGACCTTTTGGTCACCTCAGAGACTGAGGATGCTTGCAGGATTGATACTGTGGCATTGCTGAATCATTTGGCAGAGAATGGACACAAAGTGTCTCCCAACAAATTGCAGTATTGTCTGTCTGAAGTTCAGTACCTAGGTCACCGGATTGAGAAAGGAAAACGAAGGGTGTCACCGGATCGCATAGAGGCGATTCTGCAAATGGGAACTCCAAAAACACAAAAAGAAGTCCGCATGTTTTTGGGAATGGTCGGCTATTGTCGACAGTGGATCCCAAATTTTTCTTTGCCACCAAAGCTCCTCGTGAAACTGACTCGAAAGGATGTTAGTGATCCGGTACCATGGGATGACGAGTGCTTGAAAGCCTTCTGTGAGCTGAAGGAAAGTATCTGTCGTGCTCCAGCTCTCGGAATGCCGGATTATAACAAAGCGTTTTCGCTCTTTTGCTGTGAAAAGGAAGGATGTGCGTTAGCAGTCTTAGTGCAGACACATGGGGGTGCCCGTAGACCAGTAGCCTACTTCTCAGCTACATTAGATCCTGTAGCTTCTGCGTTGCCCGGATGTCTGAAATCCGTTGCTGCAACTGGTGTCAGTATTGAAAGATGTGAAAGCATAGTGATGGGTTATCCGCTCATTGTTTATGTGCCCCATTCTGTAGAATTGTTAATGACCCGAACGAAAACACAGTATTTAACAAACAACAGACTTACTAAGTATGAGCAGGTTATCTTGGCTGCTGATAATGTGACCCTGAGACGTTGTACCAGTCTGAACCCTGCTACACTGTTACCTATTCCGCAGGAGGAAGGAGATGAGGATTGTGAAGAACATGACTGCCTAGACGTTACTGACCTATCCTCCAAACCCAGACCTGACATTGTCGATGAACCTTTGCCCCAATCTGATTTGATCTTTTTGTTGATGGTTCATGCATAAGAGACAATGAAGGGTATTTGAGAGCAGCGTTTGCTTTGTGCACCATCATGGGAGTAGTAGAAGCTGCCTGTTTAAATAGAGTATTCTCTGCTCAGGTGGCCGAAATTGTCGCTTTGACACATGCCTGTATCGTTGCAGCTGATCTGCGAGTGACTGTGTATACTGACAGTCAATATGGATTTGGTGTGGTTCATGATTTTGGGCAGTTATGGTCACAGAGGGGGTTTCTCACGTCCTCAGGGTCACCTAAACGTAATGGCGAGTATGTGCGCCAACTATTGGAAGCTCTGCAAAAGCCCAAAGAGATAGCAGTTGTCAAATGTGCAGCTCATGGAAAGGGAGAAGACTTTGTCACAAAGGGCAACAATTACGCAGACGAAGTAGCACGATTCTGCGCTGAACATGTTTGTATTTTCAATGAAGAATATATAGGCGAGAGCACAGAAGAGACCGAGCTCAGCATGATGTTAGCTATAGCCGATACTTGGGATGAGGTGAAGCGGTTGCAGGATGAAGTCACAGAAGAAGAAGCTGCTTCATGGGTTAAGGCAGGTTGCACAAAAAGGGATGATGGCATTTGGGTATCCACAGATGAAAGAGCAGCATTACCCAATTGTCTACTGAGCCCAATGGCAAGGCAAATTCATGGAGCCGTTCACTTGGGAAGAGATGCTATGGTGCGAGTGTTCAGGCAGACGTGGTTTAATCCACGCTTCCGTATGTGGGCTGAAACAGTATGTCACCAGTGTGTTACGTGTCAACAGATGAATGTGGGAAAAAGAACAGTGGTTGGAATGAGTCACATTGGAAAGTCTGGGGGTCCCTTCAACAGAATACAGTTAGACTTTATAGAGATGCCAAGGTGCAATAGGTTGAGATATGTTTTGGTGGTGGTGTGTATCTTTTCACGGTGGGTGGAAGCATATCCAACTAGACGATGTGACAGTCTCACAGTAGCTAAATTGTTATTAAGAGAACTGATCCCACGGTACGGTTTCCCAACATCAGTGGAGACAGATAGAGGAACTAATTTCCACAGTGAAATAATGAAGTTGTTGTGCTCTGCGTTACATATTGATCAAAGAGTGCATTGTAGCTACAGGCCCGAGGCTTCAGGTCTGGTAGAGCAAGTTAATGGCACCATCAAGTCAAGAGTGGAAAAGGTGTGTTCATCCACTTCATTGAAGTGGCCGGATGCGTTGCCTCTGGTGCTAATGAGTCTGCGTAGTACCCCTGATAGGAGAACAGGGCTTTCTCCACATGAGATCCTCACTGGAAGAGCTATGCGTTTGCCTATGGTGCCAGCTACAGCATTGATAAACATCACTGATGATTTAGTGTTGGATTTTTGTAAAGGACTGGCTGATTTGGTTACTTCTGTATCCCACCAGGTCGAGGCTGCGACTGCATCCACCTCGAGAGACCTGCTGCATGATCTTAATCCTGGTGACTGGGTGCTCGTGCGCAAACACGTAAGGAAAAGTTGTCTTGATGTTCGCTGGCGTGGACCCCACCAAGTGATACTGGTCACAAGTACCGCTGTGAAGTGTGGAGGATTGCCGAACTGGATCCACGCTTCCCACACTCGCCGAGTTCAAGCGCCTGCAGAAGAAGAGAGTTCCCTGGTTCCGAGGAGCATGTGTGGACCTGATACAGACAACGACAACAGCACAGACTCAGCTGTAAGAGTTTCGGAGGAAACGGAACAGCAAAGTGAGCAAGAAAGTGAAGAGCTGAATGCTCCTGAACTGAGTCCAGATCCTGAAATAGAGGATATTGCAGAAGTGAGCGGTGCCTCAGCTCAAAGTGAACTGTCTGTTGCAGAAAGGTCTGATCAAGAGGAAGAAAGGAGAACAGATGCTAGAGCAGAAAAGTGGCCAGCAAGAAAAGAAAGGCTGAATATACGGCTTTCATCTGAGAAAGATCTCACTCCAATTCCTGAAACATCTGAATCAGATCAAAGTGACGTGGAAGAAAGACCGGATGGTCTGAGACGTTCCCGAAGAGAAAGAACAGCATCTCGAAGATACGCATCTCCTGAGTGGACATACCTGGCTGCAGATGCAGGGCCCAGCGAAGTCCGGGAGGTTGGGACCTGGTACAGTGAGCTACGAAGGGGACACCCTTTCGATTGAAATACAGTTGCTGGTCCCAGGCGTAGAAGCACTTGGAAAGCTAACTCTGCAAGTCCCAAATCCCCCAAAGCTAAGTGGATTGTGTTTCCTGATCCTTAATCATGTTATTTTCCCTTCATTTGGCCGACAGCACACCGCACAAGAGTTGGGAGAAATCCGTGCAGAGATCTTGCAATTTGTCCTCGAAATACTTGGATCAAATATCATTAACGATGAAGCCTGAACTGTAATCAAAGAAATCCTTAGGCCTTAGAAAGAAGATAACCTAGACCCCAGATTAAGAAGATTTAAATTTAGGGACTTTTCTTGTAGATGATGGAGTGAGGAGTAGGGTTGTCTACATCTCTTCAATAGGTTTAGTATCAATCGAAAGAACACTGACATTAATTGTATGAAAGGAATGAAGCAAGAAAGACATTGTTAAAACAAAGAAACAAAAAAGGACTGTGTTTCCCTTGTGTGTTTGGAAAAGATCAAAAGAAATCATGGTGTCTGAAAAATCAACACGCAAACAGAAGTGGATCATTGGCACCCTCATTGTAGCAGTGCTTATTGTTATAACTGTGGTGATTGTTGTGTCTCTAGTTGGATATCAAAATGACGAACAGAACAGGGTACAGACAACACTCACTACACCAGGCTCTGAGATAGATGAGGACGCAGACGCTCATGACCTAGAAATGATTAAGGAAACCAGTCGTAGACTGCATGTTGGTCTGTCAAAGGGTGATTTCACTTTGAATGCGTATGCTTGATTATTGTATGAGTATGTGGATACCATGGAAGCAAAGGATTGCTATGTGTGCATGCAGTTACCTGCCTCAGTAGAGGAAGACATTCGATATCACCATTTGCCTGTGACTTATGGCATTACATGTAGTGTCTTATTGAGCATGTTTTATAGCAAGGCACACTTCGAGTACTATTTCTCTAATTATGATGTGGTACTCTCGGAAGTCCCCGTTCTGAAATATATGAATAAATATGACTATTATAAGGAAGTAGAGAGAATGTCAAAGTATTTCGTGCCTACCATCACATTAGATACGTCCTATGCCCATAGACATAATTTAACCTGTATGTTGACTGACATCGAAAAGAAGTTCATAGATCAGATAGAAGATCAACATAGATTAACACTATTCAGACCAGATCCAAAGCATAAGGCTACCCCATGGACCAAAGAAGAATTAGATCACAAAGCAAAGGGGAGTTTTGGACCCATAGCATTAGATTTCGAGCAGAAGGGAAAATTGTGCATTAGACATCCGACCACATATTATGATAAGATATTTGTGGGTGAGAGTGATTGTGAGCATATTTCTTGATTGAAGAATCAATCAGAAAAGCTGGATAAAATAACAGTAGTGCCTAATGTGTATTTTGTGTGTGGAAAGAATGCATATGTGAAGTTGCCCAAGAACTGGTACGGCACCTGCTATCTGGCTGTGGTATTTCCTAAGATTTTCCATGTGAATGATTTATGGCCTCTGGAGAAAAGAAAACCTCAAAGAGGGAAACGTGGCGCGAATGCAGGAGAAGTGATTGGCGACATATTTGGAGCTATGATACCGAGTATGGGTGTGATTCTGAATGATTTGAAAATCAGAAAGCTGGCAACATTAGTGGATAAGCTCTCCATAAATACAGCTCAGATTCTACTACTTGTAGATGGGGAGATGGTTTCGATAAGGGCTATGGTTTTGCAAAACCGTCTTGCCCTAGATGTGTTGCTAGCAAAAGCCGGAGGAGTCTGCAACTTGTTGAAAGTTCAACAGTGCTGCACTTATATTCCTGACAACAGTTGGGATATAAGGAAATACATCAACAATATTTCATATATACACCAAGAGTTACGTGAGATGGCTGCTGAAGGACTCTGGGAGCAAGTGGGGAAAGGCTTTGGCAAAATAGGCAGTTGGTTTGGAAGTTTGGGACAAGGAATAATGGGTTATATTTTGAAGCCTATTATAATAGCTGTCATTTGTATAATCGTCCTATTAGGAGCCATCAAGGCTTACAAATGGCAAAGGGCAAGACATCAGGAGACTGTGTTGAAAAAGAGAGAGCTACAACTTGAGCAACTGCAGGACAGACACTACCAACATCTTAAAGGGTTAGAACGATTCAGGCAGGGACGGAAAGCTACAGCTCCTGTTTAGGTCGGTCTCTTCAACTAGGAGAACTAATTCAGAAAAGAGAATTGGTGTTATGACACAATGTCATAAGAGGGGGATCTGATAGAGCGCAGATAGCACTCTATTTGTATGAGTGCACTATACTCATGGTTTAAAAATGCACTCTTATATACTCGTATTGTGCGCAGTGTTTTGATTATTAAGAAACATTTAACTGAATCATTTAATGTTGAATTAGTGAACGCATTAAGTAGACTTCTGTATGTATTATGATTCCTTCATGCATAACGTGCAGGACCATATTATTTTATATATCGCAATTGTCATTTGTCTAAGTTGTCTGAAATATAGGCCTAAAAGTTTCTCCTTGCTCTCGAGAAATAATGAATTAAATGAATGTTGTGTTCAAGGTTAGAGTGTTCTCACCCTGTTGCAGGTGCAGAAATACACATCATTATTTTCAGAGTTAAGGAGAGATCCGGAATGCCTTTGAAGATACTGGAAGCGAGAAGGGAGGATGCTTTGCGTATCGGGTCTGTCTGGAAGCCAAGGCCACTGGAAGAAGATACCTCTAATTTTGCTTCATGAAAGAGCACCAGCTACTGTATGAGGCTTAGTGGAAATTTTTAGAAAAGGTGACGCAATGTTGATTGAATCCCATCTTTTTGTATGATGCGCAGGGACAGAGAAATCAGACTTCTGCTAGCTTTCGGAGAAGACGGAGCATCTTAGAGCGAGCTCCATAGCCTTAAGCTAAACAACCCATTTTGACGTGAGTACTTCTTAGGAAGTCACACGTGCTGACACCATTGGGGAACGAAGAAGAGAGACAGGAAGGGCCCTCATATAGAATAGTGTAGGGAAAGATTTTAATTTCTTTCAATGAATCGAGAGCTGAATATTGCATCTATTCTGTGTTGCATTGTGATTTTGGAATTTATAATCATTTGCCTTTTGGGCCGCATTACTTATATTAGAAAGATCGGCTCTGTATAAATTTTTCTGTATCTCTATACTTTGCTATTGAGATGTATTTACATCCAATTATTTTTGGCCTTATAATAAATATTCAAACTGCACTTCGGAGTCAGTGATCTTTACAGGCAAGATAACTTTGTTGATATCTGTTTAAGCTGTTTTCCTCCCCTCAACCACTTTAGGTAAATAAAAGATCGATCGCTTACGCTATACTTAGTAGAGACTTTAAGGGTGCAAGTTAGCGTAATCAATACTGAGAAACAAAGAACGACAAGAGTCCTTGTGAAACGAAAAGCGGGTCGTCTAACCAACTGGAAAAAAAGCCAGAAAATACCAGATAAGACCAAACTGTTTTTGAAAAGATATCCCAAGTGAAGTTATACTGGTCTAAGCCGAGCTTGGTGTGTCACCTGTGTACTAGCCCCGGTGTCAATGAGGTGAAAGCTAATCAATGTGACTATCATCTACGTTGCTCAATTCAGCACAATCCATACAGATGGTTCTCCGAAAAAGTGCAACCCCATGATTGTGCCCGGCGTGCATTATAGCCCGAACAAGAGGACCTACCATTCAGCGTCATTCCCGTCTGTGTATCCATGCACGGAATCAAACAGAGTGGTGTGTGAGTGGGGTGTTCCGATGTAAAAATAGAATATGGCAGAACAGAGGAAAGTGAAGAAAGCCTACGAGATTGAAGTGACAACCTTATGGCGAAAAAAGGAGCCGCCATATTGAAATGTTACTTCTTAAATACGGGTGTGTTGATATAGCGTATTTACAACAAAAGAAAAATTTGGAAAGGTAAACAAAAGTACAAATGGAGTAAAGCCTAATACAATATTACAAATAAAAGTCCAGCTGCTCATTTAAAGCCTTCGGATTGCACGAATCTAGTTTACTTATCCAAAACAGTTCGTGTTGTAGCGGCCATTTTTTATTGTCCCTTCCTTCACTGGCACGGTTTCTAAAACTATAAACCTCAGTTGGCTGACGTTGTGTTTATGTTTTGTGAAGTGGACAGCAATGGATGATTTATCATGGTGGTTGCGTATGTTGCATTTATGCTCGGTTATTCAAATTTTTATCTTGCGTTCCGTTTTAACACATATACAAGACCACATGGACATTTGAGCATGTATACAACATCGTTTGAGTCACAGGTTGCTGTGGTGTAAAGTTTTATAGAAGTTCCTTTCATGGGGTGTGTCATAGTGTTCCCTCTGATTATAATATTACAATGTCCGCAATTCAGACATGGGGTAGTCCCTTTGTGCACCATGGTGAAGTTTTCAGTAGATTTGTTTAAACATTCACTGAGATTTCTTGTTCTCTGGTATGAAAAAAGTGGAGGATTAGCGAAAATTCCCCTGAAGTCAATTTCAGTTTGAACCATGGGCCAGTGTTTTAGCACTATTTTCTTGATCTGGTTGCTTCTGGTAGAATATTTTGCTTGGTTAACAATTGGTTTCTGTCTTTTGTTCTGGCCCTTTCTACATCTTTATCAATGACACTGTAGGGATAGTTTCTTTCTTGGAAATGTTCAACTATTCTTTTACTGTTAGTTTTGTAATTTTCATTTTTAAATGAAATCATCTTGATCCTTAATAGTTGATGTAGAAGCAGTGCCATCCTAATGCATGGGCATGCTGGGCAGTTGCTCGGGGGGCCCCATGAGCACAGGGGCCCCATGCAGACCCGAATTTAACACTAATTTCCCATTAAAATGCTTTAAACCTGTGAGTGGTTGTGTAGGCAGGGTCCAGTGCACTGCTTTGCCTGGGGCCTATAATGCTGTTAAGATGGCCCTGTGTAGAAGTGCTCCACCTCCAGGCTAAGCATCATGGACCTTTGAGTTCTTCCTGGCCCTGGGAAATCACCAGTGTTGTGTACCCTTGAGACTCATTCCAGAAAGTATCCTTAGTTGTCACTGTGTATTTTTTAGGCCTGGGTAGTGAACTCCGCTCTGTTCGTGGAGTTTGCGGAGTTTTCTGCACTCCGCGGAGCTCGTGGACTGCAGAAAACTCTGCTTCGCTTAGTGCAGCGGAGTTTTTTTCCTGCTCGCGAACAGTAAGTTGGCAAACTGCCGCTCGGGTAGAATTTCTATCCGAGCGGCAAAAATATCAGCACGAACGGCAGTTGCGGAACTCCGCAGTGTTTTTTTGTCACTTCGAGGAGTTTCGCTACGCGGAATTCCGCGAACTACGCCCAGGCTTAGTATTTGTCTGGGTTATTCCCTAATCAGTTATCCTTTCATTGGAAAATTGCACAACAACTTGACAGTACAAAGCTTAGCATCTACACAATAAGTGCCCAAAACTCACCCCAAGTAACTCCATCTGCTCTGGAATGGTGCAAGATGTACCATATTTCATAAGGGTGTGTTAAGTTCTGTTCCGTAACCCTCGTAATTGCTTTACGTTTGGCACTATCTGGAAGCCTTATTGGTACATAAATGAATATGAAAGCTTCCACTAATTAAAGTCACAAAAAATGCACAAAGCTGTTTGTCTTTGTTGTCCCAATAACATTGTTAATGCCCACATGATGACCACCAGATCAGCAATTAAACACAAAAAATATTTATTTTTTTCCTCCAGAAGAAGGCATCTGATCATTTCTATTATTGGAACACTGGCAGCTAATCACTTATTTCATTCAATGTTTGTCAATTATTGTAGATTTTGTATTATGCTGTGTAGTCTGAACAACTGATTAATACAGATGATGCCCGGCTCCCCTTTAATCTAGGAGTTTATCCAGTCAAGGATATTTAATTTGATACCTTTATCACTTAGAATCATTTAGTCTGCTCAGTATGATTTTATGATATACAGAGTCAACTGCTGCACATAAACCAATGAGTATGAGTGATGCCACTTCCTCATTTTTCACTGTAGTTTTCAGGTCTACACAAGTGGAGATCAGAGGGAATTCAGTGGTTCTTCTCAGGCAGAAGTCTATTTGGCGGTCAGATAGTAAGAAGTTTTCCTCTAGGTGTTTTGAGATTTGGGAGAATGCACCCTATCTCTCAGCTTTTAAGCTGGTCCTTTGGCAATGGCTCTTTTGGTCATTTGTTGGGTGCAGAATATTCTTCTAACGTAGCTGTTGCAAGTAAGATTTTTAGAATTCAGAAGGAAATGTGCCTGAAGCTAGGGGCTTGTTCATAAAATTCAGTATTGTGATAGATGCTGTGATTGAAAGTAGGATTGTTTTCTAAATATCATTGGGGAGGAAGGGTCTGAGGGTGTGCTGGCTGGACCACTCCATCTCACTAGCTCCGGGAGTTAAGTGAGAGAGAGCTCCTTGAAGGAGGACAGAGTTTGTTTTCCTTAATGAGCTCCCTTTTGGGGTGGTTGGAAAACTGTACCTTTCCTCTTATGTGCTAAGTTTTCATCCAATTATTAGGCTTTAGAGAGAAAACAATGACCTTTTAGGATTTCAGAAGCTCTTCGATGGAGGGGTGGATGCTATCGTGGGTGTTGTTGTGAAAAAGTGCTCATTCTTATATAATCTTGTGTAGTTCCTTTGAGGGATCTTTGACTGTGCTAATTTCGTTTGAATAGTAGGTGTTCTTTGCATTTTGATGTACAATCTGTACATCCTATTAAGTCCTTTTAGATGTTTCTTACCAAGTACACTGCTAGATGTATACCAAGATCATTGATTGGTATGTATTTGTGCATTTTATTTTATCAAGGCTTCTTTCATTTCCAATTAAATGTTTTTTCACTTTCTCTATACTGGCAGATAGTTGGTGTTTTTTTAATATCATGGTTCATTGAGAAGAGGACATGGTTGCTTCATTGAACTACAGTAATCTATGTGTTGTTCACTAGCTCTAGATTGCCTAAGGCAGTGTCCAGTGTGTGTGCAGCAGTGTGAATCAGTGGAGAGATGATTTTAGAGAGATTGAGGACAGATGTAACGGAGGATGCACAAGTTAGGGTATTTGTTGGTAAAATTGGATATGGTGTCTAGAAAGGTATCTGTGAATGCACTGTTTTTGGCGGAGGTCTGTCTATTAGTAGAAATATGTTTGGGAACATTGGGGTAAGGTTACATCTTGTCAGTAGAAATACATATTTGTGTATCTTCCATTCCGGTGACTATTACATTTTCTTTGATTATCACTGCTAAAACTCCTCTTTTTAGTTTTTTCTGCATGAAGGATCAGTATCTTGGTGGTAATGCCTGGTGGAGCACTGGAGCGATATCATCTCCTAGACAAGTTTCCATGATGAAAAAGAGGTTTTTTTCTATGGTAGTACATCATAGATGTATTGATTGTTTTTGTATACTGATCTGGTGTGAGTATACAGTTTATGTGAAAGAAAACACAGGAGCGAGGTAGAGGAGACTTAACAAGAATAGGCTTTAATATTGATTGTGTTTTGCAAGAAGGGTCGTCTGTCCAAGGGGATCCATGGCATCACTGGCCTGTTCAAAGAGTCTTAGTAGTGATTTGTAGGTTTGTTTTCTCTGGGTGGGGGAGTATGAATGGGTTATATTTTTTGGGACTAATGAGTTCTTGGGTTGCTACTCTATTGTGAACTACTGTTTTGTGCATGTTGAGATGACCTGCTAGAATGCAGCAGAGAAAAGAATGTTGACTGATTATAATGAATTGTCTCTTTTCCTTTTCTTTCTTTATCGACATAGCTGGAGAGCATGTGTTAGTGGTTGGGTGGTGGATAACTACTGTAAGAGATCTGAATACTGCAATAGACAGGCCTTGGTTTGATTTTTTTTTCGGGATTGACCTTGTTAGAGGCCATTTTGTTTGGTCCAGCTTTTTTAATTGCATCTGGCCAGTCTATTGAATGAGGCCCGGTGCCCAGATGCACCGCTGGCGTGCCAAAGGCACTCCAAATGCAAGCACGTCTGTGCCCGTCCACAGCTGGCTGGGGCCAGGGGCCAGAATCCCTGCCCCTTTTAACTCAGACAGCATTCATTACACCATAGAGACTTTAGAAAGCCTTAATCAACCACTTTGGAAAACTTGATACCACTCTATGGACCCGGCTATCACACCTAGCAAGTGCCAGGCTTGCTGCTACAGGTTTAGAACCCTCAATAAACTCATTGATGGACCCCTCACTGTAAAGAGCGTACAAACCTTAGCTGCATCACAGAACAAAGGCACTTTGAATTGGCCAACTGCCTGCTGGAAGATGTTTCTTTTGAACTGCAGGTCACTATCCAAGAGCACTCTGGAACTTTTCACCTTGCTGGAAGACCAGCAACTCTCAGCTTTATTCCGTATTCAGTCGGATCAGTAAGAAAGGGGGAGGGGTAGCCATTATCTTTAAAAATAGCTTTGAATGTAGATCCTCCCCAAAAGACATTGCAGGTTGCTAAAACCTGCTGTTCTCTATAAAAAATCTCACATTTATTTGCATTCTCTGCTCTGCTTCTCTACCGACCTCCAGGGCCTGCCACTGAATTTTTACAGGCCATCCCGGAAATCATAGCTCTTCATAGCCTTCAATCTGCAAATTTTACACTGTTGGGGACCTGAACATACATGTGGATGACAACAAATATACACAAGTACTAAATCTTTAACATGATCTAATAAGAATTCAGCTTGCACAGTTAGTTACGCTCCCTACACATAATAAAGGTCATATATTGGACCCTATTTTTTTCCAACATGACCAAACGGATGGTAAATGACCCCCAACCTGTACCTTGGTCAGATCATTTGCTGATTGAGTTGTCCATCATCAGGACACTTTTACCTAAACCTAGTGCCCCTTGCACTAAACTGACCAGACAGTGGTCTAAACTCTACATCACACGTTGGATAGAGGCATTGCAGGACTCAGCTCAGAGTCAGGAAAGGGATGCCACCACTGTGTACCAAACCTTCGAGGAATGGATTGAATCAACATTAGAGGCGCTCATCCCAACAAAACACCAGAAGGCCTCTCAAACCAACACCAGTGCTACATGGTTCACAACAGAGATAAGGGAGCTAAAGGAGGAATGTAAGAGGAAGGAAATACATTGGATATTCCAATACGACGTAAAGAGAAAGGCCATTTATATATAGTTTTGAAAAAATATCAGCATGCAATCAGGAGAGCTAGGTTAGCAGACTTTACTCACAGGATCTCCCGGTCCTCATAAAAAAAAGAAATTTATGCGATTGTAAATTTCTTCCTAAAACCTAAAGTCACAGGAGCAGGCCCCCTCACTCCAAGGAACGCTGCGAGGTACTTGCTATTTTTTTCCTCAGAAAAGTCAGTCTTATTTATGATTCCCTGGCATTGGATCCAGATCTGCATTCTGCTATTAATGAGGGCCTACCAGATAGTAAGGCCTCACCAGCTCTCCTGACTCTCCCTCAACTAAGAAGCAATGCTATAAGGGAAGCAGCAAACACAGTCTGCACCTCTTTGGATCCAGCCCCTATAGACATCATGCTGAAAGGAGGAGATATCATAATATCAGCCTTGACAACCATGTATAATCTATCTCTGGAATGTGGATAAGTCCCCGACCCCTGGAAGCATGCGATTATTAGCCCGCTATTGAAAAAGCCCCCCCAGATCCTGACAAGACAGAGAATTATTGACCTATATCTCTGCTCCCAGGTGTCAGCAAGATCCTAGAAAAACTGGTCAATGGCTATCTGACTGATTTTCTGGCAACCCATAACCTCTTGGACGAGATGCAAATTAATTTCTGGCCCAGATGCAGTACAAAGATTGCTCTCTTACTGGCCAAGGAAGCCCTTAAGAAAACTGTAGATCAAGGAGGATCAGCCGCGCTCATTCTTCTCGACTTGAGTGCAGCTTTCAACACCGTCTCCCATTCCATCCTCCGACATAGGCTGAAGGTGCTAGGCATCACTGGAAAGGCATTAAAATGGCTAATCTCATTCCTTGACAATAGAAGCTTCCAGGTCAGCAAAGGACCCTTTTTGTCGGAGGTCTTTCAGCTCAAATTCAGAGTGCCCCAGGGCCCATCTTTGAGCCCCACTCTTTTTAATGTGTATGTGCATCCAAAAGTCGATATTATCGGTTCATCTGGTCTTACAATGGCGTTGTACACTGATGACATCTACATTGTCATTTCTTTGGTACCTAACATCAGTCAAACAGCGGAGAAACTGTCTACCTGCCTGGAACAAGTGAATAAATGGATGGCTACCAGCTGCCTTAAACTAAATGGTGTTAAAACGGAGGTCATGGTGGTTGGAAACAACTCATCTCTTTGGGACCATCTCCTCTGGTCGTCATTGCTGGGCGACTGCCCTTCCCCTAAATTGGAAGTAAAGAACTTGGGTTTTTTTCAGGATAAAGATCTCACCATGGCCTCCCAGGACAGGAAAGAGACAGGCACATGCTTTGGTCTTCTAAGAGCCCTTAGGAAGATGCTCAAATGGCTACCTGCGGAAACCCAGAGAATAGTGCTACAAGGCCTTATACTTTTGTGTTTAGACTATGACAACTTGCTTTATCTAGGCAGTCCTGCCTATGTCACTAGGAAACTGCAGGTGATTCAAAATGCCGCAGCCTGAGTACTGCTGAGCATTTAAAAAATCACAGTCTGCACGCTCGGCTCTGGCTAGCTTTCATTGGCTTCCGGTGAGAAAAATAATAGAATATAAAGCTCTTTGCGTTGCACATATGGAAAAAATACACTCACGGCCCCACATCCTCAGTCATCTCAATATTCTCTATAAGAATGCAAGAGAGCTAAGATCAATCAATCACTTCCTTTTGGCTATGCGCATAATCAAAAGGGGAGAAGTGGAGGGAGGCAATTTGCATATTTAGTATCCAAGCTGCGGAACTCCCTCCTTATTCACCTTAGAGCCAACAGCAACCTGCTCAGCTTGAGAAAGCAACTGAAGCCTCCCCTCGTTGTATAATCAATGCATTATTTATCTCATGATCCCTGTTAAGTGCTGGGGAGCCTATTTCTGGGTAGCCATGCACTCTACAAGAAATGGTAACATAACATAACAATTGATGTGGAGTCTTGTTCTGTAAGTAAGCTCTGTGTTAACCCTACTATGTTGGAGTTATTCATGGATTCTTGGATTGAAGTGTTGAGCTGGTTATATGTAGGAGATAGCAGGTATATATGATTTTGATGGGCTAGTGTATGTGCCAGTGTTACTAACTGTTGATTAAAGAGAATTTCAGGTGAGGGAGCTTTCTCCTTCTGTTACAGTATGTGCTTTACTAAAGAGTGAGGATGCTTTGTGGATTATATACTTTTTGTCATGATGAAAAGGTGTGGCATCAGTGGGTTTGTAGATGGGTGACTAATAACTTTGGTGGGTGGTTGAACCATTATGATGGTGAGTAGCAGATGAGATTGACTGAGAGGTTTAAAAAGTAGGCTGGAGAGAAGGAATAGGTTACAGAACCGATATTTGCCTAGGAACGACTGTGTGAATCTAGTGAAAGAGAAGATTATAGATTAAGGGGCAGATTTACAAGCCCCTTGCACCACTTTTGTGTCATTTTTAACATGGGAAAAGTGACGTACGGGTGGCGCAAGGGACTTGTAAATAAGCCCCTAAGTAGTTTGAGAGCTGTATGTCAGAGCAATCATTCCACTCAAGTAAGTACAATCTTTACCCAGAAGCAGATATTCCATACTAATAGGTAAGGTATGTACCCAGGGACAAATATTCCATGTAGTTGAGCCTGAAGTTGTGACTAGAAATAGGTATCCTGCAGAGGCAGTTTAAGGAAGGAGGCAATGCTGCAATATGTTACCAAAATTGGCTGGAGGGAGAAGCTGAATGTCTGGCTCTAGACACTTTCCAGTCCCTACGAGGCTGAAAGAGGCAATGCCTTTATCATGTTGCCCTTTATCTGGACATTGGAGTCCACACTAAGGGTCCAGGTTAAATAGTGGAGAAAGAAAGCCACGTGGTCAGGAGACTTGGGTCTAATGAAAGTCCTAAAAATCACAGTCTGATTTAAGCTCTAATGAAGAAGCTTCTTCAAGTGGAGCCGTTTTGCCTGGGAAACCTATTTGGTTTAGGAGGGACAAGGGGAGAAATTGATGACAAAGTTTATTAAATGCTCCCAAAGGGGGCGATTTAGAATTTGTCGGACAGGGTACTCCATCGCAACGGCAGCAGAGTACCCAGTGCACCAAAATCTCTGCCCTCCAGACCAATTTTGAGTTGAATTGAACTCCATGGTTTATGCCGATGGAGAAAAATGTACTCCATTAGCGTAACCTTTCCTCTGATGCCCTTAGGGGGTACAGGCCGTCGTAGTGGGTGGTCGAATGGCTTTTATGTAATTGTCCGGCAGGAATATCCTGATGGTGAAGGACTATAAATATAACATAATGAACCCCACTTTATGGGGGAAAACTCCCATGATGTTGGGCCCATTAGTTTGTACTTTTCCAAAAACAAGTTTCTGCTTCTGGAGTTTGTTTTTGGAAAAAAAATAAAAACTTTCAAAAGTATGCTGTAAGCATCCATCGTCAAAGGGGGATGCACACCAAATTTTTAAAAGTCTTTAGATGAACCACCATGATGGCAGTTCATACAAACCCATTAAGTTCGCTTTGGGGCCGGCAGTGAACTATTAATTTGGGAGGCGGAGTTAAGACAGAGTGCCAGAGTTAAAGTCCACTGCCACCATGACTGCCTTTTCTATGTCAGCCAAGCTCTAAATTAGAACCAAAGTTTTCTTTTTTGAACAGAATGTAATCAACAAAATGTTCCTATTTTTACAAATAAACAGTAGCTTTGTTAGCACAGAAGTCCTATATGGCACTTTGAAATTGCAAGCTCTCTTGGGATTTGCCCACTGTTTTACAATCGGGCAGTCCGAGTTAGTAGGCAGTCTCCTTTAGCATAATCCTACTCCAATGTGCTGCATACCAGGTGATGGTATGTGCAAATGCTTAAAATACAAGCTGGGTACTGAGTTCAAAAAGATGTCTGAGCAGTTTAATGTATTTCCTTATAGATTACATACGAATTAATTGATTTAATACACTACTTTTGTAGGACTCTATAATGTTACTTTCTGGCCACTTCATATACACTGGGAGTCTGAATGTGCATAGTTCTTGGTTGTTTTGTACAAAGGCAAGTGTGAGCATGTAAACTGAAAGGGTGAGTAAACATAAGAATTAGTGAGCAAACGAGATTGAGAGTTATTCAGTCAGTCATTTTATTAGTGAGTGAAAATGAAAAAAGATGTTATGCACATTGAAAAAAGTCTTGCAATACGACTTGAGAAGAAATCAGAAAAAAGATCAGTAATTTGAATACCTTTTAGGAAAGTAAAATCATTTCCAGAAATAATGGATCTGTAGAAATAATGACTTTAACAGCATCAGACCCATGAATGGAAGCTCTTCGACCGCCAGCACTGATACACTTTTAATCTATTTCATCAAGTACATTAAAATAACTTTAGCAGTTATGATATCATCTTCATTACTGGCACCAAATGGGAAAAAATACATCTAAGCCCATCACTTGTACTTAAAACCACTTCAAGGACTGTTGAAGTGTATGCCTTCTTACAGGAAGCATATTCAATGCATGGCCAGATATACAGCCATCGAAGCAGAGATGCTTTGATGCATTAAATATCTACATATTTCCTTCATCATGGAACACATCACTACTTAAATAGTTAGCTAAATAAATCACACATATTTTATTTGTATTCATGCTCTTTACCTGTGAAACTAAATTTGCTAGAGGGCTCCTTACTTCCTCATACTTTCTGTAATAGTATTTGTTTTTCCAATCATCACACTCCCCCGAAAGACTTGACGCATTTGAGAAGGCATTGCCAGGCCATGTCCTGAAGTGAGAAGTCACCAAAGCAAAATGAGTGAATCATGGCAGTGTGTGGTCAGTTTTGAATATGTTACTGGTTTTGATATACTATGCAATTAGAAGGGCATAAACTTATAATATTTATATGACACCTTCTTTGCTCTTCTATTGATTGCACCACATTTATAATGTAGCCCGCTTGAGGTTGCAACATGACTTCATGTCATCAGGGACACCATGTTCAAGCCATGGTCTTCTTTTAACAATTTTATCAATTCTTGATTTCAACTTCAGTTGAACCAATTGAACTCAAGTCCTACTTTACCATAGTTTTATAAAAATAAAAATCATAGGGGCATATTATCAACAAACTGCGATAATTATCGCTAAGCGCGATAAGCGTCCTTTTTTTTATTGCCGGCGATACCCGGATCTTATCGCCGTGGTAGCGACGTATTAACAACGCGCCGCTACCCAGCGATAGCAATCAATCCCGGCGCTAATGGACGGCGATACATCCTGTGCGCCGGCGATAAAAAAAATCGCGCTAACTACAGAAAAGTAGCGCTAGGCCAAATATCGCCGAAATCGGCCGGGATATTGACAGCAGGCCTGCATGTCACACCAATCAAGCTCCAAAATTCCCCATAAAAGGCCAACAAGCAGGGGAAAAAAAATAAAAATGGAGAATACACCAGATCCCAGGAGAGACACGGAGGAAGCCGGGACAAGTGCTGAGCCCACAAACAACCCCCCAGCTAGCCAGGAGGAGCAGACAGAGACCCAGGAGAAGGCCAAGAGGAAGAGGAACCCCAGGTTCAGTCACCAGGAAAATCATGTCCTGTGTGGCCTGGTGGCTGAACATCAACAGGAGCTATTCATCAAACGCTCAGTGCCATTGTCCAGAAAAAAAGAAATATGGGAAGACATTACGGACAAGGTGAATGCTGTTGGAGAGAGGAAGAGGAGGACCGTGGACGAGGTCAAGAAGCGCTGGAATGATAGTAAGAAAAATACCAAGGAAAAAATAGCAGCCAACCGGAAGGCAGCAAATGCGATCGGAGGTGGGAGTCCAGCGCCCCAGCTGGAGACGGAGGAAATGGTGGCCCAAGTCATCACTGAGGAAACGGTGGTCGGAGTGCCGGGTCAGGACACTGCTGAATGTGAGCAGACACAACCACAGGGTGAGTACCAACCATGGAGTGGGTGGATGGTGGTGGATGGGCACAATGGCACTCATGCACAAAAAATTGCATCGCACACCCACAATCACTGTGGTCCAAGATAGCCCTGTGCATGGTGGCATGGACACAGATCACCTGACTCAAGACAAAACCTTGCAAGACACATATTCCCATGCACCCATACTTTGAAATGTGCACCGTAAAGTCAGCCAAATACAGTCCAGGTACAACATCAGATTACAAAATAAGGGCAACATCAATAAGCAAAGTGCCACATCACCTAGAGATGCGGAGGGCTTGCAAAATGCCCACCTTGCATCATCAGAACACATATCCAATTCAGCAGCCCAAGGCAGCATCTCCCAGACGCCCAAATGACCATGCCGTGTGAATGTGACAGATCACGTGCACGATTGAGCATGCCAACAACAAGCTCAGCACACCTGCAACATAGCGCATGTGTCTGACTTGTGTGCAAGGTTGTGCATGGCCATCAAGGGTGACTCTGATGGCCATACACAACCTTGCACACAAGCCAAACACATGCGCAAAGTTACAGGTGTGTTGAGCTTGTTGTTGGCATGCTCACTGGTGCACGTGATCTGTCACATTCACACTGCATGGTCATTTGGGCGTCTGGGAGATGCTGCCTTGGGCTGCTGAATTGGATATGCGTGGTGATGAGGCAAGGGGGAAACGTGACAACCTCACGCATCGCCAAGCAACATGCCCCCTTGACCGTCCATGCAATTGAGATCTGCGTACTGCAAGTGAGCAAGCATCCAGTGAGTCTGCATCCTGGCAACACATGCCATCTCCCAAAAAAATGAACATGTAGGCCGATGGATAAAATAGTCATATGACTAAATGCACACACATTGTGAATACATAGTGACTGCAGCAGGGAGGTCCAAGGCAGTCACGTGTTAATACAAGCGCATGACCCCTGAGAAGCTACCCCCATTGGACATACGTAAGTACAAATGGGAGGTTGATGTAGTGAGCGACAATCCGGAAAGGGCTTGGGCTGAGATAGTGGAGCGGGCGTGGAAGAGCACCAGCAATGGCTGCTTCCAAATGCACCATTTCCATGTCACACATCGTGCTTACCTCACACCGGCAACAATAAAAACATACATCAACACTGACTCAGATTAATGCCAGAGGTGTAGGGGTGAAGGGGCAGACTTCCCTCAAATGCACAGGAAGTGCCCACTCCTGGCTACTTACTGGAATGACGTACTTGCACTATTGAAGGTAGTGATGGATAGGGAATTAGATATGGCATTGGGGACATGTATACTGCATTGGTTTCCCCACACAGCCAAAACTAAAATCAGCACCAAGTCCATAGATACGGGACTGGTGGTTGCCAAGAGATAAATCATGAATCACTGGAAGGCGAGTGGGCCCCCGAGCATAGATCGCTGGAAGATGGATTACATCAAATGTGTGGACTGTGATGGAATGGGTCGGCTACAATTGGCAAAGAGGATGGGGAGTGATGGAGCACCCGAGGCAGCTAGAGCGTGGGGACACCTGGTGGGACGATCAAAAGAACCAGACACTGAAAGTGATGATGACGCTGACCTGGGAGGGCTGATGACAGGGGAGGCCCCCTCCAGCGCGTAGAAGTAGCCATGTGCCACCATTAGCGATATGCAAGATACGTGATTCCAAAGTGGCAGCCTGCACAAGGTTCAATAGTTTACCTTTTTGAGATTACTAATCACGCATTACTAGTGGTTATCGATGAGTGCAGAGTAATGGGGGATGTGACATGCCTGGCGGGAGGGGGTATTGGAATTTAGGTTATGGATAGATGTAGTAGGAATAGTCAAGTTCCTCAATCTGGCACCCATAGAGTAATGTACATAGCTCCCTTTGTCACATGATTCATATTTCCAAAGGACATTGCGGAAACGTGCCTTAAGGTTGAGCTGAGATCCTCTGTTTGTACAATTGTATATTAAGATCAGTGGAGGGGGACTATGTCTGTGATTTGGGAGATGTCAATGCCCTGCTTCCTAAAACCTCATCAGGTTTAATTGTAATGTAAAATCTTTTTGAAAAGGACTAAATGCACACATGCTGCAGACTTTACTCATGGTGCAATGTCATGCAATGAGCAGTGGGAAAAACCTGCAACACCACGGTACATGAACAATGCATACCAGCAATGTGTCTCACAAAGCTGTACTCCTTCACTCGTTGTTGTGACAAACTCACACAACAACAATGTCCCCGTAAATAAGTATGCCAAACAAAGTATGACCACAAGCAAGGATAGCAAATTTACAAACAACTAATAAAAAGGCCAAAACGGCAGACTCAATCATAAGGACACATTTCACTCACCCACCCCCAAGTGTACACATCTGTCATACTGAAAACAGCATTCCTCCTCTGTCACCATGTGAGTTGGCCATCCCACGATCATGTGCATGTAAACACATCTGTTTGGAAAGTCAACTGTGTCAGTGAACAAACATCTAGTAATGTCAAATCAACACACACACGCAAAGCCAGGACTTGAAAATCTTGAACCAGGACAGCATGTATCATCCATGTCATCAGCTGCGTGGCACATACACAAATACACATCACCATGCCATTTGCATCTGTTGTGAGGGTGGCACTGACAAGGCCTGAGCAACATAAACACGCATCTGTAAATCAACTAAAGAAAAATCCTGTAACACACACCAGTAGTGTCCCGTATAGGGCGTGCTGCCGGGCGGTGACGTAGGGCAGGGGAGGGGCAGGGTGGGGTGTAGTAAACACCGGAATACGGATGAATGCAGGTAAGTATACAGTTAAATCCTTCAAACGGATTCATTTGCACGCACTGCATTGCCAAATGCGATGCAGGGCGCACAACTACATCCCTCTCCTCTGTTTAAATGTCCACTGACATGCATTCATCCATTTTCCAGTGTATACCAACCCCCACCCTGCCCCTCCACCGCCCCACGTACCTGCCCGGCAGCATGCCCCATACGGGACACTACTGCCACACACACACCACATGTGGGATCAAAGTTGCGGGTAATGGTTGTTGACATTGTCTGAACAGACAGTAACAACTATTGCAATACATGCTGCACCACACTCCGAATGGGTAATCCAACAGAAGTGCAGTAAGCAATACATGCAAGATTGAACATAACTGACAGAATGCACACAAGACAATTCACAATAGCTCTAGCTACATAGATGCACATGTGTCCTACATAGTGCAGCCATGTTGAATAAAGAAAGTAGGCTCTCATTGCCAATGTGCCAAAAGGGTGCCCTCCTCACACATAACTAATCTCACACAAAACACATGCACATGTGCAGTACCCTGCAAAGCTGCAGGTCTGTGAGCCACACTGACAAGGCAAGTGACAGGCCATGATGAATAGCATCCCTGCAGGACAAACATATTTACATGGTGCAGGACATCTCACTGATGTGGCGGAGTGTGGACCACCTCCTCATAGGAGCAGGTCACACTCTGACACATCCTTCTGTACACACAACCCCTGATGTGACCCAGACATCCCATGACCTACTGAATCACTGACAAAATATCGAAGGTCAAATAATCGACCTACAAAAATATCGCAACAAAAATATCGATGTCAATAACATCGAAATCCTATCTACAACATGGTAAGTACAAAAATATCGAGAAAAAAATATCGATGTCAAAAATATCGTTATCAAAAATATCATTTTTTTTTTGTTAAAAATAATATGTAAAATAAACTAAATAATACTTATAATTAAAATAAACATAGTTAAATATATTTTATAATATTGAAAATTAATAAGTAACATATATAATTAAATAAAACATTAATTAAACATATACATATAATATATAATATATATACTTACTTAGGGGCACATTACGATGGCGGGCGGAAGCACCACCGCCGTGCTGGCGGATGCAAAAGCACCAGTTACCGCCGGCACGCAGCAGTCCACACGCCCGTCCAATTACGATGCGAAAAGTAGGCCAAACACCGCCGGCAAGCCAGCAACACCGTCCGCCATCAAAGTGCGCCCGTACACGTAGCGGCGCAGCCTAACTGACACACACCGTCCGACGAAACACGTCCCGCCCGGCGCATAAATTACGATGCCGCAAACAAACGGCTCCCACGGCCAAGAGATACCGTACGACAAACCGAAGCGGTAACACGGATGCCGAGCACGGACAACGAAGAAGCGGCTCCCCGAGCATGAATCCAGCACTGCAGGCCCTCCCCATGCTCCTGCTGATGCACCACCAAGGACGCAACGTACCGCGGAGACGCAGGTAGGCACACACACAACAAGTGCACGCAAACAGCGCACACAGTGCAAGGGCGGAAAAGCGGACAACCCCCCACCAGCGCGTGTACACAACACATCCACCATTGCATCCACATATGACACACAGGCCAAATCGTAACATCGCGGAACACATGTGTACACACCACCTGGGACTAGGAACCAACCACCCCGTCACGGCCCCAAAGCGCCGATGACGCCGCCACACATGCGCACAACGCAGAGGCCAACCGCAGCGCCATGCATGCGTCGCACACAGACACAGGGACACAACCAAGCAGCACACACATCAGCCCCACCCCGAACGCACATGACACGTGACAGGCCTGCCACAGACATGTCCCCAACGCCCAATTCACGGACAACACCCAACGCCACACAACCGACGCACACATGTCAGTGAAGACACGCAACAGCAGGACACACCCCAGTGTAACAAACATGGCGAAGCACACAGCGGCGTCAACACCAACTAGGAGAAGCAGGGCCCCTTCGAGAAGAGGAACGCCAGTACCACACTGAAACACCCATACCACCCTGCACATATGAACAAGACATATAAAACGGAACACCAAAGAGCCCGGGGACCGACAACAGGTGGCCCAAGAATAACATTCACACACAAGGCCCAACGCAGAGCAGAAAGGCAGCC